>JASPKZ010009820.1:0-655000 GCA_030220185.1 Diploptera punctata
TGGGTGGTAATGATGGATGGGTGGTAATGATGGATGGGTGGTAATGATGGATGGGTGGTGATGGATGGTGATAATGATGGATGGGTGATAATGATGGATTGGTGGTAATGATGGATGGGTGATAATGATGGATGGGTGATAATGATGGATTGGTGGTAATGATGGATGGGTGGTAATGATGGATGGGTGATGGTAATGATGGATGGGTGGTAATGATGGATGGGTGGTAATGATGGATGGGTGGTGATGGATGGTGATAATGATGGATGGGTGATAATGATGGATGGGTAGTAATGATGGATGGATGGTGATGATGGATGGGTGATAATGATGGATGGGTGATAATGATGGATGGATGATAATGATGGATGGGTGGTAATGATGGATGGGTGATGATGATGGATGGGTGGTAATGATGGATGGGTTGTAATGATGAATGGGTGGTGATGATGGATGGGTGATGATGATGGATGGGTGATGATGATGGATGGGTGATAATGATGGATGGGTGATAATGATGGATGGGTGGTAATGATGGATGGGTGGTAATGATGGATGGATGGATGGATGGGTGGTAATGATGGATTGGTGATGATGATGGATGGTGGTAATGATGGATGGGCAGTAATGATGGATGGGTGATAATGATGGATGGGTGATAATGATGGATGGGCAGTAATGATGGATGGGTGATGATGATTGATGGGTGATGATGATGGATGGGTGATAATGATCAATGGATGATGATCGTTGGATGGATGGATGGATGATGATGATGGATGGATGGAGTATGATGATAATCTTCTTCTACGCATGAAAGGTGGCAGGTTATTGTTGTTAATAATAATAATAATAATAATAATAATAATAATAATAATAATAATAATGATGATGATGATGATGATGACCAGCCTCATGGACTAGTGGTCAGCATTTCCAACTACTGTTCATGAGGTGTGGGTTCAATTCCCGGTGATACCATAGGGATTTTTCCTTAAAGGGATTATTCCTATGGTTGCCCATGGTCTGGAATTTAGGTTAAGAACTCTCCTGGTGTCTTTATCATTATCATCCATCATATCATCAGGGCAACATTACTCCCAACTTCAGAAGTTGGTTACAATTACACCAATGCCAGGAGAGAACACCAGAAATGTCAAAATGACAACCTGGGGCATTGAATAAAAAAATAACATCAACAAAAAGAAATTCACAAAGTCAACACATTTAAATATTTGACGTCTATTTTAAAAGCTGATGAAAGAAGCTCATCCAAAATTTAAAAAATTTATTTATTTATTTATTTTTTTTTTTTAATATTGAGGTAAGATGTCCAGACCAAAAATAATATAACATAATAATATTCTTGAAATAATTGACCAAAAATATTGTTGGTTTGAACATGTTAAAAAAAATGGGAGAAGACAGAATTCTAATAATGATTTTCGAATAGAATACTGAAAATATGTACTAAAGAAAATTTTCAATTACCAAAATATCTTCCAATCTCTGCACTCATGTCTTTCCAGGGAAGTTGTAGCATTATCACTGTAGTTGAGCCATACAGGTGAAATCAAATGTGCAGCAATCACCACATGGACCATGGAGCTGTAGACATTAAGTTATGTATATTTAATTAATGTTGGGAAGTAAACATTATGAGGTATAATCATTAAAATTCATCGGAGAACATATTGTTTAAACAACTCACTCTGGCTGATGATGAACATGACTATGTTTGAAATCGTGATATCATGGAAGCATGAATCCTATGAGGTGAGTTGCTTAAACAATATGTTCTCCGATGAATTTTTAATTAAGTTATGTATTTAACTTTCACAGGGAAAGTTATGTATTTATATTTGAAGAGAAAAATTTTCATCTAGACCGAGACTCGAACCCGGGACCTTTGACTTTCCAGGCCAAATGCTCTACCAACTGAGCTACCGAGGTGAGTTGCAATCTAGATGCAAATTTTTCTCTTTATATGTTGTAATTCCCTCATGCCAAATGCTTTGAAACAGTTGGTAAAGCATTTGGCCCGGAAAGCCAAAGTCCCGGGTTCGAGTCCCGGCCTAGGCAAAAATTTTTCTCCAAATATAATTTATCCTTCAGTGAGAAGTGTTAAATTAAGTTTATGTAGTCATAAATTAATGAGTCATTTTAACATCTTACCTCATATTTCACGTTTTTCAAACACGGTAACTATACTTTTCAAATGATCTTGTCATTCATTTTCAACCGCCGAATTGAAAAAGAAGCTAAACTTCTAAAACATTTGAAAAACCTTTGATTTGACAGTTTGGGAGAAAATATTTATACAGAAGAACACATTTAAATCTATGAATTTCGACATTCCAGATGAACGTGACCTCATCTCAAAGTTCATCGAATCAACACCAGATGGCAACGATATCTCAAAGTTCGTCAAATCAACACCAGATGGCAACGTTATAGAGGGAGATTCCAACAAATATCCGGTAGTCATAATGGCAGTTGAAAATGAACGACAAGATCATTTGAAAACTATACTTACCGTGTTTGAAAAACATGAAATATGAGGTAAGATGTTAAAATGACTCATTAATTTATTTATTAAGAACCTCATAATGTGTTTCCCAATTTTAACTTTGAATTATGTAGTCATAGTTATAATAAAAAAAAATAGATATTATATATTACAAATAGTAACAAAAGTGAAAATCATTTTGTTTACTTCATAACTGTTTTCAAGCAATAAGTTACATGCATTATTTGTAACATCTCCTTAGGACATTTTTTTAATCTTTGAAAAAATTGCAACTTTTTTGGCAATTTTTTATCCTAAAAATTTGTTTAATTTCATAGAATTTCAAAGACATTTACTAGAAAAATTTTTCAATTACTCACTGAAATATATTCCAATTTCTTCATCCAAGTATTTCTAGCAATTGTAGTGGCATCACTAGAGTTGAACACCAACTGTACCTGTGAGCAGTAGACATAAAGTTACATTGTCATGTCATAGTTATGTAATAGTGAAAGGTAAAGTGATCCCACAACAGGCCTCAGGAGGCCTTTGGGGTAGTAGGAGGTTAAGGCTCCCACTTTTTCTAGACAATCGGCACTTGATGTCAGTTATGTAATAGTAGTATAAGTAATTGTTAGGAAGTAACACTATGAGGTTCTATTAAATTAATATTAAGAAATAAGTAAATCAATGTACACAACTAAATTATTGTAATCAATCATAAAGAGAAAACATTTTTTTTTACTGAACCGGGAATCGAACCCCGAATCTTCAGCTTATCATGCTGATGCTCTGACCACTGAGCAACTCTTTACCATTTATTACAATAATTTAGTTGTGTACATTAATTTACTTATATTTGAAGAGAAAAATTTTCGCCTAGACCGGGACTCGAACCCGGGACCCTTGGCTTTCCAGGCCAAGTGCTCTACCAACTGAGCTACCGAGGCGAGTTACGATCTAGATGCAAATTTTTCTCTTATGTACGTTGTAATTCCCTAACGCCAAATGCTTGAAACCATAGCTTCTATCTTTGCAAATGGCAGCTTCTTAGTTAAGAAGACATTTATTGGGAATTTAACACTAATTTATAGCCAGTAGGGCTTCTATTGACGATTTTATTATTAATTTAACACTTGCAAAGATAGAAGCTAAGGTTTCAAGCATTTGGCGTTAGGGAATTACAACGTACATAAGAGAAAAATTTGCGTCTAGATCGTAACTCGCCTCCATAGCTCAGTTGGTAGAGCACTTGGCCTGGAAGCCAAGGGTCCCAGTCTAGGCAAAAATTTTTCTCTTCAAATATAATTTATCCTTCAATGAGAAGTGTTAAATTAATAATAAAATTGTCAATTAATTTACTTATTTCAATTATAGTAACACCATTAGCTTCTTAATATTAATTTAATAAACAATGCTATAGGATTTCCCAATTTTAACTTTGAATGCTATAGGAGTCCACCGCTGTGGTCTTGAGGTAGCATGCTGCCTTCTCACGCAGCAGGCCCAGGTTCAATCCCCGGTCGGGGCAGTTTTTCTGGGTGAGGTTTTTATCGGGATTTTTCCTCACCTGTAAGACAAATGTCAGGAAAACTTTCAGGCCCAAACGGTCCCCGAAATCATATGGCCACTATCATCCTTATCATCATCATCCTCCTTCACCAGTGTGGAAAGCAACAGGAAGCTACCACACCTACAATTCCCTAGTGAAGCTGCAAGCATAGCATGAAAATGGTATGATTGCAGTGAAGGACCTGCCTTTGGGCAGAATTACTATGGATGGATGGATGGATGCTATAGCTATGTGGAGTCCCTTCATGTCTTCTTAATGTACAAGCCATTCATTGTGTATTTGAGCATGATGATTCATTGCATTGAATGTGGGACCAACAGAGTTAAGGTAAAGGAATGATTATGCTTGGATGGGAATGTAGCCTGGATTAGCTCAGTGGTCAAATCATCAGCATGGGAAGCTGAAAGTTCGGGGTTCAATTCTCGGTTCAGGCAACAATTTTCTCTTTACCATCAATTACTATGAGGTTTTATTTAAACAGTTACAATGCAAAAAGTGGACATCCAAATTTCTATATTATTGACTTTTTTTAGGAATTAACACTATGTGGCATTATTTATTTATTTATTTAGGTAAAATGTTATGACTTCACTTCATATTCTTTTTCTTCTTCTATATAATTTCTGTTTTAAAATCAAGTTTAGACTCTTTTTAAATCCCTAACATGTTATACTTGTAACCCACTTCTGAGGTTTGGGGGCCTGAAAGGTAGGGTTATGCTGCTCTGATGATATGAAAGATGGCAATGATGGAAATGATGCACCAGGAGAGGTCTTAATCTAAACTTAATCTTCTTGTATCTTGTAAGCCCATGTTCCCTTAACAGAGATTTAGGCACTCTCCCCCTACAGGGAAGAATTTGAACCATACTAATTTAGTTTCCTTGTAGATGTCATTTGAGTGGTCCGTGGTCAGCATTCCTTCTCATACTGAATCTTAGAAACCAAGGTAGTTCTTTTCTTTTCTTTTAATCCCATTACAGGCCTCGGGAGGCCCTTGGGGTAGTAGGAGGTTAAAGGCTCCCACTTTTCTGGACAATCAGCACGTACTAGGACAGGAAAATTCGGTAAATTTAGCTTAGAGGCCTTTCCTTCAGACTTAAGGATCTTTCACGAGCCTGAAAATCTTCAGGACCCACAGCTTAAAGTCCCTCCTGGAGGACTTGCTCCTTGGATTTTTCCATCGACCCTGGCCAGGTTTGAACCCATGACTCTCGGGACCAGAATGAATCAAATATAATAATGATGGCTAGATGGTGTTCGGAGACCATTTAGGCCTTAAATTTTCCTGATATTTGTCTTACAGGCGATGAAAAACCTCATCCAGGAAACTTGTCCTCACCGAGGATCAAACTCGGGCCCACTGCATGATAAGGCAACATTTTACCTCAGGACCAGCAATAAAATATATTACAAAAAAATTGCAGTCCATGCAGTAATAAACCTGAAAAATAACAATTCTGCCTCCATTTCTTTACTATTACTACATATTACACTGAACTGATAGCTTCAATGCAATGCTGAACAATGTACTTATATTTGAGCATGAATACGTAAGGTCTAATAGAATGCAATGCATGAAGTTAGAATCTAGTTTATAAAAGTGTGTGATTTATTTCATTAGGTTTATATGAGGGTAAGTTAGGTAGTTATTACACATCAGATTTAATTTAATGGAGTGTGTGATTTATTTTGTTAGGTACATCAGATTAGTTTAGTCCATTGCTGTGGTCTCGAGGTAGCGTGCTGCCTTGTCACACAGCAGACCCGGGTCCAATCCCTGGTTGGGGCAGTTTTTCTGGGTGAGGTTTTGTCGGGGTTTTTCCTCACCTATGAGACAAAAGGTCCCCAAAATCATATGGCCATCATCATCATCATCACCACCATTATCATCTTTCACGGGTGTGGAAAGCAACGGGAAGCTACCACCCCTACAATTCTCTAGTAAAGCTGCAAGCATAGAATGAAAAGCTATGATTGCAGTGAAGGACCTGCCTTCGGGCAGAATTACTATGGATGGATGGATGGATGGATGGATGGAGATTAGTTTACAGGAGTGTGTGATTTATTTAGGTAGGTTTAGATGACTATAAGTGTACACCAGAATAATTTACAGGAATGTGTGATTTATTTCATTAGGTAAAAATGAGGGCAGATTAATGTACATCAGATTAGTTTTCAGGAATGAGTGATTTATTTAGGTAAGTTTAGATGAGGATAAGTGTAACACCAGATTATTTATCACAGTATGTGATTTATTTAGTTAGTACCTCATATAAGTTCAGTTATTTTAGGACATGTTTCAAAACAATTCTCTATTTTATCTTCAGCTTGTCCACATTTATGATTTTTACAATATATTCCTCACAGTCATTATTTACATTTTGATAATAATAAATTGTTTTGAATATAAAAATTCATGACTACACTGCAGTTTGAACCCAAGATATCTAGTTCTATACACTAGTGCTCTTTCTAACTGAGGCACCTAGTCCACCAATCACATAATTTGTTTTTCTTATTTGTATAATCCCAACAATTTTTTAATAAATAACCCAAACATAGCATTTGAAATTGAAAAAACAGCAATCACACAGTATGAAAATTTTTTTAAGGCTACCCCATAATAACTACAAGTATGTGTAAATTTTCAGCAAAGCTTCTTAAGCACAGTACAAGAAATCAAACAGAAATTGCAACTTCCATATTCAAAAGAAAATATGCAGATGAGAAACAACCCTCTACAATTTTCGGAAATTCAATATAAACTTCATTTAACAGAAGACATCAAGAAGTCTGAAACTCCCCCACATATCTTAAAACAAATGTCACTGGAAATAATACATTTAAGATACCCTGCTCCTGAATGGACACACATTTTTGCAGATGGCTCCAGCCTACCAAATGAGGGTGGAATTGGTGCTGGTGCAGTATGCCCACTTTTTTCCTTTTATCATAAACTAAACACAAATTCAACAAACTTTAATGGCAAAATTCTAGCAATTTTCTTAGTTTACAAAATCTTTTATATCACATCCAAAAATTTACAAAAGATGTAATTCTATGTGACTCCAAAGCAGCCATTCTTGCTATAACACGAAACACAACACCCGAAAGCATCAAAATTGTCGAATGTCACAAAATAGTAAAACAGTTATCACGTATACATATAAAAGTTGTACTTCAATGGATTCTGGCCCATTGTGGAGTGACAGGCAATGAAATAGCAGATTTTCTGGCCAAGAAGGGTAGCAAAATTGTTTCTAACCCAACATCTACTCCAGTTTCATTTCACTCTATCAAAAGAATTATCTCAATTAAATATATCAATACACCACCAAAACATCTGGAAAGGAATGGGAAAATCTACAAGCTTATGACATTACAAAGAAAATCTGCAGTTGCAATATTCAGACTGCTAACCGGACATGACTGCCTCAATAAACACCTACACAGACTTGGCATAACAGATTCACCTAAATGCCCTTTTTGCAATTTAAATGAAGATATGGAAAGAAACCATTTCCTCTGTTGTCCAGCTTTTGTAGAAGAGACCAGCCTTTCTGCTAAATACTGGAGTGCAAGAGAGCTAATGATTTCATTATCAAGTGCTTGACATTAGATACCAACCAACCAACCATAATTCCCAACAGTGTCAAAGGCTATGAACCATTGTTCCGACAGTTAATTAAGAAGACTTTTAATAGTTGTAATAATTTGTTTGCTGATTTTCTAAAAATTACAAGAAGTAGACACTTCCACTACATTCCCCACAACTAAAACCATGATGTAATTTATTAGGAGATTTAATTTAAAACATACATTTCGCCTGATATTTTCTTTTCTCATCTGGAACTGCTCATATGCGGTCCAAAAATCATAGAATTTGAGATGAGACAAAACTGATGAAACAATTGGAAATCTAACAGAACTTGCAGCATGGAAAAATTTAGACAAAATAATTAATTTTGAAATTACCAGGAAAAGGGATTAAATTATGCAGTTTGTCTGTCCACCATCGGAGGGAAATAATATAAAAATCCTCCAACAGTCGACACAAGAGTTTCTAGTTGAGAATGACAAAGATATTCACCAAAAAACATGTTTCAGGCTAGAAAACAAAATTTGAGGTAAGGTGCACATTTTCAATTCACCTATAAATTACTTATTCAGTTTGTTATTTCAGATCCAATTTTATTAATGATTTTTGAAAATCATTTTAGCTTTAAAATACCTTTCCAAAAAATCAATTTTATTTTGACAATTTTTAATCCTGAAACCAAGTTTCTAGTCATAGAAATTCCAAGATATTTAATAAAGAGATTTTCAAAATTACTCACCAAAATATCTTTCAATCAAGTCTTTTCAACATCATTCTGGCAGCATCGGTGGGATTGAGCCATAGAGAAATCAAATCTGTAGTCATGGAACTGTAGACATAGTGTAATAATAAAAATTATAATAATGATAATGACAATAACAATAATAATAATGACAATGGTTTTCCTACAAGAAGCTTCTATGTCCATCTTTCATTCCCAATTTGTGCTGCATGTCCTGACCATTGCAGACTATGGGACTTAGCTCATAAAAACATGCGAAATACTCTATTTTAAGTAAAATATGTTTAAAAAATAAATTATGTGAAAGAGTAAATGATTTTTCTTAGCAAGGGTACAAATTGTCTTTTTATGAATTAGATACCACTGATAAAATCCATATGTGCAATAAAACAATGGGAATAATTAACAAAATTATGAAAAAAAAAAACTTCTATAGTACAAAGGAACATGCCTATATAAAATATTACCAAGACCAGTACTGTGTTATGGAAGAGAGGCATGGACAATGAGAAATAAGGACTTTAATTGAATCACAATCATCAAGTTCACGAGATCAACAGCAGGTTATTCCAATGGGATCTCAATTTTATAAACAATTACTTGTACAATTGGAAATCCATGTATAATGTACTTGTATGTCAAGAATAGAATACCAAAAGTCATGTTTCACTATGTCCACATAGGAAGAGACCTTTGCACTGTCCGAAGAAATGGACTGAAAATCTAGCCTTGACATTTTAATATGTCATTAGGCCTTATACTATATAGAAAGATAATTGAACAGTTCCCCGAAAACATATCTACTCATGACTTGACTAAATTCTTCTGCCATTTTGTTACACGTAGAACACTTCGCTTAAATGCTAATTCTTAAAAGTAAATAAAACAAGTCTGGAAGTGAGTAAGGATAGCTTTACATGCACCATGCCATGATATTATCCGGATAGATCACCAATCCACTGAAAACTCTACTTTTGAATTTTTGTGGGTTAGATCTCTTTTCAGTCCTGCACCATAGCCGAGTGGTTAAGGCAAGTGGCCTTGGCGCAGAGCTATGGAACTTGCACTGGTTCAAGTCCCCATGGGGCAAGAAATTTTCTAATACAATATTGGCCAGTATGGGACCAATGCCCACCCAGTATCGTGAGGCATTTGGGTAGCTACAATAAGTAGCAACTCCAGGTTGAGAAGATCGGCTATAACAGCTGGGGATCGACATGCTGACCACATGTCACTCCTAAACTGGCTCGATGATAGTCTACCTCTGTGATTAACACATGTGGATGTGAAGCCAGCAGCCGGATGGTAGGCCATGGGCCTTCTAGGCCTGTCGTGCTTGGAGATTTTTGGAGACTGTTTTCAGGGTAACTATTCAATGGTACAAGCTTGGCTTAAAATGTAAAAGTGAAAGTAATAGTAGTAGTAGAAAAGTGGAAGTAATTTTCTTTACTTCTAAACTTTTTCAAGTAATAAGTTTCATAAATTACTCAAGTTTATTATTTTTAACATTATAAATATCGTTCTGTACTCATGTCCAGCATAATGCCAGGTTGAGAGATGAAATTAAGCCTCATTTTTAAATGTCTGCAAAATACAACAATGCTGTACCAGGTCTGTCATACCATCACAGGAGCACAAAATGATATACAAGAGGTATGGAGAAAGAGTCAAATCAAATTTTTGGCAAAGAATAACTGGAGAAACCTCAAAAAAATCTTCCCTGTCACAAATTTGTCCACCGCAAACCCCAAATGAAGTGACCAACAAGCAAATTTAGAATCCAAAGGTGGAGGGCCAGTGTCTAACAACTTCTGCCACTTCATTAAATCAACCTTCTTATGAAACCTTTAAAACATATTTTCAAAAACCGAACAATTCTTTTGACAATTTTTAATTCTAAAACCTTAGGTTCTAGTTCTTAGAATTCGCAAGAAATGTATACTAAAGAATTTCTTTTATATTTTATTACTCACTAAATATCTTGCAATTCTGCATTTAAGTCTTGGCAGCATCACTGGAGTTGAGCCATCGAGATGAAACCAAATCTTCAGCACTCATCAGCTGTACCTGTGGAGCTGTAAACATTAAGTTATGTAGTCAAAGTTATATTGTAGTTGTAGTAGTATTAGATGTAACTATAAAAAAATTACAAACTATTTTCCCTAACAAGTTTCATTGCAAAACAGCAAAACAAATGTCTTCAGCATTGAATGTTAAAAAAATAAAATTAGTATCTGATAAATCAACGGTCCTCAACTAAAATATTTACTAAATACTTTTTTTTTGTTGAGGACAACTGATTTATCAGATACTAATTTTTATTTTTTTAATATTTTATTACATAACCTCAACAGTGCTTTAAAATTAATTTTACAAGTATTGAAAGTTAAACTAGTTTTTAGGAACCAATTAACACCAGCACACACATATGATTCATACAGCTCTTGTATATAAAATAAAATGAGATTCAACTTTCTCAAGATTTCAAAGGTGGCTTTAACAGAAAGCAGAACTTTAACTGCATTCACTGATTTTGAAAAAAAAAAAAAAAGAGTTCAATATAAAGATACAAACTACTCAAAAAGCTCATGAAAATAGGCCTTTGCAATAATATGTTAAACTTGAAAATGCAATTCTTTTTCCAGCATTTCTGATGGTGGTATATCAAATTTCTGGCAAATAAAAATAGGCATTGATCTTTTTATTATTGATTTAACATTTCTCACTGAAAGAAAAATATAAAAATATACAAATAGATATTCCTCAAAGAGCAGTACAGAGTACAACCCTTTTTACACACTATATTAGCTTGACCTGTATCTGTCCATCTATGTAACGGAATCTTTCAACACAATTTTCACCCACTTCGAAACATTGGATTGACTTGAAACATTGTATACTTGTATAGAACCAATGACAATACAATAATTTCATAAATTTTTTCTAAGATCCTGGCCAGGATCATCAGGACATAAAAAAAAGTGTCTGTGTATCTATGTAACGGAATCTTTCAACACAATTTTCACCCACTTCAAAACATTGGATCGACTTGAAACATTGTATACTTGTAAAGGACCCGTGACAATACAATAATTTCATTAATTTTTTTCTAACATCTTGGCCAGGATCATCAGGATATCAAATAAATAATAGTTTTAAAACACTAAAACAACATGCTCTATTAGAAAATTGAACTAAAAAATGAAAAATAATTTTAATTTCCAACATGCTTGGAATAAAATTAAAGTGGTAAACAAAAAAAATCATCTCCAACACATATAGAATAAAACTAGAGTTATCAACAAAAAGAAAATAATTTTATCATCAAAAGCATGGGGTGTTCTATATCAATTAATATATTTGATAATAAACAGGTATTGGTAAAAGTAAAGTCTCTAGGAAGAAAAAATGTAAAAACCATAAAAAGCACCCACAAGCATGTTGGAAATTAAAATTATTTTTCATTTTTTAGTTCAGTTTTCTAATAAAGCGTGTTGTTTTAGTTTTTAAAACCATTATTTATTTTTTAGTTTTAAATTTTACAGAATAAGATAAAAATGTACATATATTTAAATTCGATACTATTGTAATATGAGCTAAAAATAATACTCTTCTAAAAAAAATCCTCCCAGCCGGATTTGAACCAGCGACCTATGGATTACTGAAAATATATACCACTACAGTTCACCACTCTACCAACTGAGCTCTTACAACGATTGACTAAAAAGTCGACAAGTCCGCAACCTATTATACCAGTTTTCATTTTTTTATTTTCTGAGGATTCTGGTCAGGATTTTAGGAACAAAATATGAAATTATTGTATTGTCACGGGTCCTTTACAGGTATACAAAGTTTCAAGTCGATCCAATGTTTCTAAGTGGGTGAAAATCATGTTAAAAGATTCTGTTACATAGATATAGACACTTTTTTTTATTTTCTCATGATTCTGGCCAAGATTTTAGAAACAAATATGAAATTATTGTATTGTCCTTTACAAGTATACAAAGTTTCAAGTCGATCCATGTTTCTAAATGGGTGAAAATCGTGTTCAAAGATTCCATTACATAGATACAAAGACACATTTTTACACGCTTTATATTAGCTTGACCTGTATCTATCTATCTATGTAATGCAATCTTTCAACGCGATTTTCACCCACTTAAAATAATTGGATCAACTTGAAACTTTGTATACTTGGTAAAGGACCTGTGACAATACAATAATTTCATATTTATTTTCTAAAATCCTGGCCAGAATCATCACAAAATCAAAAAAAGTGTCTTTGTATCAATGTAACAGAATCTTTGAACACGATTTTCACCCACTTAGAAACATTGGATCAACTTGAAACTTTGTATTCTTGTAAAGGACCCGTGACAATACAATAATTTCATATTTATTTTCTAAAATCCTGGCCAGAATCATCACAAAATCAAAAAAAGTGTCTTTGTATCTATGTAACGGAATATTTGAACACGATTTTCACCCACTTAGAAACTTGGATCGACTTGAAACTTTGTATACTTGTAAAGGATCCGTGACAATACAATAATTTCATATTTTGTTACTAAAATCCTGGCCAGAATCATCAGAAAGTCAAAATAATTAAAACCGGCTTCAAACTTTGTATACTTGTAAAGGATCCGTGACAATACAATAATTTCATATTTTGTTACTAAAATCCTGGCCAGAATCATCAGAAAGTCAAAATAATTAAAACCGGCTTCAAACTTTGTATACTTGTAAAGGATCCGTGACAATACAATAATTTCATATTTCGTTACTAAAATCCTGGCCAGAATTATCAGAAAGTCAAAATAATTAAAACCGGTATAGTAGGTTGTGGACTTGTTGACTTTTTAGTCAATCGTTGTAAGAGCTCAGTTGGTAGAGCGGTGAACTCTAGTGGTAAATAATTTCAGTAATTCATAGGTTGCTGTTTCAAATCCAGGTGGGAGGATTTTTTTAGAAGAGTATTACTTTTAGCTCATACTACAATAGTATTGAATTTAAAGATATTTACATTTTAATCTTATTCTGTATAATATTAAAACTAAAAAATAAATAATAGTTTTAAAAAACTAAAACAACACACTTTATTAGAAAACCAAACTAAAAAATGAAAAATAATTTTAATTTCCAACATGCTTGGGATAAAATTAAAGTGGTCAACAAAAAAATCATTTCCAACACATCTAGAACAAAATTAGAGTTATCTACAAAAAAAAAATTACCATCAAAAGCGTGGGGTGCTTTTTATGGTTTCTACATTTTCTTCTTAGAGACTTTACTTTTACCAATATCTGTTTATTATCGAATATATTAATTGATATAGAGCACCCCACGCTTTTGATGATAAAATTATTTTTTTTTGTAGATATCTCTAGTTTTATTCTAGATGATTATTCTAATTATTTATTAACATCTATGGTTAAACATCTTCCCTTAACTGCCATGTAAAGAGAAAATTACAAGGAAGAATTAAGTAGAAATAATTAAAAAGAAAAGCCTGGGAGGATACATATGAATGATTGGAATCCATCTTCTGAAAGGAGACATAAGACGTTGAGGATGATGATGATGATGATGAGAATCAATTTCTTTAGGAAAATCTTTTTATCTTTAAAAATGTCTTTTCAAAAAAATTCAGCATTTTTGACATTTAACTCTAAAACATACAGATTTCAGTTCATAGAATTCCCAAGATATGTAGTAAAGAAATTTATCCAATTACTCACAAAAATATTTTCCAATTCTAGCATTTGAGTCTTTCCAGAGTTGTTCTAGCAGCATCATTGGAGTTGAGCCATGCAGATGAAACCAAATCTACAGCAGCAGTCACCAAATGTGCTGTGAAGTTGTAGACTGTAACAGCAGACATTATGCAGACTGGTAAGTATTTTTATTGAATGATGCATCATAATTCAATTTATTTAGATAAACTTTTAACATTCACCACATATTCTTCTTTTTTATACTAGTTTCGGAACTTTACACTTCAGTTCCACCTTCAGTAATTTCGTGACCGTTGTTCTGTCATCTTGAAGAACCGCCTCTCACCCCCTCTGTTAGCAGACTGAAAACCCTCAAAATCAAATAATTTTTCCTGAGAATTTCAAGGTTCATTAATTTCTCCTTTTTCATTTTTTCCAATGTAGATTTTTTCACCAAGCAGTGAGTTCTTTGAGTTTTTCTATTTTGTATTAATAATTTAACTTCCTTCGATAAGATGTTTTTCCGACAATGCATGGCCAGCCACTGCAGATTTTTCTACTTCCTCTTTCT
Organism: Diploptera punctata; assembly: GCA_030220185.1. Lineage (NCBI taxonomy): Eukaryota > Metazoa > Arthropoda > Insecta > Blattodea > Blaberidae > Diploptera > Diploptera punctata. The sequence continues at coordinate 14,710 of JASPKZ010009820.1, forward strand.
TGACATTCTTGAGATGTTCTTTCACTCTGGTTTTCAAATTTCTCTTAGTTCTTCCTATGTAGGGAAAGCAGGAGAAAGAAAGGGGAAGTAGAAAAATCTGCAGCAGCTGCCCATTTATGGTCGGAAAAACATCTTATCGAAAGGAAGCTAAATTATTAAAACAAATAGAAAAACTCAAAGAACTCACTGTTTGGGAAAAAATCCACATAAAAAAAAGAAAAGGTGAAATTAATCAACATTGAAATTCCTGGGGAAAATGACTTGATTTTGAGATTTTTTAGTCTACCAACACAGGCAGCTCTTCAAGACGACAGAACAATAGTCACAAAATTACTGCGTAAAGTTCCGAAACTAGTATAAAAAAGAAGAAGAATATGAGGTGAGTGATAAAAATATTCTACCTTAATGTATCTAAATAATAACTTATAGTGTGAATTCCTAAAAAAAGTAAATCATAATTCAAATTTGGACATGAAAGAACAGACAAATTTTGCTCAGAGGCCTATCATTTCAGGCCTGAGATTATTTTACATGACATAAATCTAGAACATTAGGACCCTGGAGATGTAACTGGGGTAAGAAAACTATTCCAGCATAGCCAAATTATTAATGATCAGCAGTGATCTATCCATTTGGGTTTATCGAGATTAGTTAAAAATAGTGTTGAATTTTGTTGAATTGACTATAACCTAGGTAATTATTTGATTTTGATGTTATATTTTAAATTAACATTTTCCAGAATTGGATATAGTTTTATATTAGAAAGAAAAATTATATTTGAACTTGGAGTCAAACCACGGATTTCTGACTCTGTACGAATGGCAAAACGGTTATCGCACTGAAGTACAGAGTCAGAGATCCGGGGTTCAACTCCCAATTTTAAAGTAATTTTTCTTTTCAAAATAAAATTATTTGACTGTTTGTCAAAGCATTAAGTCTTTCAGTTCCACATTATGCATTCTGGTGGAGAAACAATTTTTATGAATATTTTCTGTATTAATATAGTGTATCGAACACAACAAAATTTCACAGTTGTTATAACATAGTTAATTTGTTTACATCATGTTCTTCACAAACATCTAAAGTAGATGCACACATCATCTTGCAGTAAAACTCAATACTAGAAGCTGTTTTCAATGTTTTTAATAATCGTTTTTAAACACCTTAACGATGATAAAACCATTGAAAGAAGCACTACTGGTTATTTTTTATTTCACTCACCTCATACTTCATAAAACCTCATAGTATTATTTCCTATCTACATAACTTAATAAAGTTGGCTATCAAGTCATAGGAAAACAAGAATAACGTAAATAACTGAGACAAGATGGCGGCTTCAAAAATACAAAATTTCAACAAACATTTTTCGAAAACTAAAATAGAAATTAAAAGATACTTGAAATTAAAAGAACTTAGAAACAAAAGAGCTGCAGATATCAAATTCATTAACAAATGTTTAGAAAACAATATCACTCTAAAATTTGTCCAGAAAATGGTTAAAAACAACAATAACCAACACCAAAATTTTTTTTATGAAGTATGAGGTGAGTGAAATAAAAAATAAACAATATTCAAAAACCTCATAGTGTTATTTCCTATCTACATAACTTAATAAAGCACTACTGGCTTTATAAGTAATGTTTAAATTCCAAATAAAAAGTCTTCTTAATAAAGAAGATTTGCAAAAATCATAGCAACGGCTTGTAGCATTTGGGGGTAGGGAATTAACTATGTATAAGAGAAAAATACGTGTTTACATTGGAGACCTAGGTAGCTCACTTGGAAAGAGCATTGACAGAGAGTCAAAGGTCGTGGATTCAAACAGTCTAGGCATATATTTTTCTTTTCAAATATAATTACAAATATAACTAGAAGCTGTTGTTTGACAACAATGATATTTCGTACACTAACGCACACAATATCTCATCACACGATTAAATATAAGGAGCAATCATCGTATACTGATTATATCTAAAAAGTAACATTTTATAGGAAAGACAAAAAATAACTATTCATAAACTATGAAAACTACTCTTAAAAGGATAATACTGAATCGTGGATCTTTATATTCTGAAACCAATTGTACAAAATCACTTTAAAATTAGGTTACTAAATTAGGGCAAAAGTTTTGAACTTAAATACAGTTTAGTCCATTCACAAATAAAATAAATGCTTTAATGGTGAAAATAATTGCTTTAAACATACTTTCATTGACAGACAAGTTAAATGGACTATTTAACTCATGCCCCAAATGGGAGTCAATGACCAATCACGTTTCAATGATTTCTGTTTTACAACCAATCAGAGTCGTGTTTCACCAAATATTTATCAGTGTTATAATTACCATATTAAAGAAAGCTCCTCCTTACAATATTGCGTTCCTTTGGCAATAAATAGTATGATCTGGTTGCAGTGATAAACAAAAGAAGCAGTAGAAGCGTACCTATCGTTTCTCATTTGTTTCCAAACATCGCCGTTTACATTAAATATATAAATATTTTAAAATAACTATAGTTAAATAATGATTTGTGAGTAAACAGCTTAATTTTATTCGTTAAATAGTCCTAACAAATGCCACTCTTGATTTCCAAATTCTGTAGATAAATTCACTCCTCACTTCGTGAGTCGTGAATTTATCGATAATTTGGAAATCACTCGTGTCATTACTTATGATAATTATTTTACATAAAAGTACACAGAAATTAATTAAATAATAATAATTAATACAATAGTTAAATAAATGCAAAGGCATGTTAATAGTTATGGAAGAAGAAACAATTCACTCTGCAAAGCATTATTATTATTATTAAAATTAAACATTCTGCTATCCAACTAAAATTGGTTAATAAGCATTTCTTAATCAACATGCCAGTACATGACTTATGACAAGAGTCATCAAAGAAAAAGGACGCTCTCTGCGTCGAGACAACATTCTACATAAAATTATCATAAGTAATGCCACGAGTGATTTCCAATTTATCTAGAGAATTTGGAAATCAAGAGTAGCATTTGTTAGGACTATTTAACGAATAAAATTACGCTGTTTACTCACAAATCATTATTTAACTATATTATTTTAAAATATGTATATATTTAACGTAAACTGCGATGTTTGAAAACAAATGAGAAACGATAGGTACGTTTCTACTGCTTCTTTTGTTTATCACTGCAACCAGATCATACTATTTATTGCCAAAGGAACGCAATATTGTAAGGAGGAGCTTTCTTTAATATGGTAATTATAACACTGATAAATATTTGGTGAAACACGACTCTGATTGGTTGTAAAACAGAAATCATTGAAACGTGATTGGTCATTGACTCCCATTTGGGGCATGAGTTAAATAGTCATAAGTAATGCCACGAGTGATTTCCAATTTATCCAGAGAATTTGGAAATGAAGAGTGGCATTTGTTAGGACTATTTAACGAATACAATTAAGCTATTTACTCACAAATCATTGTTTAACTATAGTTATTTAAAAATATTTATATATTTAATGTAAACGGCGATGTTTGAAAACAAATCAGAAATGTGAGGTTATGTTCATTCGCTGCTGCTTGATCATATTATTTATTGCCAAACAAGATCGCAATATTGTAAGAGTGCACCCAAGTGGAGAAATAATTAAACACATCAAACTATATATTATAATCAATATTACGGGTTATTCATTTATTTTTTAGTAAACAACTCAATAAAATCAAGGAATCTTTTCATTATTTGCTATATTCAATGTATTTGTTGGAGAAAAATAATGCTTTGACCTGTTCAGAACATTAAAAAGGAGGAGCTTTCTTTATCACAAAAGCAGGAGCTGACATAGAGAAATCGATAAAGAGCGAGGTGAAACATGACTGTCATTGGTTGTAAATCAACATTCATTGAAACGTGATTGGTCATCGACTAGCATTTGTGGCATGAGTTAAATAGTCACCTTAAGAATCAACAATACGCTACAAGCCCTAGCAAAATTCTGACTAGAAAATATATCACAGGGTTTTTAATATAATTTGATCTGCATAACATAAAATGAAATATTCAAATAATTTATTAGACAGCATACTCATATAGGAATCATTATCCATTACAATCTGTACCGTCAAAGAGGGTAAAGCCGATCAAAATTTATGATTAAAAAAAAAAATGATTTAACTCTATTGAATAAGATTTTGAATTACCAGTTTTCAACTCTCGTATCCTTTATTACAAGTGTTGTATAAAAAAATTATTGGTTTGTATCAGTATATCAATTTCTTGTTTTTTTGTTTAAAAGTGATCAAAGTTACCCCTCTGTCAGGTAATGTCGTTCACATATTTCTTTCAATGTATTACAGAGTTTAGTCACCTGTGAATTTAAAATTAATCATGATCACTTACAGTGTTTAAAAAATATATTTTGAAGTGGTAAAAATGTGTTTTATCAATTTCTTTTACACAACATTATTTAAACATTTCCATAGTTAATTGATTAATTTGATTAACATAAAACCAAGAAATCTAAGTAACTGATGCTACAAAGATACAACATGAGTAAAGAAACTAAACAAAACCCTCAAAGTTGTTTAAAATGGGAACATTGAATGAAAAATAAACATTTGACTATCTTATTCAATCTTTTATATATTAAATTTGGGAATTTTTAACATTATGAGGTTCAAATTCATAAGAATTAAATTAATCGTGATTATTTCATACCTCATACTTCTATATTTCTTTAAATACAGCACTGCAGTATCGGCAATTTCTTATCACCATCATCAGCTGTTTTCACGATGATGGTGATAAGAAATTGCCGATACTGCAGTGCTGTATTTAAAGAAATATAGAAGTATGAGGTATGAAATAATCACAATTAATTTAATTCTTATTCAATCTTGTTCATGTCAATACTAGAAGTAACTTGAAATCTTCCTCTTCCCAAATCCTTAGTGGCAACCTTCCTCATTATGGTACACATTTTTACAATTATCTGAATAGATACAGAAGGATATACAAAAAATTCTGCTTTGGAAGTGGTTCTTTTCTTCAAAAAATTTATCAGAAGTTTGCCTCCTTCACTTCCAATACTTTTTGTGGGCCTGCCTTACTCCTGTTTTACAGAAATCATGTACTCGACAGAATAGTTTCCCTCTTCTTCATCAAGGCCTAAATACAAACTTTCCTCTTCTACATTAGGTATAATATCGCTCTCTGTTTCTTGTACTTTAAGACCATCATTTTTTGTAGAGCTGGTAGGCACATCTATTCTGTCACCTTCATTATTTCAAGTGACTCCTGTTTCAAAATCAGATGTTATTCCTTTTCCTAGAACAACTTTTAATATCTTCCCTCTTTTTCTCCCTTGACTATTTGCACTTGTTTTAGCTTTTGTTTTTTTTTTAAATGACTGGTGAATGCATCCAACCACATTGTCACTGCAGATGTACCAACATCTTCATGATCAGGTATTTTATTTAAGATTTGACTGGGTCAATTGGAATTATACCAGATGAACGGAAACCTGATTTTACATTTTCTTCAGATTTAAGGCCAACCTCTTCAAAGGCTAACTTCAACATTCAGCAAAATACAGTTTTGGGCAGAACCCCTAAAAGTCTCAGTTTCCAATCATTTGGTACTTTCCTCCATGCAGCTTTAAGAGGCCGGAAAGAGTCCACATCTAGATGTTGACAAATGTGGGTTGTATTAGGAGGAAGCAGCACAAAACTAATGTCATTCTCTTCACAACTGCAGATGACATCAAAAGAAAGGTAACTGGAAAGATTGTCACAAACAATTACTTTACGACCATTACATTTCTTTACATATGGCAGGAGACTTTTGAAGAACCTGTCATTAAACACTTTTAGATCAGACCCTGACCCTTGTACACAACTTTCACACCACCCAGAATATAAGTGTTTAGCCCGATACACAGTGTACGGAGGGAGAATAATTCCATTTCCTGCTGCAGCAAATATTATGCTAATGCTAGTTTTGGAGCTACTATTTTTTCAACATGTTTAACTCCTCACTTATCTAAAACTTTTGTTGTTTCCAGGTCAAAATTGGTCTCGTCAAAATGTATTATATTTTAGGTTGGAATGCCAGCTACACTCTTTGTAAGATTATCAAAATAATATTTCATTTTGCTTCTGGTAATAGAACATCTGTTCCTTTTTTAAATTTTCTGAGACTATCTAAGAAGGTTCCTTGTGGCGTTGTAAAAACATTTCAACCAGTCTTTTTCTGGTCTATCTTTAAAATGTTTTTTATGTCTGCCATGTTCGTTGAGATACTCTTGCACAACATCTGCTACATCTGTTTAGAGGAAACTCTCACGTGCCATAGAGTAAGATACCTCTAACTAAATTTGTTCATTTAACAGAAGACATCAAGAAATCTGAAACTCCCCCATATATTTTAAAACAAATGTCACTGGAAATAATAAATCTAAGATACTCTGCTCCTGAATGGATACATATTTTTACAGATGGCTCCAGCCTATCAAATGACGGTGACACTGGTGCTGGTGCAGTATGTCCACTTTTTTCCTTTTATCGTAAAATAAACACAAATTCAACAAACTTTGATGGCGAAATTCTAGCAATTTTCTTAAGTTTACAAAATCTTTTATATCACATCCAAAAATTTACAAAAGTTGTAATTCTATGTGACTCCAAAGCAGCCATTCTCGCTCTAACACGAGACACAACACCGAAAAGCATCAAAATTATCAAATGTCACAAAATGATAAAACAGTTATCCTATCTACATAACAAAGTTGTATATCAATGGATTCCGGCCCATTGTGGAGTGACAGGCAATGAAATAGCCAATTTTCTGGCCAAGAACAGTAGCAAAATTGTTTCAAACCCAACTTCTACTCCAGTTTCCTTTCACTCTATCAAAAGAATTATCTCAAATAAATATATCAATAAACTTAGAGAAGAATACACCACCAAAACATCTGGAAAGGAATGGGAAAATCTACAAGCTTATGACATTACTACATTACAAAGAAAATCTGCAGTAGCAACATTCAGACTGCTAACGGGACATGACTGCCTGAATAAACACCTACACAGACTTGGCATAACAGATTCACCTAAATGCCCTTTTTTGAAATTTAAATGAAGATATGGAAAGAAACCCATCTCCTCCGTTGTCCAGCTTTTGTAGAAGAGACCAGCCTTTCTGCTAAATATTGGAGTGCGAGAGAGCGAATGATTTCATTATCAAGTGCTCGACATTAGATATCAACCAACCAACCATTTTACACTTGTAATTTGCTTATATGTGTGTGTATACCCCATATGTCTCACATGGGGACATAGGTGCCCCCTAACGAGAGTTTCTTAACCAACGTAAAAGGTAATTCAGTTATTTTCAATGTTTTTTATATTAAATTAACATTTTTTTATCAATTTTATTAATTTAGTTATGCTTATTTACACATTGCCTCAATGAGATATCTAGTAGGCAACTAAGGTAGTTGAACTTTTATACGAAGAAATCACTATGAGGTTTAATTTAAGATTGGATGGATGGATGAAGGTTGGTTAAATTTTGCACAGAGGACTTTTTATTCAGGCTTGCAGTTCTCTTAAAAGCTTGAAAATCTTCAGACTCAGGACCTATGGCTTCCACAGGACTTGTCCCTTGGATTTTTCCATCCTACAAATCCGTTGACCCCAGCCGGGTTAATTGGCTTACATGGACTGAATAATTTTCCATAATTATGTCTTCTTAGAAGAAGCGACCCTATTGTAATGTGAATAGTTCACTAATAGGGTATATAGGAATGTCAAATAAAGAAATTTTACCATAACATTCATCCCTCTTCCTGGATTGCCAAAATAGCACAATGGTTTCGTATGTTCAAAGCCTGGTTTAGGCAGAAATTTTTCTCTTTACTTGCAATTACTTTGTACTAAAGTAATTCAAAGTATTTGTAGAAATTTTTCATAACCATTTAGATATATTATGATTATAAAGTAATGCTATAAAATTCCAGCAACAATAGTATAATCAAACGAATGATTAAGGAATTATTTTGTACATATCATTATTTTCAATGCAGGTCTTTACAAAACAAATTACAGCAATAATCAAGTTCATCCAAGTTTCTGCCCTGACGTCAAGATTATGAACAGTATTTTTTTTTCTTAATCTTTGGAATCAATCTCTGCAATAATATATTTATTCATTCATTATTCATGATTTGAGGGAAGTAGATTATACAGGGGATGATTGGAAAACATTAGCTCTGGATAGGAATGTATTTAGAGTATATGTGCATGCGGCTATGAACCTACAGATTTGATAGAGTGAGTGAGTGAGAGAGAATTAGTTAGTTAGTTAGTATATTCATTTAAAAAATTCTAAAATGTTCTTCCAGGCACCCCAAATTCAGAAGTGGGTTACAATTAAGCCAATGCCAGGAGAGAACACCAGAAATGTCAAAATTACAACCTGGGGCATTGAATAAAAAACTCAAAAATGTATATTTATTATTAATTTTTACTTCTAAAATGTATATTTTCATCATAGTGAACTTTTGTCATCATATTAAGACCTCGGTAGAGGTTAAAACTCTTTCTGAGAAAATCAACATCATCATTTTTACCATAGACTCTGGCTCCACGAACTGATGGAATGGAACAAAGAGTGTAACACATGCTGTTTTCAGCATCTGAGGCAACTAGGTATTCCCCCATTTCACAAAATACAGCTCCAAGATGGATGCATTTTTAGAATTTTTTGGCCATAAAAACTGGAAGTACAGGGTTGATACTAATCTATGGGAATCATTATAAATTGTTACAGTGACACCACTGTTTGCATACAGTCATGACTAGGGCTAGGATTTTTATGTAATAAAATATAAGATTTGCAATGCAGATAGTATGTATTAATCGACTGTTTGTGTGTGAAACCAAAACAAAAGACACAAGTCTAACTTCTCATTATAGCCTACTGTTCAACTGTTTGTGTATTAAACAAAAACAAAATGACCTCAGGGGTCCTCATCTAGGGGATATGTGGATGGCAACCACAAGGTGCCCAAGCTGAGCAAAACATTGCTTCCACTTACTTGTGTTTTGCACTCTTTTAACTTTACTATCTAACCTCTCTTGGTTAACTCTTGTTTTTTTCGACCCCCACGCTATTAGGGCATCCGAGGGCTAGGGAGTCTTTCCTTTCTTCCATTTCTTCTTTCCTTTATTTTCTTTTCTTCTCCAGAAAAGCCTGACCAGAGGCTATAAGATGGCAGGCCCATCACTGGTCTTGCCTTCCTTTGGCCAGCAACCAATCGAAGGGACTATTATTATGCTTTCAAGTCTTATATGAAAATTTCCCGGTTCTGGAGGGAAAATTTTCTATAGGATCGTAACAGGTCTTGGCCTAATACTTGGAAGGAAGAAGAAGAAAACAAAAACAAAATATAGTGGCAAGTTTAACTTCCCATTATACTATGTTGCAATCTTAACTTTTAGTACATAAAAATCCTAGCCCTATTGATGACTTGCATCTGTGCAAAGAGAGTTATCCTTTTATATAATAAATTTGGGAATTTTTAACATTATGAGGTTTAATTCTTAAGAGTTATCCTTGTATAACGTGTCATAACAATTTCACGTGTCTTCCTTGTACAAGTAATGTGCCAAAGAAAATCAATAATTTCTGATAGGCTACATTTCACCCCTTTCCAATGCTAATTACGATTATTCAGTAATAATAGAACCCCAAAAGAAATGTGATTTTCATACTTCTAAGGACAGGATCTATTGTAGTTTAAACAAAAAAAAAAGAGGCAAAGATCTAAAATAAAATAGGAAGTAACATTATGAAGTTTTGCTTAATAAATAAGTTAGGTCTATTATATTTGAAGAGAAAAATTTTTGCCTAGACCAAGACTTGAACCCAGGACCTTTGGTCCGGTAAGCCAAAGGTCCTGGGTTCGAGTCTCGGTCTAGGCGACAATATTTCTCTTCAAATATAATTTATCCTTCAGTGAGAAGTGTTAAATTAATAATAAAAATATCAAGTTAGGTCTATATTTTTCTTACCACATATAGTTCTTTCTTTTAGACATATATTTCAAAGTATCAACTGAAGATGGAGCAAACATGCTTTAAAACATATGTCTAAAAGAAACAACTATATGAGGTAAGAAAAATACAGACCAAACTTATTTATTAGGTAAAGATTAGTTGAGATTGATTTCCAAAAGGAAAAAAAAAAAAAAAAAAAAAAAACAGGAAGATCATCATTCTTCAAGAAATCTCACCTTGAAGGGATCTGGTACAAACCCAGACATAAAGAGCCATTGTATTGAAGGTGGTAACTTCTAATTAGATTGTTAATACAATAATTAACTAACAAAGATTTGAATCTAGAAAACCATCACAAAAGCTGAGTCCATAAGCTCCTACTTTGACACATGCAAGAATAGCATACCTACATCAAAAAGCTCTAGGACCGCCACCCGATTGGAGAAAAATAGAAATACATTTTGATGATGAACTATATATATATATACTAGATGGCCCGGCAAACTTCGTATCACCTTTAACTATTTTTACGTTAATTTTTCCGTATGGTTTTGTTGGTTGAGATGAATTTATGTTGTCTGCATTCTCAGTATCATCCATAAGTGTATCATAAGGATTATATACATTTATTGATGGAATATTTTGAGGAGGCTTGCTGATTTCATTATATTTTTGTTTTTTTCTACGAACTTGTTGGCAGTTTTGATTCTCATCATCATCAAGAAGTCTCTGTACGGTATAGTAATATCATCTTGTGATATATTACAGTCATCTTGTTTTTCATTTAATTGAGGCATGGAAATTGTTTCTGTAATATTAGGCATATTATTATAACTAACAGACTTATTTATAGTTCTGTTATTCCATTCCTTAGGACCTTCATATGTTTTTAAATTGACATTCTTCTTAAATGTAAGATTTATGTCACATAGGCCTATACCAATTTGCGGAAATTCACTTGATATCTTATCATTCATGGTCTCTAGAACTGATTCCCCATATTGTTCAATGTCCCTTCTCGGTCCAGTTAAATTTAAATTAAGTTGCTGTCTTTCAGCCAGATTACTTAAAACTAATACTTACACATGAAATTAATATTATTATCAATATATTGAAAATAAAATAAACACTCAACACATTTAAATTATGAAATAATCAATATTTGTTATTCAATTGAAATTTGCGGTTGCAACAAAAAGCACAGCCACCTGCTTAAATAATAAACCAATTACCTTACACCATCATCTGTTAGAATCGTATAGAACTCTTTGTTAAATAATAAACAAATAATTTGCAATCAAAAATAATGTGACTATAAATTTAGTTATAAACAACCGTAGGTCTCAAGTTGGATCAAACAGCACACAGTTTACGATTCCATCGCACACAAACAATGTGACACGTCATTTTTATTAAGATATATACCTAAATGAGACCAATAAACAGCAAGCCATTTTTTCTACCTACTAAGAGAAAATAAACATATTGAAAATTTGTACAGACAATGCAGGAGCACTTTCTACAATGGCAAATTAAATATCTATAGAGTTATATTTAATTAATGTTGGCGAAGAATTTCGTCAGTCGGAGTTATGGCTGACGATGAACATGACTATGTTTGAAATCGCGATATCATGGAAGCATGAATCCTATGAGGTGAGTTGTTTAAACAATATGTTCTCCGATGAATTTTAATCTATAGAGTTGCAAAAAAAACAAAAGTCAATTCAAGAGAATGTTCTAACACTAATTTACCAACATGAAATTCCTGTTCTGTATGGAACAAAGGTAAATAGGTACGAATCATCAGGTCAAGACTACAGCCATACCTCTTCTTCCACCCTTAATTTCTTGGAGGAAATGAAACAGGAATATGAAATACATATTCTGTCATTTATCAAATTCCTTTCAAGTCATGTTTTTCCAATCAAATTTTGTACATTTGGTAACTTAAAAAAGAGTCCTAGGAAATACATCATGTTTAATTGAATTTAAGGAGGAGTGGCATGAATGTTCTGCCTGCAATTGTTCTGCATTGGAAACTAACTTGTTATACGGAAAAAATCTACATACAGAAGAAAATTATGAATTTTGAAATTTCCGAGAGGAACCTAAATAGCAAGTTTTTTGGACCACAGAAAGAGGAACCAGGAGTCGAAATCCAGAGCTGACAACTTGGGTAAAAAAATCAGTCTATACCGATTGAAGATGAAGCTAATAGCTTTGAAGCATATTATTAATAAATTGGTTATTTTGACTCATCTCATGTCTTGATTTTTATGCAGATGTGGTTTCGTCACTTTTGCGTGACATTGTCGATACATTCCAACTGTTGATTTGTGGTTGTCCATCCTGTAAGTTGATTTCTACTCCCTCTGCTGCTGACCAATAAACTTCCAAATCAAATATTTATTTCTTTTTCACCAGGAATTTCAAAATTCATGATTTCCTTTTTATTCTTGCAGATGTAAATTTCCACCCAAATTGTGATTTCCTTTTATTTTTCTAACTATTTTAGTAATTTGGCCTTGTGACTGTAGTTTCACTGGTAATAAATTTCTTTCATTAAATTTATTATTTTGTCCGTTTATTTAATTTTGCACCGGCATGTAGATCCCTTCAGGGGAGTCGATGATCAACACAATCATGGTGAGAAGCACTAATATTTGTTACTGTCGCAAATATGACGAGTGAAGAAATTTTGTAATTAAATAAAAACACTTACTTCTTCAATAAGTAATTTATTACACAATAATAATTGTTGGAAGCCAATATTTGTAACACTTCGATGTAAGTTATTTATTTAAATAAATAAATATAGCAATAAAGATGAATTAAGGTAGAATATACCTCATAGTGAGAATTCCTAAAATAAGTAATAAAGATGAATTAATAAATTAATGAGTAATTGTAACATCTTACCTCATATTTCATGTTTTATCAAACACGGTAACTATAGTTTTCAAATGATCTTGTCATTCATTTTCAACCGCCATTATGACTACCGCATATTCGTTGGAATCTCCCTCTATAACGTTACCATCTGGTGTTGATTTGACGAACTTCGAGATATCGTTGCCATCTGGTATTGATTTGATGAACTTCGAGATGAGGTCAACGATATCTCAAAGTTCGTCAAATCAACACCACATGGCAACGTTATAGAGGTAGATTCCAACGAATATCCGGTAGTCATAATGGCGGTTGAAAATGAAAGACAAGATCATTTGAAAACTATAGTTACCGTTTTTGATAAAACATGAAATATGAGGTAAGATGTTAAAATGACTCATTAATTTATTAATTAAGAACCTCATAATGTGTTTCCCAATTTTAACTTCGAATAAAGATTAAACTTACATATATCGTTTCGATCATTTTATCGGATATATATTTTTAGCTTTACATATTTCAATTTATATATTTTTTAAATATATTTATTTCCTTAGACTTATGTCGTTTGTATTTACGTTTTCTACGTAGGTTAAACCAATATAATTTAATATGTCACTAGTTATTTATATTTTTGGATGATTTAATGGCTTCTTCTTCTTCCTTCCAAGTATTAGGCCAAGGCCTGTTACGATCCTATAGAAAATTTTCCCTTTTGATTTAATGGCATCCATCTATTTTAAATCTCTATGACCATCTTCTTTTCTTTTGTTGCAAACAATAACGTTGTCAGTTCCTGATTGGTAATGACATCATCAAGGAAGAACACGATAAGCCCGTCTTCATTCCTCGATACCCAATCATATTTTTGATGTTCGGCCGACTTAAGACCATATTATTGAATCTTTCTTATGTCGTAAACTTTTGTCTGTGAATTCTGTATCTATTATTTATCACGACAATATATGTGACGTAATAGTTGTTACATTTCATATTAATGTTACAAAATTCATCTATAATATTTAACATTGTAAAATAAATAATATTTAATTTTAAATTATTTACATATTTTTTATATTAAAATTTAAATAAAAATAATCCCCAAATTATTTTTATTACATAAGGATTAATTTTCCGATTATAGCCTTAGTTTCAAATCTTTTGCGTTTTTCTGACCATGCATGTGCAGCTATTGCAGATTTTTCTATTTTTTCATTTCTCCATTTCAAACATATGTTTAAAAGAAACAACTAATGAGGTAAGAAGAAAACAGACCAAACTTATATTTGAAGAGAAAAATTCTAGCCTAGACCAAGACTCGAACCCGGGACCTTTGGTTTCCTAGGCCAAATGCTCTACCAACTGAGCTACCGAGGCGAGTTGTGATCTACATGCAAATTTTTCTCTTTATACGTTGTAATTCCCAGAAAGCCAAAGGTCCCACGTTCGAGTCTCAATCTAGGCGAGAATTTCTCTCTTCAAATATAATTTATCTTTCAGTGAGAAGTGTTAAATTAATAATAAAAAACATCAATATAAGCTCTACTGGCTTTATAAAGTAGTGTTAAATTCCCAATTAATGTCTTCTTAACTAAGAGGCCGCCATATGCAAAGATAAAAACAACGGTTTCAAAGCATTTGGCACCAGGGAATTACAACATATAAAGAGAAAAATTTGCATCTACATCGCAACTCGCCTCGGTAGTTGGTAAAGCATTTGGCCCGGAAAGCCAAAGGTCCCAGGTTCGAGTCTCGGTCTAGGTGAGAATTTTTCTCTTCAAATATAATTTATCCTTCAGTGAGAAGTGTTAAATTAATAATAAAAAAACATCAAGACCAAACTTATTTATTTATTAAGAAAATCTCATAATGTTACTTCCTACTGTATTTAAAAAAAAATTAACTGATGCTGTGCAGTCTAAGGTCACCATGTAAAGCAACATCATTAGTGGCAGCATGGATTTTCCTGTGGTACTAACTTTTGTCAATACAACCCTCCATAGTAGAGATTGAAAAGAATCTCCTTCATACTACTGCTACTTTGAAGGCAATTCTTAACTTTTCTTGCCATGAGCAGATCGTGAGAAATCATATAAGAACCACCAATTTGAGATCTTCACATCCCATTTCTAGAGAAGTTCATAAAAGGAAGAGCACACCCTACTTTTGTGGAAAGGCCCCTGATTTTCTTTTATAGGAAATTTATAATTTTTTAAAAATCTTTATTAATGACATTTCAAAAAAATAGAGCATTTTTGAGAATTTGCTTACTGTAAAATCTTTTAGGTTTGAGTTCATAGAATTCCCAACATATGTACTTACAATTATTAAACAAATGGAGTTCAGCCAAAGAGATGAAACCAATCTGCAGCAGTCACCAACCGTGCCCTAGTTCAGCCATAGAGATGAAACCAATATGCAGCAGTCGCCAACTGTGCCCTGGAACTGTAGACAACAAGTTAAAACATTAATTTCAGTTGATATTTTAACTCAAATTAATTTAAATAAACCTCATAGAGTTATGTAGATAGGAAATAACACTATGAGGTTTTTTTTAATATTGTTTATTTTTTCTTTCACTCACCTCATACTTCATAACTCCTTGCAGACCCAGGGTTTCGTCACATCATTTGTGAATGTGACACAGCATTGACAATGTCACAAATGATGTGACGAAACCCTGGGTCTGCAAAGAGTTATGAAGTATGAGGTGAGTGAAAGAAAAAATAAACAATACTCATAGAGTTATTTCATACATATATTCAATAAAGTTAAACATACTCATAATTATGTAAATAAAGTAGAAGTATTGATGTTTTTATTATTAATTTAACACTTCTCACTGAAGGATAATTATATTTGAAGACAAAAATGTTCACCCAGACTGAGACTTGAACCCAGCACCAGAAAGCCAAAGGTCTGGGAGAAAATTTTTCTCTTCAAATATAAAGTACAAGTTAAATTAATATTGGGAAGCCAAAGCTATTACTATGATAGAAATAAGTAAATTAATAAACACAATTAAATTATTGTAAATCAATGGTAAAGAGAAAAATGTTTCCTGAACCGGGAATCAAACCCCGAACCTTTAGCTTTCCGTGCTAATGCTCAGACCACTGAGCTAATCCAGGCTTCATTCCCATCCAAGCAAGAATCCTTCCTTTACCTTTACTCTACTGGCCCCACATTCAATTGCAATGAATCATCATTCACAAATACACAAATGAATGGCTTGTACCTGAAGAAGACATGAAGAAAATTTTTCTCTTTACCATTGATTTACAATAATTTAATTGTGTTTATTAATTTACTTATTTCTATCATAGTAATAGCTTTGGCTTCCCAATATTAATTTAATAAATAATGTTATAGCTGTGCATGTCTTCTTCAGGTAGAAGCCATTCATTTGTGTATTTGTGAATGATGATTCATTGCAATTGAATTTGGGGCCAGTAGAGTAAAGGTAAAGGAAGGATTCTTGCTTGGATGGGAATGAAGCCTGGATTAGCTCAGTGGTCTGAGCATTAGCACGGAAAGCTAAAGGTTCGGGGTTCGATTCCCGGTTCAGGCAAAAATTTTTCTCTTTACCATCGATTTACAATAATTTAATTGTGTTTATAAAGTACAAGTATTTAATTTTTCAAGGAAGCAACACTATGAGGTTTATTTTAGATACTATGAGTTAGTTATGTACTACTCACCTCAAATTTGTAGCTTTTCTTTGAACACTTTAAGTTTTAATGCTTTAGGCATCATTGTCAATCCTTTGTAACTGTTCAAATGGAGGTTGGTGATCCTGTAGATTGATTTCTGCTCCCTCTGTTCAGCCAACAGGATCACCAATTGCCGTTTTGACAGTTAGAAAGAATTGACAATGATGCCTAATCAACATTAATATTGAGGTAAGATGTCCAGACTAAAAATAATATAATTAAAATAACCTCAAAATATAACTTCCTAAAATTAATATTAATGAGTCTTTAAACCTCACCTCATACTCTGTGATCTTCAAGCATGGAACTGCAGTTTCTGGAGGCATCACTTCCATCTTCAGCCATCTTTACGACGTTGAATCCTGGTCTATACCTTCATCTTCAAGATGGTAACTTACTTTGAAGATGAAGATGTAGACCATGATTTAACAGTTGTACAGACGGTTGAAGATGGGAAGGATGCTTCCAGAAACTGCAGTTCCATGATTGAAGATCACGGAGAATGAAGTGAGATTTAAAGCCATTATTTATTAGTTATTAGAAATAATCATCTTTAATCTCTTATTGTTTTAAAGTAATAAGTTTCATGAATTACTTATAAGCTTATTACTTTTAAGATTTTCTAATTTGATTAATGATATCTGCTTCACCTTCATAGAATCAACTTATTTAAGAAATTATATTTAAACAGAAATTTCCTTAACAAAATCTTATTTTTAAAAAGTCTTACAAAAAAACAAGCATTTTTTTTTAATAATTTTTAATTCTAAAACTATCCCCTAGATAAGTACTAAAGAACTTTTTCCAATTACTCACCAAAATATTTTCCACTTCTGTATTCAAGTTTTTCTCATCATTGATCTGGGAGCATTACTCGAATTGGGGTTACAGAGACGAAACCAAATCTGCAGCAGTCATCAACCTGTAATAACAATAATAAATAATAATAACAACAATAATAATAATAATAAAAACAAATTCACAAAGTCAATACATTTAAATATTGGGATCTATTTTAAAAGCTGATGAAAGGAGCTCATCCAAAAATTTAAAAATATATATATATATACAAGTACCAATAAAAAAATTATATGCTGAATTACATTCTTTGAAGCTAGAAATTAGTCAATAACGCAAAAAGAATAATATATAATTCACTGGTTTGAAATAATATATGGTGCTGAAACTTAGAAATTAGACAGGCTACATATAAGTAAATTATTGGCTGTAGAAATGAACTTTTGGCATACAGTAGCAAGAAAATCAAGAATGGATCAAATTAGAAACCAAAGAATTAGAGAGATGATAAAAGTGGATAAGAAAATTCTTGAAGTAACTTAAGAACAAAAATTGAGATGGTTTGGACATGTTAAAAAATGGGAGAAAACAGAATTCTGATAATGATTTTGAAATGGAATACTGAAGGCAGAAGAAGAGGAAAACCACAGGAATATGAACAGAAATGAATTTAAAGAAGAAAATGCACAACACTGTCATTTTTACAAGAATAACATTATTTTAAGTTGAAAGAGAAACAACTGTAATGTAAAAAAATTTCTATAATAAAGAAAATAATAATAATATTTCATCTGACAGAGTTATGGCTTTGTCTACCACTCAACTAAGTTAGATTACATTTACAAAAATAATTCTCGTAACTTACAACAAAAATAAATAATTACATTTAATCTCTATAATATAGTGAAATCAGTATAGTATTGGACAGCAGACATGCGGTTTGTGCTGTGCGACAACAAAGGCTAACATGTGCAGACACAGGACTTGAAATGTCCACTGACTCAGCAGTATACGAATACATCCCAGGCATTCTAATTCACAGTCAGATAGTGTGCTTCAAGTAGATAGAGGGCTCGGTCACATTTCATTGTGAACTGAATGATGTGTGTATAATGTAAACTGAATGACGTGTGTATAAGTTATTTCAATATTAAAATTTGTATCTTATAAAACAGGCATGTATAAGTGTAAACTGAATGACAAGTGTAAAGTGTATAATGGCTAATAATTTTTTCTACTGAACAACGTGTATTTATTTATGATCAATATTGTTAACTCAGTCTGCCAGCCAAGTACAAAGACTTTTTAAAACACAATTCCCAGGTGTAAAAATTCCATCACATTCAACAGTCCATAATCTGTACAACAAATTTTATAAAGAGGAGTCAAAAATGTATGGACAACGAAGGTGAACAGGTCCTGCACATGCTTCAATAAAATTGGTAAGTGCGACAATTTGTAAGATAGATATGAAAATGTGTGTGGCTGTATCACTGCAATCCTACGCTGTCCATTCCCTGCCGCGAGTGCATCAGCAGTGTATAGTACAATCCCCACATCTGCTGTCCAATGCTATACTGATCACACTGTACCTATATATAATGTGTATGTGTGTATTCTTGGTCTACCAACTGGGCATTTTCCCTCTTGTTTTTTTACAAGAAGCTTCCGTGTCCCTCTTTTATTATCTATTCGTGCCACATGTCCTGCCCATCGCAGTCTACGAGACTTAACTGTTATTTTATTTCGTTTCCTATAAAGATCATGTAGCTCACAATTATGTAGTCTTCTACATTCACCTATCTGCTCATCTATATTTGTTCCAAAAAAATTCCTATGAATTTCATTCTGAAATACTTGCAATCTTTTATCCTCCCTTAAAGTAGGAATCCATGTTTCGTATCCATATAATATAACTGGGAGAATAACTGTTTTATATGTTTTCAGCACTTTTTGTGCATTGGGTTCCACATTGAGCAGACAGATGGCATTAGCAATTGCAGCTCATAGAATCACAAAATTGAAAGGGAAACTAAACTTTTAAAACATTTACAGAAGCCTTTGGAATTAACAGTTTGGGAAAAGATATACATTCAGAGGAAGAAATATAGAGCCATGAATTTTGAAATTCTCGATGAGAATAATTTGACGTCCAAGTTTATAAAAATCAACACTACATGCTAGTTCAGAAGATGGTGTTAATGGCAAAATTTCAACAGTTGAAGTTTGACTAGAGATGGAAATAACTTTACTTTTGATACCGGTATTGTGAAAACATGCAACTTTATGAGGTGACATACTAAAAACATTTTCTCCAACTCATTCATAAATTGTAAATACCTCATACTGTTACGTCCCACTTTGATTACTCATTTAGTTTCTTACTTCTGATCCAATTTTATTAATGATTTCTGATAATCATTTTAGCTTTAAAAATATGTTTTCAAAAAATCTTTTTTATTTTGACAATTTTTTATTCTAATACCCCAAGTCTCAGTTCATAGAATTTCCAAGATATGTAATGAAGAGATTTTTTAATTAACTCACCAAAATATCTTTCAATTTCTTGAATATAAAGTCTTTCCAACATCATTCTGGCAGCAACACAGGAGTTGAGCCATAGAGAAGTCAAATCTGGAGCAGTCACCAACTGTAGCCATGGAACTGTAGACATGATGTAATAATAACAATAATAATGATAATAACAATAATAATGACAATGACAATGGTTTTCCTACAAAAATCTTATATGCCCTTCTTTCATTCCCCATTTGTGCTGCATGTCCTGCTAATTGCAATCTACAAGAACAGTTAACAACTAATAAAGATAATCTTCAATATTCAGTACATAATTTAGACATTGTAGGCAAAAAATATGATATCGATATCAACATACAAAAATAATGGTTTTTCGTGGAAAATATCCAATTTTAAGTAAGATTTGTTTAAAAAATGAATTGTGTAAAAGAGTAAATGATATTTTTTACCAAGAGTAGTACAAATTGTCTTTTTATGAATTAGATACCATTGATAAAATCCATGTGTAATAAAACAATGGGAATAATTAACAAAATTATGAAAAGAATCTTCTGTGGTACAAAGGAACACGCCTATATAAAATATTATGAGAAATAAAGACTTTCATCAAATCCCAACCAGTGAGATGCAATTCATTAAATTGATAGTAGGTTATTCCGAATTGGATCTCAAAAGAAATGAAGATTGTTATGCCCCAAAATTTAGAGGTTTTTTCTTTGTTTATTTGACTCAAAATTGATAGTGTGATAGCCGGAAATTATAGTTATCAAAAGGGTGTTATTCCCCTATAAATATTTGATATTATAATCAAAAACCTTATTGCGAATTCTTGCAAGGGAAGGATCTGTTATGCCCCAAAATTTAGAGATAGAATATTGTTTATCTCTTTAATTAATTTCTACTGCGGGTTTTGTTTATCTTGTTTTACTTATTGTTTTAATCTGTTTCTTTTTAAATACAGTATTATTATTTAATTTTAGGAAGTTATATTTTGAGGTTATTTTAATTATATTATTTTTGGTCTGGACATCTTACCTCAATATTAATGTTGATTTGTTCTTGGACATCTTTCAAAACAATTCTATTTTATTGTCAGCTTTCCCAGACTCAGAACAAATCAACATTAATATTGAGGTAAGATGTCCAGACCAAAAATAATATAATTACAGTATTATTGTTAAAATATTTACTTTATTTATGTGAATGCCTCTGATTCCTTACTTTTTGCTATCCCTTGCAACATTAGGTAAATCCTGACCTTGTTTTAATGTTAAGCCCGTCTCATTTATTGTACTCAGCCTATAGTTTATATCATGCTACCACTTGACAGGAGACGGGCCGTAACAGTGATGTTCTTCAAGAACTTAGAATCGTTACCTATTTACATCTATTTCATAAAAGATTATCTGAACAATTGGAAAACTCAAGTACAATTACATTCAAGAATAGAATCCCAAAAGCTATGTTTCACTATACTTGTATGGAAGATAATGATAATTGTATGCTTGGTTTAAAATGAAAAAGCAGTGGAAGCAGCAACAGGAGAGAAGGCATGGACAGTGGTGGCGGCGGCAGCAGTAGTAGTAGTAGTAGCAGTAGTAATAGAGAAGGTGGAAGTAATTTTCTTTACTTTTTAACCTTTTAAAGTAATAAGTTCAATGAATTAACCAATTGAGCCTGGATTTTTTTTTTGCAATTTTGTGTCACTTGGAACTGGGATTTTTTAGGGAAAACAAATGGTTGGTGAGATTTTATTTTTTTATTGATATCAAATTTTATCAATTACTTTCAACCTAACATAGTAAGTCATGAGACAAACCTAACATTATTTCACTGTTTGAATAGTCCAATTTGGTGTGACAGGCTTCGAAACAGTCCTCTAAATCTAGCGGTACCTGACACTTCTTACATAACCAACGGACTTCAGCTCTCTTTTTCTGCTTTGTGCACACTTTGCATACCCTGGAGAGATATTTTTTAATAATTGACTTTGTATTTTTTTAACATTCTTACCTCATATATTTGTTTTGTTGGACAATCATTTCAAAGCTCCATCTTCAGCTTGTAACAAACTGGTTTTTCTTTTCTTCAAGTTGTCAGCCTTGGATCTGTGTTCCAAAGAACTTGGTAATAAGTCTCCTTTCTCCGGGAATTTCAAAGTTCATCATTTTCTTCTTGTTCTTCTGTATATAGACTTTTTCCCATATTGTGAGTTCATTGGTTCTTTTCTAACTTTTTTAATAATTTTGTATTTAGATCTATATTGTGTTTTCTGTCCAAATGTGAGCTGCTACTGCAGATTTCTCTACTTCTCCTTTTTTTACAATTCTTATGTGTTCTTTAGTTCTAATGTTTAAATTTCTCTTTGTTTTCCCTATGTATATTTTATCACAATCTGCACATTTTATTTGATATATTCCTGATTTTTTATTATCTTCAATTTTTTTTTTTCATTTTTGTTGGTTTTTATAAGTTTTTTTAAACTATAATCATTCTGCACATTTTATTTCATATATTCCTGTTTTTTTTTTTTTTCATTTTGTTGGTTTTTATAAGTTTCTTTAAACTATAATCATTCTTTAGTGCTAAACTGATGAATTTTCCAGAATTTTTTTTGGAATTTATTGTGTGCTCAATGTGAATTTCTTGTATCTCCTTTCCTTTGGCTTTTCTATCTGAGATACAAGAAATTCACATATCACCCTTGGGCACACAATAAATTCCAAAAAAAAAAATTTAAAAATTCAACATCAATTTAGCACCAAAGAATGATTATAGTTTTAAAAAAAATTATAAAAACCAACAAAATGAAAAATCAGGAATATATAAAATAAAATGTGCAGATTGTGATAAAACATACATAGGGAAAACAAAGAGAAATTTAAACATCAGAACTAAACAACACATAAGAAATGTAAAAATAGGAGAAGTAGAAAAATCTGTAATAGCAGCTCATGTTTGGACAGAAAAACACAAAATACATCTAAATACATAATTATTAAAACAGTTAGAAAATACCAATGAACTCACAATGTATTGTATTGTATTGTATTGTAAGCCCATGTTTTCCCTTTACAGAGATTTGGGTGCTCTCCCCCTACAAGGAAGAATTTGAACCATACTAATTTAGTTACACTTGTTTTCATATAGATGTCATTCCACCTCATACTGACATCTAGGAAACAAAGGTAGTACTAGGACGGGAAAATTCAGTAAATTTTGCTTAGAGGCCTTTTCATTCAGGCTTGTGGATATTTTACAAGCCTGAAAATCTTCAGACTCGGGACCCATGGCTTAAAGTCCCTCCCAGAGGACTTGCTCCTTGGATTTTTCCATCGTAAAAAATCTATCGATCCCGGCTACGTATGAACCTGCGACCCTCGGGACCAGAGGCAAGGAGCATAACCACTAGTCCACCGCAGCCGACAATATGGGAAAAAAATCTATATACAGAAGAACAAGGAGAAAATTATTAACTTTGAAATTCCCGGAGAAAGGGGCCTCATTACCAAGTTCTTTGGAACACAGATCCAAGACTGACAACTTGAAGAAAAGAAAAACCAGTTTGTTACAAGCTGAAGATGGAGCAAAACTCTGAAACGATCGCTCAACAAAACAAACATATGAGGTAAGAATGTTAAAAAATACAAACTCAATTATTAAATTAAACCTCATAATGTTACTTCCTAATGATTTAAAAAAAAAAAGATATTTCTTTGTTGCAGTGGGAGGAATGGGGGTAGGAAAATGTGCCCAACTCTTTCCTTGTAGTCTCATTGGACCTTCAGCCAGGGAAGGCCTACACAGTCTTCTGTTTGGGAAAGTTACTCGTTGCCGAATTCCATCAGCAACATCCTGAAGTCAGTGAAATGGCCCCTTTTATCAATAATATGGTTGTAGATACAAATGCATTGAACAGTGCAAATATCTAACAAGTAAAAGCATATCCTGTGATAGCCTTTTACTGTCTTCCACATTATAGGAAAAACTGGCAAGGACCTGAACTTGGCAGTCAACTGCCAGCATACCTTTAGTGTAGCCCATAATTCATCGAGGTTTCCTAACGTCTTCTTCTTCCCCACCACCCTTCAGTCATCTTTTCTTCCCAGTTGTCTCCATATCAACATCAGAATGCAGAGTTGACAGGTCACAGACATCCTTCCGATCCCTCCATTTCACAGCCAAGATGTTGCTGCTGCCTCTTCTTTCTCAAGTTACATGGTCTTGAATTCCCTTGGCATGTTCTTCCTATTTACTCATACTGTTCTCACGTGCCTTATTGTAACAGCGTTTTATACAGTTGAGGCCAAGAGTACCAGTTATCCAAGAATAGGACACACCCTTCATTTAAAACTGCCTCTGCTAGATCCAAAACTACAGACTCACTGACTGGCAGGTTAGGATTTTGTTCCTTGTCCTTACCAGTGTAGATTCAAAACAAATGACAGTAAATTGTAGAGTTTTCACACAATTTATATAATTTTATACCAAATCGTGCCCTCTCTGAAGAGTTGAACCGGACATAGCTCAGCCTTCCCATAACCTTGATGAGGCTCTCATCCACAGCTATATCCCTCCCAACTGTGTAGGTTTTCAGGAATTTATTTTCGAGGTAATCTATTACTGGCCTAATTTTTCTCAGTCTGTCATTTTCATCTGTAAAGCTATCATCTAAGAAGTGAAGGAATCAATCGATGGACATGAACCCCTCATAATTTATTAGAGCCCCATATATAGGTGTCTCTATTACCATTCTTGTAGACCAGTACAATTTCACTTTTGATTTCCTTAACCTACCCCATAAGTATATATAATGCTAAATATGCTTTTTTTCATCCATGATACAATCTTTCCAATTCACGTCGGACTTCAACTTCCTCCTATGTGGATCATGTAGTTGCTTATTTGCATAGTCATTCGTTTCAATCATAATCATACGATAAAACTTGTGGCCCATAAATTCATCCATAGCATCAAAAGAAGTGAGATTGTTTCCAAATCTCCTTGCAGTACATGCATTTATTCCTGGAATTACGGAACAAGCAATATTTCTCACCTCATTTGCCTTGATTTCCAGACCCAGTCTGCTTCAATTCTAGCATCGGCGCCACATTCTCACCATTTTCTTCATCATCCCCTTCACTACTTCCATGAAAATTACTTTCAGAATCAGAATGACTCCAATCAAATTCAGTTTCATCACTTAAAGCTCACTTTCACGGCTTTCTAACAAAATTTCACAATTTCATCTGCATTCAAGCTCCTACCTGCAGCCATTTATACTCACAAATGCAGGAGTCGCGTGAAGACGTGTTATGGTATGATATATATTTATGATTTTTCCCCATTTATTGATGTTTCCAATGTTGCCAAATGCATGAAGAGAAATGTACCCAACAGGAATGTAAGAATGAATATTAGTGCCATCTCTAACTGAAAAGATTAATTACGTTGTAAATACAACCATGGAACAGTTCCGTGCTTCAGTCGTCAGTCAGCCAGGCAAGACCATGGAACCATTCCGTGCTTCAGAGACAATGGGTTAAGTAACTCACTGGTACTATTGAACCCATGGCCAAGTGGACATAAGCTCTCCATACATCTATATCCTGTCCTAATGTTTTCCAACCTTCCCCAGTAATAATCTACTTCCCTCAAATTATGGTTAATGTTATTCTCACATCTCATTCTTGGCCTTCCTGCTAGGTGCTTTCCCTCTGGTTTCCCTACAAGGAGTTTCCATACTCCTCTTTCATTCCCCATTCATGCCACATGTCCTGTCCATTGCAGTCTATGAGAATTCTCATTATGTCAGGTTTCCCATAAAGATCATGAACCTCACTGATATGTAGTCTTCTCCATTTGCCCGTCAGTTCATCTCTCTTTGGTCCAAAAAACTTCCCAAACAACTTTATTATCAAATACTTGTAATCTTTTCTTCTCCATAAAAGTAAAAGTCCATGTTTCATATCCATATAATATAACTGGGAAAATAGCAGTTTTACATACCAGTTTAACATTTTTGAGACAAGTTGGGATGACAAGAGTCTTAAATGTCCATTTCCATTATATACTGTATTTCTATGTGTGACCATATATTTATTTTTATTGTGCATTCCTTATGTGGTGGTTACTACCTTATATAGTAGCCAACTACCAATTAGTGTACCCTGATAATAATTCTTCTCTGGTGGACGGGGTACACTTTATCATAGGTGCTGGTGGAAGAAAAATGATGTTCCTTCAAATAACTTTTAAACAATTAACATACTTTATTCATCTTCTACTTGACATATTACTTTATCTTCTATTTATAACATTTCAATACAATTTTCACCACACACATAACAACAAGTCCAACACTCGACCATCCCAGACAATAGCTCTTACTAAAATGACGCCACTACTCACGCCAAACTAGAACAAAGGACACAATGACTCGTGCCAATGTTGCCATATAGTAACACTATTCAAAAGAGCCAACTCATGTAATGTTGCCAACAATTACATGATTGCACCACATTATACAACAATCATCAACAAAGAAAAATCTATTCCCTAAATAAAAATAATCTGAGAAATAAGGCATAAATTGCCATAACAACTTAAGTTTATTATTTTTAAGATTATAAAAATCCTCTATACTCATATCTAGCATAATGCCGGTTGAGAGATCAAATGTTATTAAATGTCTGTAACATACATCTATGCTGAATGAGACCATACCATCACAATGGCAGATAAAATGGAACAACATTAAATGCAAGAGGTATGGAGAAATGGTCAAATCAAGTTTTTGGCAAGGAAAATGTAGGAGAAACCACAAAAAATCTTCCATGGCTCAAATTTGTCTACCACGAACCCCATATGAAGTAACCAAGTAGCAAATTCAGAGTCCAGAGGTGGAGGAACTACTTCTGCCACTTCATAAAATCAACATTCTTATGAAACCTTCAAAAACATATTTTGAAAACCAAAACTTTTTTGACAAACTTTTTATTCTAAAATCTTAGGTTCAGTTCATAGGATTCCCAAGAAATGTATAAAAAAAAAAACTCCTGGCGCGACAGGCCTACAAGGCCCTTAGCCTACCAACCGGCTCCTGGCCTCATATCCACATGTGTCAATCACAGAGGTAGATGATAATCAGCCAGTGTAGGGGTGACATGTGGTCAGCATGTCGAGTCCCCCAGCCGTTATAGCTGGTTTTCTGAACCTGGAGCCGCTACTTATTGTAGCTACCCAAATGCCTCACGATGCTGGGTGGGTACCAGTCCCATACTGGCCGAAATACCATGAGAAAATTTCTTCCCCATGGAGACTCGAACCAGCGCAAGTCCCGTAGCTCTGCGCCAAGGCTTCCTGCCTTAACCGCTCGGCTATGGCGCGGGACAAAAGTAAAGTGATCCCACAACAGGCCCGGAGGCCCTTGGGGTAGTAGGAAGTTAAGGCTCCCACTTTTTCTAGACAATCGGCACTTTGTCAGCCCTGCGTGACGGCCGCCTTTACCCCCAGAACAAGCGTCTGGTACTCATTTCCGTTAGAGGCTGAGTCGACCCCAGGGCCATAGTGCCGCCAGAGGGTTTGGGTCAGATTAAAAATCCTGACCCCAACGGGACTTGAACCCTCGACCCTCCGGTTTGTAGCTCAGTGCCTTAACCACTACGCTACGGCGTGCCCCCCCAAAATATGTATACTAAAGAATTTATTTTTAAATTTTGTTACTCACTAAAATATCTAGCAAATTCTTCATTCAACTATATCCAATATTGTTCTGGCAGGAGTTGAGCCATCAAGATGAAAACAAATCTGCAGCAGTCACCAACTGTACCTGTGGAGCTGTGGAGATTAAGTTATGTAGTCATAGTTATATAACAGTTGTATAGTAATAGTAGTAGATACAACTAGAAAATTTACAAACCATTTCCTCTAATAAGTATAATTTTAAAACAGTAAAATGCATGATTTCAGCAAGGTTAAAATAGTTTTTAGTATAAATCAAATTTGAAGAGAAAAATTTTCGCCTAGACCGGGACTCGAACCCGGGACCCTTGGCTTTCCGGGCCAAGTGCTCTACCAACTGAGCTACCGAGGCGAGTTACGATCTAGACGCAAATTTTTCTCTTATATACGTTGTAATTCCCTATCACCAAATGCTTTTGAAACCATTGTTTCTATCTTTGCAAATGGCGGCTTCTTAGTTAAGAAGACATTTATTGGGAATTTAACATTACTTTATAAAGCTAGTAAGGCTTCTAATGATGTTTTTATTATTAATTTAACATTCTCAATGAAATATAAATTAAATTTGAAGAGAAAAATTTTCGCCTAGACCGGGACTCGAACCCGGGACCCTTGGCTTTCCGGGCCAAGTGCTCTACCAACTGAGCTACCGAGGCGAGTTACGATCTAGACGCAAATTTTTCTCTTATATCCGTTGTAATTCCCTATCGCCAAATGCTTTTGAAACCATTGTTTCTATCTTTGCAAATGGCGGCTTCTTAGTTAAGAAGACATTTATTGGGAATTTAACATTACTTTATAAAGCTAGTAAGGCTTCTAATTTTTCTCTTCAAATTTAATTTATATTTCATTGAGAAATGTTAAATTAATAATAAAAACATCAATAGTTTTTAGTAACTAATAATCTTGTTTATTTTTTATTATTTCACTCACCTCATACTTCATAATTCATAGCAGACCCTGTGACACAGCATTGAGAATGTCACAAAATATGTGAAGAAACCCAGGGTCTGCTATGAATTATGAAGTATGAGGTGGGTGAAATAATAAAAAATAAACAATATTAAAAAACCTCATAGTGTTATTTCCTATCTACATAACTTAACTAATAATCTATTAATACCAGCATACAGAGGATTCATACAGCTCCTGTCTTTAAAATAAAAATGGGATTCCACTTTCTCAAGATTACAAAGATGCCTTTATTACAAAGCGATACTTTAGCTGTATAAGCTATCTATCTATAGTGTTCTGCCCAAGAGCAGATCTTTCACTGCAATCATAGCATTTTCATGCTATGCTTTGCAGCTTTACTGGGGAATAATAGGTGTTGTAGCATCCCCTTGCTTTTCACACTGGTGAATGATGATGATGGCAGGATGATTTTCGGAGACCACTGGGCCCCAAGCTTGCTGACATTTGTCTTACAGGTTAACAAAATCTCACCCAGCAAACCTGTCGCAACCAGGAATCAAACCCAGGCCTGTTGCCTGACAAGGCAGCACGTTACCTCGACTTTGGTATGAAGATACAAACTTCTCAAAAATCTCACAAAACTAGGCCTTTGAAATAATAATATGTTGAACTTAACCTTTAAGTGCCTGGATATTTAAATTCCCCGCTGTGCTGCTGGCCGGAATTTAAATGCCCCAAGTGTGATTAAATCCACACTAGAGCGCATATACGAACAAAAAATTTTTTTTACGAAAAACTGTTAGAGATAGAAATATAAAACAACTTTTATTCTATTCAGAAGAGAGTATATTATTCAATAGCATGATTTATTTTCAAGTATAATAGACAATTTTGTTATAAATTAATTTTTTCCCAGACAAGGTCTATTTTTTTTTTTGGCTTGATTATACAAAGGTCTCAGTTTGCCATATGAAGGTGACTGTACTGCTTCTTATATCCTAAGAAATTCCTAAGACGGATGGAACACGTGTGTATATGTTGATAATATTTATCACGCTTAGAAAGCAAAATTCGAGACTGTACATGCTTGCTGCCTCATAGGGAAAACTCTGCAGGTCAGCACACCACTGTTTTGAAGCACGCCTCATACCAGTCTTCAAATATACAAACACACAGTTTAGTGTAGAGTGTTGAAAGGATTAGAGTTATTTTTCTCCCACATGGAGTTCTGTTTTTATTGTAAAATGAGATCGCATTATTTACTTACATGAGGAAACATGTGACTCGACACAAATATTTTTGAGATGCTCATGGAAATATTTTGAAGCCAAAAAAATAATAGAAAACTTTATCTCGTCTGTCTTGACAGGTCTAAAAAAATGGCATACAGTTGTTCTATCAGTAGATGAACAATGAAATTGGACTAATGATTTTTTTCACCTTACTGTCTTGACTAATCTGAACAGTTACATTTTATTGACATCATGCGGTGCATGCAAGAGTGGCACATCGAAATTTCAGACTTGCCCACACACCCACCCCTAACAACATATAGAATGACCTTGACATATCTTCTAGGGTTTCTTGTTTAGAAGAAAGGGATGAACAACATTGGCCTACAATTTATACAATCAGATTTAATTATACAGTGTGTTACGACCGAGATAAAAAGTGGTGCCATTTACAAAGTTTTAAAAATGCAGTGTAGGGTTGTGTATATCGGGGTTTTCAAGGGCTTACCGTATTAAAGGGCAGGTCTAAATGATTGATGAAGACATCCTGCATTATGAATCCACCAAAATAACGTAAGTAGCTTTATTAAATCTATATTTTTTTAATAATGTGTAGTGAGGAATTTACCATGTTACTGCATTACATTTCAAAAATAAAATTAGGGGTGAAAAAGGTGCCACCTGTCTGTTTTTTTTTTTCTGTGGATACCTGAACTATAACACAATAAGTTTGAATGACTGATAACATCCCTGAAATTTATTTTTTGGATTTTTTAATATTAAAAAAAAAGAATTATATCATGGACAAATATGTCCACTAAGTCTTTTGGGGCTTTGCATTGTATGGACAAATTTGTCCCCCAAGTCTTCTAAGGGTTAATCATGCTGTTCCTTTCCCAGCATTTCTGCCCTACAAGATACCGGTACAATGATAATATACCAATATTCGGCAAATAAAAAGGTATAGAGCAGTTTTAAGTCAACCCTTTTCAACACCTATGGTTGAAGATCTTCCCTAAGCTGCCTTGTAAAGAAAAACTTACAAGAAAGAATTAAAAAGAAGAAAAGCACGGGACAATAGAGATGAATGATTGGAATCAACCTTCTGAAAAGAGACATGATAAGAGGTTGAGGATGATGATGATGAGAATCATCTTCTTTAGGAAAATCTTTTTATCTTTAAAAATGCCTTTTCAAATTTGACATTTTTAACTTTAAAACACATAGATTTCATTTATTGAATATCATCTATAGTAATTCTGCCCAAATGCAGGTCCTTCACTGCAATAATAGCTATGCTATGCTTGCAGCTTTACTAGGGAATTGTAGGTGTGGTAGCTTCCCATTGCTTTCCACACTGGTGAAGAATGATGATGATGGCCATATGATTTCGGAGACCGTTAGGGCCTTAAAGTTTTCCTGACATTTGTCTTACAGGTGAGGAAAAATCCCGATAAAAACCTCACCCAGAAAAACTGCCCCGACCAAGGACCGAACCTGGCCCGCTGCGTGACAAGGCAGCAAGTTAACTCGAGACCACAGCGGTGTGACTTATTTAATATATGAAGGAAATAACACTAAGAGGTTTATTTTAATTATTAATGAGTTAGTTATTTTGACTCACCTCATATTTCTTGAATTTTATGCAGACCTGGTTTCATCATGCATGAATGCATTGATAATGTCGCACAAAAACGATGAAACCAGGTCTATACACAATTCAAGAAATATGAGGTGAGTCAAAATAACTAACTCATTAATAATTAATACAGATTTCAGTTCATAGAATTCCCGAGATATGTACTAAAAAATTTATCCAATTACTCACAGAAATATTTTCCAATTCCTGCATTTGAGTCTTTCCAGAGTTGTACTCCCAGCATCACTGGAGTTGAGCCACGCAGATGGAACCAAATCTGCAGCAGTCACCAACTGTGCTGTGAAGTTGTAGACTGTAAAAATAGTTACAGATGGTTAGTACTTTCACTGAACAATGTTCTTTAACAACTCAAGCCATTAAGATCATAATTCAAATTTCGACATGAAAGCACCGACAAATTTTGCACAGAGGACTATCATTTCAGGTCTGATGTCATTTTACATGACATAAATCTAGAACATGGGACTCAGAGCTTTACTTCACCTCTGAAAGAATTCATGATCGACAATGTTACATTCTTAAAAATGTAATCAACTCCTTACTGGGTCTGAGCTTGCAATCCTTAGAATTGAAACAAGCACTAGTCCACCAGGACCAAAAGTAGACTCTGGAACTCATTATAAGAGATAAGGGACTGCTGACAAAATAAAATGCAATAGTCTGGACAAGTTGACGATGGTATGGACAGCACATTGAAACATGTCAAATGAAATACAAATATTTATGAGGTAAGATGTACCATTTTAAAATACAATAGGAAGTAACATTAAGAGGTGTTATATTTGAAGAGAAAAATTTTCGCCTAGACCAGGACTCGAACCCGGGACCCTTGGCTTTCCGGGCCAAGTGCTCTACCAACTGAGCTACCGAGGCGAGTTACGATCTAGACGCAAATTTTTCTCTTATGTACGTTGTAATTCCCTCGCGCCAAATGCGTACAACATACATAAAAAAAAAATATTGCATCTAGATCGTAACTCGCCTCGGTAGCTCAGTTGGTAGAGCACTTGGCCCGGAAAGCCAAGGGTCCCGGGTTCGAGTCCCGGTCTAGGCGAAAATTTTTCTCTTCAAATATAATTTATCCTTCAATGAGAAGTGTTAAATTAAAAATAAAATCGTCAATAGAAGCCCTACTGGCTATAAAGTGGTGTTAAATTCCCAATAAATGTCTTCTTAACTAAGAAGCCGCCATTTGCAAAGATAGAAGCTATGGTTTCGAGCATTTGGCGCGAGGGAATTACAACGTACATAAGAGAAAAATTTGCGTCTAGATCGTAACTCGCCTCGGTAGCTCAGTTGGTAGAGCACTTGGCCCGGAAAGCCAAGGGTCCCGGGTTCGAGTCCTGGTCTAGGCGAAAATTTTTCTCTTCAAATATAATTTATCCTTCAATGAGAAGTGTTAAATTAATAATAAAATCGTCAATTAAGAGGTGTGTTTAATAATTAAAATATTTGGTCTGTTCATTCTTACCTCTTAGAGTTATTTTTGTTGAACATATGTTTCAGAGCTTCTTAGCCTCATCGTCAGTGATTACAGACTACATTTTCTCATGTTGTCGGCCCTGATTCTTGATTCCTGCTCTATGAACTTTGAAATTCCCGCAGAAAGGAACCTCATTAGTAAATTCATTGGACCAGAGGCAAAGAGAGCAGGAATCAAGAATCAGGGCCGACAACATGAGAAAATGTTTTAATTATTAAGATGCGCCAGTTAATAAATACTGGTTGCAT
Source organism: Diploptera punctata (assembly GCA_030220185.1). Taxonomy (NCBI): domain Eukaryota; kingdom Metazoa; phylum Arthropoda; class Insecta; order Blattodea; family Blaberidae; genus Diploptera; species Diploptera punctata. Next base: position 47,972 of record JASPKZ010009820.1, read on the forward strand.
CTTATTTATTAAGAACAACCTCATAATCCATCCATAGTAATTCTGCCCGACGGCAGGGCTTTCACTGCAATCATAGCATTTTCATGTTATGCTTTGCAGCTTTACTAGGGATTTATAGGTTTCCTATAGTAATTTTATAAGATGTACCAGATTCACCTTATTTATTAATTTCAATTTTTTTTTAATATTGTAAAAAAGAAAACTATGCGGTTTCATTTAATTATTTTGAGTTGGTTATTTTGACTTAAGTGGAAAGCAACGGGAAGCTACCACACCTATAATTCCCTAGTAAAGCTGCAAAGCATAGCATGAAAATGCTATGATTGCAGTGAAAACCTGCCTTCGGGCAGATTACTATTGATGGGTTTTGACTCACCTCTGATTCCTTGATTTTTATGCAGACCACGTTTTGTCGCTTTTGCACGACATTCTTGATGCATTCCAACTTGCAGTTGGTGAAACCTGGTCTGCATAAAAATCAACAAATATGAGGTGAGTCAAAATAACCAACTCAAAATATTAATTATTTTTATTTTTCCAGCCCTCACCAAACATCATTTCTAGCAGATTCAACACATCTTTCCTTTTGTCCCTTAACACTGTTCTAGTGGATGGAACAATCAGTGGATGAAAAATAATACATGAAAATAATTATCCAGCTATTTTATGCCACCGTGCCACCAGTGCACATTTGATCAGAGAACAAGTAACTTTTAGCATCATGTTGGCCAATGTGATAACAGATGTTCCCACTAGAGCCAATTGACAACATGTTTGCTCGCATACAAGGGGATTCTATCACAAGAGGCCATCTACATTAATGGGCAAGTTAGGGTGGGATAATGAGCAAGTTAGTATTAGAAGGGAAAATTAGGGTGAGAAAAAAACCAGACTAGTTAAGCATTCATTGGAAAAAAGTCCAGTATTTGGCAGACACGAATTCTTCTAAGTTCCACAGAATCGCAGTGCACATGCACGAGTTACTGTAATGGTTAATGTAGCTTCCGGTAGATGGCTCTGCAGTCGGCATTACCAACTTTGGGAATAAATTCCCAAATGCTAAAAAAATGGACGTAAACTAACTTGCCATTTCCTAACCAAAGAAAACAATTTACAAACGTATTATTTAATAAAGTATAAACTAATTTTACGTACACTAACACTAAATATGGTTTGAAATTATTTTCAAATGTTGGTAACTCCGATTTGAGAGCCACCTAGCAGATGTTACATGAAGCATTTCCGCATCTGTAGAACCCGATGCACAAATTTCGCATAATTTATAAATATTTAAAAAAGTCGTAAGAAATGTTTATAAAATGGTTCCAAAATGTTTAAAATAGTGCGAAACATGTTTACAAGTGTTTACTGCATCAGTGGCATAAGAATGTAAGTGTACAATTGTGTCTGCCAAATAATGGACCTCAGCTATAGGTTTTCATGATAAATTGGTTATGCTGTCTGAGCAATAACTAAATATAGGGCTACATTTTACATTGCAAGTTTAGTCCACTGCTGTGGTCTTCAGGTAGCATGCTACATTGTATCAGGCCTGAATTTGGTCTTCGGTCAGGATAACTTTCCTGGGTAAGGTTACTTTCAATGCTTCTCCTCATCTGTCAGACAAATGTCAGGAAACTCTAAGGCCCAAACTATCCTCGAACATCATTATCATATTCACCTCATTAGATTAAGTTTACGATTAAGGCTGCCTCAAGTCTAGTATTTGTCGCTCATGATATTCTACATAACATTCTTATGCCACTGTTGCACTTCAAATTTTTACCATTTGTAATAATGTTTCATACTATTTTAAATATTTTACAGCAAATCTTTTAACATTTCTTAAGATTTTTAAATATTTATATAACTATGCGAATATTGTGATTGAAGTTCTATAAAATCACAGTGAGCATTCACGAGGCGCACAAATGTAGGGATGACTCTGAAATCGGTGTTACCAACATTTGCAATTAATTCCAAACCACATTACAAGAAATTAAATTTATTTTGTTAAGTTTTGATGGGACAAGATAATATACATAAGATTAGTTTATAATGTATTAAATAATATTCATATAATTTATTTTGTTGGGTTAGGAAGAGGGAAGTTGGTATATGTCCAATTATTATAAACATTTAGGGGCTCAACTGCACTTCTACTAGCACTTGATTTTTCAGTTATATTGTTTTAAACTACAGCTCTTCTCCTGTATTTACTATCATTATTTAATATTTTAAACTTTTTCAAACAATTTTTATAACATTATTAGACAATTTTGAAGTATTTATTTAAATACGCAAATCACAATATTATGACACTGTTAGACAATATTGCGATGCTAACTGTTATTTTCTCCACAGAGTATATTACTTAGTGTATGATTTTTCTATCGCTGTTTTGGGTTATCGCTAGTTGGATCAGCATTAGGGAGAGATAAGTAAGTGTACACCCATTTTTAATAAACGTTTGGTAATTTTAATATTTTTAATATATTTTTTAACAAAGATTTGGGGATTTATTGCAAATATTGGTCATTTAAAATTCATAGCGACGGATAGTAATTGAGGATGATAATCGATATGTGGATCAATTGTGGGTTATCACTGGATCTATAAACTCTGGTGCATGCGTACCGTTGTTCTATTGGACTTTGAAAATATTTCACACTAGTTTAAGTGCAGTTTTTCCACCATTTGTAATAATGTTTCATACTATTTTAAATATTTTACAGCAATTCTTTTAACATATCTTAAGATTTTTAAATATTTATATAACTATGCAAATATTGTAATTGAAGTTCTATAAAATCAGTGTGCATGCATGAGGCGCACAAATGTTAGACGGCTCTGAAATCGGTGTTACCAACATTTGCAATTAATTTCAAACCACATTTCAAGAAATTAACTTATTTTTTGTTAGATTCCGATAGGACAAGATAATATACATATGATTAGTTTATAATTTATTAAATAATATGCATGTAATTTATTTTGATGGATTAGGAAGCGGGAAGTTGGTATATGTCCATTTATTATAAACATTTGGGAATTTATTGCAAAAGTTGTTAACACCAATTTCAGAGCCATCTAGCGGAAGCTACATTAAGCATTAGAACAACTCATGACTTTTTCCTTATGGCCTTTCCTGGCGTATCATTACCATCATCACCTATCATATATCGGGACAGCGTAACTCTGCCATCTAGGCGCCACACCTCAGAAGTGGGTTACAATAACGCCGATGCCAGGAAAGAATATCAGAAATGTCATATTGACAACCTAGTGGCAATGAACAAATAAAAAAAAAAAAAGAATTGTAAATATGCTGATTTTAGGTTACCTAGCTCAACTTATTTTATTTCAAGGCTTTTTCACATTTTATGGGCGAAAAATAAACATATATATTTCTCTTGGGTAATTATCCACATACTGCAACAATAAATTGTGTGTTTTTCCGTTTTTATCTTAATTAATATCGGTGGCATGTTGGCACATATATTCCCCAATTCCAATGTCATCCTTCACATCATGAGAGTAATTCGAACAATTTCCCCTTTTTTTTGTAACAAGCAATATTATTTCACGTATGTCACAGTTAATTTCCATTAAAATATGATTATATACTAAGATTTTTGTTGGATAAATCAAGACTAGGGCCAGTTACTTTCGTTAGCCTTAGACCGCTGGACCTTGGTACGAGACACGGAAATTTAGTAATAAGAAATGCCGTATATCAAATTTACATATTATTTTCTATTAAAAATTAACTTATGTAGTCACTTACCAATAAAATTAGAATTCCTCTTCCTTTCACTACTTTACACTTCGATGCGGTGTGGAACCTGCATAGCCAACCTCGTTTGCCAAAAGTCCCTAAATGCTGTCCAACAAAATCCCCAGATTTTAAATAAATATAACTAATGGCACTATCGAACCCATAGGTTCACTGCCGCGTGGACATAAGCTCTCTATACATCCCTATTCAAATAAATGTATCATTTATATATTTCCCCTCAAAATACGCCATTGTTATTACTATTATCATCATAAGAATGCTAAATGGATACAATAACAAGTAGACGCGGTATCACCATATATATTAAAGCGTCTATAAATAAGGATGAAAAATAATAAACGTTTAATGTTGTCTGTATAATATTAATTCGCAAATAAATAATATTTAAATGTGTAGGTTCTTTGAAAAAAAAATACCGAAGATTTGGCTACTTTTTTGAAATTGGCAACACTGGCAATTGGTATTTCCAATCGTGAACAACCCTACATTTCGATGGTGATGTCATGACCCGCGAATTTTATATCAGCTTATGTGGTGAAGTAAAATGATAGCCTAACTAATTCACTGGCACTATCGAACCCGTAGGTTCATGGCCGCACGGACATAAGTTCTCCATACATCCCTATTCTGAGCCAATGTTTTTCCAATCACCCCCTGTATAATCTACTTTCCTCAAAATCATAGTTAATGTTATTCTCCCACATCATTCTTGGTCTATCAACTGGGTGTTTTCCCTCTGGTTTTCCTACAAGAAGCTTCCATGCACGTCTTTCATTCCCCATTCGTGCCACATGTCCTCCCATCGCAGTCTACGAGACTTAACTGTTCTCTCTTCCTATAAAGACCATGTAATTCACTGTTATGCAGTCTTCTCCATTCACCTATCTGTTCATCTCTCTTTGGTCCAAAAATTTTCCTAAGAACTTTCTTCTCAAATACTCGTAATCTCCTTTCCTCCATTAAAGTATGATTCCATGTTTCGCATCCATATAATATAACTGGTAGAATAATAGTTTTATATATTTTCAGTTTAATATTTTTTTAAATGAGTTGGGAAGTCAAGTGATATATAATTATTATTATTATTATTATTATACGGGTATAATATAATATATTGTAAACAGTTTTATAATATACTATAATTTTACTTTGGTGAGTTAATAACTCAATTTAATATATCCTGCACGTTCATAGTAACATCTATTTGTGATAAGAATTCTTTACCTTATTTCAGAACTAATGTCATTATCAATAAAAATAAAATTAAACATTATATATTAAATTTACATTCTTTAAATCAATCAGATACACCTCACCACATATTTTGTATCTTTTCCAAGATTACTTTCGAGGAAATTCTGCCCCATTTTCAAAATTTGAAGTGAGATTTTTTTATTTAATGTCACCACATCATCATTTCGACATTCTGGTATTCTCTCCTGGCATGATCCACCAGGAGAGGACTTGATTCTAAACTTAATAAATATGTTAATGATGGCCATAAGATGTTTGAAGACCGTTTGGGCCCTAAAGATTCCTGACATTTTGTCTTACAGGTGAGGAAAACCCCCAAAAAAAATATATCACCCAGAAACTTGACCTGACTGGGGATTGACCCCGGGCCTGCTGCATGACAAGACAGCACGCTACTTTGAGACCACAGCAGTGGACTTGAAGTAAGATGTAAAATGTGATTCAATAATGACTGTTAAATCAAACCTCATAGTGTTACTTCCCGAAAAAATAAACATCTTAATTACTATTGTTTATTTTTTTATTATTTCACTCACCTCATACTTCATAATTCATAGCAGACCCTGGGTTTCTTCACATCTTTTGTGACATTCTCAATGCTGCGTCACGTTCACAACTGATGTCCAACGGCATTCTATCCTGCAGACTGACCTCCGTGCCATCTGGTGGCCGACCGAAGAATTTCCAAATCAGTCCTCTTTCTTTATAACCGGGTATTTCAAAATTCATAGTTGTATTTTCATTCTTGCATATGTAATTTTTTTCCCAAATTGTGAGTTCCTTCAGTTTTTCCAATTGTTTAAGTAATTTTGTTTTGGTTTCTATTCTATTTTTTTCTGACCAGGCATGTGCAGCTATTGCAGATTTTTCAGTTTCTCCATTTTTAACATTTCTGAGGTGTTCTTTTAATCTTGTATTTAGATTCCTTTTTGTTTTTCCTATGTATATCTTTTCACAATCTTTACAATTAATTTGATAAATTCCCGATTTTTTGCAGTCTTCAATCTTTTCATTTTTGTTGGTTTTTATTAAATTACCTAAGCTGTAATCATTTTTCGGTGCTAATTTAATGTTGAATTTGTTAAAAATTTTTTGAAACTTGTCAAATACGAAAGGATGGTATGTGAACTTCTTGAATTTTTTGCCTATATTTTTATCTGTCTGAAGAGTACTTAATTACTCATTTGTCATATACTACTGATGGACATTTAGACTTAAGACCTATAAATTAAACATTTTCTACTTATATGCTGTACGGTCCTTTTGCCTTGTTTCATGTGCTTTTAAGCTGTTCTCACAGTATTTGAGAAAAAGACAGCAACATATTGTACTTCAAATACAAGTTTATTTGGTGAAAATGTGAATAACAAATATCAATTCTATTTATAAATTGAGTTGGATAAAATTATTTTACATCTTACCTCATAAAGTTCCATGTTTTCATAATACCAGGCTTTGCCTTCATCTTCAGTTAAACTTCAAATGTTGAAACTTTGTCATTGACACCATCTGGTGTCAATTTTATGAACTTGGAGGTTAAATTTTGCTTGTTGGGAACTTTAACATTCATGGATCTATATTAGTTCTTCTGAATGTAAATCTTTTCCCAAACTGTCACTCAAAAGTTTAGTATCTATTCCAATTATGGAATTCTCTAGCAAACTATGAGCTACAATTCTTCTTCGTCAGGCTCTACGACTTCCAGTGGAATGTCTTGGCCTTCTCAACCAGTTTACGCCACTTCTTCCTATCTTGTGCAGTGGATTTCAAATCAAAAATCCCCATCTCTCTCAAATCTTCAATTACGTCATCTTCCCATCGATCCTTGGGTCTTCCCCTTGGTCTTGTTCCTTGTGGCTTCCAATTCAAAATATCATTCGGCAATCTTCCCTTTGGCATTCTTAGTGTATGTCCAAACCATTGTAATCTTTTGGATTTGATGAAACTAACTATATTTTCTTTATTATTCTTGAGGTATAATTCGTCATTCCTTCTCAACCTCCAATTTCCATTTTCCTTTACTGGACCTAGCACTCTTCTAAATATTTTCCTCTCAAACATTAATAGTCTTAGTTTATCTGCTTCTTTTAGTACCCAGGTTTCAGCTCCATAACATATGATTGGTCTTATTATTGCTGTATATAATTTGCATTTAACATTTTTTGATATTAATTTGAGCTACAATTACCGATTTAAAAAATCAATCAACATGTTCATTATCAACATTAATAAAATTCCATACAAAATTCAGATTAAAATTTTAATTTTGTACTATGTTCATTACTACTATTAATTGTATTAAAATTGGATTATATCAGTTCATTTCATTATTAAATTAATGAGTCATTTTTTTACATCTTACCTCATATTTTATGTTTCTTTAAACACGGGAACTAGTTTTCAAGAGAAAACATCTCTCTCATTTTCAACCGACATTATGACTACCAGATTTTCGTTGGAATCTCCATCAATAACGTTGCCATCTGGTGTTGATTTGATGAACTTCAAGATGAGGTCATGTTCAGCAGGAATCTCAAAATTCATGGATCTAAATTTGTTCTTCTGAATATACATCTTCTCCCAAATTCTCAATTCCAAAGGTTATTCCAATTGTTTTAAAAGTTGGGCTTCTTTTTCAATTTTATAATTCTCCAATAAACTATGTGCTGCAATAGCTGATTTTTCAATTTCACCATTTTTAATATTTCTAAAGTGTTCCTTAGTGCGAGTGTCCAAATTTCCTTTTTGTTTTTCCTATGTATACCTTATTGCAGTCCTTACAATTAATTTGATAAATTCCAGATTTTTTGCTATCTGGGGTGTTCAATTTCTTATTAGTTAATAGATTACCAAGGCTAAATTTATTTATCGGTGCCAATGTAATATTGAATTTCTTGAACATTTTTTTAAATTTGTTATGTATTTCAGGATGATAAGTAATTTTCTTAAATTGTTTTCCTTTCTTTCAATCAGATTGCAGGATAGTGTATTCTTTTAATCTTTTTTGTTGTCTGAATGTCTTTAATTTACTTATAATTATTTCTTTTTCCAAAACCATTTAAATTGGCTATGTTCAAATGTCATTGTATTCTTTCTTAAAATCTTCTTCATTTAATGGAACGTTTAATAATCTATGTATCAACTGTCAACTCATTATTTCTGTTAATAGCATTGTTGACAGCAGTAATATATTTTCTCACATTCTGGACACTAATTAGTGTTGATTTTGCTCCCCTTTGTACAAAGATGATGCTATGAAATCAATGTAATTCCTTATGCTAATAAACTTTTGAGCCTGATTGTAATGATAATAATGAGAGTGCCATAACATGATACATGGAGCTGAGCCTTGTCAACTGATTAAAAATTTAAGATTAAAATTGTTGTCAGTACAAATGAACTAAGATGATCAGTTAGATATTCCAGAGGAAAAAACTTGAAATATTGTAATCAGATAGGAAATGAAATTCCAAAATTCAATCATCCACAAAAGACAAGAAATGGGAATGCCTCCTTCACAAAATCAACTCCATACATACTGATAATTATATCAAATCAACGGGTTTCAATCCTCTGGCACATAAACATGCAATATTTAATAACCTCTTATATAGATTGATAAATGTTCCACTAAAAGAAGAAAATTTTAAGAAAGAATACAAGAATATCATAAATATAGCCAGATTAAATGGTTTCAATAAGAGTATAATATCTAACAAATTAAAGAAATTCAAAAAGATAAAACAACTTAAAGAATGCTCTACCCTACAAACTGTTAGTAAAGAAAAGAAGAATTTTAAGAAAATTACTTACCATCCAGTAGTACATAGGAAATTTCAAAAAATGTTTGACAAACACAACATTACTTTGGCACCAATAAATAAATTTAGTCTGGAAAAACTTCTAAGTACCAATAAAAAAATCAACATCCCCCGACAGTAAGAAATCTGGAATTTATCAAATAAATTGTAAGGATTGTAGCAAAGTATACATAGGAAAAACAAAAAGGAATTTGGAAACACGCACTAAAAAACATTTTAGAAATATTAAAAATTGTGAAATTGAAAAATCAGCAATTGCTGCACATAGTTTGCTAGAACATCATAAAAATTGAAAAAGAGGCAAAACTTTTGAAACAATTTGATAAACCGTTGGAATTGACAATTTGGGAAAAGATATTCATTCAGAAGAATAAATATCGATCTATGAACTTCGATATTCTGGTGGATAAAAATTTAATTACAAAGTTTATAATCCCAACCAAAGATGGCAGCACAGGAGGTGGTGTCCTTGGAGAGATCAACAACCAGAGAATTTCATCAGTGGAAGCCATGACTGAAGAGGGACAAGATATTGTCTGAAACCGCCGGTATCAAAGAAGTTTGAAAATATATTAGGTGAGTCGTTAAAAATATGTTCTCCACTCACTGTTAATGTGCAATTCTGATTAACTAGAGGTCACAATTGCCTTGCTAAATATTTACACAAGATCAATATATATTGTCTACACAAGATGCATTTTATGCAACCACCCACAAGAAGAAATGGATGACGAATACTTCAACAACTGTACAACTGTCAAACAGGAAACCTCCAAAACTTAGAAGTACTGGAGAGCAAGACTGCTAATGACTTCAATGTTAGATGCAGGACATTAGCCATCAACCATATTAGACATAGACAATTACAATGGTATGCCCCTGTCAGAAGAATGCCAGAGCAAAATTTTTGTTTTGATTGGAAGAAAGAATGAAGATTTACCAAAGATTATAAGATAAAAAGAGTTTAGAATATCAACAGTGGAGAATGGATAAGACGAAAAAAGATAGAAAGAGATACCCAGTGGAGTTGAAAATTTTAACTGTTAAATCAATTTAATTTAAATGTTATTATTCATTTTATACATCTCAATGATGGATAAATCATATTTGAAGAAAAAAATTATACGCTCAGACTGCGGCTTAAACCCAAGACCTTTTGCTTTCTAGGCCAATATGCTACCAACTAAGCTATCTGAGCAAGTTCCAATCTAAATGCAAATTTTTCTCGCATCAAATGCTATGAAACCTTTGCTTCTATCTTACAAATGGCAAATATATTAAATATATATAACAAAATTAGAAACATCATGTTTTGAGATTAAAGAAACAATAAAACTATTAATTTTTTAAAGGAAAATTTTCAGAAGAATATTTGGACCAAATAGAGGAACTGATAACTGTTGGAGAATCAAAACAAATAACGAACTAAACAAATTAATAAAAAAATCGGAATATAGTAAACCATATAAGATCTCTCAGAATTCATTGGCTTGGGCATTTGATAAGAATGGATGATCAGAGACTGGTCAAGAAGCTCTATAAATGGAAACCTATAGGAGGCAGAGCAGTTGGAAGACCGAAGATGAGATGGGAGGATGACACAATGAACGATCTAAAGAAAATGAAAGTGACTAATTTGAATATGGCGACAAATTGGCATATTGTTGAGAAGGCCAAATCTTTCGCTTCTGAAGTTGCCATGCCTTAAGATGATGATGTTTTGAGAGTGGAAAGGTGAAGTTTACCCAAACTATCTCCACAAGATTAACCACAGGGAAAGAGAGATTTCGGAAGGCCATGATGGAGATGGATTCACCTAGATCACTGATGATGATGATAATAATAATAATAATAATAATAATAATAATAATATAATAATAATAATAATAATAATTTAGGAACAAAATTAGATCATTCAGGCAATAAAACAGTGGAAATTAAAAATAGAATCACACAAACAAAACAAGCAATAAATGCTTTAAACTCTATTTGGTGTAGCAATAATATTACAAAAAATAGAAAATTACAAATATATCAAACCATAATTCAGAGCATTTTAACATATGGTGCTGAAGTCTGGCAAATTCCTACCAGGAAATGAAAAGAATTTTAAGTACAGAAATGGATGTTTTCAGAAGATCAGCTGGAAAATCTAGAATGGATAGAATACAAAATAAAGAAATAAGGGAAATTATGGGTGTGCAAGAGGAGCCAGACATCATAGAAAAGAACAGATTACAGTGGTATGGCCATGTCAAAAGAATGCCAGAGCAAAGATTACCTAAAATTGTTATGGAATGGATCCCAATGGAAAGGAGGAAGAGAGGAAGACCGAAGAAAACTTGGATAGAAGGGGTAGAAGCGGCTATGAATATCAGAGGATTGGAGGAAGATCATTGGATAGACAGAGAGATATGGCATTTGGTTTCCAGAAGACAGCAGCAGCTGCCACGATACCAGATGAATAATAATAATAATAATAATAATAATAATAATAATAATAATTATTATTATATTATTATTATTATTATTACTACTATTATTATTATATACAGATTTTCAATGTTTACACATGCTAAAAAACCTAAAGATTTAAAGCCGGATCGAAATAAATAATATTAATAATTATTAATGTTAACAAAACTAAAATTATAGCATTTCATGGGAAGGACCCTATACAAAGTAAAATCTGTCTCCAGAATAAAATTTTAGAGAGATCTAATCAATTTATCTCTCTATCTGGGTTGAAAAGGATATCCCTGAAAAAAATTACTAGTTATAATAAAAGTTTGGGAATTATTAATCAAGTTATGAAACCATCCCTTGTACAAAAAAATACCAGATTACGTTTATATAACACTTTGGCTAGACCAGTGTTGACCTATGGTAATGAAGTATGGACACTAAAAAGACAACATGAAAGCAGAATAACGGCTTGTGAAATGAGATTCATGCGCAGAACAGCGGGTTACACCAGATGGGATTGGAAAAGGAACACCAATATCTTAAAAGAATTGAAGACTACGCCAATTTTGGAATATATTAAACAGTACCAACTAAATTGGAAACACCATCTAGAAAGAATGAGTTCAAATCGGATCCCCAAAGCTGTTTATAATTATATACCAAGAGGACGAAGATCATAGGGCTGTCCTATGAAACGCTGGAGGGAATATTTTCTATAGGATCCTAACAGGCCTTGGCCTAATACTTGGAAGGAAGAAGAAGAAGTTATTATTATTTTAAAAATTAAATCCAGGAGATGAAATTTGCAGTTTTTAAGTATAGAAATTTAGATTACAGCTTACAGATTTCATTGCAATTAGTAATTGCAAATAATGGTATGCACTATACTTAATTATGCATATGACAATAAGATAGTTGAGTTCCTGAACATTGGTCTCTCCACCCTTCGTTTGTAAGAAGTTTTGAAAATGTAGTTTACCTTGACCTCAGCCTTAACCTGGGATAGTCGTGCGTCATGTACCTCACTTCATGCACAGAATAAATATCCCCAGAGCGGACACCTGCAGCATCTAGTTTGGAACAGGAAGGGGTTCGTGTTCTTGACCCTTCTCTTCAAGCCATGATGCTGTCTGTCATTAAATACACTTTAACTTATCATCCAAATTGTTCCAGGAGTTCTATTTGTAATAGAACTAAATATTTTTTTAAATAGAGATTTTCCTTAATACTACCAAACAATTGATTTATATATAGCATTCTTTGGACAATATAATAATAATAATAATAATAATAATAATAATAATAATAATCTTCTTGTATCTTGTAAGCCCATGTTTCCCTTAACAGAGATTTAGGCACTCTCCCCCTACAGGGAAGAATTTGAACCATACTAATTTAGTTATACTTGTTTTAGTATAGATGTCATTTGAGTGGTCTGTGGTCAGCGTTCTGCCTCATACAGACATCTAGGAAACCAAGATAGTACTAGGACGGGAAAATTTGGTAAATTTTGCTTAGAGGCCTTTTCATTCAGGCTTAAGGATCTTTAACGAGCCTGAAAATCTTCACACTCGGGACCCATGGCTTAAAGTCCCTCCCGGAGGACTTGCTCCTTGGATTTTTCCATCCTAAAAAAAATCCATCGACCCTGACCGGGTTTGAACCCGCGACCCTCAGGACCAGAGGCAAAGAGCATAACCACTAGTCCACTGTGGCCGATAATAATAATAATAATAAAATTGTTTCTAGTATTGACTCCTGCAATTCTATTTGTAACAGAATTATATATTTTTAAATACAGATTTTTTCCTTAATACAAAGATTTCTCTACAAACAAACAATTGGTTTATATATAGCATTCTTTGGACAATTTAGTAATAATAATAATAACAATAATATAATAATAATAATAATAATAATAATAATAATAATAATAATGTTTCTAGTATTGACTCCTCCAATTCTATTTGTAACATAATTATAATTTTTTTAAACAGAGATTTTTCCTTCATACAAAGATTTCTTTGCAACCAAACAATTGGTTTATATATAGCATTCTTTGGGCCATTTAATAATAATAATAATAATAATATATTTTTTGAACAGAAAAAAAAGATATCGAAAATATAGTGAAAAAAGAATGCAAAATTATAAGAAAAGTTTTAGGTCCACAAGTCATATGAAGCATTTAGACTCAGAAGTAAAAAGGAAATCAAAATATATACAGACATTCATAGTGATATTAGAGAACGAAGGTTAAAATTTTATGGCCATATTAAACGAATGAACTCAAATAGGCTTACAAAACAGATAATGGAATTCTACGAAAACAGAAATAAAACTCCAGTGGATACTATGAAGTGGATTGATGAAGTCAAAAAGGACTTAAAATTGGCAGGAATTACTAAAGAAGATATCCCAAACAGATATATATTTAGAATTAAGATGAATAAGTGGCAAGTTGACCAAGAGGACAAACCAAAGAAAAAAACTGAAACAACTTGGACAGATGATAGAAAACAAACTCATAGCAAAAGAATGAAAGAAATTTGCGCTCAAAGGAAACACCTCTAAGTACTTTGCGTAGTCCTACATGGGCTCATCCGCAATCAAAAAAAAAAAATTATTTATTTAAACTGGCAGAATTAAGGCAATAATTGCCTTCTCTTCCACTGAACCAGTGAAAAATAGCATTATTTTTTTTGTCCAATGTTACCAGATTGTCTTTTATAACATTTCTGGCTTTCTCCAGTGGATAGGCAAAATTGTAATCCATTTCTTAGGTTGGGGCATCTGAAAGGCAGAGTCACGTTACCAGGAGAGTCCTTAACTTAAACTTAAACTTAAATTCCAGACCATGGGCAACCACAGAAATAATTACCTTTAAGGAAAAATTCCTATGGTCTCACCAGGAATCAAACTTGGGACCTAATGAACTATAGTCAGAAATGCTGACCTCTAAGCCCATGAGGCTGAACAATTAAATATATATAATTAAAAATATAATATTTACTCAAAACTGTTTAGCTTCTATGTTGCAGTAGGGAAAAATTCCACACACTTCGATGGAGAAATTCAGGCAATAGAGTTAGCACTAACACAACTCCTCTACAGAATAAATACATTTCAGAGAGCAGTTGTACTAAGTGATTCAACATCAGCTATACAAGCTATAACAACATATAACTCTCCAATCTCCAGAAAAGTGTTGGAAATAAAAAAGATCATAAGATTACTGACCAAACAAAATAAAATTATCCAGCTCCAATGGATCCCCTCTCATTGCAGGGTACATGTAAATGAAATGGCGGATCTTTTAGCAAAAAAGGGCACCAAAATTTTACAGAAAACAAATCAATCCCTGCCCTACCATTCTGCAAAAATTATAATTAAAAGAAACTTCCAGAAAGAACTGATGGAGCACTTCAAATCACAAAGTAATGAGAAACCATGGGCAGCTATCTCGCAGAATAAAAACTTAATACCTGAACAACCAAGACACGAAGCAGTAGCAACATTCAGACTGTTAACAGACCATGACTACCTGGCAGCACACCTCCATAAAATTGGAATCTTCAACTCTCCAAATTGTATCCTGTGCCAAGACAATAACACTACCATGAACAAAGATCATCTTGCTAGTTGTGAGGCTCTGAAGATGTCACCTACAAGAACTCTGGCAGGACTCCATTGGGAAGTAAGAAAGCAAATGGAACAAATCCAAGCTAATGGGCATTAGTACTACTACTACTAATTAAAAATATATAAAACTTATTATTCCAATTATAACATATGATTCAAGATATTTTTATACCAAAGAGATACTCGTATAAGGAGACAAGGTGAATAAGAAAAATACATAAAAAATAGGTACAAAATCTCTATGGGAAATGAGACAAAATAAGAACTGTTAAGTCTCATAAGACATATGCCATGAATGGTGAATGAAAGAAGAGTATGGAAACTTCTTGTAGGAAACCCAGGGGGTAAGTGCCCAGTAGGTAACCCAAGAAAGAGGAGAAAAAATATTATCAACCATGATTTAAGTTAAATGCGAGGATTATGGGATGAAGTTAAATACAAATAAGATGAAGGTCGTGATTATAGGAAGGAAACCAAGGAAGATAAACATGAAGATTAAAGATGAGGCCATTGAGCAAGTGGAGAGCTTCAAATACTTGGGTTGTACTGCCAGTAGTAACATGAACTGCGGTCAAGAAGTAAAACAGAGGATAACAATGGCAAAAGAAGCTTTTAACAAGAAGAGAAGCATTTCTGCGGACCTTTGGCAAAAGAATTACAGAAGAGGCTAGTGAAGTGCTTTGTGTGGAGTGTAACATTGTATGGTGCAGAGACTTGGACATTACGATGGAATGAGGAAAAGCAACTGGAAGCTTTTGATATGTGGATATGGACAAGAATGGAATGTATAAAATGGACAAACAAAGTAAGAAATAAAGATGTGCTAGACAGAGTGGGTGAAAGAAGAACAATGCTGGAACTCATAAAGAAGAGGAAAAGAAATTGGATTGGCCACTGGCTAAGAAGAAACTGCCTGCTGAAGGATGCCCTAGAAGGAATGGAGAACGGAAAGAAAGTTAGAGGCAGAAAAAAGACATCAGATGATAGACAATATTAAAATAAATGGTTTGTATGCAGATACGAAAAGGAAAGCTGAATTAAGGAAAGAGTGGAGAATGCTGAGTTTGCAGTGAAAGACCTGCTCTATGAATTAATGATTTAAGTCTCATAGACTGTGATGGTTAGGACTTGTAGCACAAATGGGAAATAAAAGAAGGGGAAAGAAACTTCTTATTTAGGAGGATCAGAGGGAAAGTGTCCAGTAGGTAAACCAAGAATGAAGTGACAAAATAACATTAACCTTGATTTAAAGGAAGTAAATTATACAGGATCTCAGTGTACAGGCTGGGTAGAAGAATTACCATAACATAATTCATGTGTGTTGTAGAAGGTGTCTTTAATAACACTGAGCAAGAAAAAAGAAACTTTTTTTTGTCTCAGAAAGAAAAATATGTGATTCTGATAGTATTTTTTCTCCTGAATTCAAATATGATATCGGTTTTTCTCCAAAACGCAAGATTTCCGAGAGACAGGAATTTATAATTTCAAACACTTTAATATTTTCTACATTCGTAACTACACAATATTTGAACATTCACTCGCCTAGAAAGTAAGAATTGACGATTTTCTGCTATATTTCGCCTGTGGAGCATCCCTCTTGATGGTCCAACATATTAGGATTCCATTTGCCTTGATATCTCTTTTCCATAGCTTAAATCTCCTGATGAAAGTGTTCCCCGTGCTCATCGCTCATTGCGCCAAGATTTTCCGGGAAGAAATCTAGGTTTATTAAAAACATAATTATTTAAATCCATTAATTCAAATTTAAATAAAAAGAAACTGTGGGTGATAGAGAAATTCTGAATACATATTTGAAAACATGATAAAAAACTGCATTAAGTACAACTATTGGTACTCATGAGACAAAAATCATGTTGACCAGTGTAATTAACACCTAGTGTGTGGGGGTACGGCGTGGCTACCCTGATTCTGAGGATAGATTGCAGTCCTGATCCTCCACGTTGGGAGTGTTGGCATAGGATTGACAACCCTATCTGTTAAACAACCATTGCTAAGAAGCTGCACAAGATTGGAAGCTGGACATCTCACTTACTGCAAACAAAAAAATATTATGATTTCAGTATTACAACTTTGAATGTTTTTTTTTTCATTATAAAGAGGATGGGCACTTAATAAATTGACAAATGAATTGATGGAATAGAATAAGCTTGGTGTTAGAAGATAGTGCAGGAAGGTGTTTGAAAAGAATGAATGGAGGAAGATCTTGTCAGCAATCAGGGCTCAAAATGTGCTGTAGATCCATCTACAATGATGATGATGATGATGATGATGATATACAGGGAATGATTGGAATAACTCTTCCAGAGCCAGTCCAAAATCCGGATCAGAAAGAGGAGGAGTAACACCTCATTAAAAAACCTTGGTTCAGCTGATAGTACCTTGTAAGGGCACCTTGCTGAAGGTATGGTGAAGTCCTGAAAGGTAGATCTGGTAGAGAAGGTATTCACTTGGTACAGTTCATTTGGAAGAGGCAGTCCTTCTTACTTGGGATTAATTTAGAGGCAAACTGGTGCCTCGTGGAGGAGAGAGATCTAAGGGTGTGAATCCCAACAGAAAATTCAGGCAGGCTGGAAAGGCCTTGAGGTCAACCATTCAACTATGGATATCAGCCAATCCCCCCCAGACTCAATTTTTTTTTATGATTAGAGAAACCAAAATGAAAAATTAAACTGGGTTTAAATGAAATGACCTTTACACCTAAAAGTAAAATGATTATATTATTGGTATATAAGAATGTCAAAACACTATTAGAAAATGGAAAACTAAAACAGTTTGATAACAAATGGAAATGTACACAGTTGAAAGAGAGTTGGGAGCAATGAGTAAAAGTTTGAAACGGTAAAGATTTTGACAAGAAGTAGTACCAAATGGAAGAGTTTCATTAAGTTCCTATATTCCAATTAGGAACAAAGGATATGGTGATGATGAATGATTGGTAAACATTAACTTAGGATAGGAATGTATGGAGAGTTTATGTCTCTGCAGCCATCAAAGTTTGAAATAGTAGTGAGTTAATAATTAAGTTGAGTCTGTCATCATCTTACCTCATATCAGTTGTTTCTTGTAGGACATATTTCAGAATATCTCTGCTCTATCTTTAGCTTGTACATACTGATGATCTTTAAGTTGTCGGCCCTGTATGTCGATTCCTACCCCCTCTTTTTGTGGTCCGAAGAACTTTCATATTAAATCTCATGAATTTCAAAATTCATGAATCTCTCCTTGTTCTTCTGGATGTAAATCTTCTCCCACATGGTGAGTTTATTTGTATTTTCTGTTTTAATAATTTAGTGTTCACGTCAATTTTATTTTTTCTGACCGAATGTGAGCAGCCACTGTAGATTTTTCTACTTCTCCTTTCTTTTTACATTTTGTATGTGTTCCTTAGTTCTAATAAATAAATTTTTCTTTGTTTTCCCTACGTATATATTATCACAATCTGCACACTTTATTTGGTATATTCCGGATTTTTTTTTTGCCATCTTCAATCTTTTCATTTTTGTTGGTTTTTTATTAGTTATTTAGGCTGTAATAATTTTTTATACTAATCTAAATATTAATTTTTTTCAAAAACCTAATGAGTTAGTTATGGACATTTCTTTTGAAGAGGATCAAAGTACCCTGTGAAAAAATTCTAATAAACAAAGCCAGGATATTTATCTTACATACAAACAAGTTTTAAGATGAATCTGTTATTTATTATCAGTAATAAGCAAGATACTTAGTAAAGTTGTACAACAAATAAACAAACAGAAGTTGAACTTGATTTATGCATAACTTATTACAAACAATATTTTATTTTACTATTACTTCATTTCTATAAAGTCTTATTACAACCATTCCTTGTTTGTGTGTCCTTCTTGTGACAAACAAGTGAACATACAAACCAGGAGACACAATCAAACAGAAACAAAATAATGACATCGATTCCATATAAAGAGAAACTGCAGAGATGAGAAAAAGAATGATTTTTCTGATTATCTTTTTTGTTCTTTTACATTATATTTATTATTATTATTCCATACGAAGAAAACACTTTCGGCAGTCATGGCAGTGCCTATATATAATATTTATATTAATAACTAATAATAAACAAGCTTTTTTTTCTTTCACACTTTCATCCCCAAGCAGCTACAGAGTTTTATATCTGGCAAGATTTTTATTTATAAAAAATTGATGAGCTGGGGGATGATTCATAAAATGTTTTATTTTGTACAGTTGAAAAATTATAACTTTGTGAGAACAGTTATGTTTGTTAAAAGTAAGTGTATCTTGTAAACCTACTTACAAAAACATAACAGAATAAAAAACATTCAGTATTCCATTTGTACATTAGACAACAAAGCTACGCATGAAATTTTTAAAAAGGTGGTATTTTAATGTTTGCTTGGCTTTTCCGTTATCACAAGTATTTAAAATGATGAAACAATGAAGATTGTTTGAGTTAAGTACTGTAATGTGTTGCTATTAAAAGTTTCTACTAGCGTGCTAAGTGTAATTTTGTAAAACAAAATTTATATATTTTTTAAGTAATTACGATGGTTGCTAGATTTTTCTAAACCACTTTTATTTTTATAAAACGCAAATATATAAGAGAGCATGCTTAATTTAATAGATAATTGTTAAAATACACACACACACGCACAAACATTGAAAAGGATTTTTTTTTACATTTACAAAAATATCACAGTTTCTTTCTTCAGTTTTCACCATTGTTAAAAAAATTATTGAAAATCAACATTTATGATTTTCAAATAAAATTTGTATTTTACATTCCATATCTATAAATACAATTAAGTTCATCCCTAATGTTTGAAGCTGTTTAAACGAGTTAACTAGAAGAGATGATTTCAGATTAGTACACATATTTGGAACACGGAAAGTGCCAAATTATACACATTATCATGACGGAGAAGAAACATTGAGCATCATATTAAATCCTATTGCATGTTTTCAGACATTTGGGACAAACTTCTTTATGACAATGTTTATGGTCACTATGTCACATAATACATAAACAGACAATAAGACTTCAAATTATCAAAGATCACCATGAAAAATTCATTTACAATTTAGAACAAGGTAAAACAAGCTCCCATCATTCCAACAACATATGTAGTTTCTCTACTTTGGCCATGATGGGTCTCTCAAGTGTCCATGTGGTGGCCCAATCTTGTTTTGACAAACCAAGCTCTAATTATTGCTTCTGTTTTTGGTTATCAGGACAGGAGAAAATATGTCTTGCCCATGCAAGTCATAACTTAATATTTTAAAAGGTTCACTCGTTCATTCATTCATTTGCTGTCAGATGTATTAATATTATTTTTAACATTACAACTTTAAGACCCTACTCATTTCAGTAAAAAATGCCATTTTCTAACATGCTTAATATCACAGTTCATAAGTACCAAAATACTCTTTTCAACTATTTTTATTCTATTATTTTTCGTTTCATCAAATGTTTATTGTTACAATCTCATCTAACTTCTAAGTTTATTTTTTCAGTCTAAGAACATCCAGCACCATTGTATACGTATTTTTGCTCCCCAAAACATTCAATTTCTGTTTTCTTAAAAAAATACCACACCAGTCTATCTATAAACATTGACAATCTATCAACAGAATTAATCTAAATTGTGATTCTAAATCATAGTCCTGGTTTCATAATTTTTTATAGACAAACTGTGGATAATACAACAGTGGTACTAATATTTCAACATAAAATATCTCTCAAAGTTTTATTTGAAATTATCAATGCAGAATAGTTCCACCTTCTACTGGTAGAGAGGACTTGAGTTTACAGAAATGGTGACTGATGCTGAGCATCTATTTGTAGTGTTGTAATTTTATTTTCACAAGGTCCATTGTAACTTGTTTTCTTGAATCACTAATGTCAGGGCATTCTTACCTGGACATGTTATAAGATTGGTTGATGCTACATCTGGAGAATGATAGTGCAGATTTAATTTTTCAACAAGATGGTGCTCCACCTCACTTCCACAATGAAGTCCAAGCAGACCTGAACATTTGATAGCCAAACAGATTGATTGGTCACATGGGACTTCTACCTGTGAGGTAGTTTAAGATTCTGCTTTTACACCTCCATTACCAGAAAATCTATTAGACTTACATGCCTGTATCATCAATTTAATCCAAATGGATACACTTTGGCATGTGAGGAAATTAATTGGACTATGGCATGATGTATACAGAGTCACAAGGGGAGCAACTACAAATTTTGTAAAAAAAAAACTCAGAAGAGTTTCCCCATATATCTAAAGTTTGTCTATCTTGTACATTGTCTGCAACAAATTTTCAGAATCAGGGCAATCATTTAGAATCACAGGAAATTTCTTTTATTTTGAGAAGAAAAAATCTACAATCTTGAAAATTCCAATATTTGTTAAATTTACTAATATGAGATTTGACATATACTTCAAAACAACATTGCAGTAGACAAATGTTGGATATAATAACGTAAAAATTAGATTTCATATTCAAACATTAGCAAAGTTTTTTTTTTTATTTTACAATTTTTCTTTGGTGGGTGATTTGGAAGATGAGAAATAGAGTCTTTTTTAAAAGTATTTTAAATTGTCACACTCAATTAACAATTGGACAAGGAATTAAGAGAAGATAATATTTAATATTACAGCACAGTTTACAAGGAGGTTTGTTCTAGTAGCAACAAGTAATTGTGCATCAAAGACATGTAACCATTCAAAACCTTTTTTTTAAAAAACTCTGAGCAAAAACGTGACCATGGCATAGGTTACTATGTGCATCAGTGTGGTTTTGGAAATATTCTGTTTTCTTTATACTTCTGACATTTGATACAATTACTCTCATTCTTTTGGTCCATAGTATGAAGCTTGCATATCAACATAAAATTTACCTTTCATTTAAATTTTAAAAGTCTATCTTCACATTTTAGATAAATCTAAATTACACTGGAAGACAAATAAAAACAAATGAAAAGCAACAATAATGAATTAAAAATTCTTGAGGTTCATTAATGAAAAAACCTAATTATTTTCACATTTGTTATTATTGCCAACCTGAGGGGGAGAAAATGAACACTATACTATACTTTAACAATTCTAGTTTGAATTTCATTCATTCTTAATATCTTTTCTATATTTTATTTAAATCTTGATGTGGTACACATTAACAATAAGCAATCAGTTAAAAATTGCGGTTTTTATTTATATATTCCAAAATTTGCATACCTATTTCATGGACGGTATATTAAATGCAAGTATATTGTAAAATTATTACAAATATTAGAACACATTGTATATTAAGTTATACTGAGTACTAATTCATTGAAAAATTTAATAAATAGGTTAATTAAATTGCTTGTCACTTGTTTTTTTGAAAAATTCAAATTGATATCTTCACACTATTACAAAATAAAGAAAATAAACATAACTTTCATTACATAACTGGCAGTTTTTTATTTTGAAAATTTTGAGATGTACAAAGCAAAATAATCATTACGATAAATAAAAGGCTCTGTTCCATTTATTTTTATCTGTGTAACTATGTATGAACATAATGTGCAATTCTTTCTTAGAAGTTAATAATATGTTTTCATATGTTGACTATTCTTTCATATACATTATAATATCCTGGGTTATATTCATCAATTTCATTTGTGTAAGTATGAAATTCCTAAATATTTATAAATAACTTAATGAATAACTGTAATGATTTTTATTTAAGTAAAATTGTATCATCTAACCTCATATTCTTCTTAGACCAGTTTTGGGACCTTATTTGATTCTATCCTCAGTATTTTCATGACCATTGTTATGTTGGCAGCCTTTCAAGATGACATAACAATGGTCATGAAAATACTGAGGATGGAACCGAATAAGGTCCCAAAACCAGTCTAAGAAAAAGAATATGAGGTGAGATAATAAAATTTTACTTAAATAAATAATACCTCATAGTGTTAATTCCTAAAAAGTCAATTACAATGATATCTATTTAAAAAATCTATGCTGCTAGGGGAAAAAAGTATAAGTAAAAAAAACACATTTTACAGTGGAGACATTTTATTGATTATTTTTAAACAAATATTTGAAATAAGTTTGTTTACTGTGCACTTAGTATATTACTAAGACCAAAAGATAGAATTCCTCCAAGATCTGAGGCAGTAGACTTTTCATTTTGAACATTTTCTCACTTATGCTCTTTATCTCCTAGCAGCCTAGAATTATTCCATTCAAAGTATCTCAAGTCTAGATACATGAATTCAATTGCTGTAATAACATTTCCAGAAACTAGTATACAAGATACAAAAATTTCTGCTAGTAAAGGCTACAACTCATCAAATTTGTAAATCAATCAATGGATTAAACTATTATAGGAAATATCGCTAAGAACTTTAATTTAAAATAAAATTCTTTCCATCTCACCTCATATCCTGTATTCTAATTAGACTGGTTTCGTAACTTTAGTGGTTACATCTTCAGTAATGTCACGACCGATGTTCTGTCCAGGAGCACTGCAGTTCTTGTACTCACTATTATTTAGTTTCCTCCATTTGCCTAACCAGAATTTATCTGAAATATTTTTTTTTAATTGAAATATAGAGAAATAATAAAACTACTTTAACAAAAGTATCAGTCTGCTGCCTCAAATCCAAAGTGGTAATGGAACGAAAAAATAGATATAAAATTTCAAAGTAAGCATGTTATATGAAATTATTTTAACATAATCAAAGAAAACATTTTCCATTTCACTCTATGTATTAATTTAAATTTCTCAACACATATGAATAATAAATGTTTGAGCCAAGTAACATCTTACCTCATACATTTTGTAGAATTCTAAAAATCTAACTCATACATTTATTAAAATGAAGCTCATAGTGTTACTCCCTAATGAAATATAATATGAACTCAAAAAAAAGAATTTTGTAGAATATTTTTCCTCTAATTTTATGAATGCATTTTTTTTTTCTAGATCCATGAATATGAAGTACAGGAAATTCATGTGTCTATAATGCACATGTGCAAAATGGCCAAAAAATAAATGTTTGGTCCAGATTGTTTATCATTTCCAGTCACCAGGAACTTCTCGCATCATGCCTTTAATCATTTTCAGGGCAGGTACATCTCCTCCATATTCTCTCTGGTAATTTCTCTCTGCTTTAATTATTATTGATTTCATCTCTGGATACCTGTGCATGCTTCTGCAGAGTTGCCAATTTACCCAATGCAGTTGTGGAAGATAATGACAGAACAACCAAATTCAAACAGATGAAATAAAAATTCTTGGGTTTCTATTTCTATTAAAATAATCTCATTTCATGAATTTGTTTATCGTGTTATCAATGTTTTTAAATGAAATATGAGAGGTTTGAATGGGATGCCCTCTATAATTATTTAGAACTTAAATTTGAAGAATTTGTGTGAGAATGATAAAAGTCATATTCTCAAATTATTAAAGAAGCAGATGAAGGAACAATATCTCATAAGGTTTGAATCCAATACTGAAGACAGAACCTCAGTAACATCTGTTTATTTTGTCTGCATGCAGTAGACCCACATCGATTGCAGCGAGACACAGTGAAACATTACACACCACCTATGGTTGCTTTTCCTCTATTTATATCAAAGGAATCAGTTGACCAAGGACTTTTAAAATTTACACACATGAGTGTTTAAAGTCTGAAGATAACAAATACATAAAAAATAAAAATAAGTAAATAAAAATGTTTGGAGGATTCTATGCTACAATGCCACCAACACTAATTCATATAAAATACGGAAAATCACAAAATTAATTCAATGTTAGGTATTAAATTAATCACTTCTCACTGAGAAGAAGAGAATTAACATTCGTTTGAATCAGGAGCCTGGTAGCTCAATGGTCAGAACCAGAGGCATAACTTATGTTTCAAATCTTGATTCAAGCGTATATTTTTCTCTTCAAATAAAACACAATTTATTGTTACAGTATGTGAAAAATTACCTGAGAGAAATGTATATGATGATTTTTTCCAAAAAAAAATTGCCTTGAAATAAAGTGAGAAATTGAGCTCAAAGTCAATACCTCATGAGGTTAGAAATAAACAACGCAACAAAGCCCTGGAAGACCTCCATACATAACATACCTGACTGGCCAAGATGAGAACCTGTTGCGAAGTTCCGGCTCCAAACTGGACACGACATTCTTGCCAAACATCTGTCTCGCTTTGGAATACTTCAAGCGCCCACCTGCAATCTCTGTAATCTGTATGAAGATATGGACAGGGAACACTTAATGCGCTGCCCGTCTCTTCACAGTACATCTGAGACCAGAAAATATAAGGAAGCCAGAACCATGATGATGAATCAGATGAACAAATTATGTTTCTGTTAATGTTTAAATTCCATTAGATAAATAAATAAATATTCTCAAGTTATTTTATTCCACCAATCAATGTCTCAATGTTATCACAGAAATGCAATAGGCCCTATATTTATTTAGAAATTAAATTTGAAGAATTTTGTATGGAAATGAAAAAGGCCATTCTCAAGTTATTTTATTCCACAGCTTAATGTCTCAATATTGTCTTAGGAAACAATGTCAACATTTTAAAATTAAATTTGAAGAATGGGTGTAAGAATGAAAAAGTCACATTCTCAAAAGTAATGTCGCTTTCTTTTATATTTCATCATTTAATTAATTAGAAACACATTGCACACTATATTAGATACAAGATTCTGATTATAGGGCTGTGCCTCCAAACAGGAAAGACCATGTAGTAGACCTCACCACTGAATATACCATCTGTAGTTGAGGGAGAAATGTCTGAGAAAAACTCCCGTTTTCATTCTTATACCCAAAATTATTGCTAAATTATAAACCATGCAGAAGGAGAAATGATGGATGCCTACACAGAAGATGGTCTGAACAATTTTAACAATTCTAGCTTTCATGAAACTGTAACGAGCCAACAGGCTTAATCCCTGGATGATGAAGAAGAAGAAAAAACTATAGTTATGGGCCATGGCCCTATAGCCCAGTATCTTCTAATACAATAAGTACTGGCCCTGAAAGCCTGCATAATACATAATCCACATTGCCATGTCATTAAGAGTCCATCCATCCATAGTAATTCTGCCTGAAGGCAGGTCCTTCACTGCAATTATAGCATTTTTTCATGCTATTCTTGCAGCTTTACTAGGGAATTGCAGGTGTGGTAGCTTCCCGTTGCTTTCCACACCGGTGAAGGATGATGATAAGGATGATGATGATGATGATGGCCATATGATTTCAGGGACCGTTTGGGCCTTAAAGCTTTCCTGACATTTGTCTTACAGGTGAGGAAAAACCCCGATAAAAACCTCGCCCAGAAAAACTGCCCCGACCGGGGATAGAACCCGGGCCCGCTGCGTGACAAGGCAGCACGCTACCTTGAGACCACAGTGGTGGACCTCATTAAGAGTAAAAGTAATTATTTTTTTCCCTATTCCAGTTTTCTAAAATATGATAGAAAGTAATATGACTAGTGTGTCCTAAAATCAGCAAAGATGTAAAACTGGCTTTTAATATTTAGGTTAAATCTTTATACAAGGGATGATTTCTATAGTACGGGCAACTATGCTGTGCTAATGCCATGCAAATGTCCCAGGTAAAGTCACTTATACCACAAATTGCTTACATGCTTCCCCTCCATCAGAGCAAATGAACTCACCCTCCTCCCTCCATGTCTGTTCACAGTGATGACAAGAAGACAAGCAGTTGTAGGCAAATGGCTGCAGATTATATTCACAATGTTTTCAAAGCAGGAGTGGGGAAGTTGATTAAAAATTTGATGTGCTAGAGGTTGCAAGGCATGA
Source organism: Diploptera punctata (assembly GCA_030220185.1). Classification (NCBI taxonomy): domain Eukaryota; kingdom Metazoa; phylum Arthropoda; class Insecta; order Blattodea; family Blaberidae; genus Diploptera; species Diploptera punctata. The sequence continues at coordinate 74,812 of JASPKZ010009820.1, forward strand.
CAGTGTTATCAAGGACTGCAAGAGACTTGCAGCGAAGCCGTGTTCCTTACAGAATGGTATGAAGGTGTGGGTTAGAGCCTTCAGAGAAGGATGCAAAAGTGTGTTGGACATTCCTCGATCTGATCACCCACCAGTAAGTGATGAATATGTGTCTGTGTTAGTGGAGATGGAGAGGAACTTAACAATTCATGAGTTAATGCAAAATGCATAATTGGCACCTTCTACTGTGATGCACATCCTCAAAATGCGGAATGTGCGTTCTGCATGCTTTAATGAAGGCCTACATGCAGAAATGGCAGCGATATGACACTTCATATACTCTCTTGCATTCCTATGAGCATGAAGGAGAGGGCTTCTTGCGGTATCCTTACAATTGATGAGACCTGGATCAGACCTTATGAACCACGCTGAACGCCAATTGAATGAGTGACATCATCACGTGTCACCACAAAAACAACAATTCAGCAGACTCTGCTAATATGAAGGCTGTGCTCATTTTTTCCTATGATTGGGATGATGTAATCATAAAGCATACCATTCTACAAGGCAAAGTACTATTGTTCATTTCCGCAAAACAATCTGCAAGCAGTTCTACGAGGAAAAGTCATCACTTTATAGATAACCCACCCATCATTCTGCATGACAATGCTAGGGTGCATACAGCAGGTGTCTAATTGTTCAATCACTGAGGCTGAGAAGTGCTCTTTCACTCGCCATACTTTCTGAATTTAAGTCCCTGTGATTTCAACCTAATTCCTAAGATGAAGGATCCACTTCACAGGATTCGCTTCTGAACACTTGAAGACATTTTACAGACTTCACTACTAGCACCATAAACAGATTAGGGAGTGCAAATAGGATTCAATGGGTTCTCATTGCTTGGAAATACATCATATGTAATGCTGATGACTACATCAAAGACATGTAAAACTCAGAACCATGTAAGTATGATGTGTATCAAAAAACAAAAGAGTTGCTGAACTAAAAAATGAACCTTTGTACTTTATTAGACAGCTCTTCAAGACGACAGAACAACGGTCGTGACGATACTGAGGATGGAACAGAAACTATGTTCCGAAACTAGTTTATAGTCAAATAAGAAGAACAATATGAGATGAGTGATAAAAAATTCTACCTAAACTTTGCACTTTATGCTTATTTTTCAAATAAGAAGAGCACAAATATACAAAAGCCATGCCATACTGTAAGAAATAAAAAAACAAATAATTAAAAGCAAACTGAACATCTTTTCGTTCTATGTTGTACTCTTAACGAAATAATTTTGTTATCCATATAATTAGATTATAATTGTATTTTACAGTTTATCATCTATTTTTTTCTACAGTTTATCCTCTATTTTTTCCTAACAGTTTATTTTGCCTAAAATTATTGAATGATCTCTATAATATTTCATAATAATTGAATGAAAATAAATGTTCTTCCTTTAAACCAATTCTTATGAAGGGAAACTTTATGTAATCATGGATTATCCTAAAATGTAATACCTTATATAAATTCACAATTATCTAGGGCCTATTTATGAGATAATATTATAACTTCTTTCAATTTCTTTACAGTTACGACAATTTAATTTTTTTTTCCTGGAAATATTAATGATCTTTTTACTGTTTCATATTTTCAATTAAGTATAGCTTAAGGTTTAAAACTAGAAGTTTCTTGTAACTGGGAAATCAAAACATAATTTTATTAAATGTAAAATATGCAACAATAAACTAAATTTTGAACCAGCTCTGCTGTCAAACCCTTAATTCATAAAAAAAAATGCCAATAAACACAAGTAAAAAAATGCATATTTATGAAGATGTATGAAGAATAAGAGTATGAATTGTATAATAAATAAAGGAAAAAAAATGTACATTACACAATTTTTTGAGTATATGTGTCCATTATGTTAGGTATTTAACAATTACTGTACAAAGATGGATATGCACCATCCCATCAAGAAAAATGATTAATACTGTATCAAAAATAAAGGAGTAACCAAGCAGGTTCTGGAAAAAAAATAAGTAAATTACAGATTAGTAGTAAACTATAAAATTTGAGTTTTATTTCTAAAATATTGATTTACTCAAAATATCTTAATAAACAAATTAGAAGCAATAATGCAGCCTTGTGAAAAAATCAGCATAGCAACTTTCAGACATAATTGTCTCTACAATGAATCAAGTAGCCTTTTCCTTTTTAAGTAATCTTAATTATGATATTGCACAAAATAATTATCTTCTCTGTATCCATCCTTCATTCAGTTTTCAAATCTTCCTTCTAAATATTGGAGTCCAAAGAGCAAATGAGGATATTGCTAACTGCTCAACATTAAATACCGATACCAAACAACCCAAAATCATAATAATTATTAAAATGGTATGTTGCAACTATTCCCATTACAACTATTAAATACATTATTAATGAGTTGATTATTTTGACTCACCTCATACTTTTTTTATTTTTATGCAGACCTGGTTTCTTCACTATTGCACGACATTGTCGATGCTTCCAAATGTTGTTTGTGGTTGTCCATCCTGTAAGTTGATTTCTCCTCCCTCTGTTGGCTGACCAATGAACTACCAAATCTATTTTTTTCTTTTTCTCCAAGAATTTCAAAATTCATGGTTTTCTTTTTATTCTTGAAGATGTAAATTTTCTCCCAAATTGTGAGTTCCTCAGATTTTTCTAACTGTTTTAGTAATTTGGCCTTAGTTTCAATTCTGTGTTTTTCTGACTATGCAAGACAGCAACAAACAGGGATTTATCAAATTGATTGTAAAGATTGTGAAAAAATATACATAGGAAAAAACAAAAAGGAACTTAAATAAAAGATTGAGGTAGTATGCTGCCTTGTCACGCAGCGGGCATGGGTTCAATCCCCGGTCAGAACAGTTTTTCTGGGTGAGGTTTTTATCTGGGTTTTTCCTCACCTGTAAGACAAATGTCAGGAAAACTTTAAGGTTCAAACGGTCCCCGAAATTATATGGCCATCATCCTCATCCTTATCATCATCATCCTTCACCAGTGTGGAAAGCAGCAGGAAGCTACCACACCTACAATTCCCTAGTAAAGCTGCAAGCATAGCATGGAAATGCTATGATTGCAGTGAAGGACCTGCCCTCGGGCAGAATTACTATGGATACTATGCAAATAAAAGATTGAAAGAACACCTTAGAAATGTTAAAAATGGAGAAATAGAAAAATCTGCAATAGCTGCACAAAAAAGTGACTTACCACTGACAAGATCTTTCTTCATTCATCCCTGTCCAATGCCTTCCTCTAACATCAAGCTTCCTAAGGTTTTCTTCTATTCCATCTAATCATTTCAACTTCGGTCTGTCTCTTCTTCTACTTCCTTCAGGTTTAAGTAGTGTGAGATTTTAACAAAACTGTCCTCTACGATCCTAATGGGGCCATCTCAACGCGATCTAGCTATCCTTATAAAAACTTAATATCAATATCTGTGAATAAAGAATACAATTGATAATTAATCTTCGTCTATTCCATCTAACCAACACATTTTCACAGATGCTTCAAGAATAATTAGCGACGGAAGAGAAGAAATTAAAGTTGGATGTGCTTTTGTAGTTTATGAGAACTCGTCAGATATTTCCTCAGCTTTGTTCAAACTTTCTCCACAATGTTCCATTTTTCAGGCAGAATTATTAGCCATAAAAGAAGCTGTTAAATGGTGTGCAACAAATGAAACAAGTTCTCATGTACACAGTGGTTCACAAACAGCCCTGAATGCAATTAATGATAGACATAACAATAACCCAATAGCTTTCGAGATTAGGGAACAAATGAAGTAAAGTTCAAAACATATTTGTCTATCTTGGGTACACGGGCATTGTGGGATATTAGGAAATGAACGTGCGGATATATTAGCCAAGTCTGCAGCAGATTCCAGTTTACAGTATGCATGTGATCTCTGCCATATTTCTTTCCTAAAGTCACAAATAAAGGAACATATAACAGCACGATGGAACAACGTGTGGCTCAGTAGTACCACAGGTACATTAACAAGACAACTGTTCTTTCCAAGTATTTATGACGGAATAAAATGCAAACACATTATTCCAAATTTCATAATAACACAATTCCTCACTGGGCACGGAAAATTTGGCCAATATCTACAAAGATTCAACATCATAGAAAATGCAAGCTGTAATTGTGGAATTGGCAATCAAAGCGTAGAACATATTATATTTGATTGTACATTGTTCTGGAATGAAAGATTTGAAATTATGTCTTCTAAATAACAATACCTGTTTAAGTAAACCACCCATTACAGAAGTGATTATGACAGAAAAGAACTATAGACTTTTGAATGTTTTTATGAATAAAATTCATAAAGAACTTTAATTTTAGATAAAAGAAAAATTATATGACAACACAAATTTGACAAAATATAACCTTAATGTACGTTAGGTGAAATGGGGTTTATACGTTTTGGATAAAATAAATTTTAAAAAACCAACACAACTTCAATCAGCCTATTCTTCTACTTCCTTCAGGTTTAAGTAGTGTAACTTTATAATATAACTGTCCTCCTCTGCCATCTTGATAAGGCTAATCCAACATAATTTAGCTATCTCTAAAAACCAATATCAGGGTTTGTGAATAAAGAAAACAATTGATCATTGTATCTTATTTGCCATCATCAATTTTTTTCACTGATCCAAATATCCCCTAAGAACTTTCCTCTCAAAAACCCTGAGTTGTTCTTCACTTTTTGAGAGTGTTCAATACTCACCATCATACGTAAGAACAGACCTCAAAAGAGATTTATACAAGAACAATTTAGCTTCTAAATTCACCAAATGTGTTTTTTGAGAGCATAATAGTATCTGTTAGCCAAATAACTTTTTTTTCTACATTATATCATCATCATCACCATGAACAAATTCGTTTTAGGCCATGTGGCCTGTACGGTAAACCTACCGAAGATGGTCTTGATCTTTCCACCGGTGTTTTGGTCTTCCTTGGTCCCTATGTCCAGTTGGGGTATATTGGAATGCCAAGTTTGGAAGTCTATTTCTTGCCATTCTCCTCAGATGATTTTTCCATTCTTGTTGGTGTCTTTGTATATCTTCATTTAAACTTGTTACTCCAAGTTTTCCTCTGATAATAGTGTTCCTTTGGTGATCCAGTCTATTAACTCCTAACAATGATCGTAAGAAGCGCATTTGGCTTACTTGAAGTTTATGAGAGTTTCTTTTATTTAAAATCCAAATTTCACTTCCGTATTTTAGAGCAACTTTTGATGTGATGTTATGTAATCTTAGTTTTGTCTCTGTCCTCATCTGTTTACCAAAAATGTCTTCGTATTACCCCATTCATTTTATTATATTTTTGTAATTTTGGATCAATGTCACTCTTATACTCTGCAAATACACTTCCTAAGTAAGAGAAATCTGACACTTGTTCTATAATTTTAGTTAGTTATAATTGTACCCAAGTAATTAAATTCATTTAACAATTTCAAAATTACTGTTTTCAATTTCCATCTTTAGTGTTTATGGATCTTTTGGTGGCGTGTGAAGTTTATAGGCCTTAGAGCAAATTTTTTATCTTTGAAATGCTGCTTTGCATGTAATTTCTTTTTCAAGAAGTTAGTATTTTTTATTGTATTGGTTGATTACATTTCTCCCAAAAACTTTTTAACATGGGTAATAAAATTTTCAGGGCATGTTTATAGATATTTTCTTGGATTATGAAACATGAAAAAATTTCCTTTTAATATATTTTAAAATGTAAAAAAATTAGCAATATTAAGCCATTCAGCCATAAAAATGCATGTACAGAAAGATTTTGCATGGTTAATGCTAAACATGTAATGTAATAAATGATTGGAATTTCATTAGCTCAAAATTACATGAAATTAAAAAAGTTGTAGACATGCAAGGAGTCACGTCGTAGTATACGTGGTTAATGCAATACACTACAATCTGAAGGTCGAGAACTTGAGTCCTGGTGAAAATCAGGAATTTTAGTCTGACCTAAACATGTCTCTAACCAAAATGAGTACCAGGCATATGTTCTGGGGATAAAGGCAGCCAACATGCAGAGCTGACATCTCATATGATATCGCATGCAGATTGTCTAAAAACATGGGAGCCTTAACCCCTACCAACCCAAGACTTCCAAGATCTGTAGTGGATCATTCTATCTTTCAGATTTCCAAGAAGTAACAAAAGTTTTGAAAAATACAATAATAACTAAAAATTTTGTATCTTCCATTCTTGGTTAATTCTAAGCTAGAATTTTACCACAAATATTTTCTTGAGAAATTTTGGCCAATATGGGACTAGTCTCCACCCAGGGGATTGTGAGGAATTTGGGTAGATAAAATAAGTGGTGACTCCAAATTGAGAAAACCAGTTCATAAAGGTGGGGACAAATGACTCGCTGATTACATGCCACCCTATCTGTTTGGAGAATGGTCCACGTCTATAAATAGCACATATGGAAGTGAAGTCAGCACCCAGCTGACCTAAACATGTCAGGCCAAAAGCCTTCTAGGCCAGTCATGCAATGGAGAAAAAAAAATTAGTATCAAAATTTCACTGTTTGGTGATTTTCATGCACATTACAGCTATCGTGCCTTAAATTTTATTAAAACTTCTGTATAAAATTTTCTATATTATCAACAAAAGTAGTGATAAGATCAAGAAAACAAAACTATGTAAAATTTCTAAAAGCCAGACCACAAAAAGAATATCTTCCTACTGATCATCATAATATAAATACTGTCTCATAAGTAATGTCTTTTTTTAAACAAAATTTTATTTGAATGTTTTCTGACAAGAAATTAAACTACTCTTCAAAATAAAGACCATGAGATTCTATTGCCTTGAGCCAACATTCATCAAGGTCTATTATCCCATGATGGTAAATACCTCTGGTTTTGGTATGCAAAAAGTATTGAGACCCACAATTTCAATCATCATCATCATCATCACTCCAGGGATTAGGCAATTGCCCGTTCCGACTTCATAATGCATCAGCCCAATGTCTTCTAGGTCTTCCAACATCACGTCTTCCTCTTGCTTGATAATTTCTTGCTAACAATGGATATCTCTCCTTACTCATTCCATCCATGTGATCAAATCCATTTCTGTCTGTAATTCGTGACTTTATCCAATAAAGGCTGTACTTTCAATTCTTCTCTTATATCCTCATTTCTTATTCTATCAAGTCTTGTACATCCTTTTACTTGTCTTAGGAACCTCATCTCCGCCGTCTGTATTCTATCCTTCTGTCTTTTCACTGGAGCCCAAGTTTCACATCCATACAATATATTGTGGGAACCACCATAACATTATACATTTTTATCTTGGTTTCTTTTCTAATTTTATTTTTGAATGTTCTCTGTATTGTTCCACACACCGTCTGAAATTTATTTATTTTGGAGTCGATATCTCTTTCCACATTGTAGCCAACATCACAGCCCAAATATTTGAAACTAGACACCTGTTCTATACTTTGATTTTCGAAATTACAAACAAGAAACTGACCATGGATCAAAAAGAGATTGTTATCTGAAGGCACAAGATCAGAGCTATATGCTGGGAGTGGTAGTAGTTTGATTCCTCCCAACTCCTGAATTTTTGTCATGGTTAAATATATGTAGGAAATAACACTATGAGGTTTCTTTTAATTATTGAGTTGTATATTTCTTACACTTACATACACAGGAAAAAAACGTCCAATAAGCCTCCTAAACACAGGAGGAAAAGTACTGGAGAAGTTGTTAATAAACAGAATTATGCATCATGTCAACTCAAAAGACCTAATGTCAGACAAACAGTTCGGTTTCACTCCTCAAACTAGCACGGTGGACGCAGCGATGACACTAAAAGAATACATCGAGGAAAATCTAAAAGAAAATATGTATTTGGTGCTAGTAAGCTTGGATATCCAAGGAGCTTTTGACTCGGCCTGGTGGCCGGGGATCATGAAGGCTCTGCGGGAATTCCAGTGCCCAAGGAACTTGTATAATCTTGCAAACAATTATTTTAACCAAAGAACAGCTACATTAGCAGTAAACAATGCTAAAGTAGACAAAAATGTAACGAGAGGCTGCCCACAAGGATCTTGCTGCGGTCCGGGGTTCTGGAACATCCAGTACAAACTCCATACTTCGATTAGATTACACCGAACATACTAAAGTAATAGCATTTGCAGACGACCTGATAGTAATAACAAAGGGAAAATCAGTTCTCGAAGCTGAGAATTATGCAAATATTGAAATGAGAAAGATTACATCCTGGGCCCACAACAATAAATCCAAATTCAATGAATGCAAATCAAAAACTATTCTAATAACAAGAAGAAAACGAAGGGAAAACAAACAAATACATATATTTCTAAATAATAAGCAGCTAGAACAGGTCGACCAGATTAATATCTTGGCATAATAATCGACAAGAGATTTACATTCAACCAGCATATCGAATATGTAGCAGAGAGATGCAAAAAACTTATTAATGCTCTCTCGAAGACAGCAAAAATAAGCTGGGGTTTAAGTGACAAAGCCCTGTGCACAATTTATAACGGTGCAATTCTGCCACTGTTATCGTACGCGGCACCAGTATGGACAAGTGCACTGGACAAGAAATATAATATCCGAAGTTTAAACAGGTACAGAGATTGATCAGCATACGAATGGCAAAGGCATATCGCACTGCGTCCTACGAAGCTCTCTGCATTCTGACGGGATTAACACCTATACATCTAAAAATACAAGAAATTTCGGCTATTCACCAAATAAGAGGAAGTTCCAAATACGAAACTCTTAACATTGATCATACAGTTAGTTACAAAAACTGGACACACCCTGCAAAATTCATAAAAATCCAGGATACAAGAGAAAACAAAGAATACACTTATGAAATATACACAGATGGAAGCAGAAGCAATGATGGAGTTGGATCGGGAATAGTTATATTCAAAAAAACATGTATTAACAAACCAGCTGAAATTTAAGTTGTACGAAGAATGTTCAAATAACCAGGCTGAGCAACTTGCCATCATGAAAGCATTAGACACCTTAAAAGGACTTAACACCAGCGAAATACCGATTGACGAACGTAACGTGGCAATCTACACTGACAGCAAGATCACGTTAGACTCCCTAAGGAACAGAAATAATTGAAACAATTTAATTGAAGAAATTAGGAATAAGCTGAAATCTCTAGAAGGCAACAATTGGACAGTGGAATTCAGCTGGGTCAAGGCACATGCTGGAATCTACGGCAACGAGATAGCGGATCGCCTAGCGAAGCAAGCAGCGTGCAACAGCGGCCTACAAACGAGTTACGATAGGATTCCAGAAAGTGCTGTGAAGAAACACCTGACAACCATTAGTGAAGAAAAATGGGAAAGGGAATGGCAATCAACCACCAATGGGAATTTGACAAAATCGTTCTTCCCGAAAGTCAGCGACAGACTACAGACAAGAATCCAGATATCTCCCAATTTCACAACGCTGGTGACCGGACACGGGAATATAAACACCTACTTCCATCGCTTCAAGGTAAAGGACAGTGCAATGTGTGCATGCGGTGCTGGTGAGCAGACAGTGGACCATGTCATATATAACTGTATAGAATTTAAAAACGAAAGACAAACTCTTATAAACTTTGTAAATAGAGGTAGGGAAAGGTGACCCATAAATAAGAGTAAATTAGCTTTTAAGTATACTAAACAATTCACCAAATTCGCAAATAGCATAGACTTAAAAAAATTACAATAGAACATTACTTGAACAGTATACTTTAAGGAACTGTAAATCATAAAGTGATAGAACTAGATAATAAGTGTTAGGATAAGAACATTATTTTAAGGAAGTGTAAATATTGATCATGACTTGTTAGGATTAGTCAGTGCTATAGCCTAATTTTTTAGAACTTTCAATAGTAGATTACTCATAAAATGTTAGAATTAGTCCGTAACTTAAGTGCAAATAGGAGCTATATCTTCTTAGATTAGTAATGGATAGAATATTAACTTAGCATGTAAATATAGATTATAGCATGATAGGATTAGTCAATTTAAATGTAAATAGGAACTATATTTTGTTATGAATAGTAATGAAGAATGCACTAATTTAACCCTTAACTTACAATGTATCTTATAAGAAACATTGATTTAATTTATTTGTTATAGTTTATTAAACAGTAAAAATAAAACAAATTATCATAAATTACCCAAGATTGTGTCAAATTACGTTAAAATACAGTAATAACTTACTTTTACATGATTTTATTTTTCTTTGCGGTCCGAAACACTTGAATGGCGGGCACATAAATTATTGTTTCGCCAATTTAAGGGTTAAGTAAGTGCTAATAGGAACAATATCAAGCAACTGTAAATATTAATCATAACTTGTTAGTGATAAGAGGAACCATAACTTGCTTACGTATAATTAAGAGAGAGCATTGTTTGAAATGCAAATAACAACCACAACGAAATAGAACAATTTAGAGTCACAATAACTCAAAATTATATTTTAAGGAATCGAAAATAGAAAAAAAAAATAATTTCACACTTTAGAACTAGTAAATAACATTATAAATGCATAGTCAGGAACATCAACACACATAAAATGATAGAGATATTTTAATATTGCTAAACCAAAGCATGTAGTACTGCAGAAAACTGTAGTGGAGCATGCTGTCATATGAAGACTCTTAAAAAAAAAAAATTGAAGTTCTACAAAACAATGGCGGTACTGGTACTTGTATACGGTAGTGAGTCCTGGATAACAAATAAGAGGAGTTTGAGTAGAATACAAAGTGCAGAAATGACTTTTCTAAGAAAGACAAAGGATGCACAAAATTGGACTACATAAGAAATGAAGAAGTAAGTGAATTAGAAATATATTCAATAAACGATAAAATTCAACAACACTGTGTCGGCTGGGAACAGCATGTTCACAGAACGGAAGAAACAAAATTGCCCAAGATAGCATATCATTATAAACCAAAGGGATTTAGGGATGTAGGAAGACCTAGGAAGAGATGGAAGGAATCATTGTACATTCAGAAAAGGCAAATCAAATAAACCTTGAAGTGAAGATGATGATTTTCAAAGAGGGAAAAATTACATTTTTGGTTACCTGGGATATTTAAATACTGACTTAACTTCTATGAGCAATAAAATAATATGTTTTACCATAAGTATACAGAGTTCTAAAATTGATTTTTACACTCTTTGAAACACTAATAGCAACAAGATAAGACAAAAGATAATGATTCAGAAGGCAATGGAAAACCTAGAAATTGCTTGTCTGCTTTATAAACAAGCAATGTATATTTTTTAATCCGGAGTAACAATTTGAAATACCAAATCACCAAGAAGCTTGGTATTTCAAATTATTACTCCAGATTAAAAAGTGCACACAGGATATTTGGTTTTACAACAGTTGCATCAAACAATGTATAGTTTTCATTCAATGAATGTAAATGGGTAGTGAAATAATACTGAAAAAGTGAAAAATGTTGAGATTCAATAGCATTGGCAAATTGAATCTAAGAGTTAAATTAAATATTTTATACCTCACCTCATATCCAATCTTCTAATTATACCAGTTTCAAAGCCTGGGCAGCTTCATCTTCACTAATTCTTGTCGACTGATGTTATGTCGATCAGGAAAACTGCTTCTTCCTCCTTCTATTGGTGGATCAATGAATCTCCAGATCAAATCAGAATCAGGACGAATTTCAAAGTTCATACATTTTTCTTTCTTGTTTCTTTTTGTGCATTTTTTCCAAACCGTGAGTTCTTTTTGTTTTTCCATGTTTAATTGTCCTGCACCTTAGCCGAGTGGTTAAGGCAAGAAGCCTTCATGCAGAGCTATGGGACTTGCACTGGTTCAAGTCCCCCATGAGGGAAGAAATTTTCTCGTGGAATTTTGGACAGTATGGGACCGTTGCCCTTCCAGCATCATGAGGTATTTGGGTAGCTACAATAGTAGCAGCTCCAGGTTGAGAAGACCAGCTATAATGGCTGAGGGCCCGACGTGCTGACCACATATCACCCCTACACTGGCTAGATGATCATCTACCTCTGTGATTAACACATGTGGATGTGAGGCCAGCAACCGGCCGGTAGGCCAAAGGCTTGGAGTTTTATTTGTTTAATTAGACTGACTTTTGTATCAATTAGATGTTTTTTAGACCAAGCATGAACTCACAATTTGGGAAAAAATTCACATTAAAAAAACAAGAAGAAAAAAACATATGAACTTCAAAATTCCCATTGATTCTGATTTGAACTGGAGATTCATCGGTCCACCAACAGAGGGAGAAAGAAGCACTTCTCATGATCGACATCAGTCGACAAGAAATTACTGAAGATGAAGCTGCCTGAGCTTTGAAACCGGTATAACTAGAAGACTGGATATGAGGTGAAGTATAAAATATTTTAAATTTAAATCTTAAATTAAACCTCATATTGATTTTTTCCTATAAAAGTTCAATAGAACTGAATTTAGTACACTGCTACCAACAAGGTTAACAATCGTGACGATCTGAGATAAATATAAAACACTCCAGTCTTCTAATTAGACTGGATATGACGTGAGGTATAAAGAATTTTAATTTAAATGTCACAAATAAATTGCAAAGAACACAATGGAAAGCATTAATACTAAAAAAGAAGCAGTTACAACAATAAATGTCACAATTTTATAATTATTTACTAACAATCTCCCCACACAACAAGAGGTTGAGAAGGAACAAAGCTTGTATCCTGGATGCAAAATTAAATCTGTATTCCAAACTACCGGAAATCATGCATCGAACAAGACCAGTCACACAACCTTCTATAAAATAAAAAGCCTCATTAATATCAAGAAAATTGTGAATGAGGTAATAAGAATTTTAATTTAAATCATGTCCAAAACAACTCTACTTTTTATGAGGTAAGATATAACAGGAATCATCATCATCCTCTTATCGTGTCCTCCTTTCGGAAGGATTCCAAATATGCCTCCAACCATCTCTATCTTCCCATGCTTTGCTTCTTTTTAGTGCTTCCCAGTCGTATCCTCTCTCTTGTAGACTTTCTTCACTTGCTTAATCCATCTTTCTCGTGGTCGCTTTCCTTGTATCTTGAGATTTAATAGTCTTTGAGGTAGTCCTTCTTTTCCCATTCTTTTTAAATGTCCAAACCATTTTAGTCTACTTTTGTCTATGTCTGTCGTTAATTTTTCTACACTTAATGTTTCCCTGATTTTGTCATTCCTTATTCTATCTCTCCTTGTTTTATGAACCAGAATTTAATTTCTGTAGTTTGGATTCTGCTCAAGACCTTCTTTGTATATGTCCAAGTCTTGGCTGCACATACAGGAATATATAACTTTAAAACTAAATTGGAGGGTCTGATGCCAAAGTGAACCAACTACGTTTTTAATATTTTTCACAATTCAACTTTAAAGTATATTTTGAAATATAAAAATGAATAATGGCATGATCTTTTTTTTCCTTATCACCATCTAACATATGGTGGCCAATAAGGAAAAAAAAGATCATGCCATTATTTATTTTTATATTTTAAAATATACTTTAAAGTTGAATTGTGAAAAATATTAAAAACGTAGTTGGTTCACTTTGGCATCAGACCCTCCAATTAGCATAGAAATTATGCAGGAAATTAAAGTCAAATTGTACATAAAGCATGTTTCAATATACCAGCATATCATCTTCAGCTTTTTCCAGACTGTTCAATTTTACATTGTCAGTGCGCATGTTGACTCCCACTCATCTTTTGGTGGACTGAAGAACTTTCAAATCAAAACCCTCAAATTTGCAGGGAGAGGGAATTGATTTGCAAGTTCTTCAGTCCAACAAAAGATGGAGTGGGAGTCGACATCCAGAGTCAACAATGTAAAATTCAACAGTCTGGACAAGCTGAAGATGATATGCGGGCATATTGAAACATAATATTATAATGATATTGTGAAAAGAAAAATTAATGTGTGAACCAGGAATTGAACCGGGGACCTCTAGTTCTCCAGACTAGTGTGCAGTCCACTACACCATTCCACACCTGGCACAAACACCAACAATTCTTTCCACATATACAAATCAATAATTCTCGTTTTGTCCGCTGTCAGGTAGATGACACTGCTATTGCCAATGTTGGTTGGTGTTTCTGCCAGGTGTGGAATGGTGTAGTGGGCTGCACACTAGTCTGGAGAACTAGAGGTCCCCGGTTCGATTCCTGGTTCATACATTAATTTATCTTTTCACAATATCATTACAATATTATAATATGATCCATTATTGGAACTGTGTTAAAATAACAGTATTGGAAAATTTAAATAATATTGAAATGTCCAAAAGAACTCAACTTTTTATGAGGTAAGATGTAACACACTCACCTTATTTATTAAAAAGAACCTCATAATATATTATAATTTATTAAAGTACACTATCTTAAGTACTTATTTTAGATATTGGTTTCATCAAATCAATCCTATTTTTAAAAATCTGTAACATTTTTCATATTTTTAATGGAATATTAATGGCACAATAACAAAGCTGGATACTGAAGGCATTTATTAAAATAATTTATTGAAGCATATTCAATCAGCTGTTTATAAAATTATGTAATGATACAAATAAGTGTAAAAAATTCAGAATACTGCAATTGTATTATTGCTGAAAAAACATAGTAATATTTCTTTAAGATTCTTGGCTTTTAGAACTGTATACTGTGTAAACACAGAGGCCCTCATTACAGACCTTTGAGCAAAATTATATATGTTTAAAACTTTCATGGACATGGAGGACATAAGCCTTACATTCAACTGAGCTTTGAAGCCCATTTTAAAACAGACTGAAATATCCTAGAGGTTTTGGTCATGGAAGTATGATGAAAATTCACATCCTGCTACTGTATGAGATTAAACTTTGACCAACAAATCCAATTAAAATTTTAAATTAATAAAATAATAGCATCTTCTTGGTCATAAAATTGTATTTATTATACATAGTCAACAAAAATCCAAAAAATTAAGAGTCAGCTAGTTTTAATAGCAATGCTATCATTTTCAAATTTCAAGAAGATCTATTTTAATCAGATTTAAAGTGATATTGGCCATTTTCGGTTGAATGGAATTGACAAATCTGCGGTTGATCAACATGTTTCTAATTATGGTCATGCTAAGAATCAAATGAATCATGAATTCTTACCTCATACATTTATTTTTGTAACACAGAATTGCAGTATCGGAAAAAACACATTTTCCATCTTCAGCTATTCGCACGAGTCGTGAAAACAACAGAAGATGGAAATGATGTTTTTTTCCGATACTGCAGTTCTGTGTTAAAAAACATAGATGTATGAGGTAAGAAGAATTCATTATTCATTTGATTCTTATTAAGAAAACTTCATAATGTAAAAAATTCCCAAATTTATTATATGGTCATGCTATTGATAAAAGTAATCTAAGATTGGTTAGATCAGTCATTCATTTCAAATTCCTTGACATTCTTGAAAGTTTAGAAATTTATAAAAATATAGATAAAATTATGAATAACGACAGGGGCCCTATTCCAGTCAGTGCCCTCTTTTCTTTAATTAAAAGAAAAGAAGATTAGATTTATGATGTCACAAAGTAATTTAAAATTATTAATCTCGTCATGTGACATAGTCAAAATTTTAATTGTTATTTTCTTTACCTATTTCAGTTTGTTCTTCTTTAATCAATAATCAGTCTTGTAAATAAAAAAAATCAATAATTAGTCTTGAAAATGATACATCGCTATTGAAACTAATTGACTCTTTTAAATTTAAATTTGATGATTTAGGTTTTTATTGACTATACAATATAATACACGTAATATTTGATTTTAAAAAATAAATAAATAAATATATATATATATTATACTCATTATAAACTGCACAATTATAAAGTTATCAGATATCAGTTAGTATCTTTATTAAAATGGCCAAGAATTTGTGTCACTTAAAAGAGTATAACTGTTAGTTTTTTAGAAGGTGATTTTAAGGTGTTACAATTAAAGCAATATTCTTTGTTATTTATGTAATATGTAATTGTGTAGAAATGTGCTGCTTTTGAACTAGTTCAATTCAATGAATTACAAAATGTAAAAATTATTTAATTAATCTAGTAATCATTTATTTTTTATATTATTTGTTAGCTATAATTTCTTAATTAAGGGGAGAATGAAAGGATATCCCGATAATGTTAAACTTATTAAATTAAGGCCAGTATTCAAGAACCAAGCTCTCTAGACCATGCCGTCTCTGTCTTCCATAAGCTGAGGCTCTCATCCTTCAATGTGTTCCCGGAAACTTTTTTAAAATAAATATCTTGTTAGCACATGATGTTGAATAGAGTGAGCCAGTTAGAGTAGGTACTGCATGATCCACATAATTAACCATGGAGAGACGGGCTGGAGTCGCTCTTCACAGAAAAGCTTGATTTTTTAATACCGACCTAAGTCCCATTTTATCTGGAATTATGTATCGATTTGTTGATTTTAGTAACTGCCATTTTCCAAGAAGTTTCCTCGGTGGTCTAGAGGTAGTTCCTTGCGTCTGGTCCCAGGTTTAAACCCGGCTGGAGTTGATGAATTTTTATAGGATAGAAAAATCCAAGGACAAGTCCTCATGATCTTTGCAGTCAGAGTTTCTGACTATAGTTCATGAGGTCTCGGGTTGGATTCCTGGTCAAACAGTAGGAATTTTTCCTTAAATTATTATTCCTGTGGTTGCCCTGGTCTAGAATTTATATCAACAAAGTATGTATCTCTGCCTTCCAAGTGCTCCAACCTAGATTACAATTCCACCAAAGCCAGGGGAGGAAGCAAGAAAAGACAACCTGGTGGCATTGGAAAAAAAAAAATCCTCCAGGAGGGACTCGTGGGGTCATGAGTCTGAAGATTTTTTAAGTTTATGAAAGAATCTGAAGCCTAATTAGAGCCTCTGAACAAAATTTAATCAGCCTTTCCCATCCAAGTAATACCTACTTGCTACTAGATGTCCCTTTGAAGTGATGTGCTAACTACATGTCACTCGCTGACATCTATTGAGAAATAAGCATACTAAATTATGCTTGGTTAAAAACTGCCGCTAGGAGTATCCTTGTCCCCATGTGAGTATGAATTGGTATAAACATTTTTAAGAACAAAGAATCTTAAAACCAAACCTGCCAAACTAACTAATAACATACACTAGACAAAAAGAACAAATATATAGTTAGTGTGAGCCACTTTCGTTATCTCTTTCAATTAAATACCGATTAGCATATAAATGAAGTGAAACTCAATATATTATTTATTTAACTTTCACAGGGAAAGAACACTATGAGGTTTAATTTAATAATTAAATTAATGTTTTTATTACCTCACCTCATATCCTTTTTCTTCTATACTGCAGTTTCGGAGCTTATCTCCATCGTCAGTAGCCTCTGGTCGACCGGTGTTATGTCGTTTCTTGGCGGTTTCCTTCTTACTTCTATCGGTGGACATATGAACCTCTGGATCAGGTCAAAATTTGCGGGAGTTTCAAAATTCATGAGTTTGTCTTTTTTGTTTTTTTGGATATGGATTTTTTCCCAGACTGTGAGTTCCTTTAGTTTATCTGTTTGTTTGATTAGGCTAGCTTCTGTATCAATTAAATGTTTTTCAGACCACCTTAGAAATGTAAAAAAAAAAAAAGGGTGAAGTGGACAAGTCAGCAGTAGCAGCCCATGCTTGGTCTGAAAAACATTTAATTGATACAGAAGCCAGCCTAATCAAACAAACAGATAAACTAAAGGAACTCACAGTCTGGGAAAAAATCCATATCAAAAAAACAAAAAAGACAAACTCATGAATTTTGAAACTCCCGCAAATTTTGACCTGATCCAGAGGTTCATATGTCCACTGATAGAAGTAAGAAGGAAACCGCCAAGAAACGACATAACACCGGTCGACCAGAGGCTACTGACGATGGAGATAAGCTCCGAAACTGCAGTATAGAAGAAAAAGGATATGAGGTGAGGTAATAAAAACATTAATTTAATTACTCAATATATTATGTGTGGTAATAGGTGAAACCAAAACTCTTACAATGAGGTAGCCACTTGAAATCACTCATTGATTAACTAGTTCAAAATCTGTACCTTTCTATGCAATTACCATGCAATCTTCCTCAAATTACTGAGAAACTAAACATACTGCTGCATATGTTACACCATTTTTACCACTCGATACAGCTTACCTACATGATAATTCCCATCTCCAACAATGTTTCACACAGAATTGTTGGTTATACCCTTATTCGAGAGAGCTCATCAACAGGCTTTCATGGCCGGAAATCATGATATTAGAAGATTTTGGCCTATAAATGGTGTTTTCCCTGAATGTTTCTCCCTCGGCTACGGAGGGCATCTTCAATGGCAAGTTCTTCTAGGTGATGTTCTCTGGACTGAAGCAGAGATACACAGCCGAACTTTCACCTAGAAGAACTTGCCACCTGAAGATGCCCTCCATAGCCAAGGGATAAATATCTGGACCACAATCTTATAGACCAAAATTTCTAATATCACAAGGTCCTCAATTGTTCTTTAATTTTGTCAGAATTATTTTCCCCATATATTGAAATATACAGACTCTATATTTTAGATTCACTTTTATGATCCTTGAGGAATTTTTAATGCTTGTAAGATATGAAATTAATGTTAACTGTGAATTGTACCAAGTTTATTTATTTATTTTTTTACTTTTTGACATAAATTCCTATTAAAAATGCATTTAAAAATGGGTAAAATTATTCCCTATCACATACATTTTTTTTTCACTACTAGCATATACTTCATTCATTGTCCTAAGCAACATAAACAATGGTTTGATTCAAGGAGTAGATTAAAGAAATTTAATTTACTACTGATATTTTATTTCACTCCTCCAAACATATTTCCTATTTAAGACAAAAATATTTTATACTATTTTTCAAATATACAAAAACCAGATTTCATTAGAACCAATGAAATGACACAAATCTTAACATGACATAAAACATTTTCTGATATAAAAAAAAATTCCATATACAAGTTTAATTATAATTAAACAAATTTTACAATAAATAAGGTGAATCTCGTACATCTTACCTCACAATTATTTATGAATAATTGTGTTTCATTTTACTTCTTTCAAATATGTTGTCCATAACATCGTTAACTTGTCAGTCTGGACAAGTTGATGAATGATATAGACAGCACATCGAAATATGTCAAATGAAACACAAATATTTATGAGGTAAGATGTACCAGATTCACCTTGTTTACTAAGAACAACCTCATAATGTTACTTCCCATTGCAATTTATTAATGAATTTTACAAGTTATTTAATTCTCAATTTCTGTGGCAACCAAAAATATATATAGATGTGTATATATGACAACAAAATTCATTTCTAATCATGGTATTCATCTGAAGAAGGTATAAAGTACTGAAACAGCTGTAACGAATTTGTATTTAAATAAATATGAAAATCATATCAAATTTTAATAACTTTATTTTTATTTAATTAATAAAAAAATACCTTTCACATGTATATAAAAACTTAATAAGAATCAAATGAATCGTGAATTCTTCTTACCTCATACATCTATTTTTTTTAACATAGAACTGCAGTATCGGGAAACAAATCATTCCCATCTTCAGCTGTTTCCATGACTGTCAATTTTTCATTATGTCGGTAATTTTCTAAAATGCCATCTGGTGCACTTTTGAAGAACTTTGTAATCAAATTAGGTTTGTCTGGAAGCTCAAAGTTCCAGTATGTTTTTTTTTAATGTATATATTTTCCCAAACTGTTAATTCCAAAGGTTTATATAGATGTTTCAAAAATGTAAAATTGTCAGTCGTGAAAACATCTGAAGATGGGAATGATATGTTTCCTGATACTGCAGTTCTGTGTTAAAAAACAGATGAATGAGGTAAGAAGAATTCATGATTCATTTGATTCTTATTAAGAAAACCTCATAATGTAAAAATTCCCAAATGTATTATATTAATAAAAACTTATATTCAATATATTTCTATTCCCAATTCATAACCAAGAAACAACAAATTTTCTATTAATTACAATTTATAATATTCCCTTGGTACAGTTAATAAGTTTTTAAAATATTTTGGGGATCCGTAGATTTTCATTGTATCACTCAAATAAATTACTAATTTAACTAAAACATTAATTTTAATACTAGTAGTGGAAAAAAATATTGTATGACATCTGAGAGTAAATTAATTTCATTCCCCTATGGAATTTATGAGCCTTGGCTTACACCTCAGGAACTAAATTTATTGCTCATGAATAAAAGCTTAAGTTTACTCTATTATACCATAAATCATTATTCTTGGCTTTGTTTTTCTATAGAGTTTTGTTTTTTTGGAAAAACAAATCTATAGGAATGTATTCTTGGTTATCCAATCTTCCCATAATATCTAATGTATTCTGTTACAAAATTAAATAGTAATTATATATATTTTTTATGAAATTGCTTCAGGTTTAAAAAAAAGTAATAAGGAGTGGCATGTGAGGTAAATATCAATAAATTAAAATTATGAATCATAACTTTACATCTCACATTATAAAATAGAATCCTTTCACTTGTATTTATTTCAGAGACCATAAACTCCAATTTCAACTAAATCTGAACTGTTTGAAAATGAGCTGACGATGCCGGGTCCCAGCGGAGGATGAATTAACTTTGAGATCATGTCTTAGTTGTTGAGAACTTAAAAATGAATAGCTTTGTTCTTATTTTTTTGAATACATTTTTTTCCTCAGTTTCCAAATAATTTAATAATTCAGTTTCTTCTTCAAATTGGTTATTCTGAAGAAACTAAATTATTAAAACATTTGTAAGACGCACAGAATTCACAATATGGGAAAAGATATACATTCAGAAGAACAGTAACAGAACAATGAATTTTAAAGTTCTTGGTGAGCATTCACTCTCCACAAGGGGATGAGGAAAGCTGATGTCGACAGTTCATTCCAAACAGTTAGAATTTAATTATTAATAGAGTTAGAATTTAACTCTCACCTCATAAATATAGATTTCTCGAGGACAAGACTAGTTTCAATACATCTTTGTACCATCTTCAGCTCTATCTAACTCTATTTAAATTAGATAGAGTTGAAGATAGTAAAGGGTCTTTCACATATTATGCAATTTTTAAAAATGTAATAATTAAATCAAAAATGCATCGAAATAAAAATTATTATTTTTTTAATTCCATCTACATATACTCGCACTTAAGTGCAGAAACTTATATCAGGCATGTGTCCACCTCCACTGTCTCGGCAGGCAGTTACTCGGTCTATGAAGTTTGTGATGACCCTTTCACAGACATCTCAGTTGATGTCATTGATGATACATTGAATTTCTTCCTTAAGTTGGAGAACTGTTTGTGGTTCGTTCACATAGATTTTGGACTTCACATAACCCCATAAAAATAAGTCACATGGAGTAACGTCACAAGATCTGGGAAGCCATTCCAAGTCACCATGAATTGAGATAACAGAGTGAGGCAATTTTTCATGGAGTAGGGTAATTATCTCATGGACTGTGTGACAGATCCAAAGTCTATGCGAACAAACCAAAAACAGTTCTCCAACTTAAACAAGAAATTCTATGTATCATCAACGACATCAACAGTGAGATCTGTGAAAGGGTCATCACAAATTTCTAGACCGAGTAATTGCCTGCCGAGATAGTGAAGGTGGAAATATGCCTGATATAATTTTCCACACTTGAATGGGAGTGAATGTAGATGAAAAAAATAAATATTTTGATGCATTTGTGACTTAATTATTGCATTTTCAAAAATTGCATAATATATAAAAGACCCTATACAAAGAGGTATCGAAACTAGTCTTTGAAAAATATACAATTATGAGGTGAGGTGTTAAATTCTAACTCCATTGTAAATTAAAATAATCCTCGTAGTGTCACTTCCTTTAAATATTAATTTTAAAAAGTTAGAATTTAGTTGAGAATAGGGATGATGGTCTACTAAAATGTATCCAGGTAAAGAGTTCACATTTTATAAGGAGAGATGTAAGTTTCCAATTCACATTTTTAATATTATTATGGTATCAAATATTGTAGAAATGAAATTATTTCAAATTTTAACTTGTATTGAAAATATGAATTATAAAGAAACATCCCAAATAAAATATTTATAAAAATGTACAGTAAAACCTCATTAATCCAGACCAATAGGGCTCAGGATTATTCACATTAGCAAATATCTTGATTAACATGAAGAAAGAATAACTTGACCAAATTCCATAACAAAAGGTTTCCACCTGTAAATGTTTTAACAGAGAATAAGTGACTGCAGGTGTCATGTTAACCAACTTCATAATACTAATTTCCACTATCGGATTGTGTTTTTTATATATTATTCACTCATTACTAAGTCATTGTACAAAATAATATTTAGATAGATAGATCATCGGTTGATTAATGTCTATGACATCATCTGATTCCTAATAGTCAATTTTGTCGGTCCATCCAATCTCCTGGTCATAGATGTTTCTCCTTCATGTATAAACATATTCCCTGACTCCAGGAGGTTTTAGGTCTTCCTCTGCCTTGTCTTCCCTCAGGTCCAAACAATATTTTATATTCATTTTATTTTGTTAGGTGAGATAATTGTACACCAGATTAATTTACAGTTTATTGGATAATCTGGCACCCCATACTACTTGAACAATGATGAATGCATGTTTTGCATTGTTAATATAGTGATTTCGGATTAGAATTACCTCAACTTCTCATTCAATTTCAAGAGATTTTTCACATTTATTTTTGCATAAAAATCAACATATTTTTTTTCATTAGGTAATTATTCACATATTGCAACTAAAATGTGTGTTTTTCCATTTTCTTATTTGAAATTATAAAGTGGAGAGATGGCAGAGAATCCAAAAAATGTTATAATAACAGATCACAGACATTACCTCTGATTAAAGAAACAATTTTCTTTCATTTGATTCTTTCACACAACTGTTTCATTTTATTAATTCATACAAACACCTCATATTGTTATATTTACACAACAATTTTCTTAATGTCACCTTGTTTTATTTTCGAGATTGGCACTAAATATCTATGTGAAAGTCTAATATTTTCCACAGGACAAATGGAACAGAAGCTCTTATTATCTTAACTTGCAGTTTAAATGAATTATCACCATGATTATTATCATTATCAGTATCATCATCATCACCACCATCAACATCATTATTATTATAATCACTATTAGTGTTTATGCTTATCAAATTCTAGATTATTATTAGATTGTTTATTTTGAACTTTCTTTATCAGCTGTATATTGCATAACTCTATTATATGTTATTATGTAGATATAATAGTGAGGTTTAGAAACTTTATAAGGAACCATGTATATCCATGATGCTTAATCTCAAAAGACAAGGCATGTTCATCGGCAAAGAAAATTCTCTCTACAACTGTAAGGGGCAAGAGAAGAGTGGGAAGATCGCAGAACAGGTAGATTAATGTTGTGGATGAGGATGCAAAGAAGATTCTAGGAGTGAGGAAGTGAAAAAGGAAGACACTGGACAGACAGATTTTGAGGAGCATAATACATAAGGCCAAGGCCCAACATCGGGCTGCAGCGCCATAGAAGAAAAAGAGTTATGTTATTAATTCAACTATAGATAATTCATAATTGTCAATATCTGTATAATTAAAGTCCACTGCTGTGGTCTCGAGGTAGCGTGCTGCCTTGTCACGCAGTGGGCATGGGTTCAATTCCCGGTCGGGACAGGCTCCTAGATGATTTTTTTTTTGTTTTTCCTCATCTGTAAGACAAATGTCAGGAAGCTTAGGACCTAAATGTCCCCAAAAATCATCTGGTCATTATCATCATCATCCTTCTCATTATCATCATTATTCTTCAGTGGTGTGGAAAGCAACGGGATGCTACCACACCTGTAATTCCCTAGTACAACTGCAAAGCATAGCATGAAAAGGTCTATGGATGGTATAATTAAACTTGGTAAAGGGAAGAAAAGAATTTAGGTCTTAATTCCATCAGGTAAAATGCTACCACACCTGTAATTCCCTAGTACAACTGCAAAGCATAGCATGAAAAGGTCTATGGATGGTATAATTAAACTTGGTAAAGGGAAGAAAAGAATTTAGGTCTTAATTCCATCAGGTAAAATTAAGAACCTCATAATGTGTTTCCCAATTTTAACTTTGAATAGGTAAAATAAAAACTATTAATATTATTATTACTTTGCTGTTTACTCCAGTATTCTTTTTCAGTTGTGTTAGAATAAATAAAACATTTATTATTATTATTATTATTAACTATTGCATATGAATGGCTTGCCCGTGTATATTAATTTCCATATTATGTCCAGAATTCATTCATGACCATTTTTATTAGTTTTTTTATGTTCTTTTAATACAAATCCTGATTCAGTTACATACAGATTAATAGGGTCTAGATTATGGAGGATTTACTGTACATACTAATAAAATTATAATCTGTAAATTCAAAGATTTCAACACAATACAGTGCAGTTATCAATCATTTTCTTCCATTTCCAAAGACATATTGCTCTCAATTTAATACTTGATTACTCTTATATCAATCAGCATGCTACAAAATTGTACTAAATTTCCTCCTCAATTTTTATTTTAATATGCCAGTCAATTCCTTTCATTTTCATGACACACCAAACTATGACATAATAATATGATAAAAAAAATACTCTTCTTTATAGAACAAACAATACAGAACATTAAAAATGTGTGCTGACAGATATATTTCAACATCAAATAATTCAGATAAGAGAGTTAATAATTTTTACAACATTTACAAATGTAACTGCCAAGCCAATGTGAATATTACATATTTCAATCAAAGCACTCAGTTTCATAATGCCCTAAAGCACAAAATAAATACATTACTATATTCACAGACTGTATATCCTGTCGTATATTTGTCTTTATGTAAAACATGCAAGGACTTCCTTCTAGGAATGGAAGCCTTGAAGTAATAAGCAAAAGTAATATGACATACTGGTATTAAATTCTCCCTTCCACATAAATATATGCAATTTATTATGCTGTAAACTTGTACAACTATCTATTCAGCAATATAGCCATGGGGTCAAGAGATCTCTTTAACACTTGAAAAGAATAAATCACAATTTCAAAAAATTATCATCTCACCTGATATTCTTCTTCTTCTTAGACTAGTTTCAAGACCTTCTACAATCCCATCCTCAGTATTTTCATGAGTGTTGTTCATTTTCACAACCATTGTTAACAATGGTCATGCAAATACTGAGGATTGAACCGAAGAAGGTTTTGAAACTAGTCTAAGAAAAAGAAGAAGAAGAATATAAGGTAAGGTGATAAAATT
The DNA here is from genome assembly GCA_030220185.1 of Diploptera punctata. Classification (NCBI taxonomy): domain Eukaryota; kingdom Metazoa; phylum Arthropoda; class Insecta; order Blattodea; family Blaberidae; genus Diploptera; species Diploptera punctata. The sequence goes on from JASPKZ010009820.1 coordinate 100,260, forward strand.
TTACTTAAATAAATAATATCTCATAGTGTTAACTCCTAAAAAAAATTAACAATTTTATAGGTTAAGTTAATTCATATATCATCATCACCATCATCATGGCAGGCCCTCAGTCTGTTCCGCTCTCAGAATTCATCTTCCCATCGTCTTCTAGGACGTCCCACATCTCTATAGCCTTGAGGCTGGTACAACAGTGCTTGTTTTGTTAGCCTAGAAGAGTCCATTCTTAAAATATGTTCATGCCATTTTTGTTTATAGCTTTGTACTTTTTTTTATTTAGATTAAAAATTTTGAGCTACCTTATTGTTTCATTAGGAATATGGTCTTTTAGAGTATTTCCTGCAACGTATCTGAGGAACTTCATCTCTGATGTTTCTAGTAACTTCTGTCTGATCTATTCATGGCCCAACTTTCTGATCCATATATCACAATGAGAACTGCCATTACTTTATAAAACTTTAGCATTGTTTCTTTTGTTGTTTTTGTTTGTAGTATTCTTTTAATAGTCCCCACACATACTTTGAAATTTATAATTTTTTTCATATATATTATTTTCCCAATTGTAAGATATGTGACATCCTAATTTTTTTTTTTTTCAAATGCCCCAGGTTTGTCTTTCGACATTCCTGGTTTCTCTCCTGGCATGGCGTACTTGTAACCCACTTCTGTGGTTGGAGCGCCTGGAAGGCGGGGTTACATTGCCCCGATGATATTATGGGTGATGATGATGATGATGATAATGGTGCGCCAGGAGAGTCCCTAATCCTAAGCTTAATCTAAGATGAATATGAATGATGATGATTGCGATGGCCATATGATTTCGGGGACTGTTTGGGCATTAAAGTTTTCCTGACATTTGTCCTACAGGTGAGGAAAAACCCTGATAAAAACCTCACCCAGAAAAACTGTCCTGACCGGGGATCGAACCCGGGCCCGCTGCGTCACAAGGCAGCATGCTACCCCGAGACCACAGCGGTGGACACATCCTAAATATTTAAAACTCTGTACTTGTTCCTTAAAACACTATACTTGTTCGATAATTTCATCGCTAAAAACTATTTTTGATCGAACTGCATATTTTCCCCAAAAGACCATTATTTTTGTTTTCTTCGTTGAAATCTTAAGATTATATTTCTCCATGATTTTATTGAGCAGTAGTGTAACTTTTTGTAATTGATTTTCTGATTCTGCACATATGACCTGATCATCTGCAGACATAATTGTGTCTACATAATAATAGTTCCTAGTTTAAAATGTTTACTTAGCTGTGTTTGCCATTCTATGACAGCTGCGTCCAAATATATATTAAATAAAGTCGGCAAGAGAGGACAGCCCTGTCTTACTCTTAAATTTATTTTTTCTATTTTGAAATTAGTGAAATTATCATTGTCTATAGCAATTGCTGTATCTTTGTACATCGTTTTAATCATATTTATCAAATGATTTGGGTATCATTTTCCCATCATTATTGTCCAGAGTTTTCCTTTTAATACATTATCGAACGCTTTAATATAGTCCACAAACAGCAAATGCGTTTCCAAATTAAATTCTCTTCTTTTATGAATTAATTGTTTCATTATAAAAACACAATCCGCACATGATCGTCCTTTTCTAAATCCATTTTGATTCTCATTCAGCAATATCTCTGTTAATTCGTTTAATCTTCTCATTATTATTTTTTGCAAAAAGTTTATAGGATGTATTCAATAGACATATACCCCTGTAATTATTTAAATCTTTCTTATTTCCTTTCTTAAATATTGATTTCACTACTGCTATATTCCATTCTTGAGGGATTTCTAAAGTGTACCATATATATATAACATATTCTTGTTTTAACTCTATCGGATGCATATTTGATTAATTTGACATTAATTTAATCTTTTTCTGGAGTTTTTCTATTTTTAAAAGTCTCAAAAATGTCATTAAATTCTTCAAATGTAATGGGATCTATATTTGTGACATAATTTTCTTGATTCAGTTCTATTGGGGTCTGATCAGACCATAATGCTTTAAAATATCTCATCCATTCATCTTCTGATATATTATTTAATCCGCTGTGTCTTTTTCAGATTTATTAGATATTTCATTATTTTCCAAGCTTTCATTTGCATTCCATGGACATCGTATTCTATTTCACTAACGTACCTATCCCAGCTTTCTCTATGTAGTTTCCTTGTTTCCCTCTTTACCAGTGCACATTTTCTTTTATATTCTATTTTATCTTCATCTGTTCCACTATTTAAAAAAAAATTAAGGAATGTTTTCTTCTTTTCTTCAATTATTATGTTTTTAAAGTCTTCCCACTCTAAATTAACATATGTATTTATTGCTCTCTGATCAATATATATATCCACATTTCCAGTACAATTTCGTTGGAGTGGATGTACTTGAAATGTTTCTTTTATTTTTTGGTTTTTGTTTTTAATATTAACCAATCGCTTTAAAAGTTTTATTTTATTTTTCAATAGAAAGTGGTCAGAGTAAATATCATAACTTGTGTGCACTCGTGTATCCATTATTTGTGGTGCTAATTTCTTGTTTACAAGGATATAATCTATAATGATTTTCTGTTTGCTGCTAGCTCTTGTGTATTTATGAATTCTTTTATGCCGAAAAAATGAGTTGGTTTCTTTTAGTTCATTATATGTAGCGAAATTCTTAAAGTTTTTTCCATTTTCATTCAATTTGTCTAGAGATGCGTAATTTTGCCCTTTTACCCATTATGGCCTATTTAGGCTAGGTTGGAATTATGATGGCTTTGGACCGTGCTACCTAGTATTTCCATTGGAGGGATCAATGTGGGTCTTGTTGGTTGATTATTTCTGGAGGGCGCCTCTAATGAATATCCATTCAGAAGTGCTGCCGTCCTAGGTGTTGGAGCTCCAACCACAAGCTGCGGTTAAAGGTTGGGTCATATGTCTGCAACAAGGCTTCTTCATGCCATAAACTGCTTGGCTACGGCAGGAGACATTTTATTAATGACTAATTATAAAATTGTGAAAAATTAGTATTGTAGTTTCTTAAATTTGCATTGAATTTAGTTCTATTTAATTCAATGAGGTGGCTAAATATTTGAGACTTTTATTTGTGAGATCCCAGGTTCAAACCCCAGTGACTATCAACCAAACTGATGTTTTTTCTTAATTTTCCTCAGTCATCAAGGCAAATATTGAGTTGGAATTTAATTGTCTGGATTCTTTTCATCATATACACCATTTTATACAATTATTTAAACAAATAGATGTAATATGAGCTTAGATGTTAAAGTGTCAATTAATAAGGATGAAAAAAACAATCCATTAAAAACATTCTCAATTACTTTTGTGCTTAGAATTCTTATGGATCTAAGTGCTTCAATTTATATTTTTGTAACCTGATTTGTTTCACATATAACATATTATTATTTCTAATTAAAACAACATATGAAAGTATGCAGTCATTATGTTCATACAGAATTGACACTTTTATTATAATCAATATTTTCTGAACAGTATGGATGTGAGATCAACAAATCTGTTTTGTGCTTCAGAATTCTGAAATTAAAGGCTAGAAATAATTTGGTGTTTTTGGAACAATAAAAAAACATAGAAAGGGACTTTTTAAAATTAATATAAAGATCTCAAAATTATAAAATTAACAGCAGACATGTTCTCTAATAGCCATGGTACATGATATTGGAGATTATTATCATTATTGTTATTTTTATATTATTATAGGAACAACTTTGGAAATTGTAAATTCTTTTGCAAAAAGACATTGAAAACTTGGAGGTGTAATAAACTCTGGTGCTCTATTGTTTCATTAACAACAATGAATTCTGTAAAAGTTTAATTTTTAGATGATTATTATTATTATTATTACTACTTTCATGAATTCAATGACCTTTTGTCTAACACATCTCTTTCATTCAGCCTGTAAAATAAATGAATAAACTGAAAAAAAAACTACTAATTTTACTTTTAACTGTCCAACATTAAGATTACATAGTAATCTTCACTCACTCATTCTTCCTCACTCTCAAAAAAAAAGCTTTTAAGTTCCAACACTAGGTGTCAGCTCAATTTGCCATCATTTCTTATGTTAATAAAAAACACTGTATATAAGAATCAGGTCTAACAACAATATAACACTTCAAATTCCTTCTTTTTCCATGACGCAACAAAAAATGTAACACCACATTTTATTCTTTATTTTCATTTCTTCTCGTAACAGATAAATATGGTCCAATCGCTCAAAATGAGTTCACAATCACTTCTCCTACCCGCTATTGTCTCAATATTTATTATTCTTACTCTTTCTTGAGCATCCAATTAAGCTGGACCTTGTCTTTCCTTCTTCCTTGAAAGGGGGCAAAAATGAGATGTTAAATGTAAAGTTTCAAATAATGCCAATTAACAAAATTAATATACACTATCAATAGAGTGTATTATTGAGACCAACAATAGTTTGAGTAGTTGTCATTATAACAATAATTATAATAGTCACTACTTGTTGAAGCGGCAGAGCCGAGGGGGGCGTGGCATTATTGCCCTTTTTCTTTTAATCCTAAAAGATGCTCGCTTGCCATAAGCGATGATGAAGTTGGTTGATGGGCATAGTTCCTAATCTGATGAAGAGAGATCAGCTGATTGGGAAAACTGTTAGAAGAACTCGTCTTCGGCATGTCCATGGAACCACCCAGTCCCGAAATTTGGCCTGATGATGACGTCACTACTTTAGATGTCGGGAAAGAGATCGCGTCGTACGGTATATATGCCGGACGCGACGCCGAAGAAGCCATTCCCAATTGATGATGGTTTAAATGGTTGAGATGGTGGTGAGCAGGCGCCAAACCTCCCATGGACTGGATTGGCGTGAATGCAGAAGTGGACGATGGCGTCGTCGACGTTTTTATCGTCGATGAATTGATCAGATTCGCTGCGGCAACGATGCTAGAAGAATCCGCATACACGGAGGATGGAGACGAAGAAACTATGACCTGCGAGGTCGGTGTTGGAGGTGGAGCAGGAGGCGCCGACGAATGTTGTTGGTGCAATGTACCTTGCTGACTTCTGATCACTACAAGATCTTCACCGTTATCACCTCCTCCGCCAGAAGTGTTAGTGCCACCGTTCATCTGCCGGTTGTGATGTTCCAGAAGACTTCGGTGATGTTGAGATGGTGCCAGATGGTGTTCTCCGATATTGCTGCCTTGAAGACATGCCTCGTGCTGCTGGTTCATGGCTTCCACCAGGGAGTTTGCCGTGTCTGGGGAAACTTTAGGCCAGTAGGGATGTGGATCTGTCACTGGATTATGATTTCCAGAGGAATTTCCTGGACCGATCGAGCCCACATTGCGGTTGAGACCAATCCCTGTTATAGGAGGTCTCTTATCCGTCCTCTCCGCATGCTTCTGCATGTGCTTGGTCAGGTAAGTCTCCTGCGTGTAAGACTTACCACAATACTGACAGATGTGCGTCTTCAAATGCTTTGATTCTTTGTGTTTTGGAATATGTTCCAGGAGCGATGGTTCGTCCGAGAAACATTTATAGCAAGAATTGCATTTGAAAGGTTTATCCGTTTGATGACAGCGGGAATGGCTTTGAAGATTGCTGAGCTGGGAGAAAGCCTTGTTACAACCGGGATGACGACATTTGTAAGGCTTATCTCCCGTGTGCGTACGAATGTGCTGCTGCAGATGTGACAACTGCGTGAACTTACGCTGACAAATCTCACAGCGGTAAGGTTTGATCCCTAGATGAATGCGCGTGTGCTGCGACAGGTACGAACTGTTGGCGAATGCCTTGCTGCACTGCGAGCATTTGTAAGGTTTTGCCTCTCGCATGTGCAGCTGCGTGTGCAACTGCAAGTCCGCTTTCGAACCAAATATCTGAAACAAACCCACAGCTTTCGTCAGTTACCATCAATTCACATTAAACATCTAAATATACTGTTTTGCAAATAAAATTGTAAATTCAAACCAAAACATTCATTCTAGGAAGATAAAAGAAGAAACCCTCAATTTGATGGTATGTATATACCCCATAGTCTCTCTTGGAGACATAGGTGCTCCCATAGCGGAGATTTTTCGTCTAAGCTAATTTATTTTGTTACATATGGAAGTAAATATCAATAAAACTAAATATATGGTCACACACAGAAATACATTATACAATGGAAATTACAGCTAATGGCAAATGAGGAAAATTTTGAGGAAATGGCTGAATTCAAATATCTAGGAACAATAATCACAAATAGGAATGAGATGCACAAATAAATTAAACATGAACTCAATTCTGGAAATGCGTGCTATTATGCATTACAGAGACTCGTGATGTCCCAACTCCTTTCAAAAAACGTTAAACTGAAAATATATAAAACTATTATTCTACCAGTTATATTATATGGATGCGAAACATGGACTCTTACTTTAAGGGAGGAAAGTAGATTACAAGTATTTGAGAATAAAGTTCTTAGGAAAATTTTTGGACCAAAGAGAGATGAACAGACCTGTGAATGGAGAAGATTGCGTAACAGTGAACTACATGGTCTTTATAGGAAGCCAGATATAATAAGAACAGTTAAGTCTCGTAGACTACGATGGGCACGACATATGGCGTGAATGGGGAATGAAAGACGTACATGGAAGCTTCTTGTAGGAAAACCAGAGGGAAAACTCCCAGTTGGTAGACAAATAATGAGGTGGGAGAATAACATTAACCATGATTTGGGGGAAGTAGATTATACAGGGAATGATTGAAAAACATTAGCTCAGGATAGGGATGTATGGAGAGCTTTTGTCCTTGCGGCCATAATCATCCGGGCTCGATAGTGCCAGTGAGTTAGTTAGTTACATATGTCAGTGAGGAACTTGTGGTCAACATATCGCCTCTATGAGACATCTAGTAGACAACTCTGGTATTACTTACAGGGGAACTGTCAACATTGTATGCCGAAACCTACAGGGCTATTCAAAAAGAAGCAAAAGGCTTCAAACATTTATTTCTTCCAAGGTACAAAAAAATAGAAACACAATTCCAACATTCCTGGAAAGAGGAAAGTTCAAATTTCGCTACTTTATGCATTCAATATGAGCACCATGTGTTTGTTACGCGACAAATATCAAAACGATGGTTCATTTCTTGCTACACACGATTCAGCTGATCTCTAGTTACCGAATTCACAACTTCAACAATTTGATGTCGCAGATTTTCAAAAGTGTCAAGCATAGGGGGAATAAAAACACGGCCTTGTATGTAAAACCCACAGATAAAAAATCATACGGGGTTAGGTCTGGTGATCTGGGAGGCCACCGGCGAAAAAATTGACCTTCTGCTCCTCTCCTTCCAATCTAACGCCCTGGAATGGTGTTATTCAGGTAACGTCGAACGTGGTTAGAGAAATGCGGCCGTGATCGGAACTTCAAACTTTTCCCTTTCCAGGAACGTTGGAATTGTGTTTCTATTTTTTGTATTTTGGAAGAAATAAATGTTTGAAGCCTGTTCCTTCTTACTGAATAGTCCTGTACTTCGAAATTTCTTTCAGAGAAGTGCTGTGATATATAAACGCAGTGTAAAAAAATCTTCCTTTTTAAGTGTAAGGCATTAAAATCCAGCGCCAAACCTTTCATTTAAACTATAGGAAAGTAATAAAACTCCTGTATTGGCAGACTGGTTAGCTCTCATTACGCACCGTCCGCGCCGCGTCAGGCCTCGCTGCACTCCGCCCGTAACTCATCGAGGGATGTACATCTGCTCCGTACTGTGGATTGCTAATGCTGAATTCTCGCTTCGATTTCTGTGCCTTCCAGTTAAAAACTGGCAGATAATTTTTTGGACACGGCCTTGGAACATCACAAAGCTTCTCTGGGAGAAATTTCAAGCTAGGTTTTGGCATGTAATGGTTGACAGTTCCCTTGTTAGATGAATTATCATCATCATCATCCATGCAAGTTATTAGGTCGTGTGGCCTGTTACGGTCTCAAAGAGGAATTTTCCATCCAGCGCTTTTTTGGACGTCCCAGCGATCTTTTGCCTTGGGGGCAGTAACGAAGCATGGCTTTTGGAATTCTATGAGACGGCATTCGTTGAAGATGGGCTTTCCAGCTGTTCTGGTAGTTTTATATATGGTGAAGAATGGGTTCTACATCCAACTCTTCCATAATTTTTGTTAGATGAATAAAAGTTGTATTCTAGCTGTTTTTAAGGCTTGAATTACTTTTACGAGCGCGAAAATATCGAGACTTGGAACCCATAGCTTAAAGTCCTTCCCGGAGGACTAATTCATTGGATTTCTCCTTCCTAAAATCAATCGACCTCGAGACTACAGGTAAGAAACATAACCACTAGAACACCGCGGTCGACAATTTGATGGTAGTTGGCCTTTATTAAGAGCGACCAAAGTGGTTCAAGCTAATTATCATAAGTAATGCCACGAGTGATTTCCAAATTATCGATAAATTCACGATTTATCTAGAGAATTTGGAAATGAGTGGAATTTGTTAGGACTATTTAACGAGTAAAATTAAGCTGTTTACTCACAAATCATTATTTAAATATACTTATTTTAAAATATTGATATATTTAATGTAAACGGCGATGTTTGAAAACAAATGAGAAACGATTGGGACGCTTCATTTATTTCTTTTGTTCATCACTGCAACCAGATCATATTATTTATTGCCAAATGAACGCAATATTGTAAGAATGCACTCTAGTGGAGAAAAAATGAAACATATCAAACTGTATAGTAATTCATTAATGATGTCCTATGATGTAAATATGACAATTATATTTTTCTGGAATGGTATTACCTGGCAAAAAATACATTTAAGAAAATGCAAACAGTGGTTTATTTTTTTTTGGTGATATAATCAATTGCTACAAATGTTTTTATATTAACACCCGCATGCGCTATGTGTTGACATTAATGCACTATACATACAATCTGGTAGCCATATTTCTTTCTGAGTCAGTCACTGCAAAATAATGCTATGACCTATTCAGAATGTTAAGAAGGAGGTGCTTTCTTTATTATGATAAACTTTAGTTGGTAAATTCTAGGCGAAACACGACTGTGATTGGTTGTAAATAAAAAATCATTGAAACGTGATTGGTCATTGACTCCCATTTGGGGCATGAGTTAAATTGTCGATCTAAAATATAAACTCAGAAAATACATTTTTTACGCGATAGTGCTTACATCAATGGCGACCAAGATTGAAAATCCAACTTCCTACATTTCTTGGGTTGCCAACCTAAATAAATATAATGTAATATTACATATTACAAACCACGTGCGGGAAGTGAAACCACCGACCTTTACGTGTACTATGTACAATGTACATAGGCCTATAACAAATATATCCGAAAGGTAGTGTTAATATTCTCTATACGAAACAAATAGCTGAATTTTAAATGAACTGAACTTTATTTGAAACACTATAAAACAATAAATTCGTACTTGCCGCCATTTTATGACTGATTGGTGTCACGGCCTGCTGTAGTCTCAACTAATAAACATTGACCATATTGTTAACGTTAGTCAGTTGTTTATAATGAACGCAAATATTTCCAACAAGTATGTTATTATTTTACTATTATTTATTATTTTGATAACACCATCGCGCAAAAAATAATATACAACGCACGTTTGTGAAGTGTTTTACAGAAGCGAGCGAGGAAATGTTTACAAACCGAGCGAGTGAGGTTTTTAAACATTTCCTCGCTTCTGAAAAACCACTTCACAACCTCGTATCGTAATTTATAGGTACATTCGGGTAATGTGGACCCTTCTGTTTGAGTGGACCTGGTTAATATCTTCTTTAATTGGTGCTGCCCTCGAACAGAAAATATTTTAACTTCTTCCCCTCATCAACTTTGACGGGTTCATGGTCAGTTTCTTTTATTCTTTGTGCGAAGAAGGGTTTATTGGTGGTATTTATGAAAATGACCACTTTAAAAGTTTTTCAAGCTAATAATTAACTGTTCATTTCTGCTAATGAATATTACAAATGTTGAAAAAACTCCTAAATAGATTATATTATATAGATGCTGTTTCAATATACTGGAAGGTTTGGTTTGATATTATATGACATGGTGGCCGTATAAAATAATTAAACATAACAAAGGATTCGGTTAATGTGGGCCCTCCACGAGGACCTGGGTCCACTTTACAAGAATGCGTATATTTTATCAATGAGGATGCTATCTGTAAAAACCATTCACTTTATTAATTTTGTTTAATATCCTTGTAATTTCACTAAACGCAAAGACCATCGCTTTCTGCAGCTGAATGGCATGTGAATGTTTTTTTTTTATTTTGTTCAATGCCACCTGTTTGTCATTCAACATTTCAGGCATTCTCTCCTGGCATTGGCGTATTGTAACCCACTTCTCAGGTTGGGGCGCCTGGAAGGCCGGGTTACGCTGCCCCAATGATATGATGGGTGATGACGATGGGTAATGATGCGCCAGGAGAGGCCTTAAACCTAAACTTAATCTAATGAGATGAATATGATATTGATGATAATGATGGCCAGATGATGTTCGGGACCGTTTGGGCCTTAAAGTATCCTGACATTTGTCTTACAGGTGAGGAAAAACCCCGAAAAAACCTCACCCAGGAAACTTGTCCCGAGCGGGGATCGAACCCGGCAGCACGCTACCTCGAGACCACAGCGGTGGACTTGTGTGAATATTATAATCAACAATCATTTTTCAAAACATTAAATAAATATCAACGCTTTTTAATTATGATCAGTCATAAATATTTTCAGATTAATTTGTGCCTGTCTGTATAATTAATAGAATAAATATAAACTTAAAAATATACTGAAAGCTAAGGTGGACTCTGGGGTCCACTTTATCCGAATATGGAGGTTAAAGTGGACCTTTCTTGTAATGTAAAAAAGTTTATAAATTATGAAGATGTTTCCATATTTGAATAAAATAACAATGCTATTTCACAGTTACAACACTAATGATAATCACTGTAATTAAACAAAATTCAAATCCCTTAATTAAAAGGAGAAAAACAACAAATTCAAAACAGGGGTCCAAATTACCGTAAGTCCTCTAATATTATTTATTCAACTAACATTTTTAAAAAATACAGATATCCACGTTGAGTTTAATTTAATATATTTATTTACAAAGAATTTCAAGCAGACAAGTCTTGGTGTTCCCTTGTAGTAGGAAAAGTGAAAGTGGAATTGAAAGGTTTTAAAGACAGTCCTTGGTGAACTAGTTTGGTATAAAATCATTAAATGATATTAGTACATGCTGTTTATGGCGGTAATTTAGTTTGATAAAGGCTACCGGAGATGGTAATGTCCATTATTAAGATTACTGCAGCCTCAAGTAGGTGACACTACGGTTTTATATGTCGTGTTCTGTTCTGTATGTAATTACACCTCTGAGAGTCATGTCCACTCCACTAGGACTACTTGCACAGTTTGTTTATAATCAAGATTCTTGTCGGACACAATGAAGAGAGTAATTATTTCTTCCAGCTATAAGATGCAGCATTATAATAATCTCATTGCATCATTCTATAATAAAGGGCTGTGCACAACAAGGCTGTTACTTAAATGTTTGTAAACATGTGGCTCGTATTCTGAGAAAAAACAAAACTGAAGATCCCAGGTAATAATCCAGAAAAATATAATTGTCATATTTACATCATACGACATCAAAAATGAATTAATATACAGTTTGATGTGTTTCATTTTTTCTCCACTAGAGAGCATTCTTACAATATTGCGTTCCTTTGGCAATAAATAGTATGATCTGGTTGCAGTGATAAAGAAAAGAAGCAGATGAAGCGTACCTATCGTTTCTGATTTGTTTTCAAACATCGCCGTTTACATTAAATATATAAATATTTTAAAATAACTATAGTTAAATAATGATTTGTGAGTAAACAGCTTAATTTTGTTCGTTAAATAGTCCTAACAAATGCCACTCTTGATTTCCAAATTCTCTAGATAAATTCACTCCTCACTTCGTGAGTCGTGAATTTATCGATAATTTGGAAATCACTCGTGGCATTACTTATGATAATTCTGAATTTTTTCAACTATATTTTGAACTTTTAATTTATCATGTGTAGGCTATACGTAGGCTATTTCTTTGCTTGTATATTTTTGTCAAACATAGGACTGGACGTAAAAATCTCATCTGTGCCGCTTGCAATTTTTATTTGATTTTAGAGATTCTAGTACCCAATTTTCGCTGTTATATTTCAATCCTGATTTTGCATTTATATTATGCAATCTCAATTTGGTTGTGGATGACATTTGTTTACCAAAAATGAAGATACGTAAAAATGTTTAAAAAAACTTTTCATGAAAAAAAAACTTTAATAGCTTTATTTCCTTCGGAATTTGATGAAAGTAAAGTTAATTGGGGAAATACAATAAAGAGAATGGAACAAAGGCAAGGAAAATATTGGTGGGGATGTTGATGGAGGAACTGGTTGTACCGAGATGAACCCAAAACCTGTGGCATTAAGGAGTAATAGAAGAAGAAGAAAAAGGAGTGAGGAACAAATCAAAGGATTCTCAGAAGAGCGAGGTTTTAATGACACAGGCCATCATTTGTTGTGGAACGTCACAGCTCGGTCACACGAGTTGGTCATTACGGCTGTGGTGACAAGAAACACCGCATAAAGCTATGACGTGTTTCAGTTTATTTTTATTTGCCGAAGCAAACCGAACAACCACGTGCTCTTCTCAAGGATTTCCAAATAAATGTTCTCATGATTTTTGTCTCCTATTTCTAGGGAATGTATCGTGCCGTAGCCGAGTGGTTAAGGCAAGAAGCCTTGGCGCAGAACTACGGGACTTGCGCTGATTCGAGTCCCCGTGGGGAAGAACTTTTCTCATGGAATTTCGGACAGCATGGGACCAGTGCCAGCCCAGCATCGTGAGACATTTGGGTAGCTACAATAAGTAGCGACTCCAGGTTTAGAAGACCAGCTGTAACGGCTGGGGGACCCGACAAGCTGACCGCATGTCACCCCTATACTGGCACGATGATCGTCTACATCTGTGATTAATACATGTGGATGTGAGGCCAGCAGCCGGCTGGTATGCCAAGGGCCTTCTAGGCCTGTTGCGCTTGGATTTTTTGTTATTTTTAGGGAATTCCGAAGGAATGAAACTATTGAGATTTTTCCATGAAAAGATAAAAAAAAGTTACATGTATTAATCGATCCCAAATATAGGATCTTTCATGTCTAGAAAATAATATTGCTCTAATGGGAGCGCTGTTGCCATTTGACGCCGCAGACTGAGTGACAGAGATGGAAATATAATTATCTCCAAGTTTCGTTGAAAGAGGATTGTTCAACGGCATCTCAGCAAGCCGCTGTTCCGCTAATTGAGTTTATCCCCTGATTTTATTAAATGATTGTGTGATAATTAAACTTTCCATAATAGTATATTATTTTTTTCCATAAATAGGGGACCCATCTTCTTGGCAAAGTTATAAGTGAAACTTTTTAAGCTAAATTATTTATTTAAAATTAATTAACTAATTAATCAATATCACAAAAAACGACACGTTTACTAGAAAGAATTGTTCCATAAGAGCAAATGTCATTTTGTAGATGTGAAAAACAGAGGTAGGCCTATATACAAGAAATTACCACACAAATAGCGTGTCCGGAATCAACACTACTAATAACAAAGTCGCAGGTTCCAGGATATACTAAAAGATAAATAATGTTATCGCGATACACGAAGAAAAACAAAATATTTATCAATTAGTGAACCAGAACAAAATTTAATTTTGGAGACTGAAGAAACAATAAAATCTTGTAGTGAGAATTAAAATAAATAAAAAATGTAAGTTATGAAGAGGAAATAAGAAATAGAAATAATAAAGGAAAATTTGCAATTGCTTGCCCCAATGGAATATTGTGGGATAAAAATATAAGTAATAAAAATAAAATTAATACATATCATACAATTGTTAAAAGCATCATTACTTTGCAGAACTTTGGCCATTAACAACAAAAACAAATAAGTATATTTTGGCAACGGAAATGGATTTTATACGAAGAGCAGCAAGAATTTCAAGAAGAGAAAAAATTAGAAACTCAGTTATAAGGGAGAAAATGAAGATTGAAGACGCCATTTTAGATTACATTAAAACTCAGCAATTAAGATGGTACGGACATGTCCAGAGAATGGAAGTGAATCGGCTATCAAAATGCGTTTTGGAATGGAAACCTGAGGTAAGACGAGGCAGAGGAAGACTTAAAACCTCCTGGAGTCAGGGAATATATTAATACATGAAGGAGAAACATCTACAACCAAGAGATTGGATGGACTGACAAAATTGGCTATTAGGAATAGGACGATGTCAAAGACATTAATCAACCGATGATCTATCGCGATACATGAAATTAAAGCGACTGTATAAAGATATATGGAAATAATCCTAGGAAGTTGTTAAATATAATGATTGAAAATAATGAAATAAAAATAAATGTTCTTCCTTTATTAATATTTTTTATAGCCAATTAATGTTTTAAACTCTAGGTAGTAAAAAATACGCAACATTAAAAAGTACAAATCTTGCATATGCGTCAGATGTGGCCATCGTAAAATAAATAGAGTAGACAAACTGTGGCACTTCAAGAATATCTTATTTGCCAAGTGATTCATCGGGAAGGACAATAAACAGAATAAAAATAAAGAAGTCACACAAGATCAAGGCAAAGTCGACATAAAACACTTTCATTTTATGTAAGGCACTGACAATGAATGAAAAATTCTCCTAAGAGCTTGCAAGGCCCCTCTTAAAAAAGCCTCAGTATATTTTTTATTCTATTTCTCGAACATAGAGGCACCAGTTTAAATTTACACCCGAAAAGCAACATGACTCACTCATTAGTTCAACAAGAAGTGGGGAAGAATCACTAAGGAGGGAGGAAGGTTTATTTTCGGATGTACTGTACTGCATCCTTTCTATCCACCGACATAAAAAAAGAATTCCCCCACTGGAAGTGATATCAGTTTCTGAATTATTAATGTTGACAATTACTACTTGAACGGGTTATTCAATAAATCTTAAACTGACGTATTTATACACTCACATGTTGTTTAAACGGCTTCTCAAGTCAACAAAAACACGCATGTATTTCTCATTCTCCTAATAAACATCAGTTTTTATAAAACTTGTGACATATTTTATTGTTATATCATTTTAAATTTCAGTTAATATTGTTAGCGGTATTCAAATAGGTGTAGATTACATGATGTTGACAATATTTTCTTCATATTATTAACCAGAAAAATGTACCGTATTTACAGCAAGTTATGTGATCTATTCTACTATACAATTAGCATTACCATTAACTCCTACGCCTTACAAATATTTTCTCTTGCGTATAACAGATAATATATGGAAATATGTGAATTTAACATCGATATACTATCGAATCCGTAGGTTCATGGCCGTGTGGACATAAGCTCTCCATACATCCCTATCCTGAGCTAATGTTTTCCAATCATCCCTTGTATAATCTACTTTCATCAAATCATAGTTAATGTTATTCTCCCACCTAATTCTTGGTCTACCAACTGGAAGTTTTCCTTCTGGTTTTCCTACAATAATCTTCCATGCACGCCTTTCATTCCCCCATCGGTGCCACATGTCCTGCCCATCGCAGTCTACGAGACTTAACTGTTCTTATTATGATGATCTTGAAGAAGATTTTCGGGCTGTAGGTCGTGAGGCTTTTAGTTCCCCGACGTTTCGCCAGAGACTGCGTTTGGGGTTGTCTTGAGACTGGTAATTCTGTCCACTGTCTGTCCTATTTATACGTTCACCGTGATTGGTCAGCGGTAGGGACTGCCATAGCTCCAATGAGATTGCTGTTTGATGGTCTAGTCGACTGTACTTGTAGAGGTTTGCATTCTGCATTTTTTTAGAACTGGTATCCATACTTTGTTGACATTTAATGATTCTTCTTTTCTATTGAAACCATTTTTATGTTTGAATATTTCGATGGCTTTTTCAAGATCATCATAGCAACTCCGGCCGTGAAAGTCTACGTCAATACATAGTTCTCATTATATCTGGCTTCCTATAAAGACCATGTAGTTCACTGTTGTGTAAGTCTTCTCCATTCACCTGTGTGTTCATCTCTCTTCGGTCCAAAAAATTCCCTAAGAACTTTATTCTCGAATACTCGTAATATCCTTTCCTCCTTTAAAATAAGAGTCCATGTTTCGCGAAAATATATACATAAAACTGTTCTTTCAGTTATATGATATGAATGCGAAACAAGACTCTTGTTTAAGGGAGGATAAAGTATTATGTGCAGGCCTATTTGAGAATAAAGTTCTTAGGAACATTTCTGGATCAAAGAGAGGTGAACAGACAGATGATTAGAGAAGAATACATGACAATGAGCTAACGTGATATAATAGCAACAGTTTAGTCTTGTAGACTGCGACTAGCAGGACATGTGTCACGAATGGGGAGTGAAAGAGGGGCATGGAAACTTTATATTGACAAGTAGATCATTCCCCTTAATGAATTTAACATCTGAGTGTGAAACCAGCAGCAGGCTGGTTAGACAAGGGTCTTAATGTTTGTTGCGGGATGGAGGGAGAATAACATACAGTATATGACTATAGATACAAATTAATTTATCAAGCGAGATGACTCAGGCGGTAATAATTGACACTCAAATTCGGGATATCCTATCTACGAACCAACTGAGAAAAAACTGACAGAATATGAGAGATTTCTCTTTCTGCAGAAAGAACCAATCAACAAAAACGTGTAAAATCTCAGAATTTAAACAAATTTTCGAATTACCATCTTTCTCGTAAAATAGAAGCTCTTTACACTGGTCAACATGATTTTTGTCTCATGAGTACCAATAGTTGTACTTAATGCAGTTTTTTTATCGTGTTTTCAAATATGTATTCGGAATTTCTCCATCACCCACTTACTTACTTACTTACTTACTTACTCACTGGCACTATCGAACCTGTAGGTTCATGGCCGCGCGAACCTAAGCTCTCCATACATCTCCATCACCCACAGTTTTTTTATTTCAATTTCAACTAATGGATTTAAATAATTATTTGTTTAATAAACGTTTTTTTTCGTACATTTGTCCACTGTAAAATAGAACCTAATGAACTAACTCAGGAGATTTCAGCTATGGAAAAGAGATATCAAGGCAAATGGAATCCTAATATGCTGGTCGAATATTGTTGGACCATCAAGAAGGATGCTCCATAGGCGAAATATAGCAGAAAATTGTCATTTCTTACTTTCTAGGTGAGTCCGAATGTTAGAATATTGTGTGGTTATGAATGTAGAAAATATTAAAGTGTTTGAAATTATAAATTCCTGTCTCTCGGAAAAGTTTCGTGATGGAGAAAACCCCGATATCATATTTGAATTCAGGAGAAAAAATACTATCAGAATCACATATTTTTCTTTCTGAAACAAAAAAAAAAGTTTATTTATTTTTTGCTCAGTGTAGTCTGTTAGTTAAAGTAAGAAGTAAATGTTTATTTTATTTTATTTTTTTTTTCATTGACGTTTAACTTTATATGCATTTTTATCAGTTTAGTTATCTAGAGGTAGTTCCTTTTTTGAGAATGCGGCCCAGTTACAATACAGTTATTTATATTTTGATATTATAATCCCAAATAAATGTTAAGATATCAATCTGCAGGAAGAAGAAGACCAGGACGTCCACTCAAAAGACTTTTGGATGGTGTTTCTCTTGAGGCCGAAACAGGTCAACAAATGGCCTAAATTCGTGAATATACTATGATGATGATGATGATGATTATGAATTTAAATTATATTTCCTAGCCCTTGTAACATAACTTTTAATCCATGATTCATAGTCAGAAGTTTTTTTGTGGGAAACAAGGTGGTAAAAGGAATCAGGAAGATCAATACTTAGATGATTGGATGATGCAGAGGAAGACTTAAGATGATTGAATCTTAAGAGATGGAGACTTAAAGCTTTGGAAAGAAAGGAATGGAATGTGAACACAAGAGAGGCTAGGACCATTCATGAACTCAATGCCATAGAGTAGCAGTAGTCTTGATTCAATGAGTGGAACACGTTCCAATCCTCAATATGTTTATGTTAGTCTTATCACAGAATAGACTATAAACAAAATACTGCAAATATTGTGTTTTGGCGCGAAAATGTTTATATTTACATAAGTATTATGAATCTATCTATAGTAATTCTGCCCGAAGGCAGGTCTTTCACTGCAATCATAGCATTTTCATGATATGCTTGTAGCTTTACTAGGGAATTGTAGGTGTGGTAGCTTCCCGTTGCTTTCCACACATGTGAAGGATGGTGATGATGATGATGATAATGATAAGGATCATGATGGTCATATGATTTCGGGGACCATTTGGGCCTTAAAGTTTTCCTGACATTTGTCTTACAGGTGAGGAAAAACCCCAATAAAAACCTCACCCAGAAAACTGCCCCGACCGAGGATCGAACCCGGGCCCGCTGCGTGACAAGGCAGCACGCTACCTCGAGACCACAGCGGTGGGCCTATTATGAATATACCTCCTTTATTAAAGAAAATAGAGTTTACCAGTATGCCCGGGCGGTCTAAGGCAGAGCTATGGGGCTCAGTGGCAGCTCACGGCCCAAATTATTATACAGGAATATTCAGAAAGGAGGTACAGACTTCAAACATTTTATTTCTACCAAACTACAAAAAAAAATAGAAACACAATTCCACGTTCCTGCAAAGAGAAAAGTTTGATCACGGCCGCATTTCTCTAACCACTTTGGACGTTACCTGAATAACACCATTCCAGGACGTTGGAATGGAAGAGCAGCAGAAGATCAATTTCATCGCCGGGTGGACTCCCAGATCACCAGACCTAACCCCGTGTGATTTTTATATGTGGGTTTTAAGTACAAGACCGTGTTTTTATCCCCCCTATGCTTGACACTTTTGAAAATCTGCGACATCGAATTGTTGTAGCTGTGAATTCGGTAACTAGTAAACCAGCTGAATAGCGTGTGGCAAGAAATGAGCCACCATTTTGATATTTGTCGTGTAACATATGGAGCTCATATTGAATGCATAAATAGTGAAATTTCTACTTTTTTCTTTCTTGGAATGCTGGAATTGTGTTTCTGTTTTTTGTAGTTTGGAAGAAATAAATGTTTGAAGTCTGTTCCTTCTTTTTGAATATCCCTATATTATTACTGAATATATTTTATCTACTATTATAATAATTATTGACACTTTAGTTCGTAGTTACTAGGCAACAAAAACTATACTTTTTTATATTCGTTTCACCCTCCTTGGGGTAGGCTGAATCAATTATTTCTCTGTATGTTGTTCCAATACTTTATAGTCTAACAAAACAAAAATCTCTATCAAAACATAAAATACAGATTCAACAAAACGTAATGGCGATTTCGTGTAACTACATAAATAAACTTCCCTTCGTTTTCGTAGAAGTATATTAATAGTTGCACCTTGGACTGCTTTTAAAAAGTTTCCTGAAGAACCGTGAAAATCACCTCATCCGCTCATTTTTATTTTAAATTCACATATGAAACTAGCACCGAAAATTGCAGAATATAACAACAATGTTGACTGATCGTGTTTTCTTTTCTCTCTCCAAAGCCCACATTACTCTTTCTCTAAACGTATCGTTTCCGCAATAAATACATTTCATTAAACATACTAAACGTAGGCCTACAACATATACTAAAATACTCTCAACTTAAGTAAAACATTGTACATAACACTTTATTATCGCCTCACTATGATGCTTAACAAGCGGCTCGCTGTTTCCCCGCAGCTGTTACATGTTATTAAAATACAAAGGTCTCGACTGCCGCGACTACCACGATGTTGCCATATTGTTCTTCTTCCCTCAGTTTCAATTAAAACTCGGAACGTGGAGCAGTCGGTCCAGTTATAAAATTGTATACCGTAATTAATTATTATAATTATCAGTAATTTATTGTGATATGAAGCTCGAATAATAAAACAATATCTACATATTATATTAGTTAAATATACAAGTGATTATATCTGGCGGCCATGGGAAAATATTTCAGACCGAATAGTTAATAATAATAATAATAATAATAATAATAATAATAATAATATTTTCAGCATGATGTTGTATGAATATTAAATTTATATAATGTTGGAATTAAATTATTTAATAAATAAGTACATCTATAATTTTAATTTTAAAAGTTAAACAATGCCAAATAACATATATAATCAATGTCTTCTGTCCTTGTGTAATAAACGCCCATAGCACTATGAGAAACGTGACAACACCGCATGTCAAGTATTGCCGCGCGGCACCTGCTTTTATATAAACGGTTAACCATCAGAGAGAGGCAATAATACTAAAACTCTGCTTCTCTAACAAGTCGTCTAAATAACTATAATTTTACTTCCATTATTCTTAACAAATCTAATATATAAAATTGAATGTTTGTTTGTTCGTTTGTATGTTTGTTTGTTCGTACTTTATGCGCGGGCCATACCGTTGATCCGATTGCAATGGGGTTTTTTGCAAAATGTTCAGGAGATTCCCGGGATGAACATAGGCTATAAGAGAGTTGTGATACTCAACTCCTACACCCTCAAAAATCGCCCTTTGTAGTGGAAAACTTAAAAAAAAGTAGCTTTTTGGACGCTTAAATGGCATACGTTACCTAGAACATTACAAATACACAAAATTAATGTACACAGAATTGAATACCTCAAACTGCTGTCTACAAAAAGTCTGCGACAGTATATTTCTATCTCTTACGGATAACCCACAATAACCATTTTTGTCTTTCATTGATGCCAAAAAGATCGAGACAAGTACGTAGATTCGTGTGCAAGCATAGCAGCACGTGGCGGGTGTTCTTTTATGGATAACTCATAATAACGAATTTTGTCTTTTAGCTAATTTGTGCCAAGAAGATCGAGATAAATAGATTCCCGGGCACACACCGGGTAATCAGCACGGGGAATCTTAAAATAATTTCGATATACATTTATAATTATTTTTCATTTTTCACTTATTCAACTAATCATAAGAAGTACATTATTTTTTGTCTTTCGGCTCATTTATGCCAAGAAGATCGGGATGAGTAGATTCTCGGGCAAACGCCGGGTAAACAGCAAGGGGTATCTAAAAATAATTACGATATACATTTTTCCCATCTACTTATTTAACTAAACATAAAACACATTGATTTTCGTATTTCAGCTCATTTATGCCAAGAAGATCGGGATAAGTAGATTCCCGGGCGACGCCGGGTAATCAGCACGGGGTATCTATGAATATAATTTGTATAATTATTTTTCCTTTCACTTATTCAACTAAACATAAAAGCACATTTATTTTCATTTATTTGGGCATAGTAGCGCACGCCGGGTATGAGCTAATATCCTCATACAATTAAGTTAAAGTAAACTAGCCAGCTTTGTTCATACAATTTCTATAGCACACATTAATTTATATGTAATGAAGTTTTTTAAGTTTCTTCGAGTAGTAGGAAGTCCCCTGCTTTTTTTTTTAGATATCCAAAGATACCAACAAGATGGAAAAATCATCTGAGAAGAATGGCAAGAAATAGACTTCCAAAATTGGCATTCCAATATACCCCAACTGGACATAGGGACCAAGGAAGACCAAAACATCGGTGGAAAGATCAAGACCATCTTCGCTAGGTTTACCGTACAGGCCACATGGCCTAAAACGAATTTGTTCATGATGATGATGATGATGAAGTTTTTTATAATGATATTAATTAACTTTTCACGAATTTAGGCATTTATTGATCTGCTTCGGCCTCTAGAAGTCTTTTGAGTGGACATTTTGGTCTTACTCTTCCTGCAGGTTGATACTTAATCTCTGCTATGGTATCCAACTTCATATATTACTAAATAGCAACACGCAATCTGACACTGCACTACAATCACTTCGCTCACAATTATTTCACTTGCTGAAGTGAAGAATGGCGGCCAAATGTGAAGCATATGGTCTTGAGGGAGTTACATTCCTTCTAAAAACTCGAGAAATGTCGTTATTCCTACAAAGTCCAATTCATATACGTCCTTGTCGTGATCCCTGGGAAATGCAAAACATGCAAGGGCGAAAAGCTAATTCCTGACGCTTAAGTTGGGACCTGTCAGCTAGGGGAGAAAACCCCAACATAAAACATCGACACCTCAAGATTGCTTGTTTCCTGACGCTTAAATTGGGACCTGTCAGCTAGGGGAGAAAACCCCAACAGAAAACATTGACCCCCTCAAGATTGGTAGTTTCCTGACGCTTAAATTGGGACCCGTCAGCTAGGGGAGAAAACCCCAACAGAAAACATCGACCCCTCCAAGATTTTGGGTGGTTGGACTTACGGTTAACAATTCTATTCTAAAAAATAAATAATAGTTTAAAAAACTAAAACAACACGCTTTATTAGAAAACCGAAATATAATGTGATGTGTAATGTGATCCCACTACAGGCCTCAGGAGGCCCTTTGGGGTAGTAGGAGCTTAAGGCTCCCACATTTTCTGGACAATCGGCACTTGATGTCAGCCGGGTTGTCAGCCCTGGGTGACGGCCGCCTTTACCCCCAGGACAAGTGTCTGGTATTCATTTCTGTTAGAGGCTGAGTTGACCCCAGGGTCATAGTGCCGTCAGAATGTTTGGGTCAGTTTAAAAATACTGACCCCACCGGGACTCGAACCCTCGACCTTCCGGCTTGTAGCGCAGTGCCTTAACCACTACGCTACGGCGTGCCCCCAGAAAGATACACAACACAGAAATTAGGGACAAATGTCATATTCAAGACATAACCAAATTTATTATAGATAGACGAAAATATTAGAATAGAAAGAATGGAAGACAACCGACTTACAAAAAGAGATAAAGATGATAGACCAATTGACGGGAGAAGAACAAGAGGAAGACCAGCCAAGAGATGGATAGACAGTGAATGCACATTCAATACGTCTTTCTCCGGGGAGTATATTGGAAATAAACAGGATGAACATCCTAAAAATTATGAATAGGAAGAAGAAGAAAACTATAGAACCGGAGCTTGAAAAAGAAAAGTGCATCGATGCATTAAAAAAAGTAGCTTTTTGGAAGCTTTAATGGCTTACGCTGCCTAAACTTTAACAAATGTATCAAATTAATGTACAAAACAGCGAATATCTTAAAAAAATTCTACAAATAAGTCCGTGACAGTATATGTCTTTTACATATAACTCACAACCATTTTTGTCTTTCAGCTTACTGATGCCATAAAGATCGGGATAAGTAGATTCCCGGGCAACGCCAGGTAATCAGAAAGACTTTTCAAACAACAAATGTTAATATTTCTCTTTGTACATTTTAATAAATTGTTAATACATAATCTGTTTAAATTATTTTGTCCACGCGAACAACATCGTGGGTCCCGCTAGTTTACTTACTTACTTACTCACTGGCACTATCGAACCCGTAGGTTCATGACCGCATGGACATAAGCTCTCCATACATCCCTATCCTGAGCTAATGCTTTCCAATCATCCCTGTATAATCTACTTCCCTCAAATCATAGTTAATGTTATTCTCCCACCTCATTCTTGGTCTACTAACTGGTCGTTTTCCCTCTGGCTTTCCTACAAGAAGCTTCCATGCAAGTCTTTCATTCCCCATCGTGCAACATGTCCTGCCCATCGCAGTCTACGAGACTTACTGTTCTTATTATATCTGGCTTCCTATAAAGACCACGTAGTTCATTGTCATGTAGTCTTCTCCATTCACCTGTCTGTTCATCTCTCTTGGGTCCAAAAATTTTCCTCAAGTACTTTATTCTCAAATACTTGTAATCTCCTTTCCTCTCTAAAGTAAGAGTCCATGTTTCGCACCCAATAATATAATGGTAGAATAATAGTTTTATATATTTTCAGTTTAAACGTTTTTTGAAAGGAGTTGGGACATCAAGAGTCTCTGCAATGCATAATAGCACGCATTTCCATAATTGAGCCTATGTTTAATTTCTTTGCGCATCTCATTCCTATTTGTGATATTGTTCCTAGGTATTTGAATTCAGCCACTTCCTCAAAATTTCCCTCATTTGTCATTAGCTGTCCATTTCCATTATTTAATGAATTTCTACGTGTGACCATATATTTAGTTTTATTCATATTTACTTCCCGCTAGTTTACAATAAACAATTCAAAAATAGCTAAAATGTAAGCGCAGCAATTAACATCCAAAATCGATAATACAAGTGAGTTAGAAATACAATAAAATGAATTAATAAATTTAATTACTGGGTGCAAAATACTTGAAATCCGATATTATCTTAAAAGTTAAAGAGTGTAATAAGAATAAAAATAAAATATGTTATTCCATAATAATAATACTACTACTGCTACTACTACTACTACTACTACTACTACTACTACTACTACTAATAATAATAATAATCCATCCATCCATAGTAATTCTGCCCGAGGGCAGGTCTTTCACTGTAATCATAGCATTTTCATGTTTGCTTTGCAGCTTTACTAGGGAATTGTAAGAGTGGTTGCTTCCCGTTGCTTTCCACAAATAATAATAATAATAATAATAATAATAATAATAATAATAATAATAATAATAATAATAATATATAATATAATAATAAGAATAATAATATAATAATAATAATAAGAATAATATAATAATAATAACAATAATAATAATATATATCTGTAATATATTCCACCCATGACATCACACTTCAAATACCTAACTAAATACGGAAGAAACTTGCGTAATACTTTCACCAGTTTTTTATACACAAAAACTTACATCGTTACGCTATGTTACGTTGTCTTAACCACGTGGTAGTCATAAATATAAACGAAACCTTTCTTCTTCCTTCTTTGGGGGGGGGAAGGGAAGAAGTTCAAGGTCGCTTGTCCTTTTGTTTCTATCTACAAGGGTAACCACAATTTCGTGACTTGGTTGTCTGGCTTCTATCTACATTTGGATAGACACAATGAACAGGAGGAAAGTGAATGTTAATAGAAACGTTAACAACAACCAGGTATGTGGCGCCTCTGGGGGCGGAGAAATTAATCATTATTACACAATTACAACTTACCCATTTATTGTATTACAGCTAATATTCCTTTCAAACCCAGTGTGCAGTAGAATCATACAAAATATTTTTTTTTGTTCTTAAACTTACTTATCGTACATAAATTAAGTATTTTGTCAATTTTTAAAGTGTATTATTTATTTTCTACAATATTATAATCATTGTGAAATATTTTAATTTCATTCATAAGAAGACCATTATGGGTACAAAAAGTCTCAAAATACCTAAAATTATTAAAACATAAATACTGAATTCTGAAGGATCAGATTGGTACGAAAGTAAACATTATTGTTTTTTTAATGAAAATAAAAATGTGGTTTTAAAAGTGATAAACAGAATTATTATCTAATAGCCTATGCAGAGTGATTCACAATACGTATTACAGACTTCTAGGGGTTGTAGAGGGGACTTAGTAGATAAAGTTTTGATAAGGAATCCATGTCCAGAAACGTACCATTTTGATGTGAAATAAGTTTGAAGATCGAAACACAATGGGCTGATATCGCGTGTCTTGTGTTTCAGAATAAGTATTACAGACTTCTAGGGGTTGTACTACACCTATCGAATTGGAGGAAGATCTTCTTGCAGGAATTTTGGCGGCAGCAGAAATTATTGAGCACACATCAGGTAGGTCTTGTGGTGCGTGTATATGAAAACATACGTCGCAGGTACACTTTGTGCAACGAACAAAATTTGTAATACAACCCCTAAAAGTCTGTAATACTTATTCTGAAACACAAGACACGCGATATTAGTCCATCGTGTTTCGATCTTCAAATTTATTTTACATCAAAATGTTACGTTTTCCGGATATGGGTTCTTTATTAAAACTTGATCTACTAAGTCCCCTCTACAACCCATTGAAGTCTGCAATACATATTGTGAATCACCCTGTATAATATATAAAATGAAGGATATAGGGAAGAACCAGGGAAGTCACTTTTTTTGTCGGAATGGAGTTTGAGGTGTCAAGTACTATCATCTATTAGAAGTGTGAAACAGTAAAACATACAGTTTAGGCATAGATAAGTTTGTTTTCCATGTAAGGAAGTAAGGATGTTGTAGAATTAAAAGTATGTTTTCTAGGTTTCAAGGAAAATTTGACTTATTTAGACCTTTCCCAGTACTCTTCAATTGTAATAGTTCTAACGAAGTGCTCAGTAGATGGGTCAAGAATGAGATGGGAGAATGATATTAGAAGTGAATTATACAGAGAGTTAAATATACAGTCTTCTTCTTCTTTTTCACTAATAGATCTAAGACCATCTCTTCCGAGCACGTCCGACATCTCTTCTTCCTCTCGGAAAATAACGTAAGATTTTATTTGGTAATCCACTTTCTTCCATTCTTTCTACATGTTCTTTCCACTGAATCTTGTTGTTAAATATCATTTCTTTAATGGAGTAGATCTGCAGTTCTTCACGGATACCCTCGTTTCTCATCTGGTCCATTCTATGCATCCTTTTACTCTTCTTAAAAATTTCATCTCGGCTGTTGGTACTTTCTTATTTGGTAGTGATAATCCAAGATTCACTCCCATACAAAAGAACAGGGACTGCCATTGTTTTATAAAATTTTAATTTTGTTTGTTTATGGGTTTTATTATTCAATGTTCTATTTATTTTGCCACAAATAGCTTGAAACTGATGAGTTTTATGTTCAATATCTTTATCATATCCATAGCTGATATCACATCCTAAATATTTAAAGTGGGATATACTTGTTCAACAATTTCGTCTCAAATTATTATTTTTGAATAAAATATACAGTCAATATACCCAATTCACCAATTAATAATTAAAAGAGTCAACATGTTTCAAAAGCGAAGATATCATTTTCAAGACTAAATATGTCAATATTTAGTCTTGAAAATAACAGCTTCGCTGTTGAAACATGCTGACTCTTTTAATTATTAATTGGTGAATTGGGTATATTGACTGTATATTTTATTTTATCACCAAGAAGATCGTTAGTGTAGTAAATATATAGAGAATGATTAACTCAGGGTAGGGATTGTATGGAGAAGATATGTCGGCGCGGCTATGAAGTCCGGGTTCGATAATACCAGAGAGTAATAGTTCTAACTCAAGGCTGTCCAAATGGCGGACCGCATTCAGCCCCCCTAGCCATTTAAAATGACTCACTTATTGTAATGTGATCTAATGTTATTTTTCCATTAAGCATTTTTTCAAAGAGATTTTTAAGAACTGTGTCCTGCGCCATAGCCGATTGGCGCAGATCTACGGGACTTGCGCTGGTTCGAGTCTCCATGGGGAAATAAATTTCATGGGGAATTTCGGCCAGTATGGGATCGGTGCTCACCCAGCATCGTGAGACATTTGGGCAGCTACAATACATATCAACTCTAGGTTGAGAAGACCAGCTATAACGATTAAGGGACCCGATATGCTGACCACATGTCACCACTACACTAGCCAAATGATCGCCTATCTCTGTGATTAATATATGTGGACGTGAGGCCAGCGCTGGCTGGCTAAGGGCCTTCTAGGCCTGTTGCGCTTGGAGTTTTTTAAGAGCTGTCCTTCATTTTATGATGCATTACTTGTTTTATTACATAGCTTAATATATGAAAGCGTTAAGCATTATATTTAGTCACTCTACATTAAAAAAACTAACTCACTCACTGGCACTATCGAGCCCGAAGGTTCTCGTCGTGTGGGCATAAAGCTCTCCATTCATCCCTCTCCTGAGCTAATGTTTTCCAATCATTTCCTGTATAATCTACTTTCCTCAAATCATGGTTAATGTTGTTTTCCCACCTCATTCTTGGTCTACCAACTGGGCATTTTCCATCTGGTTTTCCTACATGAAGCTTCAATGCCCCTCTTTCATTCCCCATTATTGGCACATCCCCCTGCCCATCGCAACTACGAGACTTAACAGTTTTTATTATATCTGGTATCCTATAAAGATCATATAGCTCACTGTTATGTAGTCTTCGCCATTCGTCTGCCTGTTCATCTCTCTTTGGTCCAAAAAGTTTACTGAGAACTTTATTTTCAATTACTCGTAATCTATTCTCCTTCCTTAAAGTAAAAGTCCGAGTTTCAGGGTCGGTTTCACCAACAGAGGTAACTGTATTACGCCAGTTTAAGCTATGTATTAGCTAATGGGGGAAAACTGGCGTAATAGAGTTACCTCTGTTGGTGAAACTGACCCTAAATCCACATAATATAACTGGAAGAATAACTATCAATTGATTCACACGTGATTTAATTTAATTTTTCTTTTAAAGCTCTTATATTTAAGCGCGTCCAAGCGATTTAGACACACCCTGTACAGAGACCGGTCAACCGTCTCAATTTTGAATGCTCTACTGAGCACAAGATTTTGACAATAGAATTAAGTTTAAAAAATGTGTTGAGCAGAAATATCACGTAGTTACCACAAATAAAAAAAATAAAAAGAGTGGATCTACTTTGGACTACACCTGTTCAAACTGATTCAAAATATTTCAATGATGTCAAATATTTTGTGGTGTACATTTTCAAATCGTAAACATAACAATAACTTTACGTGAGAACCAAGTGGTCTGGGCAATTTAAGGAACTTTACTTCAATCTGCACAAATTGTATTGCAATAAACGTTTATACCGAAATTATTATTGACAAATATATAATTTACAGTTACATTTTTCTCTATTTCACATAGAATCCAAATTTAGCATTTAGGCCTACAAGTCAAATCAGATCACAACAGTCATTATTATTTTTTAATAAATAAATAGATCATCATCATAGTACATTCACGAATTTAGGCCATTTGTTGACCTGTTTTGGCCTCAAGAGAAACACCATCCAGAAGTCTTTTGAGTGGACGTCCTGGTCTTCTTCTTCCTGCAGGTTGGTATCTTAACATTTGTTTGGGTATTCTGTGATCTTCCATTCGATGAACATGTTGCATCCATCTTGACTTATAATCATAAATTTTGTTTTCTAAAGATTCCATGTGTAATTCTTCTAAGATGTCTTCATTTTTTTTTGTGATCTAGTAGTGTGTATCCTCTAGTCCTCCGAAGATATCTCATTTCAGCAGATCTAAGTCTCTGTATATCCTTCTGTTCCAAGGTCCATACTTCGCTACCATACAAAAGAGTTGGAAGAGCCAGTGTTTTATACACTTCCAGTCTTGAATGCTTTTGGACTAACTGTGGCTTGAAGATAGAATTTATTAACCCTAAAATTCTTAAAAATTTAGATATTTTTGCATTTACATCCTTTTCTTCTTCATATGAGATATTGCATCCTAGATATGTAAAATTATTCACCTGCTCCAAAATTGTATTGTCCAGTACAATTTTACTTCTGACAGGATCTACACCTTGAAATGCCATAATTTTTGTCTTTTCTGTAGATATCTTTAATCCATATTCTTCTGTAATTTTGTTAAGTTCATACAGACCTTTCTGTAGATTATCTTCGGAATTTGCTATTATTATTTGGTCATCTGCAAACAATAGGGTGTTTAATTTTCTTAAATAAATAGATAAATAATAATAATAATTTATATAGGGTTCTGCCCTAGAAAAGGTCTTTCACTGCAATCATAGCATTTTTATGCTATGCTTTGCAGCTTTACTAGGGAATTATAGGTGTGGTAACTTTTCATTACTTTCCACACCGACGGATGATAATGATGATGGCCAGAAGATGTTCGTGTACCGTTTGGGCCTCGAAACTTCCTGGCATTTGTCTTACAGATAAGGAAAAACCCTGGGAATCGAACTCGGGCCCGCTGCGTGATTAGGCAGTACGCTACTTCTATACCACAGCAGTAGAAATAATAATAATAATAATAATAATAATAATAATAATAATAATAATAATAATAATAAAAGGACTAATAATAATAATATTATTATAAAGGAAATTATGGGTGTGCAAGAGAGCAAAGATTGCCTAAACGTATTATGGAATGGATCCCAATGGAGAGGAAGAAGAAAGGAAGACCAAAGAAAACCTGGATAGAGGGTGTGCAAGCGGCTATGATTGTCAGAGGATTGGAGGAAGATCAGTGGATGAACGGAAAGGAATGGAGCTTGGTTTACGGAAGACAACGGCAGCTGCCATGATACTGGATGAATAATATAATAAATTATTATTATTATTATTATTATTATTATTATTATTATTATTATTATTATTATTATTATTATTATTATTGGCATACTGAACTTAAATTATGGAATAAAAACATCCTTTACAGAACAAATAATTTTTTAGGAAAGTTGGGACGACAAGAGTCCCTGTAATTCATAATAGCATGCATTTGCAAAATTCAATCTATGTTTAATTTCTTTGTGCGTCTCCTTCCTGTTTGTAATAATTGTTCCTAGGTATTTGAATTCAGCCACTTTTTCAAAATTTCCCCCTTTTGTCATTAACTGTTAATTCACATTCTATAAGGTATTACTATGCGTGACCAGATATTTAGTTTTATTGATGTTTACTTCCAGCCCCAATTTCATAGTGTTAGTGTTGGCCCTTAATATCTCCTCGCTATTGGTAGATCAATAATGAGGTGGAAGAATAACATACATGATTTGAGGGAAGTATTTTATACAGGGGATGATTGGAAAACATTAGCTCAGGATAGGAATGTATGGAGAGCTTATGTCCGCGCGGCCATGAGCCTATGGATTCGACAGAGCCAGTGGGTTAGTTATCGCCTAATAATAACACTGGTCAACATGATTTTTGTCTCATGAGTACCAATAGTTGTACTTAATGCAGTTTTTTATCGTGTTTACAATAATATGTATTCGGAATTTCTCCATCACCCACAGTTTTTTTTATTTCAATTTCAATTAATGGATTTAAATAATTATTTTTAATAAACTTTTTTCGTCCATTTGTCCATTGTAAAATAAAACCAAATGAGCTAACTCAGGAGATTTCAGCTATGGAAAAGAGATATCAAGGCAAATGGAATCCTAATATGCTGGCCGATTATTGTTGGACCATCAAAAGGGATGCTCCACAGGCGAAGTATACCACAAAATCGCCATTTCTTACTTTCTAGGTGAGTCTGAATGTTCGAATATTGTGTAGTTACGAATGTAGAAAATATTAAAAGTGTTTGAAATTTTAAATTCCCGTCTCTCTAAAACCTTGCGTGATGGAGAAAAACCGATACCATATTTGAATTCAGGAGAAAAAATACTATCAGAATCACAATTTTCTTTGAGAAAAAAAAAAGTTTATTTTTTGTTGCTCAGTGTAATTTTACGTTTTAGTAGACTAAGTTATCAAAGCACGGAAAGAATATGCAAAAGCAAACAAGACTTTTTGTTCTTAGAAATGCTGTGCATACAAATTTGAAGAGGAAGTGACTGTACATTGCTTCATAGTAAACTATTATCAGAGTTATGACGTGCCGGTTTTAGCGGTTGCCCACTGGGTTTAGACGACCGGTAGAAGGGGAATATGTAATTTCGAGGTGGGAGGAGATTTTATTTTATTTTTTCTAGCCCGCCATTCAACAAAAAAATTATTTTTAAGTATTTCGTCAACCTGTAATAACTGTCTCATTAGCCCGTCCTCATGTCTCCTCTACCCCCTCTCACCTTCCATTGTCTCCAGTCTTCCGCCACTCATTTCCTCTAAACATTTTTTTTTTGTCCTATTCTGTTCTTTTTATAAATGGGAGAAGACATGAAAAAATAGTTCATTCTCAATCATTAAGTAGACACTATTCCTTGGTATTTTGTATCCATTCTGCCAGAGAGAAATCTGAATGTGATTTTAAAATTCTTCTTGGTAGTTTCTGGTGCCTTCTCAGAATCTAGTTCTTTCAATATGAGGTCGTTACTCGAAATTTTTATCATTTATTACTTCTCCGAATAAATTAGTTTATAGAATCCTGCATAAATCTAGGAAGAAACATGACAATGACTGATGATCTTCAAAAAGAGAAGCATCAATCAGTGACGTCATAAAATGGAACATTATTAAATTTATTACTCGTAATCATATGCTGATGATGTAGTATTACTAGTGATAACGCACATTTTATTCAGTTCTACTAAGAAATTGGGTCTGGAAGTAGATATAAAAAATTAATACGTCACACGTAGAAAAACATTATATCCATCCACAGTAATTCTGCCCGAGGGCAGGTCTTTCACTGCAATCATTTTCATGCTATGCTTTGCAGCTTTACTAGGGAATTGTAGGTGTGGTAGCTTCCCGTTGCTTTCCACACCGGTGAAGGATGACGATGATGATGATTGCCATATGATTTCGGGGACTGTTTGGGCCTTAAAGTTTTCCTGACATTTGTCTTACAGGTGAGAAAAAATCCCGATAAAAACCTCACACAGAAAAACTGTCCCGACCGGGGATCGAACCCGGGTCCGCTGTGTGACAAGGCAGCACGTTTTCTCGAGACCACCGCGGTGGACAAAACATTATATAAGTTGTTTAATTAAATAAAAATAAAACTAATTGAATATCTCAAAAAACTGTACAGAAAAGTCCATGACAGCTTATGTTTATCTTTTAAGGATAACTCTAAAACTCCTGGCGCAACAGGCCTACAAGGCCCTTAGCCTACCAGCCGGCTGCTGGCCTCACATCCACATGTGTCAATCACAGAGGTAGATGATAATCAGCCAGTGTAGGGGTGACATGTGGTCAGCATGTCGAGTCCCCCAGCCGTTATAGCTGGTTTTCTCAACCTGGAGCCGCTACTTATTGTAGTTACCCAAATGCATCATGATGCTGGGTGGGCACCGGTCCCATACTGACCGAAATACCATGAGAAAATTTCTTCCCCCATGGAGACTCGAACCAGCACAAGTCCCGTAGCTCTGCGCCAAGGCTTCCTGCCTTAACCACTCGGCTACGGCGCGGGACTTAAGGATAACTCACAATAACCATTTTTGTCTTTCAATGATGCCAAGGAGATCAGGATAAGTAGATTCCCGGGCAAACATGTGTTGTCATACCATTCATCCGATTGTCATGGGGTTTTTTGCAAAATGTTCAGGATTTTCCCGGGAAGGTTATAGGTTAAAAGAGAGTTTTAATGCTCAAGCCTTCACTTTAAAAATCACCTTCTGTAGTGAAAAAAAAAAACGTGAAAAAAGAACCGCTTTTTATAAGCTTAAATGTCTTACACTGCCTAAACCATAACAAATGCACAAAATTAAGTTTTATGTGATTTTCATATATATTAAAATATAAATTAGTTTCGGTACTTTGTACCTTATTCAGACATGATAAATTAATGAATTTTGTTATTATAGTACATAACAACTGTAACTATGCAACCATTTTTTTACAATCTCTATTATAAGTTTAAAAGAGGCGATTCAAATCTAGTTGGAAATTTAACAGCTTATTACCATTTTTTAAATTTATTTATCTCTACAACTTCTAAAAGGTCCAACTTCTTTCCTTTGTCACAAACATGTAAAATTTAAAAATATGAATAAAAACAATGATCATATTGGATTAGGTGGTTAGCATACTTTGAATTATTTAAATTTCTGTTATATGCTCTCATATGTTCCTTTATACGAGAAATAAAATATCTGCCAGTTTGTCCTATATAGACATTGTCACATGTGCCACAGTTCAATTTATATACACCTGATAATTGTCCCTTTTTTACTTTGGTTTTATTGTTTTTTATTATATTAAAACACCTGGAAACAATATTTACAAACAGAATTGAGGCGCAGGAAGATATAAAGCATGGACTCAATTCTGGAAACTAATTATATATTACAAGAAATCTTGTCATCCAAATTTCTCTCGCAAAAATTGAATTAAAAATATATAAAACTGTTATTCTCCCAGAGGAAACATTGACTCTTACTTTAAGGGAGAATTTATGATAAATTTAAGATATGGTCAGAGTAATATTTAAATATATCACCTCACAAATTTCGTGTATTTCACGATACCAAGTTTCAAACGGAATCCCGTTCATCTTCAGTCAAATCTCCCACCATAAGAAGTACTGTCAACCGAGCAAACAATCATATGCCTACTATCATAACATTAAATTTAGTACTCTGGTTTTATTTGATGTTTAACCGGTTTTAAAATTTTGTATAATTCGATATTTTACCGGTCCGGAAACCAAAGCCCCAGGGTCCGGATCCGGACCGAGGTCCGCCATTTCGTGACCCCTGACCTAAAGCAAAGTATGAAGGTTAAAGGTAAACAGAATATCATCATTATTACCATAGTCCATTCACGAATTTAGGTCATTCGTTAACCTGTTTCGGCCTCAATAAAAATACCATCCAAAAATCTTTGAGCGGACGTCCTGGTCTTCTTTCTGCAGGTTGATTGCTTAATATATGTTTGGGTACCCTATGATCCTTCATTCGATGAATATGTTGCATCAATCTTGACTTATAATCAGAAATTTTGTTTTATAAAGGTTCCAAGCGTGATTCTTCTAAGATATCTTCATTTTTTTTATGATCTAGTAGTGTGTATCCAGCAGTCCTTCGAATATATCTCATTTCAGCAAATCTAAGTTTCTGTATATGCTTCTGTCTCAATGTCCATACTTCGCTACCATGCAAAAGAGTTGGAAGAGCCAATGTTTTGTACAATTTTATTCTAAAACAGAATAATCATTTATTTTATCTATTAAGGCAAGAATATTCGAAAGAATATTGAACTGATTCTTATTTTGAAATTCCATCCATCTATCCATCCATAGTAATTCTTCCCGTAGGCAGGTCCTTCACTGCAGTCATAGCATTTTCATGCTATGCTTGCAGCTTTACTAGGGAATTGTAGGTGTGGCAGCTTCCCGTTGCTTTCCACACCGGTGAAGGAGGATGATGATAATGATAAGGATGATGAAGATGATGGCCATATGATTTCGGGGACCGTTTGGGCCTAAAGTTTTCCTGACATTTGTCTTACAGGTGAGGAAAAACCCCGATAAAAACCTCACCCAGAAAAACTGCCCCGACCGGAGATATTTTGAAATTACAGATTTGTATTTCTGAAACGGGGCTTAGGACTGCAAAATTATTAAATAACCTTATTTTAATTTTACAATATCCATTAAAAGATATTACACTGTATAAAATCCGCGAAAAAAAAAAGTTTCGTTCCCGCTTATTTTACATCATGGCCGCCACATTCGTTTTTTTTATGGCAGTCTTCCGATTAAGACGAACGATTGACGTCTCAATTGGTAAAATTGGTTCTATAGATTTGAGCTATAATAATTGATACATTATATATATTGGCCTACATAAGGCTACATAACTAACGCTCTTCCAATACCCAATCCGGAGTTTCATAGCCACTCTAACATAGTATCTTAAGCTTAAGTTTTCCAATAATTCTTTGTACAAATCATCCCTTCGTTTCAGGGTTAATGTTATTCTCCCATCTCATTCATGCCCTACCTTCTGGGCGCTTTTCTCTCTTAAGTTTCCATGCCCGTCTTTCATTTCACATTTGTTCTACATGTTCTGCCTATCAGAGTCTACAACTTAACTATTCTTGTTTCATCTGGTCTCCCATAAAGACCATGTAGCTCACTGTTGTGTAGTTTCCTTCATTCGTATAGGGTTATACATAGAAGTTTAATTCATTACTGGTGCACACTCTGCATCGTGAGGAATTTGGGTAGCTACAACAAGCTAGTAGAGGCTCCAGACTTAGAAAACCAGCTATAAGAAATAGAAGACATGGCGTGTTGACATTCATCTCTATACTGGCTGGATGATCATCAACCTCTGTGATTAAAACATATGGATGTGAGGCCAGCAGTCGGATGGTTGGCCATGGATCTTCTAGGCCTATCGCGCACGAGTTTAACCATGCTTGGCTGCGCAGTAGGTCTAGTTAGATAAAAATCCACCCGATGGGTTTGAACCCGCGAATATCAGAACAAAAGGAAGCATTTGAAAGAAATACTCTGCATATGTATGCAGATGTAGGCCTACATGTAAATTGTTATTGTGTAGATGATTAATCTAAAAACCAGTTACCTTTCTTATTTTTATTGATATCATAAACTGCTTGTTATTTTGTTTAGAGCTATAATTAACAATACTGTGAAGGATAATATTATTTACTTTAAAAGTTTATGATAGTTTTGTACCTTGTGTATCAGGGTTCTGGGGTATGTTCATATTCGTAAAGGTCCTAATAAGGTTGGATTTGTTGGTATTTTGCAGCCGTTTAGAGACGCCATTAAGTTATTTAGAAAGGAACAAACATTTCCGTTAACTTCTAATTATATTTATTATTTTACCCCCATTTTTAGTTTATTTTTATCTTAATTACTATGAATAATTTTTCCTTATTTAAGAGGCTTACATTCATTTTGAGTTGAGATTTTTATTTTTAATGTTCTTTCAGTAATGAAATCTGCAGTATAAAAAACTAACTCGGGCTCTATTGCGCCCCCTGTCCTGAGCTAATGTTTTTCAATCATCCCCTGTATAATGTATTGATTTAGGCTTTCACGGCCGGAGTTATTATGATGATCTTGAAGAAGATTTCCGGGCTGTAGGCCGTGGTCTTGAGGCTTGAAGTTCTCCGACGTTTCGCCAGATACTGCGTCCGGCATCCTCGAGGGTTGTCTTGAGGCAACCTCAAGACCACGGCCTTCGACAACCCTTGAGGATGTAGAACGCAGTCTCTGGCGAAACGTCGGGGAATTTCAAGCCTGAAGACCACGGTCTTACAGACCGGAAATCTTCAAGATCATCATCCTCTGTATAATTTACCTCCCTCAAATAAAGTATTTAACTAATTCCCAAAAGAAGCACTTTCCACTATCAATGACAGATTCAACCGTCACCCGATTGCAACTCCATAAGAACAAAATTAAACCAACATCTTGGACATATTTGCCCAGGCTGGATTATAGGACATGCTGGAACTACAGGAAATGAACGTGCAGATTTTCTTGCCAAATCAGCTGCTGATTCAAATGTGGATTACTTTTACTCCTTCTGTCCGATATCATATATTAAAGAAGTATTAAAAAATGATCTCTTACAAAATTGGAATGCTGAGTGGTTAAACAGTATTAATAATGCTTTGACAAGGACATTATTTTTCCCAACTGTTTTTGATTGAATAAAGTGCAAATATGTAGAACCAAATTTTGTATTAACACAATTTATGACTGGACGGTAAATATGGACATTATTAGGAACGATTTTAAATAGGTACAGATACCTGCATTTGCAAAACCTCCAGCCAGACTATCTCACATATGTTATTTGAGTGTCCCGCATTTGATTCCAAAAGACATGAATTTATTAAAAAAATAGGTTATTGCCATAATAGATTTCAACTGCCTTTGTCAAATATTTTATGTAAGAAGTGTTGCTATAGAAAGCTGTGTGACTTTATCCATCATATTTTTAAGAGACTTTGAGTTAGTTTTTTCTTGGGTTTGTTAATTAATTAATTTATTTGTTCATATTACGTTATTATGTAAAGTAAAGTAAAATAATCCCACAACAGGCTCGGAGGCCCTTGGGGTAGTAGGAGGTTAAGGCTCCCACTTTTTCTAGACAATCGGCACTTGATGTCAGCCGGGTTGTCAGCCCTGCGTGACGGCCGCCTTTACCCCCAGAACAAGCGTCTGGTACTCATTTCCATTAGAGGCTCAGTCGACCCCAGGGCCATAGTGCCGCCAGAAGGTTTTGGTCAGTTTAAAAATCCTGACCCCACCGGGACTTGAACCCTCGACCTTCCGACTTGTAGCGCAGTGCCTTAACCACTACGCTACGGCGTGCCCCCACGTTATTATGTAACGCTAGAAATTAATCATACTCTAAATTACTGTAAATAATTAATTGTATTGTAACTAAAACCCTAACATACCGGATGGTGAAATAGGGTTCGTATTGGTAGTAAAAGATTCCGGGCTATGTGGCCGTGTTCTATAACTGGCGTTTCTTCCAGACGTTTCTCCCTCACTGCGGAGGGCATCTTCAGTGGCGAGCGCTAGAAGATGCCCTCCGCAGTTGAGGGAGAAACGTCTGGAAGAAACGCCAGTTATAGACCACGGCCACATAGCCCGGAATCTTTTACTACCATGATTACCGGCCGTGAAAGCCTGCATTCCAGGGTTCGTATTGTTGGAGATTCAATAAAAAAATCGAATTAATAAATAGGCTCCCCTATATGTTATTCTCCCTCCTCATTCTTGGCCTTCATACTGCTAACTTTCCCTCTAGTTTTCCTACAGTAAGTCTTCGGGTCTTTCTATCATTCCCCATTGGTATCACATGACCTGCCCATCGCAGTCTACGGGACTTAACTGTTCTTATTACATCTGATTTCCCATAAAGGTCATGTAGCTCGCTGTTATATGCAGTCCTCTCCATTCACATGTCTGTTCGTTTCTCTTTGGTTGGAAAATTTTCCTTAAGAACTTTATTCTCAGATACTCGTAAACTTTTCCCCTCCTTAAAGCAAGAGTCCATGAATATATCTGGAGAATAACAGTTTTACATATTTTTAGTTTAACGTTTTTTGAGAGAAGTTGGAATGATAAAAGACCCTATAATGTGCAATAAATAGTATGCATTTTCAAATTTGCAGTATAAATTAAACTGTAATTCGTATATTGGCTCTGTAGACATGGAGTTTGATAAAATAAAGTATTAAATGGAAATTTTATGTTTCTGATAGTTATATCAATGATTTAGTTGAAAGGTTGGAAAATTCAGAAGAGAGGTGATTTTGTGCATTGAGAATTCAAGCGAAACCACAATCTCAGTATCACCCTGATGCAAGACCACACACATCGAATGTGCTTTGTGTCTCTCAAGCTCAAGGCGAACTAGAGGGTAAGGTTCATTTTCAAGATTAAATTTGATATTATTTTCTACTTCATCACTTTGTCCCATTCGCTTGCCAAATGACTCTCCAAAAATATTTATCTAGGTTTGTAAGTTATTAATGTAAAGGTTGTTCTTCACATCGTCCCCTCCATGGTATCTTTACCTTGTAGTGGTGGCATGGCTTTGCGTGCTTAAGAGAGTCAAAAAAAGTATTTTATCAATTTTTTTCATATAGATTAAAACTTCATCTTTAAATTAGCGAAAGATTTTCATTGATATCTCTATTACTTTTGAGTTATGTTTAAAAATGTGCAATGCTGTCACTCGTGTGAGCCCTTTAATTTTAGAAGGTACCTGCATCTTAGGGGGGTACGCCGTAGCGTAGTGGTAAAGGCACTGCGCTACAAACCGGAAGGTCGAGGGTTCGAGTCCCGGTGGCGTCAGAATGTTTAAACTGACCCAAACCTTCGAGCGACACTATGGCCCTGGGGTCGACTCTACCTCTAGCGGAAATGACGCTTGTTTTGGGGGTAAAGGCGGCCGTCACGCAGGGCTGACATCAAGTGCCGATTGTCTGGAAAAAGTGGGAGCCTTAACCTCCTACTACCCCAAGGGCCTCCTGAGGCCTGTAGTGGGATCACTTTACCTGTTATATAGGCCTACATCTTAGGTAAGTTTGTCGCTTGTTTTCCGTAACTTAATTTTTTCAATACTGTTTCCCTGATAACTCCCAAAATTTTCAAGATATTAAGATGAAATTTTGCATGTATATGTAGTGTACATAGACGAACAAAATATACTACAATTAGTAATGTACATATATTTTATTTAAAAAATATTTTTAATGCAAATTTTAACAAAAATGAGTATCAATTTAAAATGAAAAATAAAATATTTAATTATGTAATTATATAAATGTAGTATATTTTGTAGCTACAACATTAATGAGTAAAATAAAATAAGAATCATTAAAATATATTGAAATTTAGGAACATTATCAGGAAAACGGCAAGAAAATGCTAACTTTTCAACTGACATTTTGAATATTTAATTAACCATAACGACTGAAGTTAGACTTCCCTTAAGTACACAAACATATTTGCATTGTAATATAGATATCACGGACCAAATTTGATTTCTGTAACCAGCATTGTAGCTGAAAAAAATGAAATATGTCACATTTTTTTATGGCTAAAGGTGTAGGTCCCCCCTTAAATGATCCCGAGAGCTATGTCAGCGGTAGCACTGCTGCCGATAGGGTTACTCATGCCGAACTGGTCGAGGTGATAAGCTAGATGAAAAAAAGTACCTTGGTCGAAAGAGTTATCATCTTTCACCGTAAAAATACAACCGCCAAGAAATGCGGACATGGAATCCACTGTGGTAAAATTTTCCGGAGGTCAAATAGTCCCCCATTCGGTTCTCCGGGCGGGGACTACTTCAGGGAACCCATGCCAAAGACCAAAGAGAGATGAACAGACAGGTGAATGGAGAAAATTACATAGCAGTGAACTACATGGTCTTTATAGAAAGCCATATATAATAAAAACAGATAAGTCTTGTAGACTGCGATGGGCAGGACATGTGGCACGAATGGAGGAATGAAACACGTGCATAGAAGTTTCTTGTAGGAAAACCAGAGGGAAAACGCCCAGTTGGTAGACCAAGAATGAGGTGGGAGAATAATATTAATCGTGATTTGAGGGAATGATTTGAAAACATTAGCTCAGGATAGGGATGCATGGAGAGCTTATGTCAGCGCGGTCATGAACCTACGGCTTCGACAGTATCAGTGAGTTAGTTAGTTCTTCAGATCGTCTTCTGAATCGAGGAGCATTTCATTTAACTTCATTATTTAGCAATTCAGCTCTCAATTCAAAGCTGGGCGTGAAAGGGCCGACAGATTTTGCTTGGGCGCCTCTTATTTCAGGCTTGAGATTCTATGACAAAGGCTAGACGGCTTCATTTCTCATGCTTTTTTTTCAAATGCCCCAGGTTTATCTTTCGACAATCCTGGTTTCTCTCCTGGCATGGCGTACTTGTAACCCACTTCTGAGGTTGGGGCGCCTGGAAGGCGGGGTTACGTTGCCCCGATGATATGATGGGTGATGATGATGATGATAATGGTGCACCAGGAGAGTCCCTGATCCTAAGCTTAGCCTAAGATGAATATGAATGATGATGATTGCGATGGCCACATGATTTCGGGGACCGTTTGGGCCTTAAAGTTTTCCTGACATTTGTCTTACAGGCGAGGAAAAACCCCGATAAAAACCTAACTCAGAAAAACCGTCCCAACCAGGGATCGAACCCGGGCCCGCTGCGTGACAAGGCAGCACGCTACCCCGAGACCACAGCGTTGGACATACTCATGATTTTTACGCACTGAAAAAAATCCATCAATCCCGGTTATGAACCCACAAACCTCAGAATAAGAGGCGAGCATGGTAATCACTAATTTATCGGGACCCATTGAATTAAATAACTAGATTTGGTTATTCTATGCCATGGTGCCACCTGTCAAAATTCGATAGGCCAACAAGTGATTTCCAGCATCATGTTGACCAACGTGACAACCACGTCCCGATAGTCAATTTCCAACATGTATGGGGCATTCTATATCATTTTCCGAAAAAAAAAGTTCTAAAATAATAAACTGAAAATGACCAGGAGTCCACCTACATTAGTGGGCAAGTTAGAATGATAAAATGGGCAAGTTAGTGTTAGTATGCATAAGTTAAGGTGAGATAGTGCACATTAGATTAGTTTGACGTTCACTTGTTTGCTAGCGTGTTTTTGTGATAAGTTGACTACACTATCTGAGCAATGACTAATAAATATTTTACAATGTAAATATGGTGTATTTAGATTACTTTGAACTCAACTTCTCACTTAATTGTAAGGTATTTCTTACTTTTTTTTTTTTTGGAAATCAACATAATTATATATTTCTCATAAGTAATGCCACAAGTGATTTTCAATTTATGTAGAGAATTTGGAAATCAAGAGTTGTATTTGTTAGGACTATTTAACGAATAAAATTAAGCTGTTTACTCACAAATCATTGTCTAACTATAGGGCGATGTTTGAAAACAAATCATAAATGTGAGGTTATGTTCATTCACTGCTGCTTGATCATATTATTTATTGCCAAATAAGATCGCAATATTGTAAGAGTGCACCCAAATGGAGAAATAATGAAACACATCAAACTATATATCATAATCAACATTACTGGTTATTCATTTATTTTTTTAGTAAACAACTCAGTAAAATCAAGGAATCTTTTCATTATTAGCTATATTCAACGTATTTGTTGGAGAAAAATAATGCTTTGACCTGTTCAGATCATTAAAAAGGAGTTTTCTTTATCACAAAAGCAGGAGCTAATAAAGAGAAATCGATAAAGAGCGAGGTGAAACACGACTGTCATTGGTTGTAAAACAACATTCATTGAAACGTGATTGGTCATTGACTAGCATTTGTGGCATGAGTTAAATAGTCTCAGCGAATTATTCACATACTGTAACAATAAATTGCGTTTTTTTTTCTCTCTCCATTCATTTTATTGAATTTATGTAGGTGGTACGGTGTAGATTCAACTAAGTTAATAAATCAGAATATCTGGGGTCAGATCAATGATTTTGCCCGCATTCTTTTGAAGACAATTATTGCTTAAAATTCGCGTAAAGCTTGGAAGCTTGTAAGTTTTAAATAAAATCAACTTTAACATAATTAAAGAGACTATTTAACT
Source organism: Diploptera punctata (assembly GCA_030220185.1). NCBI lineage: Eukaryota > Metazoa > Arthropoda > Insecta > Blattodea > Blaberidae > Diploptera > Diploptera punctata. The sequence goes on from JASPKZ010009820.1 coordinate 142,948, forward strand.
CATGCCCTAAATGGGAGTCAATGACCAATCACATTTCAATGATTTTTTATTTACAATCAATCAATGTCCTGTTTCGCCTAGAATTTACCAACTAAAGTTTATCATAATAAAGAAAGCACCTCCTTTTTAACATTCTGAATAGGTCATAGCATTATTTTGCAGTAACTGACACCCCAAGAAATACGGCTACCAGATTGTATATATAGTGCATGAATGTTAACACATAGCGCATGCGGGAGTTAATATAAAAACATATTTAGCAATTGATTATACCATCAAGAAAAGAAACCACTGTTTGACTTCCTTAAATGTATTTTTTCCCAGGTAATAACATTCCAGAAAAATATAATTGTCGTATTTACATCATAGGACATCAGCAATGAGTGCATTCTTACAATATTGCGTTCCTTTGGCAATAAATAATATGATCTGGTTGCAGTGATAAACAAGTGAAACATAACGTTTCTCATTTGTTTTCAAACATCGCCGTTTACATCAGATATATAAATATTTTAAAATAGCTATATTTAAATAATGATTTGTGAGTAAACAGCTTAATTTTACTCGTTAAATAGTCCTAACAAATGCCACTCCTGATTTCCAAATTCTGTAGACAAATTCACTCCTCACTTTTTGAGTCGTGAATTTATCGATAATTTGGAAATCACTCGTGGCATTACTTATGATAAATACCAACTAGATAGTATAACTGTCACAGGACTGATGATCGGGGCAAGATGTACTATACCAGGATTCTTAGCCAAATGTTGGAATTCATTAGATTTGGACAGGGTGTATCTTTCTAAAATTGCCATCGCTGCCATTAGAGGATCAATTTCAATTCTAAGAAACCATATTTACAAAATTTCTACTTTATAGTATGTATAATTCAATTAGGCCTAAAATTTGAATTTTTTAAAATGTATTTACAAAAAGGATGCAGTGGAATAGTAGGGAAATGGTTGAACATATACAAAATTATCAGATTAAATGGTTCCAACACGTCCAGAGAATGTCAAATTCCCGTTTACCAAAGATGATTTACCACCTCTACCCTAAAGGCAAAAGAGACCTCGGAAGACCCTTCAACCGATGGAAAGATCAGTTTTTGTAGTCGCAGAACGGGCATCATCACCCAATACTGCATTCGGAAGAAGAAGAAGAAGAAGTATTTACAAAATGTATTTCATCAATTCCAAAAATTAATTGTCTGTATCACTTTGTCCTTGAGGCAATCCTCTAATGAGGAAAGATGTATATAATAAAAAAGGCCAGCCGGAACAGGCCAAATGGCCTAAACTTGATGTCGATGATGATGCCACTTATTAATAAAAAGATTATTTGGAATTAAGTGAATATTCTGAAGGGAGTGAGATACAGCATTATAAAATGAAGTGAGATGTATTTTTTAAAGTACTATACTATACCATCCCAAGTTTAGAATAAGTAGCTAATGCTATGCTTCCATTAAACGCGTAAAAATTGAAAATTACAAAGGACATTTACTTAAAACTCAGCTAGGAGCATTTTGAGCTGCTTCCTCGGCAGGATCTCTTTGATCAATGCGCCCACAGCTGTTCACTTGTTTTCGTTCACTGACATTATGGTTGTTACTTTAAACACAACCTTTTTAAGTATTCGGCAAGGCAGTCTTCATCCCAAGTCATACAAAAAAATGATGCAAAAAATACTACAAGGAAAATATAGGTCAGCTGATTCCAAGGGCATGGTTTGACTGGCAAAAACATTCAAGTTCAAAAATCAGCTGAGTTGCTTTCTTGTTCCCCCCCCCCCAAAGCTTTTTTCTTGCTTTTCTCTCTGCCCCCTCTACTCTTACCCTTCAACATTACTTAACTGGTCTAGTCAACTTGTCTTCTTGCTATTATTTAGGTCTTTTTTTGTTTGCTAATAAAATGTTCAGACGGAAAGAGTGCTCTGAAGTTACTTAATTATACATTTCTACTCCTACTATACTAATATAGTTATGCAATGAGCATGTGTATCACAATGTTCATTTTTTTATTTCCATAATTATCATAAGTGATGCCACGAGTGATTTCCAAATTATCGATAAATTCACGACTCACGAAGTGGGGAGTGAATTTATCTAGAGAATTTGGAAATCAAGAGTGGCATTTGTTAGGACTATTTTACGAATAAAATTAAGCTGTTTACTCACATATCATTATTTAAATATAGTTATTTTAAAATATTTATATATTTAATGTAAACGGCGATGTTTGAAAACAAATGAGAAACAATTGGTACGCTTCATTTGCTTATTTTGTTTGTCACTGCAACCAGATCATATTATTTATTGCCAAAGGAACGCAATATTGTAAGAATGCACTCTAGTGGAGAAAAAATGAATCACATCAAACTGTATATTAATTCATTTCTGATGTCGTATGATGTAAATATGACAATTATATTTTTCTGAATTATTACCTGGGAAAAAATACATTTAAGAAAGTGCAAACAGTGTTTTTTTTTTCTTGATGGTATAATCAATTGCTAAAAATGTTTTTATATTAACTCCTGCATGCGGTATGTGTTGACATTCATGCACTATATATACAATCTGGTAGCCGTATTTCTTGTGGGGTCCGTCACTGCAAAATAATGTTATGACCCTTTCAGAATGTTAAAAAGGAGGTGCTTTCTTTATTATGATAAACTTTAGTTGGTAAATTCTAGGCGAAACACGACTGTGATTGGTTGTAAATCGAAAATCATTGAAATGTGATTGGTCATTGACTCCCATTTGGGGCATGAGTTAAATAGTCATAAGTAATGCCACGAGTGATTTATAAATTATCTAGAGAATTTGGAAGTCAAGAGTGGCATTTATTAGGACTATTTAACGAATAAATTAAGCTATTAACTCACAAATCATTATTTAAATTTAGTTCTTTTAAAATATTTATGTATTCAATGTAAAGGGCGATGCTTGAAAACAAATGAGAAGCATTTGTTATGTTTCACTTCTCCATCACTGCAACCAGATCATATTATTTATTGCCACAGGATCGCAATATTGTAAGAATGCACCCTGGTGGAGAAAAAATGAAACACATCAAACTGTATATTAATTAATTTCTGATGTCATATGATGTAAATATGTCAATTATATTTTTTCTGGAACGTTATTGCCTGGGAAATAATACGTTTAAGAAAGTGTAAACAGTGGTTTCTTTTCTTGTGGTATAATCAATTGCTACAAATCTTTTTATGTTATATCCCGCAAGCACTATATGTTTACATTCATGCACTATATATACAATCTGGTAGCCACATACATTCTAGAATTCTTACATCTTAATATATAAATTGTTATATTCAACGTATTTCTTAGAGAGTCAGTGACTGCAGAATAATGCTATGACCTATTCAGAATGTTAAAAAAGGAGGAGCTTGATTTTAAAGTGATAAAATTAAATTGATAAAATCGAGGTGAAAAACGATTGTGATTGGTTGTAAATCAAAATTCATTGAAATGTGATTGGTCATTGACTCTCATTTGGGGCATGAGTTAAATACTGAACATAACAAATCATGTTCTTCAAATATTTTAGTTACACTCTAACATATATTGAATACGATACAATCCAAATTAACAATAAATCAATGGAGTCAGGGGACTTTGCGAAAATGTATAAGGTATTACTTGATTCAAGCCATCCTTTGCGGGACTATAATAGTTATAGTATTTTGTGTAATCAAAATACACACACACACACAGTATTTTAATTGTAACTTACTTGTAACTAATTCACTCACTCACTGGCAATATCGAACCCATAGGTTCATGGCCGCGCGGACATAACCTCTCCATACATCCTTATCCTGAGCTAATGTTTTCCAATCATTCCCTGTATAATCTACCTCCCTCAAATCATAGTTAATGTTATTATCACACCTCATTCTTGATCTACCAACTGGGCGTTATCCCTCTGGTTTTTCTACAAGAAGCTTCCATGCAACGTCTTTCGTTCTCCATTCGTGTTACATGCCCTGCCCATCGCAGTCTACGAGACTTAACTGTTCTTATTATATCTGACTTCCTATAAAGACCATGAAGTTCACTGTTTTGTAATCTTCTCAATTCACCTGTCTCTCTTTGGTCCAAAAAATTTCCTTCTTCTTCGGCTTTCCCCCACTTATAGGTTTGCCGTCTTCAGTTTCCATTTATCTCTATCATTCCAATCTCCCTCTTCCAAATTCCTATCCTCCATTATTCTTCTGACGTAGGTTTTCCATTTCCATCTTGGTCTACCACGTTTATTTCTTCCAGGGGGTGACCATTGGTATATATTTTTCGGTCATCTCTCATCTTCCATTCTTTGTACATGGCCACACCATTTAAGCGATTGATTTTCAATCCTCTTAACAACAGATATGGTGACCTTCATTTCTCTCCAAAGGAATTCATTTCTTATTTTCCTAAGGACTTTATTCACTTATACGAACTGAAATTATTTATGTTACAAAGATTGAAATTGATCTCAGCTCATCTGTGACACTTCACTTTCAGTCCTTGTACCTTGGACGAGTATCTTAACAGCCGTTATGTATGAGAGTTGCTTACACTGTTTTTCTGCAAGTGGGTAAAGAGTAAATATTAAATGTTTAGATACTTTGGATTCTTTTTATATTGATGGTATGGAACTGTTAACATGGTTTTGTGACGCACTTGTACATAATTGTTCAGTTCCTTCCTGGAATCAGGTATGTAGTAGAACTCATTAAACCTTTGCGGGTAAAAAAAAATATTGCGGCCCTAGGACCAAAAATAATTTGTCGTTTGTTAATTATACTTCCTCCTATTAAAATTTTCAACAACTTACAAAAGCACATTCACCTTTGTTTGGTTTACTCACATAGTTCCCATCTTGGCCTTCTTAAAACAACTCTTTTTATTGAATCTACTACTCTGATGTAATTTACACAAGATACATATAGTAAACATGTATACTTTCGTTTAATATTATGCCAAATTTGATAAGTTTTAAGTTATTAAAATTAATGTGGATTTATTCAGAAATACTGGAAAGAGTAAATGCATTTATTACCTATATTGGGTATATATTAACATTAATCTAATGTGTGGCACTATTAAAAGAACCCTTAAAAAACACAAGAAAAGAAACAAAAATGAAATTTTATAAAGTAATGGCTATTCCTGTATTGATGTATGGATCAGAATGTTGGACGATCACTAAAAGACAAGAACAAAGATTGGAAGCAGCTGAGATGAGAATTGTAAGAAATATAACAGGATATAGTCTGCTGGATAAGAAAAGGAATGAAGATATAAGAAAGGAATTAAATATTTTCAAACTTACAGACCGAATGGACTAATGGTTATGCTCCTTGCCTCTGGTCCCAAGGTTCGCGGGTTCAAACCCGGCCGGGGTCGATGGATTTTTTAGGACGGAAAAATCCAAGGAGCAAGTCCTCCGGGAGGGACTTTAAACCGTGGGTCCCGAGTCTGAAGATTTTCAGGCTCGTAAAAAATCCTTAAGCCTGAATGAAAAGGCCTCTAAGCAAAATTTACCGAATTTTCCCGCCCTAGTACTACCTTGGTTTTCTAGATGTCAGTATGAGGCGGAACGCTGACCACGTACCACTCAAAAGACATCTATACGAAAACAAGTGTAACTAAATTAGTATGGTTCAAATTCTTCCCTGTAGGGGGAGAGCGCCTAAATCTCTGTAAAGGGAAAACATAGGCATACAATACAAAAAAACAGACCTAATAATTAAATATAGGAACGACTGGAAGGAACATATTGATAGAATGCCAGAAGAAAGATTTCCAAAATTATTGCTAAATTATAAACCACAGGGAAGGAGAAATGTTGGACACCCACACAGAGGATGGTCTGAGCAATTTTAACAATTCTAGCTTTCATGAAACCGGAACGAGCTAACAGGCTTAATCCCTGGATGATGATGATTGACATATTTGGATGAAGCGGACATATTAAAATAATGTTCAACTTGAGCCATGAGCCCTGCTGGACTCCCTCACCAATATCCGCAACCATATATTTTCAACACCTGTGGAATGTTAATCAAACTATTTTTCCTAACATGAGATGAGATGAAGGGTCATATGAAATGACATGAAGCGGAGGAAGGGGGGATGGAGAGTGTTCGTGGAATAAAATTCTGAAAATTGGAGAAGTCCGAGAAAAACCGGAAAATCCTGGTATAACCATCAACACCCCTACGGAGTATCTAGTATCCCAATTGCAGTAACTGCGCGCGATATCTACGTGTTTACCGACACGACGTGGCATAGAATATAGTACTCTCACGTGGTCCATTGGTCGGCGTTCCTGACTACTGTCATGAGGTCCAGGGTTCGATTCCCGGTCAAACCATAGAAATTTTTCGTTAAAGGGAATTATTCCTATGGTTGCCCGTGGTCTGGAATTTAGGTTAAGTTTAGTCTAAGAACTCTCCAGGCGCTTCATTATCATTTATCACCCATCATATCATCGGGGTAGCGTAACTCCGCCTTCCAGTTGCCCCAACCTAAGAAATGAATTACAATTTTGCCAATAAGTTACTATGGGGAGAAACCCAGAAATGTCATAAAATACAACCTGGTGACATTAGGCAAAAAAAAATCTCGTAATTGTATAGGATCAGAATATAAAGATAAATGGTTTAGACATGTAGAAAGAATTTAATAATATTTAATATATTTCAAGCTTATCTTTTTAATTATGCCTTTGGCTTTAGTATGATTTACCTCTTGTTTAAGTAACAAGATTACGAAAAGCAGCATTTAACTACAAGCCAAGAGGTTCAAGGAATGTAGGAAGGGCAGTGAAAAGATGGACCGAACAGCTGTGTGGCGGAACAGGCAATTTGCCTAACCCGTGAAGTGAAGAAGAAGAAGATAGGACGGTATGAAATGAGATATAGTGAGAAATAAAACTTTTTGCATGGATCTTCGTATACCGTACTTATCTAACTAACTCACTGGCACTATCGAGCCCGTAGGTTCATGGCCGCACGAGTATAAGCTCTTCATACGTCCCTATCCTGAGCTAACGTTTTCCAATCATTCCCTGTATAATCTACTTCCCTCAAATCATAGTTAATGTTATTATCCCACCTCATTCTTGGTACCGTACTTTATCTAACTGAACATATTCAACTTATAACCAATATGAAGATATGACTAATTAACAAACTCAATGGCAATAATGAACCGGAGATTAATGATCTCGCGAACCTAATCTCTCAATACATCCCTAACCTCAGTTAATATTTTCCAATCATGCTATGTAGCCTATCATTCGCCTCCCTAAAATTACGGTCAATTTTATCCTCCCACCTTATTCTTGTCCTACCTACTTAAGGCTTTCCTTATCGTTTCCTGTAATTAGTTTTCATGCACCTCTTTCAGTCCTCATACGTGCCACATGTCCTGCCCATCATAGTCTGGGGGACTTAATATATTTATTACATCTGACTTCATATAAATATCACACAGGTCACTGTAATGTAATTTCCTTCATTCACCTGGAAGTCCCAAATAATTAAGCATTTTACTGCCAGAATCGCATTACATTACCTTCTTTCTCAACGAAAAAAAAAAACTATGTTTCTCATCCATTTAATGTATGGAAGAATCTTCATTATATATATTATATTTATTTATTTATTTTAACATATTTTAGATAAATAGGGATTTATAAGTCTCCATGAGTTATAAAAATATTTCGTAATTTACATTAAATAAGTTTACACTACATTACTTACTTACTCTTACTCACTGGCACTATCGAACCCGTAGGTTCATGGCCGCGCGGACATAAGCTCTCCATACATCCCTATCCTGAGCTAATGCCTTCCAATCATTCCCTGTATAATCTACTTCCCTCAAATCATAGTTAATGTTGTTCTCCCACCTCATTCTTGGTCTACCAACTGGGCGTTTTCCCTCTGGCTTTCCTACAAGAAGCTTCCATGCACGTCTTTCATTCCCCATACGTGCAACATGTCCTGCCCATCGCAGTCCACGGGACTTAACTGTTCTTATTATATCTGGCTTCCTATAAAGACAATGTAGTTCATTGTTATGTAGTTTTCTCCATTCACCTGTCTGTTCATCTCTCTTTGGTCCAAAAATTTTCCTAAGAACTTTATTCTCAAATACTCGTAATCTCCTTTCCTCCCTTAAAGTAAGAGTCCATGTTTCGCACCCATATAATATATAACTGGTAGAATAATAGCTTTATATATTTTCAGCTTAACGTTTTTTGAAAGGAGTTGGGACATCAAAAGTCTCTGCAATGCATAATAGCATGCATTTCCAGAATTGAGCCTATGTTTAATTTCTTTGTGCATCTCATTCCTATTTGTGATTATTGTTCCTAGGTATTTGAATTCAGCCACTTCCTCAAAATTTCCTTCATTTGTCATTAGGTGTCCATTTCCATTATATACTGAATTTCTACCTGTGACCACATATTTAGTTTTACTTATATTTACTTCCAGTCCTAATTTCTTAGTGTTACTTAATAGTGTGTGATTTATACTACATTACGATGTTTTATTTAATTTGGAAAAAATAATTTTATTCTCAATGCACATATATCACTTTATACGTAAAAGTATTATATGGTCTGTAGGTTACGGGGATTTTTTTGTTGCTGGCACAAGGTCACCTGAATAAGTTATAAATTAGAATGATGAAATGGTTTGTTGAGAGTAGCGTTTTGTTTTCTCTCTCTGTCTTGCACTAACTGATCTATTCATTCAAACAAAATTTCCCGAATTAAAATTTCCTTACAGTGCCTTTTTATGGTTGAAGGAGAGTTGGTTAAACACATTACTTTCTAATATAGTCATGTATTTATGATTTTAAAATGGATCTCAAACTTAATTAATTGGACCTCAAAAATGCCAAATATGTATTCTCGAGATGGCTTATAAAAGAGAACATTTAGTTCAAATACAAAATTTTCCAAAAGTAATGGTGCAAAATGTAATAATGAGAACCATGGTTTGAAATTAATCTAAAGCTGTGGATAAAAAGATTAAGAAAATTAACTGGCCTATTAAACCCTATTTTAAAACCTATTATAAATTAAACCAAATCATGGTAATTGGCATATTTTCGAGCTATAATATTATAATCTAAAGTTTTGTGCATTAGCGAAATAAGTATAAGTTTAGGAAAAACATACAAGATAAAATTTTCCGTACGATAACACTGGTTAACATGATTTTTGTCTCATGAATACCAATAGTTGTACTTAATGCAGTTTTTTACCCTGTTTTCAAATATGTATTCGGATTTTTTTCCATCACCCACAGTTTTTTTATTTCAATTTCAATTAATGGATTTAAATAATAATTTTTTAATAAACCTAGATTTCTTCCCGGAAAATCTTGGCGCAGTGAGCGATGAGCTCGGGGAACACTTTCATCAGGAGATTTCTCTATGGAAAAGAGATATCAAGGCAAATGGAATCCTAATATGCTGGCCGATTATTTTGGACCATCAAGAGGGATGCTCCACAGGCGAGAAAATCGTCATTTCTTACTTTCTAGGTGAGTCCGAATGTTCGAATATTGTGTAGTTACGAATGTAGGATATATTTAAGTGTTTGAAATTATAATAAATGCCTGTCTCTCGGAAACCTTGCGTGATGGAGAAAAACCGATATCATATTTGAATTCAGGAGAAAAAATACTATCAGAATCACATAGCCTATTTTTCTTTCTGGAAAAAAAAAGTGTCTCTTTGTTGCTCAATGTAATTTAGCACTCCATTGCAATAGCCTGATATTAGTTACATGGAAATTAAAATTAAGTGTTTTAACATAATTATTCTAAGTCTCAGTATTACTGCATTTTTTTAAGTGTTACTATATTCTTGTTAATACCCAGATATCTGTTCAAACCACTCATATCATTTCGGTTATTGACTAATCGAAATGTATACTATTCTGCGTTTTTCGGCATTTTCAATTGCGAATATTACTTTATAGTATATATTTTCTATTCTATAGTAATTCTGCCCGATGGCAGGTTTTCCACTGCAATCATAGCATTTTCATAAGTAATGCCACGAGTGATTTCCAAATTATCGATAAATTCACGACTCACGAAGTGAGGAGTGAATTTATCTAGAGAATTTGGAAATCAAGAGTGGCATTTGTTAGGACTATTTAACGAATAAAATAAAGCTGTTTACTCACAAATCATTATTTAACTACAGTTATTTAAAAATATTTTTATATTTAAAGTAAACGGTGATGTTTGAAAACTAATGAGAAACGATAGGTAGCCTACGCTTCTACTGCTTCTTTTGTTTATCACTGCAACCAGATCATACTATTTATTGCCAAAGGAACGCAATATTGTAAGAATGCTCTCTAGTGGAGAAAAAATGAAACACATCAATCTGTATATTAATTCATTTTTGATGTCGTATACATTTAAGAAAGTGCAAACAGTGGTTTCTTTTTTTGGTGGTATAATCAATTGCTACAAATGTTGACATGTAAGCACTATTATATACAATTGGTAGCCGTATTTGTATAGGCTCAGTCACTGCAAAATAACGGTCAGACCTGTTCAGAATATTAAAAAGGAGGAGCTTTGCTTAATATATGATAATCCTAACGTTGATAATTATTTCGTGAAACACGTCTCTGATTGGTTGTAATACAGAAATCATTGAAACGTGATTGGTCATTGACTCCCATTTGGGGCATGAGTTAAATAGTCATGCTAAGCTTTGCAGCTTTACTAAAGAATTATAGGTGTGTAGCTTCCCGTTGCTTTCCACACCGGTGATGGATGATGATAATAGTAAGGATGGTGATGATGGCCGGATGATTTTCGGGGACCATTGGGCCCTAAGCTTTTTGACATTTGTCTTAAGGTAAGGAAAAAAACCGAAAAAATCTCACCCAGGAGCCTGTCCCGACCGGGAATCGAAACCGGGCCCGCTGCGTGACAACAGTGTTTGATAGTTAGGAAAATTTGATCTGTGAAATAACAACTAGAAGAGGCACTTAGGTTGTTAGTCCAAGTAATCCCTACATTTCTTAGCGCCTTCTTTTTTAGACCAACTAATTGATATACTCTTTTTCCTTTTAGTCTTTCTCTAATGTAAGTCTGAAATTCCATTTCACTTTTTCCAACCCACTGTGATTCCGTTACTACTATATAATTATGATTTTGAGCACGCTCTCTTTATTCCTTTTTCTATTACTTCTTTGTTAATCTATTATTCTAGATCTACACTCGTTTCTTTCCACCTCATTTATAAATCCATCCATAGTAATTCTGCCCGAAGGCAGGTCCTTTACTGCAATCATAGCATTTTAATGCTATGCTTGCAGCTTTACTAGGGAATTGTGTAGTTGTGGTAGCTTCCCGTTGCTTTCCACACCGGTGAAGGATGATGATGATAATGGTAAGGATGATGGCCATATGATTTCGGGGACCGTTTGGGCCTTAAAGTTTTCCTGACATTTGTCTTACAGGTGAGGAAAAACCCCGATAAAAACCTCACCCAAAAAAACTGCCCCGACCGGGGATCGAACCCGGGCCCGCTGCGTGACAAGGCAGCACGCTACCTCGAGACCACAGCGGTGGACCATTTATAAATAAGATTACAAAAATAATATAATCGCAGAAATGGCAACACCATAATTCCTCTTCATAGCACTTCCTCTTATTCTACTTCCTTCATAGTAGCCTCTGTCCGCTCCTGGAATGTCCTTTCTCAAGATATCAGGGGTTGCCGCACACTTGGCACCTTTTAGTCACGCTTATACAGTTACCTGTTGTCTAATAATTAATTTCTCTTTATTTATTTAAATTTATACTATGTCATTAATAATTTTTTCTCGTTTTTTAAATATCTTGTACATATTATATATTTAATTCGTTAAATTTAGAGTAAATCAAAATACATTATAAATATTGATTGTATTGTATTTATAACATGTAATTGTTTATGTATGTTGCAACTTAGATGTAAGAATATTTTTTTTAACCTGGTTGAGTGGCAGACAAGGCCTTAACTTTGCCAGGTAAAATAAAGCTATTATTATTATTATTATTATTATTATTATTATTATTATTATTATTATTATATTATTATTATTATTATTAATTATTATTACTTATTAATATTACTATTAATATTATATTACTATTATTATTAATTATTATTATTAATTATTATTACTATTACTATTACTACTAATATTACTATTAATATTACTATTAAATTAATATTATTATTATTATTATTATTGTTATTATTTTTATTATTATTACTATTATTACTATTAAATAATTTACTATTACTAATTATTACTATTTTATTATGTATCTTTATTGATCCGATTATATCGTTGATCATGTCACAATCGTCATTATCGTCATTATTATCATTATTATTATTATTATTATTATTATTGAAAAAAGGAGAAGGAAGAGGAGAAATCTGCATTGTGCAGTGCGTGATTTGAACCACAGGGCACACTGTAGGCTATATTTTCTTATGCAGTTTTGACATAAGAGACATAAGTTACCTAAATATAAATGCCAACGTATATTCTTAAACAAATATTGTGAATGGCTTGTGTTTACGTAAGATATTCAAGAAAGTCATAAAACAAGTTTTCTTCAGTATTCCTAGTACAAAGAAGGCTTCTTAGCAAGTTTTTATTTGTAATTCGAATAACCTTTTACCTTTTCGTTGTTGTGACATCCAATAATCAAATATTAGATATTTTATGTTTGGGTTATCGACTCTTATTTTTTTATACAACAGTGTAAATTTAATTCACAAATTCAGTTATAAATCTGATGTGTTTATTATTCACAACCGCTAGTTATGTCTTCATATTCACCAGCTTCATGAAATAGGATTGTTCCGGTCTCATTCTTTAACACTATTGAGCCCATTCTATATTTGGTCTTCCAATATTTTTTCTACCCTTTAGGATGTAGTTCATTAGTTTTAGTATGAGGTCGCTTTTAATTCTTTGAATATATTGTTTCCAATCATTTATAGATTTCTACCTTGTTTCATTCTGTCTATTGATTTAAATACTTTATTTCCCTCCATATATCTTTTTTTTTGTCCAGTAATGTAGCCTATATCCCACAACAGATTTCAAAAATCTCCTTCTGCTGCTTCAATTATCCTTACCCTCTTTTATTGACTCTGAACTAAGAAGCAACACTGATATATTTTTAATTCCCAACCGTATACAGGTCTTAATATTGTTTATCCATGATGAAATGAGATATCTTCGAAGGACTCAGGATACACACTACTAGATCATAAAAATATGAAGACACAGGATACCCAAGTAAATGTAAAGCTATCAAATCTGCAGGAAGAAGAAGACCAGGACTTCCATTCAAAATACTTTTGGATGGTGTTTCTATTGAGGCTGAAACAGGTCAACAAATGACCTAAATTCGTGAATGGACTATGAAGATGATCATTGTCTTTGGTCTTTCTATAAATCAAAGATAATTCTCATACTATATCCATTGGTTGGCTCTGGAACTCCACCAAAACAAAATAAAGGCTACCTGAATAACATATTTAAAAAAAAACTGTATTAGTGCAACAGGCCTAGAAGGTCTTTATTTTAAAACAAATTTAAATCTTTATCCTTAGTAATTTGTCACTTAACAGATTAATTTATGGTTTATATTATTTTATTTTTGTTATGATACACAAATTTCAGTTTCATGCATATTTTATATTTTCTTATACGGTAATCAAATGGTCACCATAACCATCATCATTCATATTCGCCTTAGATTCCAGTTTAATAATAATAATAATAATAATAAATATAATAATAATAATAATAATAATAATAATAATAATAATAATAATAATATCTTTATTTTACCTGGCAACCACGTTTTTAAAAAATAAAAAAAAGTCTTACATCTAAATTACAATAACATAAACGATTACATGCTATTTTTTTTTTGCAAATGCTCCAGGTTGTCTTTCGACATTCCTGGTTCTCTCCTGACATGGCGTACTTGTAACCCACTTCTGAGGTTGGGGTGCCTGGGGGCGGGGTTACGTTGCCCCGATATGATGGGTGATGATGATAGTGGTGCGCCAGGAGAGTCCTTAATCCTAAGCTTTAATCTAAGATGAATATGAATTATGATTGCGATGGTATATATACAATACAATTATTATTTACAATGTATTTTGATTGACTCTAGATTTAACAAATTAAATGTAATATGTACAAGATATATTAAAAAAGAGAAAAAAATTATTAATGACATAGTATAAAGTTTAGGATTAAGGATTCTCCTGGCGCACCACTATCATCATCATCATCATCATCACTATCACTGGGGCAGCGTAATCCCGCCTACCAGGCGCTCCAATCTTATAAATGGGTTACAATTACGCCAATGTCGAAATGACAACCTGGGGCATTGAATAAAAAAAACTTTCTTATAATTAGTTTTCCTATGTTATTAGTTATTACTTATTATGTAAAATTTCTGTATCTAATTTTTTAATTGGTTGAGTAGAAGAAAATATCTTACGACTTCAATGTTAGTTTAAATAAATAAATAATTAAAATCAAACAAATGAGGGATGGCGATCACGTATATCCTGAGCCGATTATGATAGCTGCAGTCAAGAGTAGAAGACTTAGAATGACTTCGTCACGTAAATATGTCGAGAACACAAGTTTAGCAAAACTAGTTGTGGACAATTATTATTCAAAAGATTGGGCAGACCAAAACTACATTTGAAATTCCAGATTTATGTCATCACAAGGGTAGGAGGCCATTTGGAATAAGCGGACAAAATGGTGTTGTGGAAGATCTTTGTGAATGGAATAAAGAACAAAGTACTGTCTTCCTCAACTTCAATACAAATAAAATCCATGACAAGATTACGTTGAGGTAATAAGTCACAATAAGTCACAATAGTAAAATATGAATAAAATTGTAAAATAGTCATCTTATAGGTCCGTCTCCTCAACTTAAAATATTTTAACACCTGTAGGCCTGTGCTTCAACGAATGTCAACAAATACAGCCCTACTTCATTCTGCTGATGATGGGACTAGTCCCGAAAGGCCTACAGAGTGTTAAAACATTGTAAGTTGAGGAGACGGACCTATAAGGTGACAATTTTACAATTTTATTCATATTTTACTATTGTTACTCAACTTAGTTAAAAATTTCGAAATTTATTCCATAATTAGCAGAAGATTTCAGAGTCTAGTATCACTAATAACCTTCTGCTGATGATAGAATAAATTGCGAGAGACATATACCGATAATTAAAAAAAATAACCTCTGGTAAGAAGGTACCTTCCATCCATAGTAATTCTGCCCGAAGGCAGGTCCTTCACTGCAATCATAGCATTTTCATGCTATGCTTGCAGCTTTACTAGGGAATTGTAGGTGTGGTAGCTTCCCGTTGCTTTCCACACCAGTGAAGGATGATGATGATCGTGATGATAATGATAAGGATGATGATGATTGACATATGATTTCGGGGGCCGTTTGGACCTTAAAGTTTTCCTGACATTTGTCTTACATGTGAGGAAAAACCCCGATAAAAACCTCACCCAGAAAAACTGTCCCGACCGGGGATCGAACCCGTGCAAGCTGCACGCTACCTCGAGACCACAGCGGTGGACCGAAGGTACCTTAATAGGTATTAATTGTAAGATTTTTATAATTTAAAATGTGTATACATTTCGTTGTAAACGCTTGTGTCCTACTTTATTAACATTGCAGAAGTTCTTTAAACCTGTTACCGCGATTTGCACGCGAACTGAATGTTCCAAACTGACCTTTTCTGTCATTAACCGCAGATTATGATTGGGAATGTAGTTTCACGGATGAGTAAATGTTATTTGAGAAAAAGTAGAATATTTTATTGTTAGCGTAAATTTCCATACATTTCTGATTTAATCACTTTCTTATTGCAGTAGAAGAATTTTTTCCGCCCAGTGATTATAAAAAGAACAACGTACCATATAATCACGGTAAGTAAAGTGTAAAGTGATCCCACAACAGACCCGGAGGCCCTTGGGGTAGTACTTTATGTCAGCCGGGTTGTCAGCCCTGCGTGACGACCGCCTTTACCCCCAGAACAAGCTCTGGTCCTCATTTCCATTAGAGGCTGAGTCGACCCCAGGGCCATAGTGTTTGGGTCAGTTTAAAAATCCTGACCCCAACGGGACTTGAACCCTCGACCCTCCGGATTGTAGCTCAGTGCCTTAACCACTACGCTACGGCGTGCCCCATATAATCACGGTACTTTATTAAAAGTGAAGTTTGTCTTCTCTTACGTTCATGCCAGAAACAGGCGTAATATTACTTTTAAACACAGGTTACAATAAACTCTACTTTTACATGTTGTTCGGAGATGTTGGGTAAGTGTTTTGATATAAGGGGCTATGATTTTCGGTGACTTACATACGGAGTAACATGTTGCTGATATGTTAGATATGCCATCATCATCTTAAGGCACGACAACTTCAAAAGTGAAAGTTTTGGCCTTCTCAACAATCCTCCTCCATGCCAATCTGTCTCTTGCCATATTCAAATTAGTCACTTTCATTTTCCTTAGATCGTTCATTGTGTCATCCTCCCATCTGATCTTCGGTCTTCCTACAGCCCTGCCTCCTATAGGTTTCCATTTGTAGAGTTTTTTTGACCAGTCTCTGATCATCCATTCTTATCAAATGCCAAGCGAACCATTTCTGAGAGATCTTATATGGTTTATTATGTTCTGATTTTTGATTAATTTGTTTAGTTCGTTATTTGTTTTGATTCTCCATGTTAGATATGTATCATGTCCTTTATATCGTTATAAAATGGGTAATGACGAAGATGATCATAACTAAATATAATACTGGATTGTATAGTGATTTAAATTCATTACAGATAATAATGCAGAATTTAAAAAAATAATTAATGATTATTTGACGTGACTATTGTAGTCGATTTATTTGAATCATAATGTTAATGGCGTTAATTATAAAGAGCGTCGTTAATGAGTAAAAAAAAGACCATCACGCAGGAACTATGTAAACTAAGCCAATTCCTCCGCAAAACGAAGTTAAGGTCTGATTTTGCTGGTTTACTGAATATATCTTTCTTTTGTTAAATTGGATGAACACATTTCTTATGCTAACTTATTTAAATGTGTCGGACTTCACAGAAAACAAACATATCATAACCGTAAATTACTACCTAGACTATCGAATATTGTATAATCTGACACAAATTTAAATAATTTTTACTGATTAATTTTTCCATTATTTTATTAAAAACATTAAATAAATTAAACTAATATAACTTACTGGAAACATTGCCAATTTAAAGTTTTTTTTTTTTTCAAATGCCCCAAGTTTGTCTTTCGACATTCCTGGTTTCTCTCCTGGAATGGCGTACTTGTAACCCACTCTGAGGTTGGGGAGCCTGGAAGGCGGGGTTACGTTGCCCCGATGATATGATGGGTGATGATAATGGTGCGCCTGGAGAGTTCCTAATCCTAAGCTTAACCTAAGATGAATATGAATGATGATGACTGAGATGGCCATATGATTTCGGGGACCGTTTGAGCCTTAAAGTTTTCCTGACATTTGTCTTACAGTGAGGAAAAACCCCGATAAAAACTTCACCCAGAAAAACTATCCCGACCGGGGATAGAACCCGGGCCCGCTGCGTGACAAGGCAGCACGCTACCCCGAGACCACAGCGGTGGACTATGATGTTAATTATAAAGAACGTCGTGAATAAGTAAAAAAAAGTCCGTCACGCAGGAACTGTGTAAACTAAACCTATTCCTCAAAACGAATTTATGGTCCGATTTTGCTGGTTTACGGAATATATCTTCCTTTTGTTAAACTGGATGAACTCAATTTCTTAAGGTACGTACACATATGCGCGCCGCGAACACGAACGGCGCGCGCGCCGCGCGCGCACGGCGCGTGTTATGTTCGTCGAAATTATTAATTTCAACGAACCTCCTGCGATCCATAGGAAACCCACAAACCTTCAGTAGACATTTTGCAGAGCAGGTGTAACCAACGATGTCTATTCCCTTTCCGTTCTCCCGCTTGTCCTGCATTCTTTCCCAAAAATAGGGACTTTTTTTTTTATGCCGCGGGACGCGGGACAAATTGTTAAAAATCGGGACTGTCCCGCCAAAATCGGGACGTCTGGTCACGCTTATTACTTATTATAACTTTATTTATACTTTTTCAAATATTATAGCATTAAAGGAATTTAAAAAAATATATGATTTGTATATCCATCCATAGTAATTCTGCCCGAAGGCAGGTCCTTCACTGAAATCATAGCATTTTTATGCTATGCTTGCAGCTTTACTAGGGAGTTGTGTAGGTGTGGTAGCTTCCCGTTGCTTTCCACACCGGTGAAGGATGATGAGATGATGATGATAATGATAAGGATGATGATGATGGCCATATGATTTCGAGGACCGTTTGGGCCTTAAAGTTTTCCTGACATTTGTCTTACAGGTGAGGAAAAACCCCGATAAAAACCTCACCCAGAAAAACTGCCCCGACCGGGGATTGAACCCGGGCCCCGCTGCGTGACAAGGCAGCACGCTACCTCGAGACTACAGCGGTGGACATGATTTGTATATATATGTTTAAAATTATTAAGAATCTATCTCACCATAACATGGCCTTAATTTTTAATAAAAATGTACATGATTATTATACTAGAGGTTGTACTTTATTGCACAAAGATACTAGTTTCTAAAAAAAAAGTATAAAAGGGATTCGTTATGCATTAATCAACCATTAAAATAACTACTTACCTATTGAATATCAACATTTCACGAATGTTAAACATTTTTCTAATTGTATTAAAAAATATTTTTTCTCATTGCTTTCTTAGTTAATTTTGTTAATTTTATTATTATTAATATTATCCTGTTTAAATATTGTATTTATATGTGTATATATATTGTGCATCTATAGTAGTTTGAATTACTTAAACTTATGCCTGAATTTGTTTTCTTGTTTTTATTGTTAATTGTTTTATGGCCATTATTTTTTGTATATTGCCCCTTAACATGAGCAGTCTTGCTCTTTGGAGTCTTTGAAGAGATAAATAAATAATTAGCAATAAATGTGTTTATATATTGTATTGTTTTGTGATACTTCATACATAATATTATGAAATGAACGTCTTAAATAAATAATGTTTTCTAAATACTTCTAATTTATTTATACAATTACAGTACACACGAAAAAAAACACATATCATTGAAAAAAAAAAACAGGCATCACCTTTCAATGATTTTTTAAAATGATCCTTATGTTGTGGATCCCACAATAATTGCTTGCTTCTATAAATGTCAACAAGTTTTAACACGTTTTCCTCTGACCACTCCATACTCAAATAATAGGTGCGCACCGAAAGCAACGAACCTCTCAGGTACCCGTCCAAATCTAAACAGCGAACCATCAAAGTGTTCGTGGAAAAAACCGACAATGAGTGGATCGTGGCGTCGCCGCGCGCCGTTCGCGCGCACCTTAAAACCCCGTCCAAATCTGACGAACATGGTGCGGCGCGCGCACCGTTCGTGTTTGCGGCGCGCAGGTGTGTACGTACCTTTACGCTAACTTATTTAAACGTGTCGGACTTCGGAGAAAGCAACGTCATAACCGTAAATTATTACCTATACTATTGAATATTATATAATCTGACACAAATTTAAATTTTTTTACTGATTAATTTTTCCATTATTTTATTAAAAACATTACATACATTAAACCAATATAACTTACAGGAAACATTGCTAATTTAGAGTTTAATTAAATTGTATTATATATAGGTATAGTGAAACGAAGCAAATATGGCGACTTTAGATAGATTTTTTAAATGTCGGGTTTCAAGTAAACCCCCAATTATAATGGTCTGATTGCTCTGATTTTTGGAGAATATCTTCCTCCTTTTATTTTAATAGCATATACTGAGTTTCGTTGCGAAATATCGAAAACTGCGACCACTAGAGCGATTTTTCAATTTTCATTTCAGGTTAATAGCCGATCTTGCTGGTTTAACGAACTCCAACTTATTTTAATTTTAATTGATCGGTACATACCAAGTAAATTTACAGCTCGTGAAAGAATCTCAAGTCTGAAATAAGAGGCCTCTGCTGGAAACATATGGCACCGGAACTGTGTAATTTAACATGTCCTTCCCATTAATATTCAGTTCTATATTTGTTGAGTTTTATACTATATTGTAATGTGCGATTATAATACAAAATAGGCTAGAAATTAAATTCAAGATAATGTAATTAAGGCTGTGTACAATAAAACTAAAATATCTCCAGATTGTGATATGAAGCCCGGCCGTGAAAGCCTTAGTAAATAAAAAAATAATTTACAACAGGATAAAAAAATAAATAATGTAACTTACTGCATATTGTACGTTATTAATGCATTTTATGAGTAAGTATTAACAATTCAAAGAAAATTCGGTAACGCTAATGAAAAATATATATTATTTATTTTTAAAAAGTTCTGTTTGGGTAATGATAGACCTCAGAAAGAGGATACCGTGTATTATTAAGTCAAACCGAATATCAATCTGAGAAACTCTATGTACGTACGAAACAAAATTTATTTTAGAAATTCTATGCATATTTGGAATTTTTTGGGAAAAGGATTCGAAAATATTACGGAAATAAAAATAAAAATCCCCATACAAAACTTGAAAGGAATCTGTTTAATAAACATTAGAGAGGATAGCCAACATATGAAACGTGCTGTGTTTCATGATTATTTTTTATTTTAAATATTTTACCATATCCTACATAAATATGTATCATCATTACAAGCTATTTAAAAACGTAAAAACTTCGAACATATATTTTTTTGGAAGGGATGTAATGCCGAAGGTCCTGGATCATGGGTTTATAACATATAAAAGAAACTCAAGCATGGAATAAGAGGCGTCTGAGTAAGAATATCTAGCCCTTTCACGCCAAAATTTGAATTTTGATTCTTTTTAACTTCTATTAGAGATCGAAGTTAAATAAAACGGTTACTTAGAAGTAATATTTTAAATTCCACACACAATATCACATAATTTCCTATGCAAGTAAATATAATAGTAATTAAGAACCTATTGTAGTTTTTTAAAACTTATAATAGGTGCTTAAATCTATATTTTAGATCGTAACGGGGAAAACGGTGAACTGTTTCAAAGTAATGATTACATTATTTTTCGCTCATCGGTAGATTTTTAATATTTGGGATATGAAACTATTAAAATTCGTTATGAACTACCATTGAGGTTGTTATGTAAAAAGTTAAAATATTAAAATGTGACCTGAAATATTCAGTCGTCCTCAACAAATAACATCCATTAAAATATTGAAAGCCTTTCAGTACTTCTTGTTCCAACATCAGCAGTTGGGTAGATAATTATATATTAAATAATATATACTATTTTAATGCATTTTAATTTGTTGAGGACAGCTGATATTTCAGGTATAAATTTTAATATTTTATCTTTTATATGAAACTAGTATTAAGCGTGATTCACAAGAGATGCAATGTCAGAGTTTGCTAAATACCTATTGTTTGCATTGTTCTATATCATTAAACCTTGTTTATGAATTCCTTTGATTTGATCCTGAAGTTAATCCTATTCTGACAAACCTCATATTTCTATTATGTAACATGGACAATATACATCTATAATGTATTGTTAATCTATCCTATTTCTCTAATATAGTCTCCATGCTGTATATAGTTGACGTCGAAAGAAATTGTTACGTTAATATATATTATTTAAAGAATATATTTTATTATTTTCATTTATATACAAAATTACGATGTCTACACATCTTTCTGTGCCTAAAGTTTTATTGTCCTTCTCCACTCACTCTATCCATTCACTCAATGTCCTCCAGTCCTCTTGTTCTCATTCCAGTTCTTATTTATTGCATCTATGAATTTCGAGGTCTTCCTTTTTTTATTCTTCCAGGTGGACACTCTATCAAGTTTTTCTGGGCAACCTTTCATCTTATATTCATCATACATACCCATATAAATTTAGTTGCTTATAATATATTAAACTATAACATTATTTATATCCATTTAGGAAATAAATAAATTCCAGGAATTTTGCCTTTTTTTCACTCTCTCTTTCGAATCACTTTGCATTGGTTTAATTTATTAGTGATTTTATTAAAGATATAGAAGAAACACATTGGTACAATTTACTTAATTTTGTGCCAAGTTATACTTCTTCTTCTGTCTGACAAGTATTAGGCCACAAGGCCAATTAAACAACATATATAATAACATCCTGGGTATGCAGTTGGTGCGACACATTTATATAAATTGGTACAAAAAGCTAAGTTTTGCCAAAGTTTTATAGATTAATTTATGAAGACAATATAAAAGATCTTGCCGTTCATAAAGATTATAATTAAATAATATATTTAATTTTCCCTACAACTAATGAAGCATAAATTAAGTTAATTCCACTTTAATTCCAATATCATATTCTCTTATGACGCCACTCTCCCAGAAGGTCCTTGGCCTATCAGCCGTTTGTCTCACATCTACACGTGCCAATCACAGAGATGAATGTTCACTCACCAATAATAAGGTTAGCATGTCGCGCTCCAGCCTTTATAAGCTGATTTTCTCAACAAAGAGCCGCCATTCAAATTCCTCAAGATGCTGAATGGTTATCGGTCTCAAGACACTGAAAACATATCATGAGAAAATGCCTTGCTCTTTCGAACAAGCGCGTCTCCCGAATCTCTGCGTCGAGGCATGCATGATGCCTTAGACAGCTTGACTACCTTGAGGACACACATAATTTTCAGGAGCTATTGTAATTACTAATCTATTGTCAGCTATCCCATATACACGGTGTCCGAGATCATAATTCTTAGTTATGATATGTAAATTATATCTGCATACCATCTGGTGGTATACGAACCACATATTGAATTATAAAGGAGATAAACTGCAGTTTCCGCATGTCTGTCTGCGATATTCAATAACCGTAACATTTGAATATATAAATTTTACTAATATTAAAATGTAATATATTTAATACTGGAAGGGTTGTACCCTACCTCTGGGTTGCCGTGGTCAATGCCCGGCCATGAGAGGCCCCCGTCTCGCCCCTTGGCGCCCGCGCCCCTCTTCCTGCCACGCACCTAGAGGGAAAAGGGAAATAAGTCTATGACATAACAGATCTTACTACAAAAATACACGGAATACACAAGCAGACAGACAGACATGCAAAAAATACACAGAAATAGACTATAGCAAAGTATACTGTGTGCTAGAACCAAATAAAATGTGCAATATGCTGTTTACAAATCAAACAATTACAAAAAGCACTAGGAAAGCGAACATTGTATAATATGCAAGATTTCCATTTAAAAGTGTGTGTTTTTTTTACAATAAGCTGGATTAGAAGCCACCACCTTCTTGAGACAGAAGATTCACGTCATAGAATGAGTGCAGTCAATTATACCGTATTTACTCGCATACCTTACGAAACTTGATTTAATAATAATATAATATAATAATAATAATAATAATAATAATAATAATACAGTAAAACTTGCTTAATCCGGAACGTGAATAATGCGGAAATTCTGTCCAAAGTGAACAAATTTATTGGTCCCGGCAAAATAATAGTAACAGAAATGAGTACCAGACGCTTGTTCTGGGGGTAAAGGCGGCCGTCACGCAGGGCTGACATCAAGTGCCGATTGTCTAGAAAAAGTAGGAGCCTTAACCTCCTACTACCCGAAGGGCCTATTTCTTATAAAAGATGCCAACGTCCGGCAGCCCCCGATTTCTTGTGGTAGGGAATTCCAGTTGCGAGAGGTGAAGATAGTACATGGCGCAGAGTGATGTGATGTCCTATGTTGTGGTATATTAAGCAAGAAACCACGTTGTAATCGTGTGTTTAAGTTATGGTTGAAGGATAGATACTTGAAATGAGAGGATAAATCATTGAGAGTCGAGGTATGTAGATTCTTAAATAAGAGAACTAGACAGTGTAATTTTCTTCTCTCTTTCAAACTGGATATCTCATTAAATTAAAAAAAAATTCTTGGATATTTCACGCATGCGCGATACTACATTTTTTTCTCACAAGAGAACTGTCAACCATTACATGCCTTTTTAACTGCAAGCTATTAAACTCCAGCGCCAAAGCTCTCATTTAAACTATAGGAAAGTAATACAACTCCTGAATTGGTGAAATAGATAACCCTGACAATCTGACCGCATGCCGTGACCTTTTCACTACATTCCGCTTTACTCACGCATCTGCTTCGCACAGTGCGTTGTCATTACTGGATTCTGGCTTCAATTCTATGCCTTGCAGTAAAAAACGGCAGATAATATTTCGGACTCGGCCTTGGTACATCACAACGCTTCTCTGAGAGAAATTTCAAGGTAGGTTTCGGCATGCAATGGTTGATAGTTTCCTTGTTAATTTCAACTGAATTCCTTTCAAGTTTAGGGCCGCATGCAAATACATTAGTCTCTACTCAAGTTACTTCCAATCAATGGTGAGCTGACTCACCGTGAGCAAGTGCAAAGATCGAATTAGCGACCCACAAACTGGTCATGCATGAAAGTCGTCGTTTTCGTAATATTGACAAGAATTACCCAGAATTCTCAGCGATAAAACCACTTCCTTTCGTCTGCTATAGAGGAACTCATTTACGCTTGCGTCCCGCAAATAATACCATATACAACGACGTCTGCGTCGCGCAATATTACGCCGATTCTCCTATTCTTCCAGTTGAATTCTTTGGTAGACTCTTATCAAATTCCTCTTCTCCGCGTATACCGAAAACACGATCGAAGTCTTGAAGGTCCGACATCTTGGATAAAGTGGCAAGGTTTCACATTACATCGGTTACCATCGGTTCCCTTCGGGATTCTCACGATAAGTTTCTATCTTAAGCTATGATCTTAAGTTATCTCGTCAGGTAGCTTACGAATTTCGACTATTATTATCGCATGAATAGACTTCTGAGTAAGCAAAATCGTATTAGGATAAAACTTTCTCAGCAGAGAACGCCTTTTACGGTCTAATGCGTTCAAAGATTCGACCCTTAACGTCTTATAGGCCTATAGCATGCAGTCCTACCGGTTAGAGTGATATATCCGTACGAAGGTTGTCAAATATTTTGTGCTACACAGAAATAGACGTACAACAAAGTATACAGACGGTATTCTCGCCGTAAAATTCTTGTTTCCTTGAATACCATACTTTTCAAAAGCCTAGCATAGACATTTTGAGTTGTTTCAAGGCACACACCCGGGAACTCTTTATCACACACATGCAAAAAATTATAACTATTGTTGGCGCGTAAAGATTGGCTTCAATTAACCAAATTCTGCCTAACATTTGGTTAGGCCTAATTCAAGTCATTCTATACGCGCAACAATAGCTACAATGTTTTGCATGGAAAAACTCGAAATTTTAAAACAAAAATAATAATTGTGCACTGTTGAATGAACATATTAATTTTGTTTTTTCATCCTTATTATATATTTTTTGAGTGGCTTATCTGTTGATGACATCACATGACGCTACCTTTAGATATAGCATATGTGGTGGAAGTTTCTGTTTTTTTATTAGTGTTTTTATTTTGATGTGATCACCCTGATGATGTCCTAGTCAAGGGCGAAACACGTGTTGGGATCAATTTGGATATGTTTCTTGCCTTGTTTTATCACTTTTACTGGTATATGTGATTTTAATTGGACAATTTGCATCCCAGATTGATTATTGATTCTTTTAGCGGAATTATTACTAAGGTAAATTGTTTTTATTTTATATATAATAGCGAAGTATTGACATTGAAACATAAGAATATACAGATACTTAGATCTGCTGAAATGAGATACCTTCGGAGGACTGCAGGATACACACTACTAGATCACAAAAAAATGGAGACATCTTGGAAAAATTACACATGGAACCTTTAGAAAACAAAATTTCTGCTTATAAGTCAAGATGGATGCAACATGTTCATCGAATGGAAGATCATAGGATACCCAAACAAATGTTAAGATATGAACTGCAGGAAGAAGAAAACCAGGACGTCCACTCAAAAGAGTTTTGGATGGTGTTCCTCGAAACAAGTCAACAAATGGCCTAAATTCGTGAATATACTACGATGATGATGATTTAATAAATTTCCTAAGTTAGGCCTACGCCTAATTTCATTGATTGATTAAAGTAGTTATAGTCACGTTGGCTGAAGTCATTTTCGTAAGACAAAAAAGTTAATAAACTTCAAAGCCCAAACGGTACCCGAACAACATCTATACATCATAAACATCATTATTATATTCATTATGTTTAGTACAAATGTGTGTGCGTATGCAAATGATGTGTTTCTTCTTAATATTGCTTTGTTTTAGAAGAGAGCCTAACATTGAGCTGATCACTCATCCGATGATTCCTCCATGTCCTTTTGTGGATAAAAAAAAAATATGTGTGTGATCCACAATTTAAAAATGGCTCATATGGATGAGATGAGCAGTCAGCTGGTACCGCCAAAAGGGGCTTCTAAGGTTTTCACGCTATGGAGAAACAATCCTACATGGTGACAATTTGGAAATACCAGGTAGAGAAAAGTGAAGATATTTGAAAAGTGTTGTGTTCGCAGCCTCAAAACAAGAGACACGTCCCTGGTAGCAAGGTCCCTGCTCAATCACTCTTAACAAATACCTCCAGGTTTACAGTTAAAGGAAATGAAGCGAAACGCGGTCGACAAGTGAGAAAGTAAACTATAATTTCTTAATATTAAAACTTTGTGAAATTTGTAAACGATCTACAATCAATGTTGTGTGAAATAAAAAATTGTCAAGGATTCGTCCCACAATCAGACGTCAATAATAATTTAAATTAATTTCGTCTGGTCCAATGCAATAGAGAAGGTTATTGCGGTCTATTGCAATCATTATAAATAGGCCACATGATTGAAAAATAACTCTAGCTGCACCTCTACATCTAACATCTAATGTCTTATGGTGAAATTAAATGTTTCTTACCTCTCCTCATAAATATTTTTTAAGTTGATCGCGATTTCGAGACTATAACTGTCTCATCATCAGAACTTTGTTGGCGACTGGTGTTATGTCGATCGGAAGAAACTCTTCTTCTTCCCTTTGTTGGTGGACCGATGAACCTCAGGATCGGTCCACCAACAGAGGGAAGAAGAAGAGTTTCTTCCGATCGACATAACACCAGTCGCCAACAAAGTTCTGATGATGAGACAGTTATAGTCTCGAAATCGCGACCAACTTAAAAAATATTTATGAGGAGAGATAAGAAACATTTAATTTCACCATAAATTAAACCTCATAGTGATTAATTCCTACAAAAGTTAAATATCTCATGTCTTCCCTATTTCGGCTACCCGCTTCGGAATTCCTTTGCCCTCTTATGTAAACTCAATAACTATTTAGATAAACATCATTATTCAAGTATTAGGCCTTGGTGACCTATTACGGTCTCTCTCTTATGTCTACCTGCATATCGACGGATTATTGGAGGATATTGTAATATTTTTGGTATGGATAGACGGACGGATGGATAGACAGAAGGACATGGGCGGGTAGATAGATAAAATTCAAACTCATAAAGAGTTAGATTCTAACTGTTAGAAGGATGGCTGAACGGACGGATAAATACAGGGAAATATAATTTGCAAGATGAATACCGGTAGTTAGGTGTAAAGATCATCATCATCAACAACATTCACGGATTAAGTCTATGTGGCTTGTTCCGGTTTCATAGATTATCATCCAAAAAGTTGAATCCATCTCTTTTTCGGTCTACCAACATTCCTGTCTCCTTTTGGATTGTAATTAAGTATAATATTTGGAATGCGATCAGGTGTAAAGATAAAGAGATAAATAGATAGACAGATAGAAAGGCAGATAGGTCGATAGACAGATAGATGGGTGGGTAGATACGTATATTGGCGTATATTGACGAATGTATGTATAGGTGGATGGACATTCAGATATAGCCTATAGATGGATAGATAGGGCTATATGAATGGATGGATAAAGAAAGATATATATATATATATATATATATATATATATAGGCAAACAAAGAAACTTAATGAAGGATGGAGAGATAGTAGTTAGATAAATGGATATTTGAATAAATAGGTAATAGATTGGATAGCAGTCAGATATATAGACAGAAAATAGATAAAATAAAAAAACTCATAAAGGGAGAGAGAGGGGGGAGAAAGAGAGAGAGAGAGAGTAGATAGATAGCCTAATGCCTAACCGGATAGTTGAATAGATGGATGGATAAATTAATAAGCAGACAGATAGATACCTAGGTAAAAATACCGACAGATAAAATAAAAACTCATAAAGAGTTAGATGGATTCATTGATGGATGGATAGACATATTGATTATAAAACACATAAGATATATATTAGTCATTCAAAATATCTCTGCAGGCGGAAGAATTACGAAGCTCTGTTTGTTGCTACACGTGACGTCATATAAGGCAGTGTATACTGTCAGCGTCCCACGTCCCATTCCCCTCTGCACTCATAGATAGCAGTGCCACGTGTTCTATTCCTGTATAAACACGACTGCAGTGCCCTCCGTCAACAACTGCACTTACTCCTTAAACGGGTAATACCCATCAATAGGAACCTCAAACTCGAGCTATTCTTTTTGCAGACGATTTAACGATTTAACTCTTCTGAAACTTTCCGAAAATGATTTGCAACGATCAAATTATAATTTACAAAATATAGCTACCAAATTTAATATGGAAATATCAATTAACAGAACTGAAATTATGACATTTCATGGGAATGACCCCATACAAAGTAAAATCTGTCTCCAAAATAAAATTTTACAGAGATCTAATCAATTTAAATATCTTGGATATTATCTCCCTATCTGGGATGAAAAGGATATCCCTGAAAAAAATACTAGTTATAATAAAAGTTTGGGTTATTAATAAAGTTATAAAACCATCCCTTGTACAAAAAAACACCAGATTACGTTTATATAACACTTTGGCCAGACCAGTGTTGACCTATGGTAGTGAAGCATGGACATTAAAAAGACAACATGAAAGTATAATAACGGCTTGTGAAATGAGATTCATGTGCAGAACAGCGGGTTGATCGGAAAAGGAACACCGATATCTTAAAAAGAATTGAAGACTACGCCAATTTTGGAATATATTAAACAGTACCAACTAAATTGGAAACACCATCTTGAAAGAATGAGTTCAAATCGGATCCCAAAGCTGTTATAATTATATACCAAGAGGACGAAGATCTCTGGGCCGTCCTATGAAACGCTGGAGGGAAAATTTTCTATAGGATCGTAACAGGCCTTGGCCTAATACTTGGAAGGGAGAAAAAGAATAAGGCAGGCAGATTGTTTCATAGGGAGGAAGATAGAAAAATAAAAACTCATGAAGAGTTAGATGGATGGAAGGATGGAAGAACTGATATATAGCTAATAGAATGCAGGTATTCACAACTGGAAATCATGATATTAAAAGAGTTCTCCACGGCCGTATAGCCCGAAATCTTCTAATATTATGCTAAATAATAGATAGACATAAATAGACAGACATTCAGAGAGATGATGGATGGATGGAAGGATGACTGTGGAGAGATAGTAGATCAATTAATAGTTGATGGATGGATGAATAGATAGATTGATGATAGGCAGACAGATAGATACATAGACAGAAAGATAGACAAAAAAACTTATTAAGACTTAGATGGGTGAATGGATAGGCAGAAATATAAATAAAATAAAAACTCAAAGAATTAAATGGAAGGGTGGATAGATAGATAGATGAAATAAAAGAAGAGCATATTCCTGAACTGCTGGGAACAAAACATACCATCAGTACGGATTCTAAATGGAAATCTATTCGTGAATTTTAACTGACTTTTTCGTAAGGCAAATAGGCATTTGTATTGTTTTTTAAAAAAATGTATTTTTGCTGTCTTGAATATTAATTCAGTTTGAAATAATTACCTTGGATACTGATCCAGAGGCGAGACAGCGGCAACAGCCCTAGGCATTTAAAAGCTCACAGCAAAGACAATTGTATAAATTACATAATTGAACTACAAATAGCTTGTCAACATTTAATTGATGACTTTTATAAGTTATAAATCGACAAAAAGTAATAAAAAAATATTATTACATTTTATTTTAACTAATTGGCTCTTTTACAATAACTTGAATTTACAATATTTCAAAGCAGATTTAATTGAAAAACCAATATAATTATAGACCTTCCAAATAATATTAATCTAATTGTTTAATAATATTTAATATTAATATTACTAAAAGTGTATAAAACACTGGCTCTTCCAACTCTTTTGTATGGAAGCGAAGTATGGACATTGAAATAGAAGGATACAGAGGTTTAGATCTGCTGAAATTAGATATTTCCGAAGGACTGCAGGGTACACACTACTAGATCATAAAAAAAGAAGAAATCTTAGAAGAATTACACATGGAATCTTCAGAAAACAAAACTACTGATTACACTGGTCAACATTATTTTTGTCTCATGTGTACCAACAGTTGTACTTAATTCAGTTATTTATCGTGTTTTCAAATATGTATTCGGAATTTCTCCATCACCCACAGTTTTATTTATTTAAATTTCAATTAATGGATTTAAATAATTATTTTTTTCAATAAACCTAGATTTTTTCCCGGAAAATCTTGGCGCAGTGAGCGATGAGCGCGGGGAACACTTACATCAGGAGATTTCAGCTATGGAAAAGAGATCTCAAGGCAAATGGAATCCTAATATGCTGACCGATTATTATTGGACCATCGAGAGGGATGCTCCACAGGCGAAATGTAGCAGAACTCGTCATTTCTTACTTTCTAGGTGAGTCCGAATGTTCGAATATTGTGTAGTTACGAATGTAGAAAATATTAAAGTGTTTGAAATTATAAATTCCTGTCTCTCGGAAACCTTGCGTGATGGAGAAAAACCGATATCATATTTGAATTCAGGAGAAAAAATACTATCAGAAACACATATTTTTCTTTCTGAGACAAAAAAAAAAACGTATATTTTTTGTTGCACAGTGTAATCAGCATATCGGATCCCTGAAATGAATGCTTCATAGAACTGGTTATAATGATTGGGGGACTCACCTCAACGGTGATTCACAATGAATTTTATGATTATCGATTGTAGAGATATAAAATCACCCAGACAGTATAGGGATGATATGTAATCAGGATATCAGTGTCTTACCTTGTCATTGAATGGAAGGAGGGGGCGTCTTATCATAAGTAAAGTCACGAGTGGTTTCCAATTTATCTAGAGAATTTGGAAATCAAGAGTGGCATTTGTTAGGACTATTTAACGAATAAAATTAAGCTGTTTACTCACAAATCATTGTTTAACTATAGTTATTTTAAAATATGTATGTATTTAAAGTAAACGGCGATGTTTGAAAACAAATCAGAAATGTGAGGTTATGTTCATTCACTGCTGCTTGATCATATTATTTATTGCCAAATAAGATCGCAATATTGTAAGAATGTACTCACGTGGAGAAATAATGAAACACATCAAACTATATATCATAATCAACATTACGGGTTATTCATTTATTTTTTTAGTAAACAACTCAGTAAAATCAAGGAATCTGTTCATTACTTGCTATATTCAATGTATTTGTTGGAGAAAAATAATGTTCTGTCATGTTCAGAACATTAAAAAGGAGGAGCATTCTTTATCACAAAAGCAGGAGCTGATAAAGAGAAATCGATAAAGAGCGAGGTGAAACACGACTGTCATTGGTTGTAAAACAAAATTCATTGAAACATGATTGGTCATTGACTAGCATTTGTGGCATGAGTTAAATAGTCACACCTAATGAGCACTGCTTAAGGGGACCCGGAACGTCCTATACTTATAATGTTAAATGTAAGGAACTTTTTCTCCTGAACTATTAATTCTATCAAGTTGAAATTTTTACAGTTGAAAGGTTCATATATTTACAGTCTTCTATCATAAGGATTTATATACACTGCTCAAAACAATTAGAGGAACACTTGTAATAAATTGAATAAGTAATTGTTTTTTAAAGCTGTGATGCTGAAAGTTGGACAATATGTAAATTGAATTATTAATTTTATCATTGGATACAAATTTTAAAGATACATGGGCTATATACAGAGAAATTACCTCAAATAACAAATATAGAGAATTTTTTTATTTTGGAAGGCACTGGCCACTTCTAATTGGTAAGCTTCCTAATATTGCTATAGTGACGAATGTTGATTATTGCCTTGTTTATTGAAGTCTCTGACAAAATGAGGCATTTAAATGAGTTTGAAGTGTATCATGCTCTACATCTTTTACAAGGTCAATCTCTGCGACAAGTGGCTAGAGAGCTTGGGGTTTCTCCTTCCGTGGTGTCCAGGTTACGCAACAGGCACAGAGAGACAGGTCAGTATTGTAGAAGACGTGGCCAGGGCTGTAAATTTAAAACAAGCCCCCAGGATGACAGATACGTTGTTCTTTCTGCTCTTCGACAGCGTACAGAAACTGCAAAAGACCTGCAGAATGGCCTTCATATGGCTTCCGGAATCCGGGTTTCAGACCAAACCATAAGGAACAGATTAAGGAAAGAGAATATTCGTCCAAAAAGGCCCGTTAAAAAAACCACGCTTAACAAATGGGCATAAGACAGCAAGACGTACGTATGCTGAAAACCATGGTGATTGGAACCTGAACCAGTGGGAGTCTGTGCTCTTCTCAGACGAAACCAGGTATCGTCTTACACGTTGTGATGGTCGATTGAGGGTGTGGGGACGGCCAGGAGAAAGATTTTCTGCAGAGGCTGTACAGGAAATTGATAGATTCGGAGGAGGTTCCGTAATGGTGTGGGCCGGAGTTATGTACAACAATCGTACGGACCTTGTACTTGTTCCCCAGAGACTGAATGCTGTCCGGTATATCGAGCACGTTCTGGAAGAGCATGTAGTACCTGCTGCCATTGGAGTAGGCCCTGGATTTCTGTTTATGCAGGATAATGCGAGGGCACATTCTGCGGCTGTCACCAGGGATTTCCTGAGGAGGAATGAAATTGAGGTAATGGAGTGGCCAGCGGCCAGACCAGACCTCAACCCTATTGAACACTTGTGGGATCTTCTAAACAGGAAGGTCAGGAACCGACATCAAGCTCCACAAACTCTGTAGCAACTTGGAGATGCTCTGAAGGAGGAATGGGAGAATATCCCGCAAGAGGAAATCCAGAATCTTATTGGGAGCATGCCACGAAGGTGCCAAAGTGTCATCGAATGTCGTGGAGGCCATACGCGATACTAACTCTATATAACGAGTATTTAACTTTGAAAAATAAGCACAAGATTCAATTGCTTACATAGCGGAATTATTTGAAAAGTTAATTGTCAGCGTTATTCATTTGTTTTTACTGACATGAGCAATAAATAAATAAATAAATAACCACAAATAATGTACTTTATTAATTTCATGTTTGTACCTTTATCCAATGAAAAAATATTTGCATATTTCATGGTGTTCCTCTAATTGTTTTGAGCAGTGTAGATATGCATTTATATCAAAAATATATTTTTTTCTTTACAAATATTTTCTTTCAGTTTTTTACACTGTACTTTGCAACCTAAATTCTTTAATTACTGTGCTATCACAACATCAATATGGTAAAAATTGTATATGAACACTATACTGAAGCCGTGAAAATTTCAGATCTCTAGGTTTAATAGTTTAGAAGAAAATGTTCATTATATATTGAAAAAATGAATGCTAACTATGGGAGAGAGTTGACGGCTCATGCCCACACTTTAAAGGGACGGGGAATATTTAAAACAAATAATAAACACACTTAGAAACAAAATACAGGCAAGATAATTATACCATATTAAAGAGGAATCTTTCTAGTATTTTAATTGATAAAAAAATGAAAATGCATTTTTTATCAGATCTGGCCTTCCGTGTCCCTTAAAGACCCTGATCTATACGAGTACAAGGCTTCATACGCGCTGTTTTTATCTAAAAATTAATTTATTCCCTGTATTTTTTATGTATAATGTATTTTTTTACGTTTTTATTTTCAATCAATGTTGAAACAAAATTGTAACCTTCTAACATCATTGAAAACGTTATTAAAAGTAATTGCAAAATTCAAATTGTCGCCATTTTTTTGCGAAGTAGAATATATAATTATATTGTTCGCGAAAGAGGACGTATGTGTCATGAGATCCTTCAGAAAATTTTATAATTTGAGAAAACTAAAAATTGTATAAATTGCATGTCTTACTAACAATAATTATGACATGTATGTAATGCACGCAGTATTATGAAAGTCAGGTTTCGCTGCCTTACATAACATTTTGTGCAAATTGTCAACTAGAGCTAAATATCGTATCGTTCTTATTTAAAAAAAATTACACAATAACCGCTTTTCCAAATAAAACTTTTTATTCAGGACAGAAAAAAAACGCATCTTTGCCTGTTTCTATGCCACAGAATAAAATATATATATATATATATATATTTAGGGCTAATAAATTCTATCTTCAAGCCACAGTTAGTCCAAAAGCATTCAAGACTGAAAGTGTATAAAACACTGGTTCTTCCAACTCTTTTGTATGGTAGCGAAGTATGGACGTTGAAACAGAAGGATATACAGAGACTTAGATCTGCTAAAATGAGATACCTTCGGAGGACTGCAGGATACACACTATTAGATCACAAAAAAAATTAAGACATCTTAGAAGAATTACACATGGAATCTTTAGAAAACAAAATTTCTGATTATAAGTCAAGATGGATACAACATGTTCATCGAATGGAAGATCACAGAATACCCAAACTAATGTTAAGATATCAACCTGCAGGAAGAAGAAGACCAGGACGTCCACTCAAAAGACTTCTGGATGGTGTTTCTCTTGAGGCCGAAACAAGTCAACAAATGACCTAAATTCGTGAATGTACTATGATGATATTATACACACACACCACACACACACACACACACACACACACTTACTTACTTACTTACTGGCACTATCGAACCCGTAGGTTCATGACCGCGCGGACATAAGCTCTCCATACATCCCTATCCTGAGCTAATGTTTTCCAATCATTCCCTGTATAATCTACTCCCCTCAAATCACAGTTAATGTTATTCTCCCACCTCACTCTTGGTCTACCAACTGGGCGTTTTCCTTATTGGAGTGTTTTAACCAAGCTAAAAGTACATGATTCACTGGCATATCGAAGAATAGGTATCACAAATATAGGCGTATTGTATAATTTCTTATTTTCTTTAACATTGTTTTTTATTTAAATAAATGTTTATTACCCTGTTATTTTTGTACGTTATTTAACTTGTTGATATCCTTTCCTCCTTCAAATGATATCAAGTTTCCTAAATAATTGAATACATTCAGTTATATATTTTATTAATGACAATTTTGCTTCTTATTGGATCTGTACCTTTAAATGTCATTGTTTTATTGTATAGCTGGCTTAACTTGACAGAGAGAGAGAGAGAGAGAGAGAGAGAGAGAGAGAGAGAGAGAGAGAGAGAGAGAGAGAGAGAGAGAGAGAGAGAGAGATATGGAGATACAAGGGTAGATCATTGACCGCTTTAGTTCAGATACAAAAGAAAGAACCCACCCTGTTGTCAGTTTTCCTCTTCCCCCTTACCCTTATTAACATCTGGTGAAGAAAACCGGCAACACTGGTGCGAGTGAGAGAGGCGAGTACAGTTGTCTCATTCTACAAATGTCTCGTAAAGTTAAACCAGAGAGACTATAGTTTTGTTTATGGATATTATTATCCCATATTCTGTTGCTAATTTATTTAGTTTAAATGTATCTTTCTGTAAATTATGTTCTGTATCTGAGAAAATTACCTGGTCGCCTGCAAATAATAAAATATTTAATAAAATGGTTTTCACCTTGAGATTTGGATGCCTGGTGTTTTCTTATTTCGCCATTTTATGATTATTTTGTTCATAGGTTATATACCGTATGTTGAATAGAATAGGTGACTGTGGACATCGTTGTCCTATGCCCCTATTAAATTCTGCAGAAAATGATAATTTGTAATTGTATGTTATTGTTATTATTGTACATATATTTTATTGTTTGTATTATATGCCAAGTAATGTTTCTTAGTTCCATAATTGCAAACAATTTTTATCGATTTATGCAATCGATTGTGTAATAATAATTTATTTATTTATATACAGATTTTTCAATGTTTACGCATATCTGCATAAATAAATAATTTGGAATTATATTTTATTTTTATTCTGTTATTGTTTGTACATTTTTTATTGCTTATATTATGTGCCAAGGGATGTTTCTTAGTTAAATAATTTCAAATATTTTTTCTCGATTTTCAATCGATTGTGTAATAATTTATTTATTTACATACAGATTTTCAATGTATACACATCTTTCTGTGTCTAAAGTTTTATTTTCCTTCTTCACTCGTCCCTACCCATCCACTCCTAGTCTTCCTTGATCTCATTCCATTTCTTATTTCTTGCAACCACGAGTTTGGAACTCTTCCTTCCTTTATTCTTCCATGTGGACACCATTCCAATATTTTTTCGGGTAATCTTTCTTCTTGCATTCGTCGCACAAGCATATACCAATTTAACTGCTTATATATTATATAACCTACTACTGAATTTTTAATATTTTTTTTTTCTCGTATGAGTTCAATTCTCATTTTTTCCAATTTTGAACATCATGCTGCTCTCCTCAAGTTATTCATTTCCATAGACATAAGTTTTTGTTCTTAATAATAATAATAATAATAATAATAATAATAATAATAATAATAATAATAATAATAATAATAATAATATGTTTTCCGTTATTGTAGAGCAAATATCTGGATATCGTATGTCAGAATGGACCACTTTTCGATACCTTCGACTGTTTTCGTCTGTCAACCCAATCTGAGTTGTAATTCTACTAGCTAGAATACTTGAATGTTTTATGGCGCAACAGACCTTGAAGGCCCTTGGTTTACCACCCAGCTGCTGTTCTAACATCCACAAGAGTGCCATTTAGAGAGGTGAAAGATCATCCAGCCAGTATAGGGGAGACATATGGTCAGTATATCGAGACCCTCAGCATCCCAAAGCTGGTACGTATCGTAACTACTCACATTTTTCACATTGCTGGGTGGTTACTAGTCCATTACTTGTAAAAATACATGACAAAATTGTTTTTCCCCCCCCCCTAGGTAATCCCTGTGGATTCCATTCGAGAGCTCTATTTGGCACACTGTCTAGTTCTTTTCTGAAAGTGTGGCCTACAATATTTAATCTCCTTCCAGATTTCATTTTATAGTGTTATCCTCCATAATTCTTGTAGGAAAGCCAGAGGGAAAACGCCCAGTTGGTAGACCAAGAATGAGGTGGGAGAATAACATTAACTATGATTTGAGGGAAGTAGATTATACAGGGAATGATTGGAAAGCATTAGCTCAGGATAGGGATGTATGGAGAGCTTATGTCCGCGCGGCCATGAACCTACGGGTTCGATAGTGCCAGTGAGTAAGTAAGTAATCCTCCATAATTCTTCGTTTGGTACGATTTCCAAGAATGATGTGAGAGAAAAAATATTAACCAGATGAGGGAGATGGATTATACGAAGAATGTTTAGAAAATATTAACGCAGGATAGAGATGTAAGGAGAGCTTATGTCCGCGCGGTCATTAACCTACGGGTTCGATAGTGCCAGTGAGTAAGTAAGTAATCCTCAATAATTCTTCGTTTGGTGCGATTTCCAAGAATGATGTGAGAGAAAAAATATTAACCAGATGAGGGAGATGGATTATACGAAGAATGTTTAGAAAATATTAACGCAGGATAGAGATGTAAGGAGAGCTTATGTCCGCGCGGTCATGAACCTACGGGTTCGATAGTGCCAGTGAGTAAGTAAGTAATCCTCAATAATTCTTCGTTTGGTGCGATTTCCAAGAATGATGTGAGAGAAAAAATATTAACCAGATGAGGGAGATGGATTATACGAAGAATGTTTAGAAAATATTAACGCAGGATAGAGATGTAAGGAGAGCTTATGTCCGCGCGGCCATGAACCTACGGGTTCGATAGTGCCAGTGAGTAAGTAAGTAATCCTCAATAATTCTTCGTTTGGTGCGATTTCCAAGAATGATGTGAGAGAAAAAATATTAACCAGATGAGGGAGATGGATTATACGAAGAATGTTTAGAAAATATTAACGCAGGATAGGGATGTAAGGAGAGCTTATGTCCGCGCGGTCATGAACCTACGGGTTCGATAGTGCCAGTGAGTAAGTAAGTAATCCTCAATAATTCTTCGTTTGGTGCGATTTCCAAGAATGATGTGAGAGAAAAAATATTAACCAGATGAGGGAGATGGATTATACGAAGAATGTTTAGAAATATTAACGCAGGATAGAGATGTAAGGAGAGCTTATGTCCGCGCGGTCATGAACCTACGGGTTCGATAGTGCCAGTGAGTAAGTAAGTAATCCTCAATAATTCTTCGTTTGGTGCGATTTCCAAGAATGATGTGAGAGAAAAAATATTAACCAGATGAGGGAGATGGATTATACGAAGAATGTTTAGAAAATATTAACGCAGGATAGAGATGTAAGGAGAGCTTATGTCCGCGCGGTCATGAACATATGGGTTGAATAGTGCCAGTTAGCAAGTAAAAGAGGTGGCAGTACAAAGGAAATGTGACAGTGAATGTACAGTAGTTGAAAGAATTCGACAATGTTTTCCTTCAAGTATAATTTGAAATGCTGTAAGAGTATAAAAGTGTTTGTTGGTAATCGTTGCTGGTAGAGTAATTGTAAAGACGTTTTCCCATGTTTAAACACGCAACTGTAGCTGGTGGTCGACATAATGACACCATTTGTCTTGTCCAGTAGCATGACAAACGTAATTCCCCGCAGAACGGACACCTTTCGTGTTGGTCCTTACAGTCCCTACATTTCATACAACTCTCCTCTCTAATTTCAACTACAAACTTATCACACATTTATAATCTACTTTCAATTTTAACTCTTGTTTGACTTTTATGTTGGCGCTTATCTATGCGATGTTCATGTAATAATTATTGTTGATTCGTTTATAATAATAATAATAATAATAATAATAATAATAATAATAATAATAATAATAATAATTTTATTATTCCGGCTTTTACAATGAATATACATTTTTTCGGTACCCATGTTCACAGTTAACTACACATTTGTTTCAACAAATAATAATAATAATAATAATAATAATAATAATAATAATAATAATAATAATAATAATAATAATAATAATAATAATAATAATAATTACAGACATTCATAGTGATATTAGAAAACGAAGGTTAAAATTTTATGGCCACATTAAACGAATTAACTCAAATAGGCTTACAAAACAGATAATGAAATTCTACGAAAACAGAAGTAAAGCTCCAGTGGATACTATGAAGTTGATTGATGAAGTCAAAAAGGACTTAAAATTGGCAGGAATTACTAAAGAAGATATCCCAAACAGAGATATATTTAGAATTAAGGTGAATAAGTGGCAAGTTGACCAAGAAGACAAACCGAAGAAAAAAACTGGAACAACTTGGACAGATGAGAGAAAACAAGCTCATAGCAAAAGAATGAAAGAAATTTGGGCTCAAAGGAAACGCCTCTAACTACTTTGCGTAGTCCTACGCGGGCTCATCCGCAATTTAAAATAATAATAATAATAATAATAATAATAATAATAATAATAATAATATCCATTCACTGTAATTCTACGCGAAGGCAGGTCTTGCACTCCAATCATAACATTTTCATGCTATGCTTTGCACCTTTGCTAGGGAATTATAAGTGTGGTAGTTCCCGTTGCTTTCGACATCGGTGAAGAATAATAATCATAATGGTAAGGATGAGGATGATGATGATGGCCGGATGATTTTCGGGGACCGTTGGGCCCTAAGCATCCTGACATTTGTCTTACAAGTGAGGATAAACCTCACCCAGGAGTCTGTCCCAACCGGGAATCGAACCCGGGCCTGCTGCGTGAGAAGGCAGCACGCTACCTCGAGACCACAGCGGTGAACAATAATAATACGATATAATAATTATTATTACTATTATTATTTATATTTATTATAATATGATATAATAAAAAACAATAATATAATAATAATATTAATG
The DNA here is from genome assembly GCA_030220185.1 of Diploptera punctata. NCBI lineage: Eukaryota > Metazoa > Arthropoda > Insecta > Blattodea > Blaberidae > Diploptera > Diploptera punctata. The sequence continues at coordinate 183,282 of JASPKZ010009820.1, forward strand.
TTGTTATTTAAGACCCTCGCTTCTCATCGCTGGAGTCCCGAGTCACTCACTCCATGTCGGTTTCCTGGTGGACAAAACGGAACCTGGGCAGGTTTTTGTTGGGATATCTCCCGTCTTTCTCTGCAACAAATTCGTTCCACCATTTCTCCATACTCATCTCATCCATTTAATTTCGTTCATCTGCCTCTGTGATGGTGCGTCAGGCGTGGCCGTGGTTGCGGTACGCTTATCGTTCACCGATATATATATATATATATATATATATATATATATCCATCCATCCATCCATAGTAATTCTGCCCGAGGGCTGGTCTTTCACTGCAACCATAGTATTTTCATGTTATGCTTGCAGCTTTACTAGGGAATTGTGGGTGTGGTAGTTTCCCGTTTCTTTCCACACCGATAAAGGATGATGATGATAATGATAAGGATGATGATGACCATATGATTTCGGGGACCGTTTGGACCTTAAAGTTTTCCTGACATTTATCTTACAGGCGAGGAAAAACGCCAATAAAATCCTCACCCAGAAAAACTGCCCCGATCGGGGATCGAATCCGGGCCCGCTGCGTGACAAGGCAGCACGCTACCTCGAGACCATAGCGGTGGACATCTATATAGGGGCTCATCCCATCTTATCCCTCGACCCAACCATGAGTTGGGCACGAGTTGAGGATATTTATATTTTTATTATTATTATTATTCACGGTTTAGGCTTATTTACTAGCCTGTTCCGGCTCCAAATTGCTGCTCTTTCCATCTTTTCCTTGGTCTTCCCAAACTTCTTCTTCCTCGTGCTGAATATTTGTATGCTGCTTTTGGTATTCTATTCTCAGTCATCCTTGCCAAGTGTTCTTTCCAGTTTGTTCTGTATTTCACTATTATTGAGCTTAATTCCTCTATTTTTAGTTGTCTTATTTCTGTGTTTTTTTCTTTGTCTGTTCTTTGTTATCCTGCTATTGGATTATTATTATTATTATTATTATTATTATTATCATCATTAGTAGTAGTAGTAGTAGTAGCAGCAGCAGTAGTAGTAGCAGTAATAGTATTTAGTAAGTGGTCGTAGTAGTATGTTTAGTGAATTAAAAGAAGAGCTCTCGGTATATATTTTATATCATCTTAATTTTTTTTTAAATTTTATAATTTAACAGGCGAATACCCGACATGCCTCTGTAACATAATTACGATATATTTAGCATGAATGTAAGTGGATTATTTGTAGACACACGAAAAATCTTCACATGTATTGACAATATAACTCGCTACGCACAAAGATTCTACAGTGAATCCCAGGTAGCTGTAGTGAAATATCTAGTTCCAACTGGTTTTAGGGTGGGTGGAAGGGGATGCTGGATTTTCCTGGGACATGATCTTTCACAATGAAGAAAAGGAAGGGGAGTGACTCATTGCTTCTAAAACATCAACCACAAAATGCACAAAAGAGTAAGGCAAGATTTTACAAATATTCTTAAGGGAAGAGAATGATCTCAAATGTACTTTTTTTCCCGTTTTGATTTAAAATTGGTCTTTTAGCATTTTTTTTATGATGAACGAGGAGCTGGCCCGATGCATCAACCCCCAACCTGGGGGACGGGTAATTTTTGTTCAAGGTTTTCTTCCTCTAGCCTTTGATAGTCCAGTATCTTACTGCAAGGCAGCAGCGCTAGTTTTGGTCCGCCCTGGGTATTTTATTTCCCCAGTACCCGCCATATCTGGTGAGCATTCCCCTATCCGCCACCTGGGGAGGCGTCCGATGGGAGACAGCTGGAAAATCTAGAGTTGATAGAATACGAAATAAAGAAATAAGGGAAATTATGGGTGTACAAGAGGAGCCGGACATCATAGACATCATAGAAAAGAAAAGATTGCAGTGGTATGGTCATGTCAAACGAATGCCAGAGCAAAGATTGCCAAAAATTATGGAATGGATCGCAATGGAAAGGAGGAAGAGAGGAAGAAGGAAGAAAACTTGGATAGAAGAGGTACAAGCAGCTATGAATATCAGAGGAATGGAGGAAGATCAATGGATGGATAGAGAGGAATGGCGTTTGGTTTCCGGAAGACGGCGGCAGCTGCCATGATACCGGATGATGATGATTTAAAATTACTATGGAGTAAAAATATAATTAACGGAACAAAACAACTAATCTATAAATCCATCCTAGAAAGTATAATGTTATATGGATCGGAAGTCTGGACAATGACACAACAACATGTCGACAGAATAACTTCAGTTGAAATGGATTTTTGGAGAAGAGCTACCAGAAAATCTAGAAGGGGAAAAAATTAGAAATACAGAAATTAGAAAATGGGTGAATGCAGAAAGAAATATAATGGATGAGATTTAACGCAGAAGGCTAAAATGGTATGGACACGTAAGAAGAATGCAGGATGGAAGAGTACCAAAGGCCGTCTATGCATGGAACATTGAAAGAAGGAACAGAAAAGGAAGACCAAGAACAACCTGGAAGAACAACATTCAAAATTCAATGTGGAAATTTGGTGTAACAGATGAACACACAGAGGACAGAGAACGATGGAGAACTTTAATTAAGGGAAAATTGTGAATGTTTGTTCAAACTGATTATTTTTTTAGTTCATGTTAATTACTAAGATTGGTTGGAGAAAACCCTCAATGATGAGGAAAATTCTCAAAATAATAATAATAATAATAATAAATTAAATTCTAGTTTTCCACACGTGTGAACTATACAATAATATAAGGAAGCAATAAATGGGGAATCGATCCAATTAAAAAAACATATACATACATAGCGTTCTGCCCAAGAGCAGGTTTTTCACTGCAAACTCAGCATTTTCCACAATTTCCTTAACTCAGCTTTCTTTTTTTTTTTTTGTATCCGCATACAAACCATTTATTTTAATATTGTCTATCATCTGACGTCTTTTTCTGCCTCTAACTTTCTTTCCGTTAACCATTCCTTCTAGGGCAACCGTCAGCAGGCAGTTTCTTATTAGCCAGTGGCCAATCCAATTTATTTTCCTCTTCTTTATGAGTTCCATCACTGTTCTTCCTTCACCCACTCTAACACATCTTTATTTTTTATTTTGTCTGTCCATTTTATATGTTCTATCCTTCTCCATGTCCACATCTCAAAAGCTTCCAGTCGCTTTTCCTCATTCAGTCGTAACGTCCAAGTCTCTGTATCATACAATTCTACACTCCACACAAAGCACTTCACTAGCCTCTTCCGTAATTCTTTGGAAATGTCCGCCGAAAATGGCTCTCTTGTTAAAATCTTCAATGTTAAATTTTGAAGAACCTGATATAATTAAACAGAATTTTTTATTAGTTGAGGACGACTGAAATACCTGGTACGCATTCTATATTTTAACTTCTGCAGTATTAGTACTGTAGCATCTTAAAGCGAATTGATCGCCGTTCGCCCCATTGCGAGGACATGGGTGCTTCCCCAGCGGAAAATTGTCTTAACCAGTCGAATTTAATTACGCTTATCTAATATATAAAAATGAATGTTTGTTTGTTGGTTTGTTTGGTTCGTACTTTATGCGCGGCCATACCGTTGATCCAATTGTGATGGGGCATTTTGCAAAATGTTCAGGAGATTCCCGTGATGAACAAAGGCTATAAGAGTGTGTGATACTCAACCCCTACACCCTTAAAAATCGCCCTTTGTAGTGTAAAACGTGAAAAAAAAGTAGCTCTTTGGACGCTTAAATGGCTTACGCTGCCTAAACCGTAACAAATACACAAAACTAATGTACACAGAATTGAATATCTCAAAAAGCTATACCAAAAAGTCCGCGGCAGCATATGTTTATCTCTTACGGATAACTCACAATAACCATGTCTTTCATTGATGCCAAGAAGATCGAGACAAGTATGTAGATTCCTGTGCAAGCATAGCAGCACATGGCGGGTATTCTTTTACGGATAACTCACAATAACGAATTTTGTCTTTTAGCTCATTTATGCCTAGAAGATCGAGATAAGTAGATTCCCTGGCAAAACCGGGTAATCAGCACGGGGAATCTTAAAATAATGACGATATACATTTATAATTATTTTTCATTTTACTTATTCAACTAATCATAAGAAGTAGATTAATTTTCGTATTTCAGCTCATTTATATCAAGAAGATCGAGATAAGTAGATTCGCGGAAAACGCCGGGTAAATCAGCAAGGGGTATCTAAAAATATAAATTTATAATTATTTTCCCCTTTACTTATTCAACTAAACATAAAAGCACATTCATTTTCATTTATTTAGGCGTAGCAACGCACGCCGGGTATTAGCTAGTAAAGAGATAAAGGAAATTATGGGTGTGTAAGAGGTGCCCGGACATAATATATATTTCAGAAAAGAAAAAATTACAGTGGCATCGCCGAGTCAAAAAGAATGCCAGAGCAAAGATTGCCTAAACTTACTATGGAATGGAGCCCAATGGAAAGGACGAAGGAAGGAAGACCAAAGAAAACCTGGATAGAGGGTGTGCAAGTGGCTATGATTGTCTGAGGATTGGAGGAAGATCAATGGATAGGCGTTTGGTTTTCGGATGAGGCGACAGCTGTCATGATACCGGATGATGATGATGATGTCAAGAATAACATGTGGTTAGCATACCGACTCAATATGACATCTAGAAGGCAAGTAAGGTATTACGTGGGTGATTAAGATTGGTAAATTTTCCTTAGAGGTCTCTTTTTCAAGCTTAAGGTTCTTCTACGAGCCTGAAAGTATCCGCACTCGGGACCCACTGTTGAAGTCCCTCTCGGAGGATCTGTTTCTTGTATTTTCCCATTCTTAAAAAAATATTCACTGACACTGGTCGAGTTTGAACCCTAGAAGTAAGGAACATAACCACTGAACTACAAAGGTCAACTTCAACTTATTCTTCTTCTTCACTTCACGGGTTAGGTAAAATGCCTGTTCCGCCTCACAGTTGTTCTGTCCATCTTTTCACTGGCCTTCCTACATTCCTTGAACCTCTTGGCTTGTAGTTAAATCCTGCATTTGGTAATCTTGTTACGTTCATTCTTTCTACATGTCTAAACCATTTTTCTCTATATCATTTGATTTTATCATTTAATGGATATATATTCAACTCTGTTCTTATATCTTCATTCTTTAACCGATCCATTCTTGTGTAGCCTTTTGTTCTTCTAAGGAAGTTCATTTCTACACTTTGTATTCTACTTTGTAATTTTTTTGGTCATTACCCAAGTTTCACTTCCATAAAGTAATGCAGGAACTGCCAATGTTTTATAAAACTTCAATCTAGTATCTCTTCTTGTTTTATTCTTTAATGTTTTATGTATAGTTCCGCATATCATTTGAAATTTCGACAGTTTCATATGTATGTCTCTTTTAGTTTTTGTGTTTATAGTGAAATTACAACCCAAATAATTAAAATTTGTTACTTGTTCCAGAGGTTTGTTGTCTATTATGATTTTTGATCTTATATGTTCATGTTGCTTTTATTGATTTTGAGAAGGTATTCGATCACGTTGATATAGATAAGTTATGGAAATGCCCCGCAAAATTAATTTATGTGATACAACGTTTATATGAAAAAAATCTCAAATTATAATAAATAGAAAGGTCAACTGTTGAAGTTAATAATATGTTGGATATGTTTGCAACAACGGTATAAATGTTATTTTATTGTACTCATTTTGATGTCAAGTTTTTAGGCAGGTGTGAGGATGCAAGATACATATTAGAAATACGGCGGATTGATAAAATAACTGATCGCTTCATTATAAACGTGGAAGGCACATAGAGAGTGACGTGAAGTAGTCCGCCACTGATTTCCAGAAATTAGACGGGATACTTCCGCTGCCTTTAACCCCCTAAAATAAGGTATTTTGTTGTGAATAGAATGTAGCTTTCTTTTTCCATTTCATTATCTAAAGTAAGAACTAACTAATTCACTTGCATTATCGAAACCTTAGGTTCGTGTCCCTCTCCATGACACAATAGCCCTAGAAGGCCCTTCTACCACCCAACTGTTTGGCCATATATCCACTTTTGATTACAGAGGTGGATGATTATCTAGCCGCTATAGGGGTGACATGTGGTCAGAATTTCGGATCTCACACCCGTTATAGCTGGTTTTCTCAATCTGGATTCTCTATGTATTTTTTTATGTAACTACAGAGAAAACAAAAATTATGGCATTTCAAGGTGTAGATCCTGTCAGAAGTAAAATTGTACTGGACAATAAAATTTTGGAGCAAGTGAATACGTTTACATATCTAGGATGCAATATCTCAAATGAAGAAGAAAAGGATGTAAATGCAAAAAAAAAAATCTAATTTTTTAAGAATTTTAGGGTTAATAAATTCTATCTTCAAGCCACAGTTAGTCCAAAAACATTCAAGACTAAAAGTGTATAAACCACTGGCTCTTCCAACTCTTTTGTATGGTAGCGAAGTATGGACGTTGAAACAGAAGGATATACAGAGACTTAGATCTGTTGAAATGAGATACCTTCGGAGGACTGCAGGATACACACTACTAGATCACAAAAAAATGAAGACATCTTAGAAGAATTACACATGGAACCTTTAGAAAACAAAATTTCTGATTATAAGTCAAGATGGATGCAACATGTTCATCGAATGGAAGATCACAGGATACCCAAACAAGTTAAGATATCAACCTGCAGAAAGAAGAAGACCAGAACGTCCACTCAAAAGATTTTTGGATGGTGTTTCTCTTGAGGCCAAAACAGTCAACAAATGGCCTAAATTCGTGAATGTACTATGATGATGATGATGGATTCGCTATGTATTATAGCTATCAAAATTTCGTACGATAGGCACCGGTCCCACTATGGTAAAAATTCCATGAGAAAATTCCTTTCCCATGGGGATTCGAATCAGAGAAAGTCCCGTAGCTCTAAACCAAGACATGTCTTAAACTAGTCGGCAACGGTATGGGACCTCCATACTTTCCTATCTTAAGCTAATGCTTTCCAATCATCATTGTACAATTTACCTCCCTTAAATCACGGTTAATATTATTATCCCACCACTTTCTTGGCCTACCTACCTACTAAGTGTTTTTCTACAAGTGATTTCCTTGTCCCTCTTTTATTCCCCATTCATGTCACATGACCTGCCTATGGCAATCTATTCTCTCTCCTGACGCTACAGGCCTAGAAGACCCTTAGCCTACCAGCCGGCTGCTGGCCTCACATCCACATATGTCAATCACAGAGGTAATCTAACCAGTGTAGGGGTGACATGTGGTCAGCATGTCGAGTCCCCCAGCCGTTATAGCTGGTTTTCTCAACCTGGAGCCGCTATTTATTGTAGCTACCCAAATGCCTCACGATGCTGGGTGGGCACCCCAAATATCATGAGAGAATTTCTTCCCCCATGGAGACTCGAACCAGCGCAAGTCCCGTAGCTCTGCGCCAAGGGATCTTGCCTTAACCACTCGGCTACGGCACGGGGCATCACAGTCTATAAGAACTGTTTTTATTACATATGTTTTCCCATAAAGATCATGTAGCTTATGTTATCAAGTCTTCTCCAAACCTCAGGCACTAATAGTACTCTAGTAATATTTTTTTACCGATGTCACCAGGTTGTCTTTTATGGCATTTCTGGCTTTCTCCTCTGGCATCTGCGGAATTGTAATCCATTTCTTAGGTTGGTGCACCTGGAATGCGGAATTACGTTTCCCCGATGGAGAGTCATAAATTATAATGAAGCGCCAGGAGAGTCCTTAGCCTAAGCTTAACTTAAATTCCAATCGGAGAAAAATGTCTATGGTCTGACTGGTAATCGAACCCGGGACTTCATGAACTGTAATCAGAATCGCTGACCATTAGCCCATGAAGCTTGTCATCCTAATAATAGTGGGCCTAATATTTTATAACAACGCTCTTCGATATCTCAGATATAATCGCAATTCAAAGCCGATCGTGAAAGGTTTTTAGGCTTACAATGTTATAAATTTTGCTCAGATGTTTCTTATATCAAGGCGGCTCTGTGGAGCTCGCCTCTCACCGCTAGAGTCCCAAGATCGAATCTCGGTCATTCCAAGTGGGTTTCGTAGTGGACGAAACGGAGCTTGGGCAGGTTTTTCTCGGGGATTTGACCCATTTTCCCCTGCCACAATTTCATTCTACCATTTCTCCATACTCATCTCATCCATTTCGATTCATTTCGTTCAGCTGCCCCTGTGATGGTGCGTCAGGCGTAGTCGGCCGGCATCCTTGTCATTCACAGACCTCATCTCATCCCTACCCTGAGGTGTACACGAGTTGAGGATATTATATTTAATTTATTATATCAGGACTGAGGTACCTTTACCTACCGTTGATCTACGACACAGGATGCACTGCTTTACATTTGAGCAAAGGCTTGAAAATATAAAGGAACAGAACTTCCATTCCTCTGGTATAATTAGAACCGGGCACTTTGCGTAAGTAACAACAATATTACCCCTAAATCACAATGATTTGAATTAAGTTATAATACGATAGAAGCTGAAATTATTTAATCTAATTTGTTTATCACTGTCGACTATGAATGATAAGCTGTGGATTACGAATGCGTGCCAAGTTTTTAGATGACATCACGAAATCTTGCCGCGTTACTGTTACTAATTCTGACTCCAGTTCAGACTCATGGAAATCCCCAATTCACTTTTTTTCGTTTTAATTTGAACAGAGGTAAGAAGTCCATTATATCGATGGAATTATAATCTTATCATCAATTTAAAACTGACTTTTTACAAAAGAAACGCAATCAAATTATTCTATCTTCGCTTAGAAGTGGACGATGGCCAAAATAATATTACTGTATCAGTAGTTCTTAATTGCTTGAGTGAAAAATACCCTTTTTCTTAATCGTCCTAGAGTGTTTTTCCGAAGCATTTTAACATATGGTGCTGAAGTCTGGCAAATTCCTAGCAGGAAAACGAAAATAATTTTAAGTACAGTAATGGATGTTTTAAGAAGATCAGCTGGAAAATCTAGAATGGATTGAATACGAAATAAAGAAATAAGGGAAATTATGGGTGTACAAGAGGAGCCGGACATCATAGACATCATAGAAAATAAAAGATTGCAGTGGTATGGTCATGTCAAACGAATGCCAGAGCAAAGATTGCCAAAAATTGTTATGGAATGGATCGCAATGGAAAGGAGGAAGAGAGGAAGACCGAAGAAAACTTGGATAGAAGGGGTACAAGCAGGTATGAATATCAGAGATTGGAGGAAGATCAATGGATGGACAGAGATGAATGGCGTTTGGTTTCCGGAAGACGGCAGTTGCCATGATACCAGATGATGATGCAAAATACTCATTTTATATATTTTCGCCAATAGGCCTAATATTTCTATAATTGCATAACCAAGTTCAGAAAATAGTTTTAATTATATTTTATACATATATTTCATCTATTTGTTTATTTATTTAGCCTGGTGGAGTTAAGGCCATGTGGTCTTCTCTTCCATTCATCAGGACAAACATATATCGGAATATAACAATCACAATTAACTCTAATATTAAATACTGAATCAAGATTTGATCAATAGGATAATATCTATTATATTACGATCTATAATACAACCAGTTAATGATAGTTAAGATTAAGACTAAAACTAATAATAAAATGTATTCAAGCAAGATAAATTGTTGGTAGACTGACCCTATCTAATTTATATATTTAAAAAAACAAAGAAAAATAATGATATAGAAAACTAATTTTACGATTATACAATATTTAAACAAATGAAAATATTTGTTAATCTTAATATTATTTTCATAAATAATTTAATTTATTAGTTGTTAAAAGAATGCTATCAGTGAGATGTATAACAAACCAACTTATTAAATAATTAATTATCACATTTAATTAAGCTACAGGTCTATATTATATACTAGTCTTCTTCTTCTTCACTTCTTGGTTTAGGCAAGAGTTGCCAGTTCCGTCTTCACTAATAGATCTAAGACCATCTCTTCCGAGGACGTCCGACATTTCCATTGTGAAGAGTACGAGTAATATGTTTTCCTCTGATCGCGGTACCAATGCTATGCAGAGTAGACATTGTGGGGCTACCACCTCAAAGCTTTAGGTCCAGCTTCTGGATGTACTAACCCCATCTAGAGGGTTGCCACTTCCGCCAACCTATTAAAAATTACTTGTCGTTGTGGACTTTACTCTTGTTTCCCCGAGCATGGGTCTCTTATCATCCCAGAGAAAGGACCCCCTCTTCCCATCAGTTCTCCGACCCAAATCGCCGAAGGGATTCTATACCACAACCTTGATTTGGGTTACTCGGATTAGCAGGTCCACCTCGAGCATGTTATATACTATTACAAAGATAAATACCAACTAGATAGTATAACTGTCACAGGATTAATGATTGGGGAAAGAGGTACTATACCAGGATTCTTAGCCAAATTTTGGAATTCCTTAGATTTGGACAGGGCGTATCTTTCTAAAATTGCCATCGCTGCCATTAGAGGATCAATTTCAATTTTAAGAAACCATATTTACAAAAATTCTAATTTATACTTCAATTAGATCTACAATTTGAATCTTTTTAATGTATTTACAAAATATATTTAATCGATTCCAAAAATTAATTGCCTATATCACTTTGTCCTTGAGGCAATCCTCTAATGAGGAAAGTTGTATATAATAAAATAAATATATAGTATATACGGTAATAACAACAATAAAATATTATATTACTACATTTTTTAGCATAGTTATTTTTTTCCAAAAGACAGGGAGCTGGCCCTTCGTTATAACCCCCAACCTGGAGGACCAGGTGGTTTTTGTTCAAGGGTTTTCTTCCTCTAGCCTTTGACGAACCATCGTCTCCCTTGAAGACAGCAGTTGCCAAATCCTGGCAAGGAGCCCAAACAATACTATAATCCGGGCCAGATTAACCCTGTTTTTTTAAAGAGGTGTTACTCCTCCATCACTCCCCATTTCTGCTGGCTTGTGACAAGCAGAGTCTAGTTCCCAAAAATGAGGCTAGGTGGGCAGAGAATAAGGGTGTACGGAGGAGTAAAATTTACAATGGGTTGTAAGAAAACAATATTGTCGAGAAATTCCAAATAAAAATGTTATTATTATTATTATTATTATTGTCGGCCGCGGTGGACTAGTGGTTATGCTCCTTGCCTCTGGTCTCGAGGGTCGCGGGTTCAAACCCGGCCGGGGTCGATGGATTTTTTAGGACGGAAAAATCCAAGGAGCAAGTCCTCCGGGAGGGACTTTAAGCCGTGGGTCCCGAGTCTGAAGATTTTCAGGCTCGTAAAAAATCCTTAAGCCTGAATGAAAAGGTCTCTAAGCAAAATTTACCTAATTTTCCCGTCCTAGTACTACCTTGGTTTCCTAGATGTCAGTATGAGGCGGAACGCTGACCACGTATCACTCAAAAAATGACATCTATACGAAAACAAGTGTAACTAAATTAGTATGGTTCAAATTCTTTCCTGTAGGGGGAGAGCGCCTAAATCTCTGTAAAGGGAAAATATAGGCTTACAATACAATACAATTATTATTATTATATTATTATTATTATTTGTGTGTGTGTGTGTTCCAATGCCATCCACTGCATTTTTCGTATTTCTGGTTCCGTTATGCGGATAGATGCGTTAATGTGGTCTGTTTACAATTTGCGAGCATTTCAGCAATCCACTTCACATAGAAGAAGTATTCTTGCATTTTGTACAGAGAGGAATATAGGGAGAGTGCATGTTTGTGTAGTGTAAAATGTGTGTTGCATAAGAAATGATGTGACGTTTATGATGATGATGATGAGGGAGAAGGTGAAACCCGGTGCCGGCATATAACCTACTCCTATCGCCAGGCTAACCTCACCTATCTGACGGACGAATCGTTATCAATAGTACCACATGCCGTCTCAACATATGTAGGCATACTGCAGAGAAGTTTGCAATTTAGTGCAAGCATCTGGTGCACAACCTAGCGATTACACATTTTAGACTACCAGACTCGAGATTGAAATTTTTACAATTAAAATTTTCAACTCTACTGGTTATAGAACCCGAGCCCGTTAGTCAGGAGCAGGCATAATACCACCTGAGATAGCACAGGCAGATGTTTATGTTTATTATTATTATTATTATTATTATTATTATTATTGTATGTACTGTATAGTAATTCTGCCCGAGGGCAGATCTTCCACTGCAATCATAGCATTTTCATGCTATGCTTTGCAGCTTTACTAAAGAATTATAGGTGTGGTACTTCCCGTTGTTTTCCACCACCGGTGAGGGAAGATGATGATGATGATGGCCTAATGATTTTCGGGGACCGTTGGACCGTAAGCTTCCTGACATCTGTCTTATAGGTGAGGAAAAACCCCGAAAAAAAACCTCACCCAGGAGCCTGTCCCGACCGGAAATCGAACTCTGGCCCGCTATGTGAGAAGGCAGTACGCTACCTCGAGACCACAGCGGTGGACTTAATTATTATTATCATTATTAACTCGAGCAGAGGGAAAACGCCCAAGAATGAGGTGGGAGGATAACATTAACTATGATTTGAGGGAAGTAGATTATATAGGGAATGATTGGAAAAAGTGCTCAGGAGAGCTATCTCCGCGCGGCCATGAACAAACGCGTTCAATAGTGTCAGTGAGTTAATATTATTATTATTATTGTTATTAACTCATGGATGTAATAAATAAGAACTTGAAAGAAAACAAGAGGACTGGAGGACATGGAATGAATGGGTAGAGAAGAATGAAGAAGGAAAATAAAATTTTAGGCACACAGAAATGTGTAAACTTGAAAATCTGAATATAAACAACAAATATTATTATTATTATATTATTATTATTATTATTATTATTATTATTATTATTATTATCTTCTTCTTTCTTCCAAGTATAAAAATATTAATAAAGGAAGAACATTTACTTTTATTTCATTATTTTCAATCATTATATTTAATAAGAAGGCCTGTTACGATCCTATAGAAAATTTTCATAGGACGGCCCAGTGACTTCCGGAAAATTCTCGTATAAGACTTGAAAACATAATAATAGTCCCTTCGATTGGTTGCTGGCCAAAGGAAGGCAATACCAGTGATGGGGCTGCCATCTTATAGCCTCTGGTCAGGCTTTTCTGGAGAAGAAGAGAAAATAAAGGAAAGAAGAAATGGAAGAAAGGAAAGACTCCCTAGCCCTCGGATGCCCTAATAGCGTCAGGGTCGAAAAAACGAGAGTTAACCAAGAGAGGTTAGATAGTAAAGTTAAAAGAGTGCAAAACACAAGTAAGTGGAAGAAATGTTTTGCTCAGCTTGGGCACCTTGTGGTCACCATCCACATATCCCCTAGATGAGGACCCCTGTGGGGTATTATTATTATTATTATTATTATAAGTAACTAACTCACTGGCGCTATCGACCCCGTAGGTTCAAGGCCGCGCAGACATAAGCTCTCCATACATCCCTATCCTGAGCTAATGTTTTATATTTATTATTAATTTCATTTGCATGCGTTTTAATATAGTTATCGAGAAGAAATTGGAATAAAGAAATCACCAACATCCTACAAACTGGAGAAGGGTAACAGTTTCTCATTCCAATTACATGCTGGTCATAATATGCTTGAGAAAACAGATACAGTGTTTTGGAATTCAACAGCCCCTACCTGCATATTTGTGATAAGATCGAAGTGGTGGAGGGACTCCATCTCTAACCTGCCCGGTACCACGTAGCTCTAGTGTAGCTGGCAGATATTGGGAAGCTACAAACTTCATCTTTATTTGTTATAATCAAAGACTGTCATTAAATTACATAAAAAGTTAATGGTTTTTTACAATTTCCAAATCGTCAAGAGGTTTCTAGCGCCCTCAATGGTCATATGCCTAAAAAATAAATGGAAAACATGTAATTATAAAGGCAGGAACCAAGTTTATTATAAAGAAATGAAGCGATAGTGAATTTGTCCTATGCCTTAGATGAGCGGTCTATGGCGTCATGCCTTGGAGCAGAGCTCCGGGACATGTGCTGGTTCGAGTGAAGGCATTTAATCAAGGAATTTCGGAGAGTGTGAGATTGTATTCATTCTGCATTTTGCTGAATTTGGATGCTACAATAAGTAGCGGTGGATACAGGATGAGAAAATCAGCTATAACGACTGGAGGAAAATGCTTACCTTCAGCATGTATTACGAATGAATGAACAGCGCATACCAAGAAGAATGTATAATTATAAACCAAAAGGGAGAAGATTGTTGGGAAGACTATTGAAGAGATGGAAGGACCAATTCGACCTATAATGAGATCGGAACAGGCAATTGGGCTTAATCCTTTGTAGTTGATGATGATGATGATGATGATGATGATGATGAATGTAGGAACAGATATGCTGACTATGTCACCCTATACAATTTGTGATTAACATAGGTGGATTAAAGCTAGCAGTAGACTGTTGGCCAAGAGCAAAGAGAAGCAGACCAAGATCTACATAGAAGCAAAATATACTGAGAGGTATGAGAACCAGGAGGTGCATTGGATATAAATAAATGGAGACTAGGTGTAGCAAAGTGACCATAGTCTTTGAAATCCTATTCATAAAATAGTAGTTTTAAAAAATCGATCTAATTAACGTCGTTAAGTAGTTTAATATTAATCATATGTTTAAGAAGGCATAACCAATAAGTACTTAGAAGTGAAATGCTATGAAATGTTATTAAATTACTTTGCAAATCTAATTTTACTCTGCAAATAAGACATCATCAATGAACTACATGATCTTTATAGGAATCCAGATATAATAAGAACAGTTAAATCTCGTAAACTGATATGACAGGACATGTGGCACGAATGGGAAATGAAAGAGGATCATGGAAGCTTTTCAAAGGAAAAGCAGAGTGAAAACTTCCAGTTGGTAGACCAAGAATGAGGTGGGAGTATAAAATTAAACATGATCCTTGAAGGAAATAGATTATAAACGCGATGATTGGAAAAATTAGTTCAGGATATGGATGTATGTAGAGTTTATGTACGCGCGGCAATGAAACTATTGGTTCGATAGTACCAGTGAGTTAATTAGTTAATTAGTTTAAACAAAAATCATAAAAAATAAATATTTTAAAAAGTTTGGCAGTAAAAGAAATAATATCACTAGTTTCTGATAGCATCTTACACCAAAATACTTTTAAGGACACATCTTCGAAAACAATTATCCTGGTTTACTATATTACCGGTACTTTGAAGAAGCCATGCAAGCAATTTTTTTGAACAAATGCAGACTATAAACATTTAATTCTATCCGTAAAATTTAATTAAGGTATAAAATCCATATATTTTTTTGAAGTTTCCTTTATTAACTACGACATTCCTTGTTATTCTATATAACAGTTTTAAATATTTCAAATTATATATATATATATCATCATCATCATCATCCATCAATGCAAGTATTAGGCCATGTGGCCTGTTACGGTCTCAAAGAGGAATTTTCCATCCAGCGCTTTTTTGGACGTCCCAGCGATCTTTTGCCTTGGGGGCAGTAGCGAAGTATGGCTTTTGGAATTCTATGAGACGGCATTCGTTGAAGATGGGCTTTCCAGTTGTTCTGGTAGTTTTGTATATGGTGAAGAATGGGTTCTACATCCAACTCTTCCATAATTTCCTCATTTCCTTTATATATATATATATATATATATATATATATATATATTATTTATATTTTTCCTAAGAACTTAATTCTCAAATATACATATATACACATGTACATACATACAAAATAAATTCAAATACTACTATATTACTGACATTTTAAAGAATCAATACTAGTAAAATTCATATCAAATTCCGTTTGCTGCTACAAACAGTTGGAGTAAACATCACCGTACACAACAACAACAAATAGCGGAAACTCAACCTGCAGAAGATGGAAGATAACTTCCGAAAGCGCTCCAGTTAATTTTATATACAATATTTTAACAAAGTTGAGGATGACGGCACCTACCAACAGGTAAAATTTCATTTTTAACTTTCATCATATTTTAAAGAAGAAGTATTTTTTTTAAACAAACATACACTATAAACATTTACTTCTATCCGTAAAATTTAATTAGGTATTAATATAAGAAGTGTTTCCACTGCTGATTAGGAGACTTTGGAGTTGTAGGAGGTTAAGATTCCCATCTTCTAGAACAATCGGTTCGAGATATAAGCATTTTTCAGCTCTGCGTGACAGCATCTTTACCTCCAGAACAGCGTCTGATAGGGCCTACTCATTTCCGTTAGAGGCTGAATCGACCCCAAGGCCTTAGTGCCATTAGAAGGCTTAGGCCAGTTTAAAATCCTGACCCCCACCTATAATCGAACTCGACCCTTAACTAACTTTGCTATAACGTGCCCCAAAACATTATATGACTACATTGATTCTTTAAGTTGTTATTCAAATTAACATTTTTATGACAAATCGATAAATAACATTAGAAAAGAACTTTTCGCATTCTTGTAAATCCAGCACATTCTGGAAGCAAAGGAATATGCCTATTTTGTGTGGCTACACATTTGTTCCTTATTATTTATTAAATTGATAAATTACATTAAATTCTTATTTCAACATGAAATCTGAATATACCACAAACCAATTTTATATTTACTATAGACCACTTAAATATTAAAGTTTATTTTACAAGGAAATTCTGAGACATCGTAAACTTTAAATTATATTTTCTCAAAAGTACAAAAAAAATTGTCTACTTATACCCCTTTGCTTCTGAACCCATATATATATATATATATATATATATATATATATATATATATATATGACATGAAAAGAAAAATAAATGCCTGAACGGGATTTGAACCTGGAACTCTGGGTCGGTACCCTAGCGTGTTATCAATTACACCACCAGGTGAATCCAATTCAAACACTTATATATATATATTAAGCTTGCATTGCTCAATGTTAAACATTTAATTATAACATCGATAAACCGTCACTGCTATAAAGTAAAATAAATATTCTCTTTAATTTGCTTACTTGTTATAGTCAGCTACTAGATGGCAGTGAAGACAGTGTTCTCGCGACATCTAGTAATAATGGAGAGTATAATACATATATAAGAATAATAAGTGTTTGAATTGGATTCGCCTGGTAGTGTAATGGATATCACGCTGAGGTACAGACTCAGAGATCCGGGTTCGAATCCCGTCCAGGCATTTATTTTTCTTATCATACCATATATATATATATATATATATTATTCCACCGCTGTGGTCTCGAGGTAGCGTGCTGCCTTGTCACGCAGCGGGCCCGGGTTCGATCCCCGGTAGGAGCAGTTTTTCTGGGTAAGGTTTTTATCGGGGTTTTTCCTCACCTGTAAGACAAATGTCAGGAAAACTTTAAGGCCCAAACGGTTCCCGAAATCACATGGCCATCATCCTTATCATTATCATCCTTACCATTATCATTATCATCATCATCCTTCACCGGTGTGGAAAGCAACAGGAAGCTACCACACCTACACAATTCCCTAGTAAAGCTGCAAGCATAGCATGAAAATGCTATGATTGCAGTGAAGGACCTGCCTTCGGGCAGAATTACTATGGATGGATGGATGTATGGATGGATATATATATATATATATATATATATATATATGATACACACACACACAAACGAAATTCAATTCTTGCCGATAAATAGGCCCATCAAGAAATTCCATATGTAAACATGTCAGATTTTCTTATATAGACCTACAGGCCCCTATATAGCCTATTTAAGAATAAAATAATCAAATTATACCAGAGGTACCTTGTATATTCTTACGATAAATTGCATTTTAACATTTCAATAGGGTTGTAAGGGGTAGTGACGTGTGTATAACCTCTCCTACCCAATTCTCATCCTCACCTTCTCGTGGTACAACCTGTTTTCACAAACGAGGCTCTGAGGACCGAGTCACGGCGGTATAACCGTTCCATCAGGTACTGAGTAAATGCGGTATCCTAATGTCTGTCCAGAGACTAAAAGGTAGCAGCCCTACCACTGGACTACTTAGCGTCGGGCCAGTAACCTGTCCTAAGGAACTACAAAACTACTTTCAAGTCTCAAAACGAAAAAAGCCAGAAGGAATTGAAATATGACGACCCACAGCAAAGAAATATGGTTAAAAGAAAACGGCACAATGATATTGTAAGATATGCAACCTGGAATGTCCGAAGCATCCATGAAAAAGAAGAGGAACTAGACAGTATATTTAAAATAGAAACATTGATATTGCAGTAACTACAGAGACTAAGAAGAAACTTAAAGGAACGAAAGAAACACAAATTATGTACAAATATATAGCGGTGTCGACAGGAAAACCATGGACAAGCTGGAGTAATGATTTGGATTAATAAAACCATAAGAAATAAAATTCAACACTACACTTACTGGAATGAAAGAATATTAGAGCTTCGACTGAAAATAAATAGAGGTAATTTGACAGTTCTTGGTGTATATGCACCAGAGGAAGGCCGTGAAGAAGACAATGAAGAATTTTATAAAATATTACAAGAAATTTATAGCAAAATTAATAGAAATGATTACATTCTCATAATAGGAGATTTAAATGCCAGAGTGGGCAATGCTCAAGTCAACAATAATATTGGAACATTTGGCGAACCAACCAGCAATAGGAATGGGACAAGATTAACAGATTTTGCTATCTACAATGAACTGAAAATAACGAATACCTTTTACAATCATAGAAACATACATAAATATACCTGGCATCGTCAGGACTCAAAATCAATCATTGATTATTTCATTGCAAATAATAAGATTTTTAAATTGTTTCTCGATGTCAGAGCCTACAGAGGATATGATATTGGTTCAGATCACTACCTAGTAGAAGCAAGAATAAGATTTCCACCAAGATGGTTAAAAAAGAAGAAACAACAACAGAGCATAGAACAAAAGTACAAGGTAAAATTATTTTATGATGACAGCATTAAATGGTTATATTCGAGAAGAATTCAGCAATATATGGCTACAACTCCAGAAAGTAATGATGTCGAAGAAGAATGGAAAAACATTAAAATGATAATTCAAAATGCAGCTAATGAAACTTTAGGAAAAGTAAATATACAACAAGGAAGAAATAGAACTCTAAAAATCTGGGATGATCAAATAAAACAATTGATTGAAGAAAAAAATGCAGCTTATAAAAAATATTTGAACACAAAGAAAGTAGAAAATGAAATAGAATTCAAACGCTGTAGAGCTATTGTTAAGAGGGAAATAAGAAAGAGACATAGGAAAACATGGTTAAATTTTGTTACACATTTAGAATCAGATTTGCATAAGCTCCAACCTAATGCCTTCAAAATATTAAAACATTTGAATAAAGATATTAAAGAATCTACCAAAATTAATTGCGGAGTAACAAAAGAAGATTTTTTCAATTATTATAAAAGTCTTTGGACTGACAATAGCTATGAAGATACAATTTTCCGAAATAATAATGAGACAGATTCCATAATATCATTGGAAGAATTGAACAATAGTTTAAAGAAATTAAAAAATGGGAAGGCAACTGGCACAGATGGTTTGAATTCTGAATTGTACAAATATGCAGGCAAACAGTTCCATGAAAGACTGTTGTCCTTCTTTAATAATGTATTCAAAAATGCAGATATACCACAAGAATGGAAGACAAGCATTGTTATACCCCTGTTCAAGAAAGGAGACAAGAGAAAAATGGACAACTATAGGGGAATCAGTTTGTTAAACACATGCTACAAAATTTATGCAGACATTTTAAATGGAAAATTGAAAAGTTTCAGTGAAAAATTCCTTATGGAATGTCAAAATGGATTTAGGAAAGGACGATCTTGTATTGATTCAGCATTTTCTGTTAAAACTATTGCTTGAAAAAAGAAGAGAATTCAACTTAGAAACACATTTTGCTTTCATAGATTTTGAAAAAGCTTTCGACACAGTCAAGAGATCAAAACTCTTAAATATATTAGAAGACAGAAATATACCAAATTTACTTCGGCAGAACATACAAATATTTACAAAGACAACACCATAAAGATTAAATTAAATAACAGATTTTCTGAAGAAGGAATTATAAATCGTGGTGTGAGACAAGGCTGCCCCCTATCCCCAACACTCTTTGCAATTTATATCAATGAAGTAATATGTTGCTGGAACAAAACATATAAATTCGGAATAAGAATATCAGAAAATAGAAAATTAAACACCCTATTGTTTGCAGATGACCAAATAATAATAGCAAATTCCGAAGATAATCTACAGAAAGGTCTGTATGAACTTAACAAAATTACAGAAGAATATGGATTAAAGATATCTACAGAAAAAACAAAAATTATGGCATTTCAAGGTGTAGATCCTGTCAGAAGTAAAATTGTACTGGACAATAAAATTTTGGAGCAGGTGAATAATTTTACATATCTAGGATGCAATATCTCATATGAAGAAGAAAAGGATGTAAATGCAAAAATATCTAAATTTTTAAGAATTTTAGGGTTAATAAATTCTATCTTCAAGCCACAGTTAGTGCAAAAGCATTCAAGACTGAAAGTATATAAAACACTGGCTCTTCCAACTCTTTTGTATGGTAGCGAAGTATGGACGTTGAAACAGAAGGATATACAGAGACTTAGATCTGCTGAAATGAGATATCTTCGGAGGACTGCAGGATACACACTACTAGATCACAAAAAAAATGAAGACATCTTAGAAGAATTACACATGGAATCTTTAGAAAACAAAATTTCTGATTATAAGTCAAGATGGATACAACATGTTCATCGAATGGAAGATCACAGAATACCCAAACTAATGTTAAGATATCAACCTGCAGGAAGAAGAAAACCAGGACGTCCACTCAAAAGACTTCTGGATGGTGTTTCTCTTGAGGCCGAAACAGGTCAACAAATGGCCTAAATTCGTGAATGTACTATGATGATGATGATGATGACATTTCAATACTTCGATAAATCTAAATTAAACTACGGAATCAGTTGAATGAAAATATTAAGGAACATAGCCACTAGACCACTGAGGAACACTCTCAACTACTTGCAGGACTAAAGCACTTAGCAAGCCTTTCGGAACAGTTCCATTATCATTAACTTTTCAAATAGTACTAACTTACCATTTCAAAATCTAACGAAGAACTGACGAAAGCAACTGTTAGTACTATTTGAAAATCTGAAAATTAATAGACAACAGTAAGTAAAATTTGAACAGCTAACGATGAAACTTGTTCCGAAATGCCTAATAAGCGCATTTAGTTGAGTACAACTGAGAGCTCGGCAACTTTTTTAATGTTTTTAAACTTTTACATATATCAGTTCCACTCATTTAACAAAAAAACAAAGAACGAAATTAATGGTATTTCAAAAACCGTGATAGACCTATTTACAATGTGCGTTGTGTTACAAATAGAAACATACATGATCATAAGGAAGGTGAGCACGTGTTGGGAATATAACTCAATTTGGTGCAAAAAATGGATTAAATGGTTGTAGCCATAATAGAACACGCTGGATGAAATCATACAATTTTTATCAATGTGTATAAAAAGGTAGCAGAACTGTTAGAGATATAACATTTTTGTGAACTGAAAATCAAATTGAATGAACATTTAAGGAAGATGTAACTACTGTGGACGAAATGCCTTTCGGCAATGAGTTTAGGAATCGTAACTTAATGCTGAACAAAAACAAGTATCGGAATTAAGTACCGGTTTTTCATTTAAATTATACAGTAGGCCTATATTATACGTCATCAACCTCGTATACATTTTGAAATCTAAATATTTACTTCTAAACTAAAAATGCGATTTTTTTAAAAAATAAAGACCTTCTTCGGTTAAATTATCTTAATGTAATATGTACACAGACCTAAAACATAAAATGTAAAAACGTTTTTTATATTAGGCCTATATTTTATTTAAAAAGTATTAAATTTGGGACACATTATTTTTCCGATTTCTCCCAACATAATAAGAATCAACGTCAAATATCATAAACGACATTATTAGAATATAATCATTACATTTTAGGTTATTCTATAGACAATTACTATTAGAAGTTAGTTTTGCTTAACATTATCTAGCTTGTGTTTGGATTGTGATATAGGCCAAAGATATGTGTATGTTTAATGTGATTTTTTTTACCTTAATTTGTTATAGTTATTCTACTGTATATGTCCACCGCTGTGGTCTCCAGGTAGCCTTGCAGGCCCGGGTTCGATTGCCGGTCAGGATAGGCTCCTATGTGAGGGTTTTTTCGGGGTTTTTCCTCGCCTGTAAGGCAAATGTCAAGAAACTTAAGGCCTAATGGTGCCCGAAAATCATCCAGCCATCATTATCATCCTTCACCGGTGTGGAAAGTAACGGGAAGCTACCACAGCTATAATTCCCTAGTAAAGCTGCAAGGCATAGCATGAAAATGTTATGATTGCAGTGAAAGACCTACCCTCGGGCAGAATTGCTAAGGATGGATTCTACTGTATAAATTGCTTGAGGTGGGGCGGGATGCAGCGGAATTACCTCCCGGTTCTTTTTGAAATGCCTTGAAACCATCCCCTAACTTCCGAGCTACAGATAATTCATCCTGGAATTGTTTTTAAAACACGAATTTGATTTCAAAACACTGATATGCCCTACTGACCAAACAAAATAGTGTTCAGGTAATCTATTACTGAAATTACATTAGGATTTTACAAGTATATAGCGTATACCAAAACTTGTATACTTCTTTCCCATTTATAAAAATAATTAATTAGCTTGTACCCTATTATGTTAAAAAAATGGCTCATCCTTCCTTGCACTCCATTCAAGAGCGGCGCAATGATAGGTTTTATTACAGTGACAGGTAAGATTGTAACAAGAAATGTCAACAAAGTGCTTCTATTATTTGTGTCGCATCTTTTTTCAACCGCATAAAGGGAAACGAGAAATAATCCAGGAACAAATTATAAAAATAGGAGTAATAAATTTACTACTGTTATATGCTGAGCTGAACATTGCGCTTTAGGGTAGGTAACGAATAAAAACTAACCAGGTGGGGGAACTAGTACAACTGCATGAAATAAATCATATACATTAATCCAGAAACGTTGATATTCAAGCCGCCACATCCAGCATTAATGTTTTGAAAAACTTAAGTAGTATGTTTTGAAAGTGTGTAGTACTTCTGTCTGAATACACTCCCCAACCCCTGACGTCACTGCAACATTACCCCTACAGAGGGTAGTCAGCTCAACTTATATAACAGTATTTATTTTGTTAATATACAGAAAGTACTGTTTGTACTTACATTCCTAAACTCTATATTTTGTATTTTTAACATATAGTGAAACAAAATGTATACGACTGTTTTATAAATAATTTAATCAGTATTTTGAGCAGATAATTTATTAGTAATATTAAAATAACTACCTGATATATCAGTTGTTTTCAACTAAAGTGAATTTCTGCTTAAAAACTTCAAGTAGTGTTAAAACCATGTTAGCATTTCAAAAACATTTGGTACCAAATATCAAGCCGAAGATGTAATATATTTTTGAAAGGCTTACACGGTTTTAACTACTTTTTTAAACAGAAATTAATTTTAGTTGAGGACGACTGACATATCAGGTACTTATTTTAATATTTTAACATTTTATTACATAACCTCAACGGTAATTTACAATGAATTTTAGAAGTATTAGTTATTAGTTTAAGTAGGTGAAAAAGCTCTTTTCACCGTAAAAATACAACCGTCAAGAAATGCGGACATGGGTTCATCTGGGGTAAAATTTTCCGGAGGTCAAATAGTCCCCCATTAGGTTCTCTGGGCAGGGACTACTTCAGGGAACCCATGCCAAAGGCTCAAACACAGGGACATGTTCCTAGGAACATGGAATGTTAGGACTTTATACAATAGCGGGGCACTAGAGATATTAACAGACCAAAGGGAGATGAACAGACAGGTGAATGGAGAAGACTACATAACAATTAACTACATGGTCTTTATAGGAAGCCAGATATAATAAGAATAGTTAAGTCTCGTAGACTGCGATGGGCAGGACATGTTGCGCGTATGGGGAATGAAAGACGTGCATGGAAACTTCTTGTAGAAAAGCCAGAAGGAAAACGCCCAGTTGGTAGACCAAGAATGAGGTGGGAGAACAACATTAACTATGATTTGAGGGAAGTAGATCATACAGGGAATGACTGGAAAGCATTAGCTCAGGATAGGCATGTATGGAGAGCTTATGTCCGTGCGGCCATGAACCTACGGGTTCGATAATGCCAGTGAGTAAGTAAGTAAGTACGTGAAAAAGCTCTAAAGTTGTCACCATCCCGGTTTATATTTTATTCCACCTCATGTACTGGCTGCATATTCATACAAATGCGCCTATTAATATGCAGTTTGAACTTAATTGAATACATTACCGGTATTGCTCCTTTTTATGTCTGTTTTTATTCAAACAAAACTATTTTTTTTTACATGAACAATAATCTATATTTTATTTTAATCTCTAGTATTATAGAATTTGATTTGACTTGTAAATGCAGTATAGGGTGGATTACTTACATTCATAAAGTTTTATTTGTAAGGGGTAGAATTTGAATTGAAATATATTTAAATCGCAATCTTAATTGACTATTTTTATTTATGCAATTCAGAATATTTTCCTTAACCAAACCTTTTTAATTAACAATGAAAAAATAAATAAAAATATTACTATTCCTGACCCTTCTCTCTTTAGGGGGATTGCCTCCCCCTTTTATTCTACATTTTTTCTCATTTCACATTATTTTGAAATTATATAACTGGTAATTTTATTTTAACGTCCTGATTCATTTCAACATTCTGCAGCACATATCAGTAGGTGAAGATGAAACGTATTCCGAAAGGCCTACAACAAAGTTTTTAATCCAAGTTTTACAAAGCTGAGAACGATTGAGATCTCAGATATTCCTACAATTTTATAACTTTAACTTTTAAACCGTGTGTTAGTAAAATAATTTAAAATATTTACTAAGATATTTAAACATTTTTGTTTTTTTATTTTATTAAATGAAACTTTACAAGGATAATGAAAATATCTGGAAATTTAACAAAAATATTATAACCTTATCATCTACACTATAGGAACATTTTAGCATTCCTCCGCCACGAAAATTAATACTTAATATGCAACTTTTTAAATATTTAAAACAATAAAAATTGTACCTGTGATGGTAGTCGTCCTCAACAAATAAAAATAGTTTAAAATTTGTTGAAGTCGACTGTTATCACAGGTATAATTTTTATTGTTCTAAATATTTAGCAACCTAAACGGCGATTGATCATGTTTTTAAAGATATTGACTACTTTTTTATTTCAGTTAGCAAATTTCTCTTTTCGCCTTTAATTTTCCTTATTTAACTTAAATATATCTAGAATCAAATTAATTATTTAATTCGTATCACCAGATATTGGAAAACAAGAAGCTTGAAAGTCTTAAATAACAGCTCTTAAAGCATTTAATTCGTAGTTACTCTTTTTTTAACTCTGCTTAATTGTCATTTTAAGATTTATCTGAAGATTGTAGTCTCAGAATTATTATGTAATGTGTGTACTTTCATCTAATATATAGGCCTAAATATGTTTGTTTGTTCGTACTTAATGCGCGGCCATACCGTTGATCCGATTGTGATGGGGCTTTTTGCAAAAAGTTCAGGAGATTCCCAGGATGAACACAGGCTATAAGAGAGTTGTGATACTCAACTCCTATACCCTTAAAAATCGCCCCTTGTAGTGGAAAACGTGACAAAAGAAGATCTTTGGACGCTTAAATGCCTTTCGCTGCCTAAATCATAACAAATAGGCTAATATACAAAATTAATGAACACAGAATTGAATATCTCAAAAAGCTCTACAAAAAAGTCCACTACAGCATATGTTTATCTCTTACGGATAACTCACAATAACCATTTTTGTCTTTCATTGATGACAAGAAGATCGAGACAAGTAGGTAGATTCCTGTGCAAGCGCAGAAGCACATGGCGGGTATTCTTTTACGGATAACTCATAATAACGAATTTTGTCTTTAAGCTTATTTATGCCAAGAAGATCGAGATAAGAAGATTTCCGGGCAACATCGGGTAATCAGCACGGGGAATATTAAATTAATTACGATATACATTTATAATTATTTTTCATTTTACTTATTCAACTAATCATAAGAAGTATATTAATTTTTTTCTTTCAGATCATTTATGCCAAGAAGATCGGGATGAGTAGATTCCTGGACAACGCCGGGTAAACAGCACGGGGTATCTAAAAATAATTACGATATAAATTTTTCCTTTTACTTATTCAACTAAACATAAAACCACATTAATTTTCATTTATTTAGGCGTATCAACACACGACGGGTATTAGCAAGATATAAATAAAAAATACCGGCTTTTACGAAGCATCCCTTAGAAAATCAGCAAATTCGACAATGTCTGTAGAGAATCACCGAAATTTGTGTCCTATGCACTTGATGTTAAAGTATGTAAAAAAACAGCATGCATGGCAAGGAGACAACATTACACACTCATACGCGAATGTTTACATAGTTATCTTATCTTAAAAAAAGAGTGAAGGAGAGAATAAAAGAGACGAACCTTTTCTTCAGAAATATGAGCATCTGGTAGCGGTGTGGGTGGGGTATTAGGATTGCTGTAACACACTTTGATATCTTCGTGTTCATGCGTTTGCTGGCCGTTGTCATGTAGTTGAACATTATTGTAGTCATTTGTCGCCATGGAGCTCCCGAGAGGAGAATGCTGGAACTCCAATGGTCGACGATATTCGACTGTGGGGCCCTCCAGTGTGCTATTTATTCACTTACACGTTCATAAAAAAACACCACCACCTACTGCGAGCACATCATATGTTTCAGCACTGCTTTTTTTTTATACTAGTTGCACTTCTGGTTTGGTAATGAAATACTGACTAGAGTCTCGGAGGTAATGCGTAAATTAAAATGAAATAATTTAAGAAAGAGTAATATAAAAAAATGTTAAATTAGAAAAATAATAGGCATAACTCAGTCTTATGTGAAATTTGATTCTAAAAAACTTAACATAATGAGATCAAATCTTAAACCGCATTATTTTCATTGTTTTACAAAAATTATTAAAATGCTATGATATATCAGAACTAGAAAATTTTCTTAACTTTATCCTCTCAAATACTAATTCAGGCACATGAAATTCGCGTGTGATGTTGGGCCACATTGGATTATCAAAAATAATTTCTTTATCTTCTTCTACAAATAAAATTTTAAATAAAAAATATCACTTCACTCGATAAACAATGTAACACTCGATCCCTAAACAATTTCACGAGAATTACAGGTAACGCCTGAAGCAAATCCTACAAATTCCAAGTAAAAAAATAAACTTTTTTTTAACTATCGCACTGAGATTTTTTTTATAGGTTTAGTTATTCCAAGTCGTCAGACTCGCGTCTACCAACAAACTGCTAGTTGAGTAGTCAGGAGAAAAAGGGAGTGAAAAAAGTAGGGGGCCACCAGGAGGGGAGGGGAGAGCGAGGGGTAGGAGGACGACGAGAATAACGCTTCTTTCTCAGTTGGTGGTTGCCGAACGCAAGCTTCCTAACCCTCACTCTCGATCCTCTAGTATGCAACCAGTCAGTCCCCTAGCTAAAAAACGAGGAGGGAAAAAGTTAGGGAGGCTTACTAAAAAAAATAAAAAAGAAGTGTGGGGGACATTCCCCACCTTTCCCCAATGTTGTAGCTCTTCCATCCTTCCTTTCATCTATCCTTTCCCCTTCGTGTCACTTAGCTCAGTGTCACCCTTTCTGCCACCAAACCGTTCCATTTTTACTTCTTTACATCGATCCATCTTTTTTAATATTAATTTCACTCAAAACTTATGTGATGGTCTTAGCTTCCTCCTTCATTCATCATTTAAGACATACTGCGAAACTTTCAGTGTTTGGATGATGCAGGTTGATTAGCAAATCGACTCTCTTATATATATATATATATATATATATATATTATATTTTACTGACTAAAATAAAATAAAAGCAAATTAATTCTTAAAAAATCGAGTTTTTTATCTCCTAAATTAAATTTTATGAATACTCGATCAAAAATTAAAAAAAAAAGTTGTAATCTTCAGTTTATTAAATTGAAACTAATTTTCAAAAGTAATAAAGTACTTGGGGCACGCCGTAGCGTAGTGGTTAAAGCACTGAGCTACAAGCCGGAGGGTCGAGGGTTCAAGTCCCGTTGGGGTCAGGATTTTTAAACTGGCCCAAACCCTCTGGCGGCACTATGGCCCTGAGGTCGACTCAGCCTCTAACGGAAATGAGTACCAGACGCTTGTTCTGGGGGTAAATGCGGCCGTCACGAAGGCTGACAACCCGGCTGACATAAAGTGCCGATTGTCTAGAAAAAGTGGGAGCCTTAACCTCCCACTACCCCAAGGGCTTCCTGGGGCCTGTTGTGGGATCAAAAAAAAATAATAAATGAAAAAATAAAGTACTTAGGAAAATTTTTGGACCAAAGAGAGATGAACAGACTGGCGAATGGAGAAGACTTCATAACAATGAACTACATGGTCTTTATAGGAAACCAGATATAATAAGAACAGTTAAGACTCGTAGACTGCGATGGGCAGGATATGTTGAACATATTGGGAGTGAAAGACTTGCATGGAAGCTTCTTGTAGGGAAGCCAGAGGGAAAACGCCCAGTTGGTAGACCAAGAATGAGGTGGGAGAATAACATTAACTATGATTTGTGGGAAATATATTATACAGGGAATGATTGGAAAGCATTAGCTCAGGATATGGATGTATGGAGAGCTTATGTCCGTGCGGCCATGAACCTACGGGTTCGATAGTGCCAGTGAGTGAGTAAAATTGTAAACAATGTATCGAAATTACTAAACTTCTCTTATTTTTCAAAATAATATTTATTTTCAAATGGACGGAACAGGCAACTCTTGCCTAAACCAGGAAGTGAAGAAGAAGAAGAAGAAGGAATTAACGGTTAGTTGTTATCCTAATCTACTTCTTGCTTCCACATATTTGTACCCAAAAGTTCCTGCTTTTAAACTTTTTTTTTAAATTTCAAACATTGCTATTTATTTTTCCATGGAGCGATAGGCCAAGAAGGCCCTTAGCCTACTAGCCGGCTGCTGGTCTCACATTCACATGTATTAATCACAGAGGTAGATGATCATCTAGCCAGTGTAGGGGTGACATGTGGTCAGTATGTCGAGTCCCCCAGTCGTTATAGCTGGTTTTCTCAACCTGGAAGACCTTGCTATTATTGTTGAGAAATTTAAGGAAACATAATGGTTTATTTTACGAAGTAATATTTTATTAGGAAGTAATATTTTGAGTCTGGGCAAGCTGAAGATGATATAGAAGATTATATCGAAACATGTTCAAGAACAAATCGACATTAAATTGAGGTAAGATGATTCCAGACTAAAAAAAACTTGATTAAGGAAACATGTTCCTGTTGTCTCTCTTTTGAACTGACTTTTTTATATAATGTATGGCACTATTAAAAGAACCCTTAAAAACACAAGAAAATAAACAAAAATTAAATTTTATACGGTAATGGCTGTTCCTGTATTGATGTATGGATCAGAATGTTGGAGATCACTAAAAGACAAGAACGAAGATTGGAAGCAGCTGATATGCGATTTTTAAGAAATATAGCAGGATATACTCTGTTGGATAAGAAAAGAAATGAAGATATAAGAAAGGAACTAAATATTTTCTAACTTACAGACCGAATAATTAAATATAGGAACGACTGGAAAGAACATATTGATAGAATGCCAGAAGGAAGATTTCCAAAATTATTGCTAAATTATAAACCGCGCGGAAGGAGAAATGTTGGTCGCCCACACGGAAGATGGTCTGAACAATTTTAACAATTGTAGCTTTCATGAAACCGGAACGAGCCAACAGGCTCAATTCCTGGAAGATGGTGATGATGGTGATTATTATTATTATTAATATTATTATTACTATTATTATTATTATTATTATTATTATTATTATTATTATTATTATTATTATTATTATGCTATAGTTTTTTACGAAACGAAGAGATAAATTGTGCCTATCATTTGTTAACACCACAAATGGTATAAACTGATTTACAGCTCTTATATATTATGAACTTCTGCAAGGAAATTTTAAACAATACAAAAAAAAACTCTATAAAACATTCTGAGGATTTTACTGGACTGCGAAGAATTACAATTTGACCAGTTGATACTTGACTTTTACCAGTAGAGTATACTTATTTTCCGCTTAAATATATTAATCCATGGATATTATACAAACGAATAGCTGATCATTATGATTATTACAATTATGAAGGCTATTTAACTCATGCCCCAAATGGGAGTCAATGACCAATCACGTTTCAATGATTTCTGTTTTACAGCCAATCACAGTCGTGTTTCACCAATATTTATCAATATTAAATTTACCATATTAAAGAAAGCTCCTTCTTTTTATATTCTGAACAGGTCTGACCATTATTTTGCAGTGACAGACTCCGTAAGAAATACGGCTACCATATTGTATATATAGTGCATGGATGTCAACACATAGCGCTTGCAGGAGTTAATATAAAAACATTTGTAGCAATTGATTATACCAACGAAAAAAGAAACCACTATTTGCACTTTCTTAAATGTATTTTTTCCCAGGTAACAATCCAGAAAAATATAATTATCATATTTACATCATACGACATCAGAAATGGATTAATATACAGTTTGATGTGTTTCATTTTCTCTCCACTAGAGAGCATTCTTACAATATTGCGTTCCTTTGGCAATAAATAGTATGATCTGATTGCAGTGATAAACAAAAGAAGCAGATGAAGCGTACCAATCGTTTCTCATTTGTTTTCAAACATCGCCGTTTACATTAAATATATAAGTATTTTAAAATAATTATAGTTAAAAAGTGATTTATGAGTAAACAGCTTAATTTTATTCGTTAAATAGTCCTAACAAATACCACTCTTGATTTCCAAATTCTCTACATAAATTCACTCCTCACCTCATGAGTCGTGAATTTATCGATAATTTGGAAATCACTCGTGGCATTACTTATGATAAATGTACCAATTATTGCAATAAATAGGCCTACTAAATTAGTAGTATCAATGTAATATTAAATAATTATTTAGAATATTCAATTAATAATTCTGTATCAACTTAATCGACTTAATGGAAAATCAAAACTTGCACTCGCATCAGGACTCGAGGATTCAAAGTTCAACTCCGCCAAGATATTTGAAGTACATATTGTTTTTATTATTAACGACGATCTTTAAAAACTCACGTCATTGGAGAGATAATTCAAACCTGGGCGTGAAAGGACTGACAAATGTTGCTCAGAGGTCCCTTATTTCAGGCCCTATTCCGTAAATTCACAGCTTTACTTTCCTTTTAAAAAACCGTGCCAATAATTATTACACCCTTAAAATAAATCGATCGCGGCCGGCTTTGGTGGAATTTTTCAGGCGATGAAAATTCGAACACACTGATTCCTTTGTAGGAGAAGTTACATATTGACAGTTTAATGTATTGCTGTGAGAGATGTTGAAGAACCCTCTAACATGAAATGCATACTGCTGGCAAATTTCCCAAGTGTAAGAGATCACCCGCTGGCGTCGTGAATAGCATCGTAATAAAAACGGACCACATTAAACTCGCTAAACGAACAATAATATTGTGCTTTATAACTAATGTTCTATTCACTACAAGATTGTAATAACTTATTTCAACATATTCTTTTCCTCGTATTCATCGATGTATTGTTTGGATAGTTATTTTAACAGGCAATCTGCGGTGCTGCATTTCTCTTTACCTGAAAGTAGTACAGTGTGCTGCCTACAGAATGCAGGGACATCTCTTTTTAAATGGTTCCTCTGGGGTAGTTTCATCACATCTTACTTTATTACCAGACCTCTAAAATTAATATCTAGGCACCTAAAATAGGGCTTAAAACTGCAAAATTGTTTCTAAAATAATATTTTAGGATTTTAAAAACTTATAACGTATTTAAGAGGAAAATAAATGTAAGAATTATGAAATTAATAAAATAAATAAGCTAATTGGCCACAAAGTAAAATTATTGTGAAGTTATTTTTACATGTTTTTTTTGGATGCTCTGATAAATTTATATTTCCGGAATTTTGGCAACGGTGTACTAATTATATAAATTTAATTTTAAGTTTAAAATAGGTAGCAATTGGTAAAACAGGCATTATTGGGCATAATTAAACTCGCCCAAGTGGCTGTCTACTGCACCATTTATCTAACTTTGTTCTTATTTTATTGCTACTAACAACTAAGTCATTAGCACTATCGATCCTTAAGGTTCTTGGCCGCGCGGACATATGCTCTCCACATATCCCTATCCTGATCTAATGCTTTCTAATCATCCCCTGTATAATCTACTTCCCTCAAATCATGATCAATGTAATTCTCCCTCATTCTTGGTCTACTAACTGATCGTTTTCTTTCTAGTTTTCCTACAAGAAGCTTCCATGTCCCTCTTGCATTCTCCATTAGTTCAACATGTCATTTATTGTTATTAATATTAATTTTAATTATTCCACGTAGTAGCCGAGTGATCTAAGGCATGTAACTAACTAACTCACTTCGATTATCGAACCCGGAGGTTCATGGCCGCGCGGGCATAAACTCTTCATACATCCCTATCCTGAGATGTTTTCTAATCATTCCCTGTATAATCTACTTCCCTCAAATCATAGTTAATGTTATTCTCCTACTTCATTCTTGGTCTACCACCTGGGCGTTCTCCCTCTGGTTTTCCTACAAGAATCTTCTATGCAAGTCTTTCATTCTCCATTCGTGTCAATGTCCTGCCCATCGCAACCTACGAGACTTAACTGTTCTCATTATATCTGGCTTCTTATAAAGACCATGTAGTTCAATATTATGTAGTCTTCTCCATTCGCCTGTCTGCTCATCTCTCTTTAGTCCAAAATTTTTCCTAAGAACTTTATTCTCAAATATCAGGCATTTTACTATGGTGTATGTAATGGTTCAAATCCCCATGAGGGAAAGTTTCTAATGGAATTTCAGCTAGTAAGGAATCACTGCCCACTCAGAATCATTTAGAATTCGGTTAGCTGCAATATGTAGCGGATCCAAGTTAAGAATATAACGGGCGATGGAGCCGACATACTGACCACATGTCTCCCCTATATGGACAGTATGATGGTTTCTTTAGCTTTGAAGTAAATGTGGATGCGAGGGCAGCAGCCGGCTGGTTGACCAATGGCATGTCGTGTCATAGCTTCTTATCGATTTTAATTGTCATTAACAGAACTAATATTAAGGCGTAGATGCTATTCTTATTATTGTCAGTTTGATCAAATTTTCATTACAGCTTATCCGCCCTTAAAGCGATCGTCATCAAAACAAAACCACGTGACCTGCTCGCTTTTCATTGGTTATGGACACTGACGTACGTTGTAAAAGCAATAAATACGCGAAAGAAATAGTTCCCTTCATTAAATTTAAAATATGTTCTGTGAATATACTTATTATTCGCGAATGAAAATAATAATATTCAAAACATAGAAAATATTCTAAAATACACCTAATCAATAATTACAACTTCTTCTTCTTCCTTCCTTCCAAGTATTAGGCCAAGGCCTGTTACGATCCTATAGAAAATTTTCCCTCCAGCGTTTCATAGGACGGCCCAGTGATCTTCGTCCTCTTGGTATATATTTATAAACAGCTTTGGGGATCCGATTTGAACTCATTCTTTCAAGATGGTGTTTCCAATTTAGTTGGTACTGTTTAATATATTCCAAAATTGGCGTAGTCTTCAATTCTTTTAAGATATCGGTGTTCCTTTTCCGATCCCATCTGGTGTAACCCGCTGTTCTGTGCATGAATCTCATTTCACAAGCCGTTATTCTGTTTTCATGTTGTCTTTTTAGTGTCCATGCTTCACTACCATAGGTCATCTCACTGGTCTAGCCAAAGTGTTATATAAACGTAATCTGGTGTTTTTTTTTGTACAAGGGATGGTTTCATAACTTGATTCATAATTCCTAAATAATTATAACTTAAAATAGTTTATTGCATATGGATGATGCATTTGAGTCATGCTTCCATGATTCTGTTGAAAAAAAAGGCAGAAGATGTCGAGTCTTCTGTTACTGTGTTGCCATCTAAATTTTTAAAATACAAGTCTGGCAAATCTTTGGCTAGTGGGGGGGAAAAAAAAAGAAGTTATTTTAAATGTATTTCACAAGTTCAGTGAAAAATCTCACGAGCTTTCTTGTAATCTACCCCCTTCAACGATCACATGTCTTAGATACTTCACATATGCTCCCTGTCAATGTGACAGTAATTGTGGTGCGAATGGCGGAAGGATACAATTGGCGTTTGTTTATGTTAGGATCGCTCTAAGAGCGGATATGGTATAGAATTCTCAATCCTGAAAAAATAGAACGGTGAGCAAAATTTAACCAACGTTCTAAACCAAAATATCTTACTTACATAGTAGATACTCCATCAGGCTAAATACATCTATACTATTCTATTCTAGATATCTCTTGAGTGGACATGTCACTCATGATATCTGTACGGACGTAAGCGCAACTAAACCCGATTGGTTAAGAACCCCCCCCCCCAAATAAAGGCCAGGTCCCGACTTGGGTAATTGGAACCATAGGATGAAGGACGGATTTAACATTATAAGATTATAACTTTCTTGAATGCCACCAGGTTGTCCAATGAAATTTCTGGTATTCTCTCCTGTCATTTTCTTAGTGGGGCGCATGGAAGTCGAGTTATATTAATCTAATAATAAGCATACGGATAATAAATTAATAATGAAGCACTAGAAGAGTTCTTAAATTTAGAACATACATACTCCATGGTAAGACAAGCCTAGAAGATCCTTATTCCTATAGTATGAGGAGGAGTCGAACCTGGTACCTCATGAACTATCGACAGAAGCTCCTCCCCACAAGACCATGAGCCCCGGGTCTGAATTCAAATCTATTCAACGCTAAATGCTACTGATAACATCATCATCATCATAATTATCATCAACAAGGATTAAGCCCAATGGCCTGTTCCGATCTCATTATAGGTCGAATTGGTCCTTCCATCTCTTCAATGGTCTTCCCAATATTCATCTCCCTTTTGGTTTATAATTAAACATTCTTCTTGATATGCGCTGTTCATTCATTCGTAATACGTGCTGAAGATAAGCCTTTTGATAATATTTTATTCTTTCACAGAGATTAAATATATTAAGTTCTGTTCTTATATATCTGTGGAGTGTCCATTGTCACCAGTATTATTTAATTTATACTTGTACCATGTCATAAATGAATGGCAAGAACAAATTAATATAGATAGTGTATTGACAACTCTGCCTTTTGCAGACGATCAAGTAATAATGACAGCATCAGAAAATGCTTTACAACAATTCCTTTATACTTTAACATAAACTATATTAATAAAAGTATTATCAAATTAAACTATAAATAACGTAATGAAAGATAATTAACTGATCGGCCTATAGTCATTTATGTTCTACAGAGACAAGGATTTGTTGCATAAGTGTTAATGGAATCTGTGAATGTTGTATTTTAATGTAATATATGTTTGTTCTATAATAATGAAACTGTTAAAAAATAATGATGGTCCATCCAGATGGAAGAAGAAACTTAGGAAGTCCTAAAGCTAGGTGGAGGGATTCAATTTTGTAAGACGTCCAAAGACTTAAACTTCGAAATAGGTGGACAGTCGCCAGGAATAGAGATATCTGGAGGAGAATGCTAAGGGAGGCTATGACTCGACCCGGGTTGTTATGCCAAATATCATGATGATGATGATGATGATATGTTTGTTCTGATGGTCACATAACCTGAACTCCAGCATGCCAAATAATAAAACTTTTTTTTGTTTTCATAAAATTTGTAACTATAATTATCATTATTTATTCTGGGGAATAGAAAAAAACATAAAATCCGAAATTCCGAATTGATTTACATAATAATGCACCTATGTGGTCCCGAGGTAGCGTACTGCCTTGTCACGCATCGGGCCCATGTTCGATCCCCGGTCGGGACAAGTTTCCTAGGTGAGATTTTTTCGGAGTTTTTCCTCACCTGTAAGACAAATGTCAGAAAACTTTAAGGCCCAAATGGTTTCCGAAAATCATTTGGCCATCATAATCATCATTATTATATTCATTATGTTTAGTACGAACGTGTGTGTGAATGGTGCTTCTTGTCTTAATATTGTGTTGTCTCGGAGGAGGCTTTGAATTGAGCTGATCATTCATTCGGGGAGGCCCTCTATGTCCTTGTGTGTCAAAAAAAGTATGTATGTAATCCGTAGTTAAAATCCCTCTCCCGACAGGTCGCGTCACTGTAAGGCTAGGGTGGCGTGTGGCACGTAAAAGTCCCTACAAGGTGAGAGGTTAAACTAAACTAAGAAGAAGATTTACATAACGATTTAACTAAAAAAAAATGTGGGGCTACATATGTTTCAGATTAATTATCCAAGGGCAGTCTTCATTATATTATATTCATCATGCACTTTTAGCCTAGACATAGGGCTACATAGCTATACATTTTTATTCTTTATCTACATCTCTTACTAACACGCGCAGCTATTCCCAAGAGAGCAAGATGGAACCCAATAAAAACTGCTCCCAATCAAGTTGAGGTGGGGGTGGCGGCGGTTTTTGTTTGAATCGGGGAGGAAGAAGAATGAATGAGAGAGATACAAAAGGGAACGTAGGAGATCAGACGAGGGGAGAAAGATTTTAAAAACTAGGGTGTAAAGAGAAGGGTGGGAGTTTTGAGGGTGATCTAAGAAGTAGACAGTTGACGAGATACAGCAAAGATTCATCTTCTTGGGAAGATTTCTTTTGGTGCTTAGTAACTAAAAAAATTTACCTGGAGTAAAATAAGTTGATTTCTTACTAACTAAAATCTTCGTAATCCGGTCTTGATTTCTACTAAAACCTTGTTATTAAGGAGATCCGGAATCCCCTATTTCGATAATGATAAAACATACACTTTATAACGTTCCTGTCTTCTCAGAAAATATGCCTATTTATAATAAAAACATAAATCTTAACTGGTCGTTTATGAAAGATTTTATTATAGTTTATTTAAAAGAGGATTTTTTATTGTTGGTTTATTTATCTAAACTTAATTTATTTGTAAATTAATGTTTAATTATAAAGAAGAAAAAAATATAAAATCTAGCATTAGGAAAATGCTCCAGCAATAGAAACATGGGTATGGATACGATTAACAGAGATAAATTAGACATATAGGAAAACAAACAAATAAACAAGTACTGGATGAAATAGATAGAATCAGCGATAGTAAAAAAAAAAAAATTCGCCACATACTCCGCCACATTAACTTCTTAAAACAATTTCTGAAGGCTAAATTTCGAAAAAAAAATGTAAAGAGGAGATCAAGAAAATCTGCTTTGAAAGATGTAACAGAAATATAGAGTGCCCATTAGGGTTATAACTTTTTAGACTGTTTGTTGAAATAAAATATTTCCTATGCAATGAATGGGTGAACTTTTATTTAAAACCATTGAAAAAAGGCCTTCATTTCACTGAGTTTCCAGAAAAGGTCATCCGCAAATCAATGTTAAATATTGATATATAAATATATTTGGGGGTGACCTTTTCTTGTAGCTCAGTGAAATGAAGGCCTTTTTTCAATGATTTTAAGTTAAAGTTCATCCATCCATTGCACAGAAAATATTTTATTTCACAAAAGTCCAAAAAGTTATAACCCTAGTGCCCATACTATAAAGGAATGAAAAGGATAGCTGAAAGAACAGATGCATGGTTTCACTGAAAAGGCATTGACTTTAGATGATATATTTTTTTCGAGCAAGATACGATTTTGTTGCTTAGAAAATTATTTTTTTAAACGCAGCCCTACGTTAAGCAAATAATACCTAAATAATATTTGAGGAAACAAATCTGTTTCATAATTAACGTTTTGCAATAGGCTTATAAACATTGGAAGTAAGGCAGGTTCCTACATTACTAGGCTTATAAATAGGTTTATATTGGAGCAAGTCATAGCTTAGTTGGTTAAGGGGTGATGGGTGAAATTTTCGACATTTTCGAATTTAGCATTTTTTGTTGTTTGTATTAGTATAAGAATATACTACGTACCTTAAAGTATAAGTTGGTGAAGTTTCAGTGTCCTATAGCGCTTGTAAGTCTCCCTAATGACTGTAGGAGGGCATGTATGCTACATTCTAATTTAACTGCATGCAAACTTTCAAATAGGCATTTCCACACTTTTATTTTCATTGCATTTCAATACATTCAAATCAAAATAACATTGACAAATTTAATGATAGAAGCACGAACTTTTTACTGCATGTCCCACACACTATGCCTAATAATTCTGTGCATGGATTTTGAAACAACGTTGATAGTTTTTTTTTTAAATAAAATATAAAATATGTGAAAAAAATCATATGCAGATGATGTATATA
Organism: Diploptera punctata; assembly: GCA_030220185.1. Taxonomy (NCBI): domain Eukaryota; kingdom Metazoa; phylum Arthropoda; class Insecta; order Blattodea; family Blaberidae; genus Diploptera; species Diploptera punctata. The sequence goes on from JASPKZ010009820.1 coordinate 221,858, forward strand.
TTATTTTCTTCCTTTATTATAATGATATAGAAAATTTAATGCATAATGTTGTTCTAAATGAGTCAGTGGTCGTGTAGAAAAAAATAAAAAAAATTACTAAAAAATTATGGGACTTAAGTTATTAAAAAATTTAATATGCAAATGTTTAAATGGATTTTCTTCAATGATAAAAAAACCTTTAAGCCTAGAAGGATGACACTTCAATGTAATATTACCTATTATGGCATGAATATGTTTACAAAAAATCAAGTATGTAGCTTAAAAAATGTAGAAAATAGAAATTTCATCCATCACCCCCCTTAAGGCAATAGCTACAAGTCGGAAGATCGCTAGTTGGGATCAGGATTTTTAACTGATCTACACCTTCTGGTGGAACCATGACCCTGGTCGATTCAACCTCTAAGAGAAATGAGTACTTGCAAGATGTATGAACTGGGAATTAAGAAGGCCGTCACGAAATGCTGACAACCTGGTTGCCAGGTAGTGCCAATTCTTCAGAATGATGGGAGTCCTAACATCTTACCAATCCAAGGGATGTAAAACTTATAGGACTAGTAAGTTCTATTTAATTTTTAATTTAATTAGCCTATAATAAAACAATTTTACATGTGGATGTGAAGGGCCAGCAGCCGGCTGGTAAAAGGGCAACCGCTGAAAAGTGGAAAGACCCTCAATCGGATAAAACAATTTTCACGATATTTGTTTTCCTTTATTTTATTAGATTACACTGGTCAACATGATTTTTGTCTCATGAGTACCAATAGTTGTAGTTAATGCAGTTTTTTTTATCGTGTTTTCAAATATGTATTCGGTATTTCTCCATCACCCACAGTTTTTTTATTTCAATTTAAATTAATCGATTTAAATAATTATTTTTTTAATAAACCTAGATTTCTTCCCAGAAAATCTTGGAGCAGTGAGCGATGAGCACGGGGAACACTTTCATCGGGAGATTTCAGCTATGGAAAAGAGATATCAAGGCACATGGAATCCTAATATGCCGGCCGATTATTGTTGGACAATCAAGAGTGATGCTGCACAGGCGAAATATAGCAGAAAATCGTCATTTCTAACTTTCTAGGTGAGTCCGAATGTTCGAATATTGTGTAGTTACGAATGTATAAAATATTAAAGTGTTTGAAATTATAAATTCCTGTTTTCTCGGAAACCTTGCATGATGGAGAAAAACCGATATCATATTTGAATTCACTAAAAAAAATACTATCATAATCACATATTTTCTTTCTGAGACAAAAAAAAGTTTATTTTTTGTGTTCAGTGTAATTGGAAGAAATTGGACCAATATTGCACTGAATGTCTGTAGTTCAGCATTGGAAAAGATAAAAAAAAAAAAAAGAGAGAGAGAGAGAGAGAGAGAGAGAGAGAGAGAAACCTATAGGGCTTATAGTAAAGGCCTAGATGTCTCTCCGGTTTTATCAGACAGCTTGCAGCTTCATGTAGCATACATATAAAATCGCTGAGTTGAAAATCATCTAATGGATATAGATGTGATATGTTGGTCAGCGTATCGGGACCCCCAGCCATTATGACTGATTTTCTCAACTCGGTAACACTACTTATCGTAGCTATCAAATTTATCACGATGTTGGATGGCCATGGATCTACGAAAACATTTCTTTGACAGAAGGGAAAAAATGACATAACTAAAAAAATATTATGAGTATTCTGTTCTTTATACAATATTAATCTAGGAGTTAATGTAAATCTTACTCTGAATTTTTTCCCACCCTAATAGCAGAACAATGTTTTTATTGTAATTATATTTCAATTACTACATATTGAAAATAATTTATAAACAATCTTTTGCTGAAAAGGTTAACTTTTTTCATTAATTAAATAAAAATAAAACTTGGTTTTATTTGATTTTCATATTTATTAAGATATAATTTTACAGCTGTTTCGGTACACTGTACCTTCTTCAGACATGTTATAACAAATATGAATTGTGTTATTATAGTACTTATCAACTGATCTAAGCAACAATGCAAAATAATTTATTTAAATTTTTTAATTTAACAAAGGCGATTCATTCAAATCAAGTTGAGAATTTAACAATTTATTACTACTTTTCAATTTATTTATTTCTACAGCCTCCAAAAGGTCTAACTTCTTGAGAGCATATAACAGAAATGTAGAATATTCAAAATATGCTAACCACCTATTCCAATTTAATAATTGTTTCAATCCAAATTTTGAAATTTAACATGTTTGTGATAAGGGTAGAAGTTGGACCTTTTGGAGGCTGTAGAAATAAATAAGTTGAAAAGTAGTAATAAATTGTTAAATTCTCAACTTTATTTTTAATGAAACGCCTTTGTTAAATTAAAAAAATTAAATAAACTATTGTTGTATTGTTGCTAAGATCTGTTGATATGTACTATAATAACACAATTCAAATTTGTTATAACATGTCTGAAGAAGGTACAGTGTACCGAAACAGCTGTCACTGAATTATATAATAAATATGAAAATCAAATAAAACTGCAAGTTTTATTTTTATTTAATTAATGAATATGGATTTTCATCAAGTAAACACTAACTCAATTTATTTATTTTTTTACTTGTGTGATTTTTCTCGCCGGCTAAAGATTACCTTCGAACTAGACGGGTCCCATAATATAAACCTATATACAATATTTAATTTTTTTTTTCAAAATTAAAAAGTGTGCTGGAAGAAAATAAAAAAAGGAGAGAGATAGAGATGGGTCACTGAGCACGGGCCATTTAAATAAAGGTCAAAAGGGGAAAAAGAGGGACATAGTGACAGGACCGTTGCTGAGGGAACATATGCCTTAAAGCAGTGAGTTATATAGTCAATTTTATTTCTAAAAGACTGGTTTGTCAAAAATTTTTCTACCGCTTTTTTGTATCAAAGAAAAAACGTTGGAAATGCTATTCATCACTCAGAAACTAAGTTTCATCAATGACAGTCCTTTTTCAACTAAAAACCAGTAACATTTTACGTTACCTTACAAGATTTTTAAAACGAGGGGGATAAAAATTATCTGCATGAAAGTTCAACCGTAAAATATTTTTGTAGATTAAAACTTAGCCATCGGCTAGGAGGTTAGGCTACCGTGCATCTCAAGCTGCCACACCCCAAAATAAGCTAGAGGCACAAATACTTTTTTTTTAATTTCACAAAAGACGAAGAACAAACAAAAAATCAACTAAAATATCTATGGACATCAAAAATAAAAATGTAAAAAAATAGGAGCTGTTGTATTTCTTGAATAAGTATAGAGGAAGGTGAAACAGGTATTAAATCTCAATAGGGGGACTCTAAGAAGACAGGACCGTGATTCAAAATTAGAGACGTGGAGAGGGGAGGAGGCTTACGCCAAGCGTGTGTTACTCACACGCAATGCATCACATGATTATAGACTCAAGTCATATACACTTTTTTTTTGTAATATTTAGTTTCAAATCCACAAGAAGCAAAAAATGTAGAATACATGTTGCGGTTCAAGGAAAAGTGGTCGTATTATACCAGAATCAAATGATCGAAATGACCGTGGAATAATATTAACTACAGAGCAAAAGAAGACGCTTTCTCCTCGTCGGTTTCATTGCTACTTCATTTAAATGGTACCCCAGTTACTTACCTCGATATTTTCTCACTTTCCCTAACCACGAAAAGTTGTAGGTCTGTGTATGTGTCATGCTTCATCAGCAGCCCGATTCGAGCCTCGGCTTCCCTCATAACCCTCTTCCGTGCATCTCTGTCTCTAGCAACCATCTTTCAATTCTCAGCTTCCTTACTCCAAGCGCGACAGGCCTAGAAGGCCCTTGGCTGACCATCCGGCTGCTGGCTTCACATCCACATGAATTAATCACAGAGGTAGACGATCATCTATCCAGTGTAGGGGTGACATGTGGTCAGCATGTCGGGTCCCCCAGCCGGTTTAGCTGGTATTCTCAACTTGGAGTCGCTACTTATTGTAGCTACCCAAATGTCTCACGATGCTGGGTGGGCACCGGTCCCATACTGGCCGAAATTCCATGATAAAAATGTCTTCCCCCATGGGGACTCGAACAAGCGCAAGTCCCGTAGCTCTGTGCCAAGGCTTCGTGCCTTAACCACTCGGCTACGGCGCGGGACCTCAGCTTCCTTAGATCCTCCAAAATTCCATCCATCCAACGAAGCCTCGGCAGTCCCGTATTACTTTTTTTCTTCAAATTTACATTCCATGATTTTTTTAGGTACGAGTATCTCATGTTCAGCCATTGTTTGTACGTGCTCTGCTCACCCAAATCTTGAAACTTTAATTGATGTAACCACATCAAGAGACTTATACAATATAAAACTGTTAGAGCTCAGAGTTGTACCTTATACACCATTCTCCTTTGTCGCATATTGGGCCATTCATTTTTCTTAATATATATATTTTAAATGAACTCAGTCTTGACATATCGGTCTTGGACAAGGTCCATGTTTCACTGCCAATGCCATGCTTACTATACTTTTTAGTGTTTTCCGAAAGAATGTAGTTATTGAGGCCCTTCTTATGATATTTAATACGTATTAGCTTTACTTGCTAGAAATGTAATATGTTGATTTCCATTTTAAAGTGCTCTTATTTAAGAGACCACTAGATGGCGGTAGTGGAACAAAAGTTCACTATCTGGCGTACGGATATCGTATTAGTATAAGAGAACATCTATGTTTAAATCGTGACGCCTATAGCTTAAATCGTTAAAGCACTAACTTGCGTTCAAATCTCGATTTAGGGATATTTTTTTCTTCAAATTGTTCTTCTTATGAAACGATTTTTTTAAATCTTCATCGATCCTACTTAGTAGACACCGAAAATTGGCATCTTAATGCATAGTGTGTACAGAGGGTCCCAAATTTATGAATCACTCTTTGAAACGTTATACCTCAGCAAAAAATAAAACAGAAATACAATTTTTGCTGTGTATGATCTAGAAGGCACTGGAAAAACATAGCAGAGCGTTCATAGTTCACAATGTGTTTATAAACAAACATGGAGATGAAATTGTCATCCGATGGATGTAAGTCGTTATTGAAGTGTTATTGGAAAGTGGAGATTGTTGTTGAAGTTCAACATGAATCCATGTCCTAATGATCTCTTTGATAATAAAAATGAGGTTTCCAACAATACGGGGCCCCATCTCACTTTCATACTGATGTGAGAATTTTTTTTTTCTCGATCGCACATTCAATCAGAGATGGTTAGGACGAAGAGGAAGTGCTACGGAGTTCTCGCCTCGATCTCCTGATTTAACCCCTCTAGACTTTTACCTTTGGGGAACTTTAAACAACACGGTGTACGCCACAAAACCACCGACACTGGAAGAACTAAGAGATCAGATTGAATATGACATCAATGATATTCCATTAGCAACAATACAGACGGTATTTTGCTATGTTCGACTTTCTTTGTTGGGAGCTTACATTAGCAGAAGGTGGACATTTTGAACATGTACCAGCTTAAGGAATACAGCACATCAAAAATTATATTTCTGTCTCATTTCATTGCTGAGAAACGACGTTTCAAAGAGTAAATACATAAATTTGAGACACTCTGTACACATGTATGTATGTATGTATGTATGTATGTATGTATGTATGTATGTATGTATGTATGTATGTATGTATGTATGTATGTATGTATGTATGTATGTATGTATGTATGTATGTATGTATGTATGTATGTATGTATGTATGTATGTATATTTATTACGTATAAACGTATATGTATGCTAACGCTTTAGCGGGCTTTTTTTGGGAACCAAACTAGAAATGGAGCAATGAATTAAGAAAAGTAAAGTTAAGTTCATTAATTATCAAAGTCGGACCATCTAAAGCAACAATTTAAAAATTGCTTTAGCGTCCGTATTTTTAAAAAAAACGAAACTCAGTACATTTTATTGAAATAAAACAAGAAATGTATTCTCCAAAATTTATCAAAATCCGACAATTAGGAGTAAGGGTTTACATGAAAGCCGTAGATAATTATAAATCGCTCTAGGGACCCCCATGCCTATTTTCTCTAATCGTAATTGAATCCATACGACTTAAATAACAAAGGAAATGTATGTTTCGTAAACATGCAAACTCGCAACAAAATTTCAATTTGCGAAAAATTCGCCTGGTTTATGCAATTTCTACTTCAGTTATATATTGAGACGCTCAAAAATCTTTAGACAACACCAGAAGGTTGTACGTTTCTATATTTGTATATTCATGCATCTTCGGGAAATGGAAGTGGTATTAATTTAGCCTAGGCTTTATAATCAACTATTAAATAACGATTAATGTTAAATTTAATAAATGAAATTCCAACCCAATACTTGATCAGAATTTTGCGAAAAAAAGAAGAAAAAGTAGGTTTGATAAAAAGATTTGAACACATGACATCCCGAATACGAACGAAACACTATCATAATATGAACTAACTCGCTTGGTTATATGTTATAGGCTAAAGGCGATAAAACCCTGTCTTACTCCCGCTCGCTCTCGCAAGCGAGAGCGATTGAAAGGGAGTGCTGCCACGAGTAACAAGGGCCTCGAGAATGAAAAGTCACGGGATTCTAGCGGTGAGTACGAAGGATGAAGTCATACATTGTTCCGTGACACGTAAGAAATGTTAACCGCTTATACGAAGCGGTTACGTTTATCAATAGTCAAAGGAATTCCTTGTTTTACGAAATAAACATTTATTACTATTATTTCATCCATACTAATTCTGCCCGAGGTCAGGTCTTTCACTGCAATCATAGAATTTTCATTCTATGCTTTGCAGCTTAACTAGGGAATTATAGGTGTCGTAGCTTCCCGTTGCTTTCCACACTGGTGAAGGATGATTATGATAGCCGGATGATTTCGGGGACCGTTGGGACTTAAGCTTCCTGGAATTTGTCTTACAGGTGAGGAAAAACCCCGGAAAAACCTCACCCAGGAGCCTGTCCCGACCGGGAATCGAACCCGGGCCCGCTGCGTGACAAGGCAGCACGCTATCTCGAGACCACAGCGGTGGACTCTACTACTGTTATTACTGCTTAAAAACAAATATATAAAACATTTAAAGGCCATTCCACATGAACCGCCAATATATATATTCCGATCCGATTGAGGGTCTTTCCACTTTTCAGCGGTTGCCCTTTTACCAGCCGGCTGCTGGCCCTTCACATCCACATGTGTCAATCACAGAGGTAGATGATCAACAGCCAGTGTAGGGGTGACATGTGGTTAGCATGTCGAGTCCCCCAGCCGTTATAGCTGGTTCCTCAACCTGGAGCCGCTACTTATTGTAGCTACCCAATTGCCTCACGATGCTGGGTGGGCACCGGTCCCATACTGGCCGAAATACCATGAGAAAATTTCTTCCCCCATGGAGACTTGAACCAGCGCAAGTCCCGTAGCTCTGCGCCAAGGCTTTCTACCTTAACCGCTCGGCTACGGCGTGGGACCAATATATATATATATATATATATATACACACACACACACATACTGATTATACAGGGGATGATTGGAAAACATTAACTCAAGATGGGGATGTATTGAGAGCTTATATCCGTGCGGCCATGAACCTATGGGTTCGATAGTGCCAGTGAGTTAGTTAGTTATATTAAATATATAAACTGAACTCGCATTTTCAAAAATTTACAATTACTGGTAGTGAAACGGTCCACCGCTGTGGTCTCGAGGTAGCGTGCTGCCTTGTCACGCAGCGGGCCCGGGTTCGATTCCCGGTCGGGACAGGCTCCTGTGTGAGGTTTCTTCGGGGTTTTTCCTCACCTGTAAGACAAATGTCAGGAAGCTTAGGGCCCAACGGTCCCCGAAAATCATCTGGCCATCACTATCATCCTTATCATTATCTCATCATCATCCTTGACCGGTGTAGAAAGCAACGGGAAGCTACCATACCTATAATTCCTTAGTAAAGCTGAAAAGCATAGAACGAAAATGCTATGATTGCAGTGAAACAGCTGCCTTCGGGCAGAACACTATGGAATAGTAAAACGTTATGGTGCACTGAAGATAGGCTATATACCGAATTTCAAGTCTAAGCTTGATATATTGTAATTAAAGAATCATTAGATCTGTCAATTTATCGCATTTTTAAAAAGATGCATTTTGTTTGTTATAAATTTCTCGAAGTATAACTGTTCTATATAATTTTATATACTATCGCTTGAAAATTAGTACGCTGACATTTATGTTTTTCTAATTGGCGTAAATTCAATTAATGTAGAATTGACCATTTTATATAAATAATAAGTTATTCTATACTGGTCAACTACTGGCTGATAGTTTTATTTACTGGAATATGAAAGGAACTTCATAATGTATAATTCTCTTAACAATTTCGCATGGAAATAAATTGATGTAAATTCTGAACACGTATTAGTGCTGTCAAAGTGCATTTTATTTGCAGTGCTAAGTACATAGTTAATGAATTTTTTTTCACATGTAATATACATGCTTATATTCAAAGCATAAAGCTTGTAGAATGTAGGTTCCATCAGATAATTTATTTAATACATCATTCTTTATCTCTCGTCAATGTATAGGCCTACATTATTTTGCTCATGAAGACTGTTCAGTGCCAACGGGAAATCTGATTCAACGAGAATCCTGGTCGCTCTCGTTTGCATTCTATCCACGTCCCTGAATATACCAGGTACCAATGTAGAAGCAACGAGACCGTGTGGAGCGAGATTCGAGTGGGAGTGAATGTGAACTTGACCGCCTCTATTATATAGGTCTACTGCATACACTCTCCCTCTCTCTCTCCCTCTCTCTCTCTCTCTCTCACACACTCACACACATACTCTCTTTCTCTGTTTTATAATTAATAAAATAATTAATTTCAGTAATTTGTAAACTCGCAAAATAATCAACTATAGGTCTATGGCTTACGAAACCCTTGTTCAACAAGCCTTCTTATTTTTTTCAAGATCCCACTATAAGCCTTAGGAGGTCCTTGAGGTAGAGGGAGGGTTATTAAGACTCCTACCTTTCTGGACAATAGGTACGAGATGTCAGCCGTGTTATCAGCCCTGTGTGTCAGGCGACTTTATCCCCAGAACATATACCTTGTACTCTCCCCTTTAGTGCGAGTTGACTCCAGGACCATGGCGTTGCCAGAAGGTTTAAAAATCCTGACCTCATAGAGACTTGAACCGATGAATTTCCGGCTTGTGCCTTATTGACTTAATCAACAATGCTACGGCGTGCCCCCTTATTAATCAATAAAAAATTAAAATAATTTCTTCATACAAAATTTGTATGTTTATTGCTGTGGGTAGACCTCAGATAGGTAACAGTAGGTTTGATTTAATAAAAAAAAATTCACACATAAACATAAAAAAAATGGATCTGGCAACAATGTGGACTCACAATCAAGGAAGAGAAATAATGTACGTTGCCTGCCTCCTGACCTCTACCCAAAGAGAATTATTTACTATGGGAGCTATCAATGGAAATAACGCAAAAACGGGCTAAATGCAATTTAAATTCCAGTGTCAATGTTATCATTCGGATGCTTACATAAGGGGTAAGTCCAGCGCTGTGGTCTCGAGGTAGCGTGCTGCCTTGTCACGTAGTGGGCCCGGGTTCGATCCCCGGTCGGGATAGTTTTTCTGAGGGAGGTTTCTACCGGGTTTTTCCTCACCTGTAAGACAAATGTGAGAAAACTTTAAGGCCCAAACGATCCCCGAAATCATATGACCATCATCATCCTTATCATTATCATCACCATCATCATCCTTCACCGGTGTGAAAAACAACGGGAAGCTACCACACCTACAATTCCCTAGTAAAGCTGCAAAGCATAGCATGAAAATGCTATGATTGCAGTGAAAGACCTGCCGTCGGGCAGAATTACTATGGATGGATATAATGGGTTTTGTGTTCTATATTCGTTATTTAACATTTGTTCCGTTTTTTGCAACAAACGTTAAAAGTAAACACAATACAGGAACTAAACTAGAGAGTACGCATTTCAGAGCTAGGTCAAAACAAACAGCGTTGTCTATCCATAAGTGATCTCCCCTGATTATTTTCTCAAGATGTTTTAATGTCCCGAGTGTATGGACCAATATACTGTAAAGTATACAATATCATGTTCAAGCTTCTAAAGATCGAAATATCATGGAACAGGTTTAAAAATCATGTAAATGTTATCTGAACCTACATCGATGATTTTTAAGCTATCTTTGTTAGAAAATAGACAAAGAAACAAATAATGGAGAATAAGGTTGTTGTCTTATATGTGCATTGAAGTCTCCATACAAATATGACATTCTCTTATTTCAAGAACATGAATTAGAATTATGTTCGGTGCGGAAATGACAACTTGAGGAAATTATGTTACGGAATTGAGTATGAGGTGATAGAGCTAGAGAAGAAGGGGACTTCCAGGTTGCTACCGTGATCACGGGCGGTGGACCGAGAGCTATGCCTTGGGGCCGGGTGCGGAACTAGAGAGGGGATATGAAGGCAATGTGGAGGGGATCATGTGACCTTGAGGCTTTTTGCGGTATACACTGCTCAAATCAGGTGTGTTTGGTATGCTCATGATTTCCTTTTTTTAATATATACAAAAAACACCTCTTAAATGAATTATCTCTTATTTATAATTTAGTGGTTTATAACCGCTGTGCGCCACATTAATTTGCCAACTACAATGCGTGGAAAGTAAACATTTTTAGAGTCACAGTGCTCAGGTAGTGAAATAAGTATTCACAAAAATGTAAATTTAATTTATAGTAAGAAGGCACCATCTAATTTATAATAATAATAATAATAATAATAATACTAATAATAATAATAATAATAATAATAATAATAATAATAATAATAATAATAATAATAATAGTAATAATAATAATAATAATAATTTCTATTTATATACAGAATTTTAATGTTTACACATCTTTCTGTGCCTAAAGTTTTATTTTTCTTCTCCACTCGTCTCTCTTCATCCAATCCATGTCCTCCAGTCCCCTTGCTCTCATTCCAGTTCTTATTTCCTGCATCCACGAGTTTCGAGGTCTTCCTCTCCTCCATCTTCCAGGTGGACACCATTCCAATGTTTTCCTGGGTAATCTTTCTTCTTACATTCGTCGTACGTATAATAATAATAATAATAATAATAATAATAATAATAATAATAATAATAATAATAATAATATAATAATAATAATAGTAATAATAATAATAGTAATAACAATAATAATAATAAATTATTAATTTATAAACAGGTTTACAATGTAATAAAACATATTCTGTGCCCATATTTTTTAAAATGTTTATCTTCTTTCTCCATTCTTCTCTATCTTCCCATTTCAATTCTTCCAGACCTGGCTCCGTCATACCTCTTCTTATATCATCTATCCATTTAAATCTAGGTATAATAATAATAATAATAATAATAATAATAATAATAATAATCTTGTATCTTGTAAGCCCATGTTTCCCTTAACAGAGATTTAGGCGCTCTTCCCCTATAGGGAAGAATTTGAACCATACTATTAATTTAGTTGCATTGTTTTCGTATAAATGTCCTTTGAGTTGTCCGTGGTCAGCGTTCCGCCTCATACTGACATCTAGGAAACCAAGGTAGTACTAGGACGGGAAAATTCGGTAAATTTTGCTTAAGAGGCCTTTTCATTCAGGCTTAAGGATCTTTTACGAGCCTGAAAATCTTCACACACGGCACCCACGGCTTAAAGTCCCTCCCGGAAGACCTGCTCCTTGGATTTTTCCATCCTAAAAAAATCCATCGACCCCGGCCGGGTTTGAACCCGCGATTCTCGGGACCAGAGGCAAGGAGCATAACCACTAGTCCACCGCGGCCAATAATAATAATAATAATAATAATAATAATAATAATAATAATAATAATAATAATAATAATAATAATAATAATAATAAAACAAATAAAATAAAAATTTTGTTTTATTAAACAGGTTGAAATGTATACATCTTCCTGTGCCCAATATTAAGTTTTACTTCTCTTCCTCCATTCATCTCTATCCTTCCAATCACCATCCTGCAGTCCCCTGTCCTTCTTAAAATTAATAATTCCCTCTATCCATGTCTTCTTAGGTATACCTCTTCTTTTCCTCTGATTTGGAATTCACTCCAAACTCCTAACTTTCATACATCCCCTTCGCATGTCCAGACCATTGTAATTGTTCATTTCCCACAAATTGTATAATTGTTTCGTTAAGTTCATTTTTTTCTCCAATAATACTGGTTCTTATCCTGTCTAATTTAGAACATTGTGCAGATATTCGTAAAAAATCAATTTCCATAGATTGCAAATTTGACTTTAATTTGGCATTTATAGCCAACGTTTCTGCTCCATAGGTAATTAATCTTCTTACTATTAATTTATAAATATCATCTGGCCATCATTATCATAATTATCATATTCATTAAATTTAGGAGTAAGGCCTCTCCTGGCGCATCACTACCATCATCATCATCATCATCATCATCATCATCATATCTATTATATATCATCGGGGCAGCGTAACTTAGCCTTCCAGGCGCCCTAACCTCAGAAGTGGGTTACAATAACGCCATGCCAGGAGAGGATACCATAATGTCGAAATGACAACGTAGTGGCATTGAATTAAAAAAAAAAAAGTTTCTTCTGATATCTGTTTATCCCACAAAATTCCATTAAAAATTGCTATTGCAGATCGACCTTCATTTTTTATTTCCCTTGGCCTATCAATCGACTGACAGCATCAATTACACATGTGTCAATCACATAGGTGGGCGATTATCTGGCGAGTATAGCAGTGACATGTGATCAGAATGTCGAGTCCCGCAGCCGTTACAGCTGGTTTTCTCAACATAGAACCGCTACTTATTGTAGCTACCCAAATTCCTCACGATGCTGGGTGGACACTGATCCCATACCTGCCGAAATTCCATCAGAACATTTGTTCCCATGTGGGGACAGAAATCGTAGCTCTGCTCCTTGGCATCATGCCTTAAACCGCTCGGATACGGACCGGGACTGCAGATCACATGCCACCCTTTTGCTGCCTAGATGATCGTCCATCTCTGTAAATGACATCTGGATGTGAGTCCAGCAATCGGATGGTGGCTAAGAGCCCTCTGGGGAGGTCATATAGTTGGAATGTATGACATTAGAAATGTTTACATAAATTTTATTGGGAAATACTAGAAAAAAAGACCATTAGGAAGGCTAGGCGTAGCGATGGACAGAATTATGTGGCAAGAAGGGGAATGAAAGAGGGGCATTGTAAGTCATTGCAGCAAAACTTAGAGGGACAGCGTCCAGTAGGTAGACCAAGAATGAGATGGGAGAATAACATTAACCATGATTTGAAGGAAAACATAATGTATGGAGAATTTGTCAGCGCGACCATGAACCCATGTGCTAGTGAGTTAGTTAATTAGTTAGAAGTAGGTAGGAGGATAATATCGCTCGAACGCAAGAAATATGACACATCTAAAATATTAAATTCTAATCCTGTCTATTATAGAGTTTCTTTTTGATTCCTGAGCGTTTTCCTCATTTACGTACGCTTTATAGTAATTCTCTGATCGCAACACTATTTATTGTTTTAATATATACTGCACGATCTTAGATTATATTACGGTTGTGTTACATTTAAGTTTTGGAATAGAAATATCTATAGAGACGATAAGCAAAGATAACACTGAGCAACAAAAAATATATTTTTTTCTCAGAAAGAAAAATATTTGATTCTGATAGTATTTTTTCTCCTGAATTTAAAATATGATATCGGTTTTTCTCCATCACGCAAGGTTTCCGAGAGAAAGGAATTTATAATTTCAAACACTTTAATATTTTCTACATTCGATACACAACATTCGAACATTCGGACTCTCCTAGAAAGTAAAAAATGATTATTTTCTGCTATATTTCGCCTGTGGAGCATCCCTCTTGATGGTCCAACAATAATTGACCAGCAGATTAGGATTCCATTTGCCTTGATATCTCTTTTCCATAGTTGAAATAATTTGAGTTAGCTCATTTGGTTTTATTTTACAATGGACAAATGGACGAAAAAAGTTTATTAAAAAATAATTATTTAAATCCATTAATTGAAACTGAAATAAAAAACTGTGGGAGATGGATAAATTCCGAATACATATTTGAAAACACTATAAAAAACTGCATTAAGTACAACTATTGGTACTCATGAGACAAAAATCATGTTGACCAGTGTAATTGGACATACGGTGCACAAACATGGTATTTAAAATCTAAAACAATAAGTAAATTATATTCTTCAGAAATGGAGTTTTGGAGACGTTCAGCCGGAATTTCTAAAACAGATAAAATAAGGAACAGTGTAATTAAACAAAATTTGAATGTTAATACTTCAATTATGGATTTCATAAAAAAAACAAACAAAAATTGTATGGTCATGTAAAAAGAATCACATAAGACAGATTATCGAGAAGAATACTAGAATGGGTGCTACTTGGTAGAAGAAGAAGAGGACGGCCAAAATAACGTGGATTGATGATGTTTTGAGCAGCATGACATAAAAATGATTGGACGATGGAAATTGGAATGACAGAGAGATGTACAGGAGAATGAAAGTAAATTAACTGAGCGCAGGAAGATGATGTGAAACATTCTGAAACCTACTAAATAAATAAAATGGACAGACAGGAAATAATCCCATAAGCAGGTCTACTGGATGAAATAGAAGATGAATCATTATCTTCGAATCAGTAGTAGGAAAAATTATTTTTTGAACGCGTAGGCCTACTCCATAACAATAATTTCCTTAAAACAACTTTTGAAGGAAACATTTTTGGAAAAACTAAAATAAATAAATAAAGTGAAGACAAAGATGTTAAAATAATGGTGTAAAAACAAAAGTGAAAAGACAAAAGTAAAAATACAAAAGTTTACACTGACAAAATGTATTCTGAAGACAAAGGTAAACTGTATTGGAAAAAATGAATAACATGATCAACATGATTTTTGTCTCATGAGTAACAATAATTGAACTTAATGCAGTTTTTTTATCGTGTTTTCAAATATGTATTCGGAATTTCACCATCACCCATAGTTTTTTTTATTTCAATTTCAATTAATGCATTTAAACAATTAATTTTTATTACACGTTTTTTCGTTCATTTGTCCATTGTAAAATAAAACCAAATGAGCTAACTCATGAGGTTTCAGCTATGGAAAAGATATATCAAGCAAATGGAATCCTAATATGCTGGCCGATTATTGTTGGACCATCAAGAGGAATGCTCCACAGGCGAAATGCAGAAAATCGTCATTTCATACTTTCTAGGTGAGTCCGAATGTTCGAATGTGCAGTTATGAATGTAGAAAATATTAAAGTATTTGAAATTATAAATGCCTGTCTCTCGGAAACCTTGCGTGATGGAGAAAAACCGATATCATATCTGAATTCAGGAGAAAAAACACTATCAGAATCACATATTTTTCTTTCTGAGACAAAAAGAAAAACGTTTCTTTTTTGTTGCTCAGTGTTATAGGATTACAGAAAAATCAAATAATGAAAAGGGAAGCTGAAAGACGACATGAAATGTTTCAATGGAGAGATATTGGCTTTAGAAGAATATCAAGTTTTAATCGAACATTCCATTTAAATGCATGATTTTCTAATATTTTGCAACAAAGCACTTTTTCCATGTCATCATGTTATGTATATTATTAAATACTTAGTGTAAAAACTAGTTCTGTTTGATATTTTTATTGAATTAGCGTTAGAGGGGTAAAATACAATACCACTTAGCGATTAATTTACATTCATTGTAGTTACAGTCTGGTTGTGAAACATACGTGCTAAGGGAAGCTGGGCATACCCTGATCTGCTCTATTTTTAAATATCACTGGCTTGTACAATAAGAAAGAAGTGGATCCGTGTGAACCTAAAACCAGAGGAGGACAAACCTAAAAAGACGACTAAAGAAGGAAGGGGGCCAGACAAGGGTGGGAGAAGGGGAACACTAAGATTATAGTGATTGGGATGAGGAACTGTATCCTGAGGCTGTTTTCCCCTCGCAGTACAGTCTCCAACACATTCACTTCTACAAATAATATCAAATTAAACTTATGTGTAAAATTAACAAAGACTAAAAGCCAACATATATATTAAATTACGCTAAAAAATAGATTAGATTAGATTTATTTAGCCTGGTGGAGTTAAGGCCATGTGGCCTTCTCTTCCACTCACCAGGACAAACATATATTACATCAGAATATAACAATTTGAATTAACTCTAATATTAAATACTAAATAAAAATGTTATCAAAAAGATAATATCTATTATATTACGATCCAATTGCGACCAGTTAATGTTAGTTAAAATTAAGACTAAAACTAATAATAAAATGTATACAAGCAAAACATATTAAATTGTCCCTGTCTAATGTATATATAAAAAACAAAGAAAAATGTGATATAGAAAACTAATTTTACGATTATACAATATTTAAAACAAAGCAAAAGGAAAATATTTGTTAATCTTAATATTATTTTCATAAATAATTGAATTTATTAATGGTTAAGAGAATACTATCAGTGAGGTGTATAAGTTAGTTTGTTATTACCCGTTCAAGGAGTAAGCGCAGTTGTTGACGGAGGGCACTGCAGTCGTGTTTATGCAGGAATAGAACACGTGACACTGCTATCTATGAGTGCAAAGGGGAACGGGACGTGGGACGCTGACAGTGAACACTGCCTTAGATGACGTCACGTGTAGCAACAAGAGAGCTTCGCAATTCTTCCGCCTGCAGAGATATTTTGAACGACTAATATTAAATAATTCTTTAGTTTGTTTTTGAAGGATGTTATAGTTTGACAGTCTCTGACATAGGGCGGACGGGAATTCCATGTTTTGGTAAGTGAGACCATAAGAGATAATGAATAGTATACAATGTGATGAGGAGGGATATAAAGGACAATGTGCTGATGGGATCGAGTGTCAAGATTATGTGTGTCGGATAGTCTGATGAAGCGGCGTGATAAATAATTAGGCGATGATGTGTGAAGTATTTTATAGAGAAGGGATAGGGAATGGACAGTTCTACGATCTCTAGACGAAGCCACGATACGGCTCGAAGTAAATGAATAAAACTAATATATGGTCACACAGACAAATACATCATGACTGGCAAAAATAAATAAATGTTCAGATGTTCACACATAGAAATACATTATATAATGGAAATGGACAGTTAATGACGCATGAGGGAAATTTTGAAAAGGTGGCTGAATTCAAATATCTAGGAACAATAATTACAAACATGAATGAGTTGCACAAAGAAATTGAACATAGGCTCAATTCAGGAAATGCAAGCTATTGTGCATTACAGAGACTCTTGTCGTTCCAACTCCCTTCAAAGAGCGTTAAACTGAAAATATATAAAATTCTTATTCTTCCAGTTATATTATCTGGATGCGAAACATGAACTCTTGCTTTAAGGGAGGAAAGGAATTATGAGTATTTGAGATAAAGTTCTTAGGAACAATTTTGAGCCAAAGAGAGAATAACAGACAGGTGAATGGTGAACTGCACGGTCTTTATAGGAATCCAGATATAAAAAGAACAGTCAAATCTCTCAGACTACGATGGGCAGGACATGTGGCACGAATGGGGAAATGGCAGATATGAATGGAAGATTCTTGTAGGACAATGAGAGGAAAAATGCCCAGTAGGTAGACAAAGAATGAGGTGGGAGAATAACTTTAACCATGATTTGAGGCAAGTAAATTATAAAAAAGGATGATTCGAAAACATTACATCAGAATTGGTATGTGTGGAGAGCTTATGTTCGCGCGGCCATGGACATACGGGTTCGATAGTGCCAGTGAGAAAGTTGGTTATATGGAAATGCCCATTTGAAAGAAATGTTGCATAAGTGACCAAAAAATAGACGAGTATATATAAATAATATCTTTATATAGGCGTATAAAAATTCAGCCTGCATATGTTTGTGACTAACATACTTCTAAATGTCTCAACGGATCTTCATGACAATTTGTACATACGTGTTTTCAAGTACGCCGAGTGAATGACAGCTATCCATTACGCTCTAAAACCATTAGATATAGGAGTTCACCCGGAGCGAAAATTTTAAAAGTCGCTCTAGCGGTCGCAATTTTCGATGTTTCACAACGAAACTCAGTATATGCTATTAAAATAAACCGAGGTAGGTATTTGTCAAAACTTAGCGAAATCCGACCATTAGAAGTGGGGGTTTATATGAAATCCGAAGATAAGAAGCGACTCAAGCAAACCATGTTTGATTCGTCGCAAATTATAACTTTACGTATACATATTTTCAGGTACGGTGAGGGTTTAGCTATTATTATGTTCTAAAAACATTATGGGTGGATTTCTCAACCGAAGTCTAAACCACGACCACAGTTTTCCGATCTTTTGTTGTTTCCATAACAACCATAAAAACTGAAAATCTACGGCTGTTAATCACAAAAACAAATGTCTGAATCATTTCTATGGTTTTATAACAATTCCTGTGAATTTTCAGTCATTTTTATAGATGTTATGGAAACAACAAAAAATTGGAAAACTGGGGTCGTGGTTTATACTTCGGTTGTATATGTATGAGTTTACCTGAAACGAAAATAAAAAAAAATATTTATTTAGGCGCAGCAGTGCACACCGGGCAGTAGCTACAAAATTAAAATTGGAACCTGTAAGGTGCCTAAACTTTATTTTTCTTTACCTTCTAAAATTTTTATTTATTTCTTTGATTTTAATGGAGTATGACTGAACTTTATATGAACTAATTTTATAATTTTGTATTGTGAATAATACCTCAATGGAATTTTACTGTGCTTTTTATTAATATAGATGCAAAT
The DNA here is from genome assembly GCA_030220185.1 of Diploptera punctata. Classification (NCBI taxonomy): domain Eukaryota; kingdom Metazoa; phylum Arthropoda; class Insecta; order Blattodea; family Blaberidae; genus Diploptera; species Diploptera punctata. Next base: position 240,746 of record JASPKZ010009820.1, read on the forward strand.
AAAGCCTACGTGACCCCAGAGCTTTTCATTGGCTATCAAATGTGTCGCAAATTTATAAACACCAAATATAAAACAGGGGAAAGTGTAGAAAAATGTTTATTGCCTTAATATGTTCGCAGTACCTCTAGATTTTAGAATCGTAAAAATCATTTATGAGAATTAAACATTCAGCAATATTTGTTTTTATAAGAATTTGATGTATTAATAAAATTTAAAATTATTTCATATTGGTTAGTAATATATTAAGACTAAATATATGACGAGGATATTAATGAATATTAGAATATGCTGGTAATACAGGGCTTCCAATATAAAACCGGACACGCCTCACGGGGTTTCACCCGTCAGGCTGCGCTCTCTCCTCGTCCGCATTTCACTCTGCCAGCCGCAGAGTGTCCGGTTTTATACTGGAAACCCTATATATACAAACTGGGGTATACACATTTGATAATGCAAGAAAATATACATATTTAGGAGCAGATATAAAAAACAAATAATCTTGGAAAGAATAAAAAAAACCTTGAAATTGGGTGTCCTTTATCACCTTCTCTTTTTAATTTATATGTAGACGAGGTCATATTAAAGTGACAGATTAATTTAAATAAACATTTTAAAATAAATAATAAACTGTTGGATACAATATTTTTTCCGATGATCAAGTAGTGATTTTCAGTTCAGAAGATGATCTACAAAGAGCTATTTTTAATTTGGAAAAAGTAAGTGTCAATTACAATTTAAAATTTTCAAAGAATAAAACTAAAATTTTAGCATTTAAAGGACATAGTACTTGAAGAGCAAAAGATAGTAATTGAAAATAAAATTTTAGAGCAACTAAACAGTTTTAAATATCTAGGTTTCAATTTATCATATGTTAAAACTGAAGATATTAATGATAAAATAAATGAATTTAATATAATGTGTGGCACTTTTAAAATAACCCTTAAAAACACAAGAACAGAAACAAAAATTAAATTTTATAAAATAATGGCTGTTCCTGTATTGATGTATGGCTCGGAATGTTGGACGATCACTAAAAGACAAGAACAAAGATTGGAAGCAGCTGATATGAGATTTTTAAGAAATATAGCGGATATATTCTGCTGGATAAGAAAATAAATGAAGATATAAGAAAGGAACTAAATATTTTCAAACTTACAGATCGGATAATTAAATATAGGAACGACTGGAAAGAACATATTGATAGAATGCCAGAAGTAAAATTTCCAAAATTATTGCTAAATTATAAACCGCAAGGAAGGACACATGTTGGACGTCCACACAGAAGACGGTCTGAACAATTTTAACAATTCTAGCTTTATTGAAACCGAAACGAGCCGTCAGGCTTAATCCCTGGAGGATGATGATGACCTTGAAAATAACACATTTTGCATATAATAATAATAATAATAATATAATGATAATAATAATATAATAATAATAATATAATGATAATAATAATAATAATAATAATAATTATTATTATTATTATTATAGTATAAATATGATGAATTATACGAGAAACACCAATATCAATATATATATATATATATATATATATATATATATATATATACCTTACACTGGGTAATGATGAAGTCGAGGTTAGAGCAAATATAAATTTAGATTTCTTTTGAAAGTTGCATACCTAAAAATACTTAAATTATTTAATCAAATTATAGGTTATAATAATAATAATAATAATAATAATAATAATAATAATAATAATAATAATAATAATATTGTTTTAATATTTTTTGTCTTTCTTTGGCATCTGCATATTGTGTAGCCTATGCCTATTATGTAATATTAAATCAATTTATAATTGTTATTATATAATTATCTAATTTAACCCTGGTGAAGTGGAAGGGAAGATCTTACGGCCTTAACTCCATCAGGTAAAATAAATAAACCATTCAAATAAACACTTAAAGATCACCATGGGTTGTAGAGCCGACAGGAGGTGTAGGAAGAAGAGAAGAAGAAGAAGAAGAAGAAGAAGAAGAAGAAGGAGGAGGAGGAGAATTAACCGACTGTTCCATGAATATTACTTTTGGCACAAATGTAGAGCCTACCTCATATTAAATATTGTTCGTTTGTAAACTGGATCGATTATCTGAAAATAATGGCACAGGAAGGAATAAAAACTGAATAATATAGAACCTGTGAGAGAAAGAAATATTTTTTCTTCTAGAATTACTTCTTCCATTCTTCTTCACATAGGAGTTTCCATTACAACAAATAAATAGCTCTGGACGGAAAACAAACTTATGCAATACGTATGCAAAATTTGGTTATATGGACTTCTCAAAACAACTGATACACCTGTGGGAAATTAGAGCATGGCTTTCTAGTTTTGAGTAAATAGTATATTACGATGCGAGGTTGGGAAGTGGTTTTTACAGAAGCGGGGGTATGATTAAAAACCGAGCAATAGCGAGGATTTTAATTTCAGAGATTTTGTGAAACACTTCACAAACGTGCGTTGTACATTAACTTTTGCGCAATGGTGTTTTACAAATAATAAATAATAGTAAAATAATATCTTTGTTGGAAATATTTGCGTTCATTAGCTATAAACAACTGATTAACGTTAACAGTATGACCAATGTTTATTAGTTGAGACTACAGCAGGCCGTGACTCCAATCAGTAATAAAATGTCGGCAAGTATGAATTTATTGTTTTATATTATTTCAAATAAAGTTAAGTTCAATTAAAATGCAGTGATTTGTTTCGTATAATGTATATTAACACTACCTTTTGGATATATTTTTGTATATACATTGTACGTACGGCAGTGCATTTATTTCCTGTACGAGGTGGGTAATGTGAAATATTACAGTATAGTTATTTAGGTTGGCAACCCCGAAATTTAGGAAGTTGAATTTTCAATCATGGTCACCATTGCTGTAAGTACGACAGAACGCACTATCGCGCAAAAAGCATGTTTACAGCTTTTCTTGTTTTTACATTGCTTGTAACTTTTAATTTGAATTTCTCATAGACTTACTTTTTTTTCGGAATAAAATATTTTAAGTTAATAGACTTTGTAGTAAATGAAGTTTTTTTTTTCCCATGTTCAAACCGGGCAGTACAATTTTTACAATTTAGAAATGCATTCTTAACCGTTAAAACTAATTGCTTAGACAGGTGCATTGCATTCTATAAAATACTTTCCTTGTTAATTGGAATGATTATTTATGAACCAAAACGAACAAAACTTCTTTAATAATTATAAAAATACTCAAGCAATTAGATGAGAAATTATATACATTTGTAAGTGTGTGCGTTTACCAGCGTGCGTCATACGTATTTTGTGTTTTGAACATTTTAAATTCTTTAACAATTTGAAAAAAATCAAAGACTTATTTTTCCTATTTATTTTTTATTCCATCGTTATTTATAGATGCTGTAATAACTAAGAGTTCCGCGCCATAGCCGAGTGGTTAAGTCAAGATGACTTGGTGCACAGCTACGGGACTTGCGCTGGTTCGAGTCCCCATGGGAGAATACATTTTCTCATGAAATTTCTGTCAATATGGGACCGGTGCCCACCCTATATCGTGCGGCATTTGGATAGCTAAAATAAGTAGCGACTCCAGGTTGAGAAGACCAGCTATAACGGCTGGGGGACCCGACATGCTGACCACATGTCACCTCTAAACTGGCTAAATGATCGTCTACCTCTGTGATTAACACATGTGGATATGAGGCCAGCAGCCGGCTGGTAGCTCAAGGGCCTTCTAGGCCGTCACGCTTGGAGTTACCTAATATTAGACCACTCTGTATTGTCTTTTGCTTAGCCTATATTTTAAAACTGTAATCTATATATTTATATTACTTTATTATTCGCTAGTTGAGTGGAAGAGAAAGCCTTACGGCTTTTCCTCTGCCAACTAAAATATAATAATAATAATAATAATAATATCATTATTATTGCTATTATTATTATTATTATTATTATTATTATTATTATTATTATTATTATTATTAACAGAAGAAAAACGTTTGAAATGGTATGGACACTACATAAGAATGGGAGAAGATAGAATACCAAAGAAGATCCTTGATTGGAAAACTAATGGAACAAGTGGAAGAGGCAGACCTAGAGAACGATCTATAGATGGCGTGAGAAGAAGTGTGGAAGATAGAGATTTGAGGGAGGAATATGTTATAGATAGAAATCTCTGTGCGACAAATCACTTTGGATTGAAGAAGAACCATTGTAGTTTAGAATATTCCTAATAAAATTATTATCACCATTATTATTATTATTATTATTATTATTATTATTATTATTATTATTATTATTATTATTATTATTATTGTTATTATAACATGAATGTACAAAACTCAATTTTAGAATTTATCCAAGAAAAACAACTAAAATGGTATGGACATATTAGGTGAATGGAGGATGAAAGATTACCAAAAAAAAAAAAATAATGGAATGGACACCATCAGGAATGAGGAAGGAAAAGACGACCAAATCTCACGTGAATCCAAGGGATTAGAGAAACTTTGAAGGACTGGGAAATAGAGGAAGAAATGTGTTATAATAGAGACGAATAGAGAAAAATTGTAACTCGAAATTGAAGACAAATCACTGGTGCCGGAAAAATGTATCAACATTGTTAAAACCGGAAATTATATATATATATATATTATTATTATTATTATTATTATTATTATTATTAGGTTAGCGACCAATACAGAAACAAATGGAGGATTTGCGTGAATGAGTTAAAAAATCGGCTCGATTAAAAATATTCTGATTTATTGATTACTAAATTCAATATTATCAAGAAGTAGACCCTTCGTATCTGATTCAAAGTATAGTAAGTCATTATGGAATCACCCAATAAGCTGGAAATTTAAGTGAAAGAATTTCCAGAAATCATCTGGACAATTTGTTCATTGTAAACAACATAAACCAATACGTTTTTCGAATGATGCTGGTACTTGCGTCAGTACAATGGGTTTCTTAGATTAGCTCCAGGCACATACTGTTACACTCAATATGCATTGCCATTATATAGGCCTACTTGTTCATTTTATTTGTTTTCCAATACAAAAAAATCCAAGCTTTACGAACAGGATAACTAAATATAAATTATGACATTTATAATTTAATGACCAACTTGTATGTGCAAATTGAGATCAGCAATTTCATGTAAATTATCTTACATTACTATCGGTTACAGTATTCAAGACAGTTGTTACTGTTTTTTATTTGAAAAACGGTTAGTTATAAGATCCAATATAAACTTTTTTTGTACTTAAGTGTTAATGATGTAGGTATGTTAAATAAATTAATCCGAGTTAGACCTAATAGTGTCCAATAATTCCCTGAATAACTCAGCACACTCAAAATAATGATGATATTATTTTTCTCGTACTTCATTCTTGGCCAATATACTGGGCTCTTCGTCTTGGGATTTCCTACAAGAAGTTTCCACGCTCACTATATTCTTTCCCTAACAACTGGGCACGTTCCCTCTGGATTTCTTACAAAGAAGTTTCCACGCCCATCTTTCTTTCCTCATTAATGACACAAGTTCTACCCATAGCAATCTAAGACACATACTTTTCTTATTACATCTGAATTCCCGTAAATATCATGGAGTTCAGTTTATGTAATTTAATATAGGCCTACATTAATTTATTACTTATTACTTACAACAAGAAATAAGACAACTAAAAGTACAGGAATTAAACACAACAATAGTGAAATAGAGAACAAACTGGTAAGAACACTCAGCAAGGCTAACTGAGAACAGAATATCAAAAGCAGAATACAACTATCCACCAAGAGAAAGAAGAAGTTTGGGAATACCAAAGAAAAGATGGAAAGATCAGCAATTTGGAGCCGGAACGGGCTAGCAAACAGCCTAAACCGTGACGAAGAAGAAGAAGAAGACATTACTTGTCATGTGTATTAGATAGGCCCTGTTCTTCCTTCGTGTATACTTTATTTGCTTCAGTTTGACAGTGATTTATGTAAAATTTCTAAAATAAAGTGGGTGATATGCTACAACCTTGAGGAAGGCCTTTTGTTATTTTAATTTCTTTTGATACTTACTTACTTACTGGCACTATCGAACCCGTAGGTTCATGGCCGCACGGGCATAAGCTCTCCATACATCCCTATCCTGAGCTAATGCTTTCCAATCATTCCCTGTATAATCTACTTCCCTCAAATCATAGTTAATGTTATTCTCCCACCTCATTCTTGGTCTACCAACTGGGCGCTTTTCCTCTGGCTTTCCTACAAGAAGATTCCATGCAAGTCTTTCATTTCCCATACGTGCAACATGACCTGCCCAACGCAGTCTACGAGACTTAACTGTTCTTATTATATCTGGCTTCCTATAAAGACTACGTAGTTCATTGTTATGTGGTCTTCTCCATTCACCTGTCTGTTCATCTCTCTTTGGTCCAAAAATTTTCCTAAGTACTTTATTCTCAAATACTTGTAATCTCCTATCCTCTCTTAAAGTAAGAGTCCATGTAATTTCTTTTGATACACATTTCCCAACTTTAATTTTAGATATTGCATTTTATACACTTTTTATTGCATTATTAATTTATTTATATACATAATTTTAATGTTTACACATCATTCTGTGCCTAAAGTTGTATTTTTCTTCTCCACTCGTTTCTCTCCATCCAGTCCATGTCCTCCAGTCCCCTTCCTCTCATTCCAGTTCTTATTTCTTGCGTCCACGAGTTTCGAGGTCTTCCTCTTCTCCTTCTTCCAGGTGGACACCATTCCAATGTTTTCCTGAGTAATCTTTCTTCCTGCATTCGTTGTACGAACCCACACCAATTTAATTATTAATAATTTATTATTAGCTAACTAACTCACTGGCGCTATCGAACACGTAGGTTCATGTCCCCGCGGACATAAGCTCTCCATGTATCCCTATCCTGGGTTAATGTTTTACAATTATCCTCTGTATAATCTACTTCCCTCAAATCTTGATTAATATTTTTATTATTGATTTCGTACATCTCAATGATGGATAAATCATATTTGAAGAGAAAAATTATACAGAGAAAGATTTGCGTTTAGATCGGTACTTGCTCAGGTAGCTCAGTTGGTAGAGCACTTGGTCTAGAGAACCAAGGGTCCCGGGTTCAAGTCCCGGTCTGAGCGTATAATTTTTCTCTTCAAATTTGATTAATATTATTTTCCCACCTCATTCTTGGTCTACCAACTGGACGTTTTCCCTCTGGTTTTCCTACAAGAAATTTCCATGCGCGTCTTTCATTCCCCATTCGTGCCGCATGTCCTGCCCCCGCAGTCTATGAGACTTAACTGTTCTTATTATAAATACTTTATTATTAGATATAATTTTTTATCAATACATTTTTTTGAGCTATTAGATCTTACTTGTATCACTGTTCAGTTTAACAAAAAAGTAGCTTAGTATCTAATATTATTGTGATTGCTTTATTTTAATGTAAAACATGTTTTTCCTGGTGAGCGGAAGAGAAGGCCACACGACCTTAAATCCACCAGACTAAATACGCAAATCTCTTCTTCTTCACTTCCTGATTTAGTAGGCATTAGTTGACTGTTCCGTCTTCACTAATAGATCTAAGACCATCTCATCTGAAGACGTCCGACATCTCTTCTTCCTCTCGGAAAATAATTTAAGATTTTATTTGGTAATCTATTTTCTTCCATTCTTTCTAAATGTTCTTTCCACTGAATCTTGTTGTTAAATATCTTTTCTGTTGTGGAGTAGATCTGCAGTTCTTCACGGATATCATCGTTTCTTATCTGGTCAATTCTAGTGCATCCTTTTACTCTTCTTAAAAATTTCATCTCGGTTGCTTGGATTTTACTTTCTTGTTTGGTAGTTATAATCCAAGATTCACTCTCATACAAAAGGACAGGGACCGCCATTGCTTTACAAAATTTTAATTTTGTTTGTTTATGGGCTTTTTTTTATTGCGGATGAGCCCATGTAGGACTACGCAAAGTACTTAGAGGCGTTTCCTTTGAGCCTAAATTTCTTTCATTCTTTTGCTATGAGCTTGTTTTCTATCATCTGTCCAAGTTGTTCCAGTTTTTTTCTTCGGTTTGTCCTCTTGGTCAACTTGCCACTTATTCACCTTAATTCTAAATATATCTCAGTTTGGGATATCTTCTTTAGTAATTCCTGCCAATTTTAAGTCCTTTTTGACTTCATCAATCCACTTCGTAGTATCCACTGGAGCTTTACTTCTGTTTTCGTAGAATTCCATTATCTGTTTTGTAAGCCTATTTGAGTTCATTCGTTTAATATGGCCATAAAATTTTAACCTTCGTTTTCTAATATCGCTATGAATGTCTGTATATATTTTTATTTCCTTTTTACTTCTGAGTCTAAATGCTTCACCTATGACTTGTGGACCTAAAAATTTTCTTATAATTTTGCATTCTTTTTTCAGTATATGGGTTATTTGTGGTATTCGCAAATTTGACCATGTTACACCGTCCCTGGAACAATTATCGTGGCTTCGTCTAAGAGATCGTAGAACTGTCCATTCCCTATCCCTTCTCTATAAAATCCTTCACACATCATCGCCTAATTATTTATCACGCCGCTTGATCAGACTATCCGACACACATAATCTTGACACTCGATCCCATCAGCACATTGTCCTTTATATCCCTCCTCATCACACTGTCCTATGTCAGAGACTGTCAAACTATAAACATCCTTCAAAAACAAATTAAAGAATTATTTAATAACAAACTAACTTATACACCTCACTAATAGTATTCTTTTAACAATTAATAAATTTAATTATCTATGAAAATAATATTAAGATTAATAAATATTTTCTTTTGTTTTGTTTTAAATATTGTACAAACGTAAAATTAGTTTTCTATATATCATAATTTTCATTTGTTTTATATATACATTAGACAGGGACAATTTAATATGTCTTGCTTGTATACACTTTATTATTAGTTTTAGTTTTAATTTTAACTAACATTAACTGGTTTCATTATAGATCGTAATATAATAGAAATTATCTTTTTTTAAACCAAATTTTTATTTAGTATTTAATATTAGAGTTAATTGTGATTGTTATATTCTGATGTAATGTATGTTTGTCCTGGTGAGTGGAAGAGAAGGCCACACGGCCTTAACTCCACCAGGCTAAATAAATCTATCTAATCTATTATTCAATGTTCTATTTATTGTACCACAAATAGCTTTAAACTGATGAAATTTACGTTCTATATCTTTATCACGTCCACCGCTGTGGTCTCGAGGTAGCGTGCTGCCTTGTCACGCAGCGGGCCCGGGTTCGATCCCCGGTCGGGGCAGTTTTTCTGGGTGAGGTTTTTATCGGGGTTTTTCCTCATCTGTAAGACAAATGTCAGGAAAACTTTAAGGCCCAAACGGTCCCCGAAATCATATGGCCATCATAATCATACTTATCATCATCATCATCATCATCATCATCATCACAATCATCCTTCACCGGTGTGGAAAGCAACGGGAAGCTACCACACCTACACAATTCCCTAGTAAAGCTGCAAGCATAGCATGAAAATGCTATGATTGCAGTGAAGGACCTGCCTTCAGGCAGAATTACTATGGATGGATCTTTATCACAACTTAAATAATACGTAAATAAATAGTATAAATTGACTAAGAGACCACCTTGGCCGTTTAATGCGGTAGCCAATGTTTTTTAGAAGCAGTCACCGAGTACATATATAGTATCAACACGTATCCTGTAGTATTTTGATGTCTTAATGGTTATAGATACAACCACTTTCATCGTTAAATGCTTTTTTGTTTGGTGGCCAATAAAATGTGTGGCTAGTGGCTGTACTGACCACTGACGTAATACTTGCTCGCTTCGTAGTAAGTGCAGGTGTTCTCTCCACTCTCGGATGTCCCAGGTAGTGAGTGAGAGGGGAACCGAAGGAGGGGTCATATGCCTTAAGGGTCTGTCCATTGCAATGCTTTTCTCCCCTTCATAAAAAAAGAAAAGAATATAGGAAAGGGAGACCGCAGTATTTTGTACTACTCATCTAAAAAACTTTTTTCAATTAGCACGAATCACTAACATTTTATAAACTAGAGCAAAAACAATTGTATTTTCAATTTTTGTAGAGCATGACAATAAAAGCTGTTTTCTGGGGGCAACAAATTTCCTTTTCTTCTTGATAATCGGGGATTACCGTCACGAATTCCATAACACTACAAAAATAAATATGCCAGGTTAATTAATTAGAAAAAAAATTAAAATCTGAGTTATTCGAACTGGGATTCTACCGGAGGCTTATTTTAGAATGGGAGCATGTCACAGCTTAGTAGGCCCTTCTGCGTCCCGAACTCATTTTTGTGCTTAATGAATTTATTTCTAACTAACTAACTGGCACTATCGAACCCGTAGGTTCATTGCCGCGCGGACATAAGTTCTCCGTACATCCCTATCCTGAGGTAATGTTTTCTAATCATTCCCTGTATAATCTACTTCCCTCAAATCATAGTTAATATTATTCTCCCATCTCATTCTTGGTCTACCAACTTGGCGTTTTCCTTGTGGTTTTCATACGTCATTCATTCCCCATTCGTGCCACATGTCCTGCCCATCGCAGTCTACGAGACTTAACTGTTCTCATTATATCTGGCTTCCTATAAAGAACATGTAGTTCACTGTTGTGCAGTCTTCTCCATTCACCTGCCTGTTCATCTCTCTTTGGTCCAAAATTTTTCCTAAGAACTTTATTCTCAAATACTCGTAATCTCCTTTTCTTCCTTAAAGTAAGAGTCTGTGTTTCACATCCTTATAACTGGTAGGATAACAGTTTTATATATTTTCAGTTTAACGTTTTTTTTAAGGATTTGGCGCGTCAAGAGTCCTGTAATGCATAATAGTACGCATTTCCAGAATTGAGCCTATGTTTAATTTCTTTGTGCATCTCATTCCTGTTTATGATTATTGTTCCTAGGTATTTGAATTCAGTCACTTCCTCAAAATTTCCCTCATTTGTCATTAGCTGTCCATTTCCTTATATAATGTATTTCTGTGTGTTATCATATATTTAGTTATTTATATTTACTTCCAGTCCAAATTTCTTAGTGTTACAATGAATTTCTACGGAGCCAAATAAAAAAAACGGACGATTCAAACATATTTAGGGTTTTTTATGGGGATGCTGTCCTCACATCTGGATGTGAGGTAGACACAGAGATAGATGATCGTCCAGCCGTGTAGGGGTGACATGTGGTCAGCATGTCGGGTCCCTAGCCATTATAGCTGATTTTTCTCAACTTGGAGCCGCTAGTTATCGTAGCTACCCAAAAGCATCACGATGCTGGGTGGATACCTGTCCCTACTGGCCGAAATACCATGAGAACATTTCTTCACCATGGAGACTAGAACCAATGCAAGTCATGTAGCTCTGTGCCAAGGCATCTTGCATTAACTACTCGGTTAAGGCCTACTGCATTTCAAGTAATTATAAGAGAACTAAACATGTATTAAATTCAAATATATATTCAGTTAAAACAATTTAATATTCATAGGGGTTTTTCATCTCTATTTAAATTGACAGAATGGTTTAAAATGTAATACTTTATGTAACAGTTCAATTATACATAAACTATTTACCGAGTAGTTAAAATGCAGATGCCTGCATCAACAAGTTTTATTGAAGTAAGGTAAGTATTTTTAATTAACGCGCGGGATATATTAAATGCGCATTAGTTGTTTAACACGATACAAAGTAGTTTGAAGTTGTTTTCTGTTACAAACATCCCATACAACAGTTGGTGGTAATATTAATTTATTTTAATAAAACATGTTTGTTAGCAAAACATCTTTTGTTAGATTTCTAAGATCTTCTTCTTGTAAGCCCATGTTTCCCTAACAGAGATTTAGGCGCTCTCCCCCTACAGGGAAGAATTTGAACCATAGTTTTCATATAGATGACATCTGAGTGGTCCGTGGTCAGCGTTCCGCCTCATTCTGACATCTAGGAAATCAATGTAGTACTAGGACGGGAAAATTCGGTAAATTCTGCTTAGAGGCCTTCCATTCAGGCTTAAGGATCTTTTACGAGCCTGAAAATCTTCAGACTCGGGACCCACGGCTTAAAGTCCCTCCCGGAGGACTTGCTCCTTGGATTTTTCCATCCTAAAAAAATCCATCGACCCCGGCCGGGTTTGAACCCGGGACCAGAGGCAAGGAACATAACTACTAGTCCACCGGGGCCGGTAGATTTCTAAGATTGAAATTTAAATTACCTCCAACTATAATTAAATCCAAACATCAGTAAAATTATAAAATTATCTTTTAAATTTTCTAGGAATAGCGTTACTTTCTCGTTCGGCCTATATTTTATTTTATTTTACCTGATGGAGTTATGACCCGTAAGGACCTTTCTTCCACTTCACCAGGATTACATTATACTTATAATAGGAATTATGAATTATCTACAACTTGATTAATAACTCGTGGCGTGACAAGCCTAGAAGGCCCTTAGCCCACCATCCGGCTGCTGGCCTCACATCCACATGTATTAATCACAGATGTAGATGATCATCAGCCAGTGTAGGGGTGACATGTGGTCAGCATGTCGAGTCCCCCAGCCGTTATAGCTGGTTTTCTCAACCTGGAGCCGCTACTTATTGTAGCTACCCAAATGCCTCACGATGCTGGGTGAGCACCTGTCCCATACTGGCAGAAATACCATGACGAAATGTCTTCTCCCCCTGGAGACTCGAACCAGCCAAGTCTTGTGGCTCTGTGCCAAGGCTTCCTGACTTAACTACTCGGCTACGGCGCAGGACTGATTAATAAAATAATCATACATAATAAACCTAGGCTACACAATACACAGTTGACAAGGAAAGAAGAAAAAAAGTTTAAAAAAATAATCTATAATTTAAGTAACTGGCTTAGTTAAAACGTGTACACTTTAAAAGAATAATAAAAGTACGATATACCTAGAGCACGGTTATATATTATATTGTCTAGAGAAATATTAAAAAAAACTCCAAGCGCGACAGGCCTAGAAGGCCCTTGGCTGACCAGCCGGCTGCTGGCCTCCAATCCACATGTGTTAATCACAGAGGTAGACAATCATCTAACCAGTGTAGGGGTGACATGTGGTCAGCATGTCGGATCCCCCAGTTGTTATAGCTGGTATTCTCAACCTGGAGTCGCTACTTATTGTAGCTACCCAAATGCCTCACGATGCTGGGTGGGCACCGGTCCCATACTGGCCGAAATTCCATGAGAAAAATTTCTTCCCCTATCGAGACTCGAACCAGCGCAAGTCCCGTAGCTCTGTGCAAAGGCTTCTTGCCTTAACCACTCGGCTACGGCGCGGGACAGAGAAATATTTAGTGTGCTTTTTTTTGGACTGTTTTTGAGTCGGGCAACCCTTGATATACGAGGGGAAGGTCTACAATGAAAATGGAAAGTTAAATGAGGGAAAGGTTGAAGAAACGACAGAATTAAACATAAACTCAAATCCGAAAACTCGTACTATTATCAATTTTTTTAGATACGTTATGAATCTCCGTTAAGTTCACTGTATAAAGCTTTTATATTATAAAATTAGTACCTGATTCTCAGTCTTCCTTAATTATTAACAGTATAATTCTTTTAAGTTGAAAATCAACGTACTCGAAGAGATCGAAATCATAAAGGAAACCACAAACCCATTTTAAATGAGAACATACCCAGTGACCAAAGCCCTCTTTACAAAATTATTATTAACAAATGTCAGTATCAAACTTCAAACAGAGGATCAAACATGTTTTCGAAAGGCCTCTTATAAAAATTACACTACGACGAGGAGGATTGAGAATAAGGTCCTAATTTTATAATTTAAAAGCTTCGTACTATTTTGTATTACACGGATTCTTTACATTCCAACTGCTCTAATAGTATATTACAATGCGAGATTGGGAAGTGGTTTCTCGTCGGCTTTTAATCATTTTCTCGATTCTGTAAAACACTTCACAAACGAGTGCAGTACATTATTTTTTGCACTATGGTGTTTTCAAATAATAAATAATAGTAAAATAATAACATATTTGTTGGTAAAATTTGCGTTCAACATAAACAACTGACTGACGTTAGCAATCTGGCCAAAGAATATACGCTAAACGTCGAAAATAATTTAGTTGAAACTACAGCAGGCCGTGACACCAATCAGTCATAAAATGGCGGCAAGTACGAATTTATTGTTTTATATTGTTTCCAATAAAATGCAGTTAATTTAAAATGCAGAGATTTGTTTCGTATAATGTATATTAACATTATACGCATTATATATAAAGGGCAGTGGATTTACTTCCGGCCCTGCTAGGTAATTTGTAATATTACAGTGTAGTTATTTATAGATTAGCAACCCCGAAATATAGGAAATTGTAACTTAATAATAATAATAATAATAATAATAATAATAATAATAATAATAATAATAATGATAATATAATAATAATAATAATAATAATAATAATAATAGCTTTATTTTACATCGCAGAGTTAAGGCTTTAAGGCCTTGTCTGCCATTCAACCAGGTTTTAAAAAATTAAAAAAAAAGTCTTACATCTAAATTACAGTATTAGAGAATAAAGTTCTTAAGAAAATGCTTGGACCAAAGAGAGATGAACAGACAGGCGAATGGAGAAGACTACAAACAATATCATGTCGTTCCTGTAAGTACGACCGAATGCAATATATAAAGGAAAGAAAGAGAGAAAGAAAGAAAGAAAGAAAGAAAGAAAGAAAGAAAGAAAGAAAGAAAGAAAACATTAAACTGAAAACATATCCTACAAAACTGCTATTCTTCCAGTTATATATATATATATATATATATATATAATTACAAAGATACCAACAAGAATGGAAAAATCATCTGAGAAGAATGGCAAGAAATAGACTTCCAAAATTGGCATTCCAATATACCCCAACTGGACATAGGGACCAAGGAAGACCAAAACATCGGTGGAAAGATCAAGACCATCTTCGCTAGGTTTACCGTACAGGCCACACGGCCTAAAACGAATTTGTTCATGATGATGATATATATATATATATATATATATATATATATATATATCTGCAAAAAATTACATCTTACTTTAAGAGAGGAGAAAATATAGGAGAATTGAGACCACATGCCACCTCTATACTAGCTGGATGATCTTCCACCTCTGTGATTAACACGTGTGGTTTGTTTTTTTAACACAGATAGTGAACAAAGAACGGGGAAGTAACCGAGCATTAAAATTAAAATGCCAAAAGTTGCGTATTTGTGAACAAACAAGTTTTAAAAAGATTGAAACAAGTGCTAACACAGAAATGCATGTACGAGTAACACGGTATTATAGTACGAACAAACATTTGCTTAAAACGTTTACATAATGATTTCTGTTTAACTATTAAACGCATAATAACTAAGATGACATCCCAATTTGCATAAATGTATTTAGTTATTACATTTTATGCCAAGTATATCTTTATGATGATGTTTATTAAGACCGTGTAAAATAATCTTATAGTTCAAATTAGATTATTAAGTAGAATGTTTGGCTGAAACTTTTTCATAAGTAATGCCCCGAGTGATTTCCAAATTATCGATAAATTCACGACTCACGAAGTGAGGAGTGAATTTATCTAGAGAATTTGGAAATCAAGAGTGGCATTTGTTAGGACTATTTAACGAATAAAATTAAGCTGTTTAATCACAAATCATTATTTAACTATAGTTATTTTAAAATATTTATATATTTAATGTAAACGGCGATGTTTGAAAACAAGTGAGAAACGATAGGTACGCTTCTACTGCTTCTTTTGTTTATCACTGCAACCAGATCATACTATTTATTGCCAAAGGAACGCAATATTGTAAGGAGGAGCTTTCTTTAATATGGTAATTATAACATTGATAAATATTTGGTGAAACACGACTGTGATTGGTTGTAAAACAGAAATCATTGAAACGTGATTGGTCATTGACTCCCATTTGGGGCATGAGTTAAATAGTCTAGACTATTTAACTCATGCCCCAAATGGGAGTCAATGACCAATCACGTTTCAATTATTTCTGTTTTACAACCAATCAGAGTCGTGTTTCACGAAATATTTATCAGTGTTATATTTACTATATTAAAGAAAGCTCCTCCATTTTAATATTCTGAACAGGTCTGACCATTATTTTGCAGTGACTGAACCCGTAAGAAATACGGCTACCAGATTGTACATATAGTGCATAGATGTCAACACATAGCGCTTGCAGGAGTTAATATAAAACATCTGTAGCAATTTATTATACCACCAAAAAAAGAAACCACTGTTTGCACTTTCTTAAATGTATTTTTTCCCAGGTAATAATCCAGAAAAATATAATTGTCATATTTACATCATACGACATCAGAAATGAATTAATATTCAGTTTGATGTGTTTCATTTTTTTCTCCACTAGAGAGCATTCTTACAATTTTGCGTTCCTTTGGCATGTTTTTCATTTTTTCTATATATTGTCTAAGCAAATATGAAGTGAGTTTCTTCTTAAACTGTTTTTGAGTCGGGCAGTTCTTCGAGGGGAGGGAATTCCAGAGTCGGGTGGCTGAAACAAGGAAGGATGAGGAATAAAAACGGATTTGTTCATGATAATGATAATGATGATGATAAAATGACAACAAATTAATAAATATTCTACACCTAATATTAGGTCTATACACGAGTTAAAACGTTAAAAAAGTTACCTTAAGTAAGTTTAAATGAATATTATTTAAGATCCAAAACCAAAGAATCTATAGTAGAAATTAACGAACACACAATTCAGGTAGTTTGAACATACGAAAAGGAAGATGGAAGACAAATTACCGAAGACTATTTATGAATGGAAACCGTTATGGGCTGTATAAGGAAATATGTAGGCCTATTTCCATTATGGTTAATCTCAAAAGACTTCAGTGGATAAGGCACCTTCGTCGCATGGATAGTAGATTTAGAATAGATTTAGAATAGATTTATTTAACCTGGTGGAGTTAAGGCCATGTGGCCTTCTCTTCCACTCACCAGAACAAACATATGTTACATATGAATACAAAAAAAATTACAATAATAGTCATATTAAACAGGACAAACATATGTTACATATGAATAAAAAAATACAATAATAGTTATATTAAACAGGACAAACATATGTTACCTATGAATACAAAAAAAATTACAATAATAGACATTGAAACGTAGACGCATCCCAAAGAAAATTCTCCATAAAACTATAGGGGACGAGAGTGGGAAGACCGATGAAAATATGCATAGATGCTGTGGAGATGGATACAAAGAAGATTCTGGGAGTGAGAACTGGAAAAGGAAGACACTGGATAGGCATATTTGGAGGGGCTTAATACAGGAGGCCAAGAGCCGACATCGGACTGTAACGCCATTAAAAAAGGAGAAGAAGAAGGAAGAGAGGAAGACCAAAACTAACACGAGCACAAAGAGTAGTCAGAACAATGCAAGATGGAGGCTTCGAGAAGGAGACTTGAAAAATTAGAGAGGTATGGAGATTGGTTATAAAATATTGAATGGAAATAGGAAGATACCAAAGTCATTATAAAACCTCAAAATAAACCATATTTTAAGATATGGATAATAAATTAGTTTTTAATTAATTTAAGGGGATTTTCCAAATATAAATATTAAGAGATAATAATTTACTTTGCAATATGTCAATATTGGAATAAAAAAAATTGAATAGAGAAAGCTAATTACAATTGTAATGACGCAAGATATAACAACGAAATTTGACGAGGCGAAGTTTGCAATGACGTCTGAGGTCGAGATTATGTAAGTAGAAACATTAATGATGATGTTGAGATATAATGGGGGTAGATATGGTGTTGAAATACAGATGTTAATTGCATTAAAGGGCAAATGTACAGGGACAATACTTCGTTGATATCTTCACAACATGCCCACAAAAATCGCAACTACTTTTAAAATGTAACATGACAGCACATACATGATGGAACAAATGTTAATGCGACTATTTAACTCATGCCCCAAATGGGAGTCAATGACCAATCACATTTTAATGAATTTTGATTGACAACCAATCACAGTCGTGTTTCACCCGATATTTATCATATAAATTTATCAAAATTAAAGAAAGGTCTTCCTTTTTAATATTATGAACAGGTCATAGCAATATTTTGCAGTGAATGACTCTCTAAGAAATACGTTGAATATAGCAAATTATATATTAAGATATAAGAATCATGGAATGCATGTAGCTCCCAGATTGTATATATATATATAGTACATGAATGTAACCAGATAACGCTTGCGAATATAACAGAAAAGAAATTGTAGCAACTGATTATACCACAATAAAAAGAAATCACTATTTACACTTTCTTCAGACACTTTTGAAATCCAGAATGGGGTTGAAGCAAGGAGATGCACTATCTCCTCTACTATTTAATTTTGTACTAGAGCATGCCGTTAAATCTTTAGAGAATGAGGAAGGCTTACAACTCAATGGTATTAATAAGCTGTTAGTTTATGCTGATGATGTAGTACTATTGGCCGATAGCAAGGAGATACTAAAGGACAACAGGCAAACACTTATGAGTAACACTAAGAAATTAGGACTGGAAGTAAATATCAATAAAACTAAATATATGGTCACACGTAGAAATACATTATATAATGGAAATGGACAGCTAATGACAAATGAGGGAAATTTTGAGGAAGTGGCTGAATTCAAATACCTAGGAACAGTAATCACAAATAGGAATGAGATGCACAAAGAAATTAAACATAGGCTCAATTCTGGAAATGCGTGCTATTATGCATTGCAGAGACTCTTGATGTCCCAATTTCCTTTCAAAAAGCGTTAAACTGAAAATATATAAAACTATAATTCTACCAGCTATATTATACGGGTGCGAAACATGGACTCTTGCTTTAAGGGAGGAAAGGAGATTACAGGTATTTGAGAGTAAAGTACTTAGGAAAATTTTTGGACCAAAGAGAGATAAACAGACAGGTGAATGGAGAAGACTACATAACAATGAACTACATGGTCTTTATAGGAAGCCAGATATAATAAGAACAGTCAAGTCTCGTAGACTGCGATGGGCAGGACATGTTGCACGTATGGGGAATGAAAGACTTGCATGGAAGCTTCTTGTAGGAAAGCCAGAGGGAAAACGCGCAGTTGGTAGACCAAGAATGAGGTGGGAGAATAACATTAACTATGATTTGAGGGAAGTAGATTATACAGGGAATGATTGGAAAGGATTAGCTCAGGATAGGGATGTATGGAGAACTTATGTCCGCGCGGCCATGATTCTACGGGTTCGATAGTGCCAGTGAGTAAGTAAGTAAGTATTTACACTTTCTTAAACTATTATTTCACAGGTATTTACGTTTCAGAAAAATATAATTGACATATTTACACCACAGGACAACAGAAATCAATTAACAACCCATAATGTTGGTTATAAAAGTTTGACGTGTTTCATTTTTTCTCCACTAGGGTGCATTCTTATAATATTTCGATCTTTTGGCAATAAATAATATTATCTGGTTGCAGTGGTGAATAAATGAAACATAATATACGTTTCTCATTTGTTTTCAAATATCGCCATTTACATTAAACATATAAATATTTTAAAATAACTGTATTTAAATAATGATTTGTGAGTACAGCTTAATTTTATTCGTTAAATAGTCCTAACAAATGTCACTCTTGATTTCCAAATTCTCTAGATAAATTGGAAATCACTCGTGACATTACTTATGATAAATATTTTGATTTCAAAATCATAATAAGTAGGCCTACACTGACTTACGTATTCAGAGCTCTGCAGTTTGTTGTGATATAGTGACTACTTCAATACTAGTAAAATTCATATCAAATTCCGTTGAGGTGAAGTCATATGATGAAAATTAAAAATTAAATTGTACCTGTTGGTAGGTGCCATCGTCCTCAACTTTGTTAAAATATTGTATATAAAATTAACTGTAGCGCTTTCGGAAGCTATCTTCCATCTTCTGCAAGTTGAGCTTCCGCTACTCGTTGTTGTTGACTTCCGAAAGCGCTCCAGGTAATTTTATATACAATATTTTAACAAAGTTGAGGACGACGGCACCTACCAACGGGTACAATTTAATTTTTAACTTTTATCATAGTGACTACTTGAAAAGTATGAACGGTCTCAGTACTACAAATGGAGCAGAATGTTTTATACTTCACTTTATTATTATCATTCCTTTAGATTGTTATACTAGCGTTGTTTTTCTGTTCCCAATTTCCATTGCATTCTATCTAGATAGCCAAGCTTTTCTTACTCCCTTCCTTACATTGCTTCCTGGAGATCATTATTTCAAATGTGTTTAGGTCATCCGAATGTTTTTCTCCCTATTGATGCCAATTCTAAGATTTTATTTGACAACGTTGTATTATCCATGCTAACTTTGTGTTCATTCACTTCTCTATTTCATCGAAGATACGACTCTTCCTCCTCCCGCACTGCTTGTCTCGTTTTATGTTTAGTATTTAATATTGTTTGTCATCTTAGAAAATCATTTTTATTAAAAAAACTCCTGGCGCGACAGGCCTACAAGGCCCTTAGCCTACCTGCCGGCTGCTGGCCTCACATCCACATGTGTCAATCACAGAGGCAGATGATAATCAGCCAGTGTAGGGGTGACATGTGGTCAGCATGTCGAGTCCCCCAGCCGTTATAGCTGGTTTTCTCAACCTGGAGCCGCTACTTATTGTAGCTACCCAATTGCCTCACGATGCTGGGTGGGCACCGGTCCCATACTGGCTGAAATACCATGAGAAAATTTCTTCCCCCATGGAGACTCGAACCAGCGCAAGTCCCGTAGCTCTGGGCCAAGGCTTCCTGCCTTAACCATTCGGCTACGGCGCGGGACAATCAATTTTATTAAACAGTATTAATTTTAACAGTGAGCTGCACAATCTTTATAGAAAACAAGATATAATAAGAACAGTTAAGTCTCGTAGACTGCGATTGGAAAGACATGTGGCATGAATGGAGAATGAAACAGGTGCCTGGAAGCTTCTTGTAAGAAAACCAAAGGGAAAAAGTCCAATTGGTAGAAGAATGATTTGGGGGAATTAGATTATACAGATGATGATTGGAAAACATTAGCTCAAGATGGGGATATATGGACATATTATGTTGCGCGGCCATGAACCTACAGGTTCGATAGTGCCAGTGAGTTAATTAGTTCATCATCATCCATTCAAGTATTAAGCCGTGTGGTCTGTTACGGTCTCAAAGAGCAGTTTTCCATCCAGCGCTTTTTTGGACGTCCCAGCGATCTTTTGCCTTGGGAGCAGTAACGAAGCATGGCTTTTGGAATTCTATGAGATGGCATTCGTTGAAGATGGGCTTTCCAGTTGTTCTGGTAGTTTTGTATATGGTGAAGAATAGGTTCTACATCCAACTCTTCCATAATTTCCTCGTTTCTTTTATGGTCCCACTTTGTATAGCCTGCTGTACGGCGCATAAATCGCATCTCATTTGCTGTTATTCGGCTTTCATCTCTTCTTCGCATTGCTTGGCCATGCTTCACTACCACATCTTAATACTGGTCTTGCGAGATCCGTATCAAACCGTAATCTTGTGATCTTTTGTACTAAAGATCGTTTCATTATACTGTTAATTATCCCCGTTGTTTTTATGAAATTTGTGACTTTCTTTGAAATATCAGCTTCATCTTGAAATGTTAAATTATAACCCAAATAATTAAATTAATTTACCCTTTCTAAAATTTCATCATCCAAAACAATTTTGCTAGGTATAGAGTATTTCCCACAAAAGGCCATCGTTTTAGTTTTCCTTGCATTGATTTCCATATTGTACCTTTTTGCAATTATATTAAAATTGTGTTTAGAATACTGTAAATCTGTTTCTGTTGGAGCTATTAATACCAAATCATCTGCAAGAAGCAAGGAATCTATTTTTAGGTTTCTATTAATTTGGATCGAACCGTGTCTCATCTGTCGCCAATCTTGGAGTATTCTATCCATGTATATGATAAAGAGCAAGGGGAGTTAGTTAGTTAGTTAACAATATTAATTGACAATATAAAATACAATATACCAATTTTCTTAAATGGGCAAATTCAAAATTCAAAACAAAAAAAAACGAATAGGCCTACTGCATAATCTCGTGAGTCATGACAAAATGATGTTCTCTTGGCAACATGTCTGAATTTCATGTGAATAGGGTTATAAAAGCTCTATTTTAACACTGTGTTCGAATGATTAAAAACTTTATCTTCGAAGATCAGTCCGTTGTATGAGGTGAGAGGAATGAAAGAGGGGCATGGAAGCTTCTTGAAGGAAAACCAGTGGGGAAAGCACCCAGTTGGTAGACCAAGAATAACATTCATCACGATTTGAGAGAAGTAGCTTATACAGGGGATGATTGTTAGACCAGGTTACGGATGTATGAATAGCTTCTGTCTGCGCGGCCATAAATCTACGGGTTCGATAGAGCCAGTGAGTTAGTTCAGTCCGTTGTTTCTTATGTTCTCCGATACGGAAGATGGTTGTGTTGAATTGAATTTTGACCATAGTTTGTTTTATTGCTAATGTAATTTTGGTAATGTTTCTGTTAGTTTATGCTGATGATGTAGAATTATTGGGCGATAGTGAGGATATACTAAAGGCCAACAAGCACACACTACTGAGTAACACTAAGAAATTGGGACTGGAAGTAAATATCAATAAAACTAAATATATGGTCACACATAGAAATACATTATATAATGGAAACGGACAGCTAATGACAAATGAGGGACATTTTGAGGAAGTGTCTGAATTCAAATGCCTAGGAACAATAATCACAAATAAGAATGAGATGCACAAAGAAATTAAACATAGGCTCAATTCTGGAAATGCGTGCTATTATGCATTGCAGAGACTCTTGATGTCCCAACTCCTTTCAAAAACGTTAAGCTGAAAATATATAAAACTATTATTCTACCAGTTATATTATATGGGTGCGAAACATGACTCTTTACTTTAAGGGAGGAAAGGGATTACGAGTATTTGAGAATAACATTTTGGACCAAAGAGAGATGAAGAGATAGTGAATGGAGAATACTATATAACAGTAAACTACATGGTGTTTGTAGGAAGCTAGATATAATAACAGTTAAGTTTCTTAGACTCCGAAGGGCAGGGCATGTGGCATGAATTGGGAATGAAAGACGTGCATGGAAGCTTCTAGTAGGAAAACCAGAGGGAAAACGTCCAGTTGGTAGACCAAGAATAAGGTGGGAGAATAACATTAACTATGATTTGAGGGAAGTGGATTATACAGGGGATGATTGGTAAACATTAGCACAGGATAGGGATATTTGGAGAGTTTATGTCCGCGCGGCCATGAACTACGGGTTTGATAGTGCCAGTGAGTTAGTTTGTATTGACGATAATTATTTTTACAGTACTTAGGCATACTTCAGTTGATGATTAAATGGTTAATATTAGAAATAAACAAAAAAGCAACGTTTTTAAGAATGAGAGTAGTCTTTCAAAGACGAACATGAATGTAATGTCACAAGGCAGGAAGCAAAAGGTGATGTCGCGGGGTTTTTCTTTTTGCGGAAGTTTCTTTTTTTTATATGTATTCTTCTTTACTCCTACTCATGCCTGGTGTTCAGAGGATCTTTTTTTAAAGTAGAAAATATGAAATCACCTGCCTGAGGTCCTATTACTCTCCCTTTCACTTGGGAAACAGATTCACAGTCCCCTCTTTTTTAAAGAGGAAGTTTCAGGGGAAGGAGCATGTGTGTGTCTATATGTGAAGTGGACCTTGGGTGCCCCGGTTGTGTGTATACGCATGTTTAGTTTGTTCCAATAGCGTTTTTTTTTTTAATGTTCAAAGATTGAAACCATATGAAGGAGGAAGTCTAAAATCATTACAACGCGTTCATAAAAAACAAAGTATACAAAGAATATTAGAGTCTGATATATATATATATATATATATATATATATATATATATATATATATATATATCATCATCATAGTACATTCATGAATTTAGGCCATTTGTTGACCTGTTTCGGCCTCTAGAGAAACACCATCCAAAAGTATTTTGAGTGGACGTCCTGGTCTTCTTCTTCCTGCAGGTTGATATCTTAACATTTGTTTGGGTATTCTGTGATCTTCCATTCGAAGAACAGTTGTATCCATCTTGACTTATAATCAGAAATTTGTTTTGTAAAGGTTCCATGTGTAATTCTTCTAAGATGTCTTCATTTTTTTTTGTGATCTAGTAGTATGTATCCTGCAGTCCTCCGAAGGTATCTCATTTCAGCAGATCTAAGTCTCTGTATATCCTTCTGTTTCAACGTCCATACTTCGCTACCATACAAAAGAGTTGGAAGAGCCAGTTTTTTATACACTTTTAATCTTGAATGCTTTTGGACTAACTGCGGCTTGAAGGTAGAATTTATTAACCCTAAAATTCTTAAAAATTTAGATATTTTTGCATTTACATCCTTTTCTTCTTCATATGAGATATTGCATCCTAGATATGTAAAATTATTCACCTGCTCCAAAATTTTATTGTCCAGTACAATTTTACTTCTGACAGGATCTACACCATGAAATGCCATAATTTTTATTTTTTTCTGTAGATATCTTCAAACCATATTCTTCTGTAATTTTGTTAAGTTCATACAAACCTATCTGTAGATTATCTTCTGAATTTGCTATTATTATTTGATCATCTGCAAACAATAGGGTGTTTAATTTTCTATTTTCTGATATTCTTATTCCAAATTTATATGTCTTGTTCCAGCAACATATTACTTCATTGATATAAATTGCAAAGAGTGTTGGGGATAGGGGGCAGCCTTGTCTCACACCACGATTTATAATTCCTTCTTCAGAAAATCTGTTATTTAATTTAATCTTTATGGTGTTTTCTTTGTAAATATTTTGTATGTTCTGCAGAAGTAAATTTGGTATATTTCTGTCTTCCAATATATTTAAGAGTTTTGATCTCTTGACTGTGTCGAATGCTTTTTCAAAATCTATGAAAGCAAAATGTGTTTCTAAGTTGAATTCTCTTCTTTTTTCAAACAATAATTTTACAGAAAATACTGAATCAGTACAAGATCGTCCTTTCCTAAATCCATTTTGACATTCCATAAGGAATTTTTCACTGAAACTTTTCAATTTTCTATTTAAAATGTCTGCATAAATTTTGTAGCATGTGTTTAACAAACTGATTCCCCTATAGTTGTCCATTTTTCTCTTGTCTCCTTTCTTGAAGAGGGGTATAACAATGCTTGTCTTCCATTCTTGTGGTATATCTGCATTTTTGAATACATTATTAAAGAAGGACAACAGTCTTTCATGGAACTGTTTGCCTGCATATTTGTATAATTCAGAATTCAAGCCATCTGTGCCAGTTGCCTTCCCATTTTTCAATTTCTTTAAACTATTATTCAATTCTTCCAATGATATTATGGAATTTGTCTCATTATTATTTCGGAAAATTGTATCTTCATAGCTATTGTCAGTCCAAAGACTTTTATAATAATTGAAAAAAATCTTCTTTTGTTACTCCGCAATTAATTTTGGTAGATTCTTTAATATCTTTATTCAAATGTTTTAATATTTTGAAGGCATTAGGTTGGAGCTTATGCAAGTCTGATTCCAAATGTGTAACAAAATTTAACCATGTTTTCCTATGCCTCTCTCTTATTTCCCTCTTAACAATAGCTCTACAGCGTTTGAATTCCATTTCATTTTCTACTTTCTTTGTGTTCAAATATTTTTTATAAGCTGCATTTTTCTCTTCAATCAATTGTTTTATTTGATCATCACAGATTTTTAGAGTTCTATTTCTTCTTTGTTGTATATTTACTTTTCCTAAAGTTTCATTAGCTGCATTTTGAATTATCATTTTAATGTTTTTCCATTCTTCTTCGACATCATTTAACCATCTTGGTGGAAATCTTATTTTTGCTTCTACTAGGTAGTGATCTGAACCAACATCATATCCTCTATAGGCTCTGACATCGAGTATATATATATATAAAGCGTCACTGCTATAAAGTAAAAATTATTCTTTTTAATTTGCTTACTTGTTATAGTCAGCTACTAGATGGCAGTGAAGACCGAGTTCTCGCGACATCTAGTAATAATGGAGAATATAATACAGATATAAGAAAAATAAGTGTTTGAATTGGATTCGCCTGGTGGTGTAATGGATAACACGCTGAGGTACAGACTCAAAGTTCCGGGTTCGAATCCCGTCCAGGCATTTATTATTCTTATCATACCATATATATACACACATAGTATATAATTTTAGCAAAATAAGCATAAAATATAACATGAAAATCAATACGAGAAAACAAAAGTAATGGCTTTTAATAAGTAATGCCACGAGTGATTTCCAATTTATCTAGAGGATTTGGAAATGGAGAGTAGCATTTGTTAGGACTATTTAACGAATAAAATTAAGCTGTTTACTCAACAGTCATTATTTAAATAAAGTTATCGGTACTTATATATATATATATATATATATATAATATATATATATATATATATATATATATATATATCCATCCATTGTAATTCTGCCCGAGGGCAGGCCTTCACTGCAATCATAGCATTTTCATATTTTTCATGGTATGCTTTGCAGCTTCTCTAGGGATTTATAGGTGTGGTGGGTTCCCGTTACTTTCCACACCGGTGAAGGATATTGATAATGATAAGGATGATAATGATAAGGATGATAATGATGGCTGGATGATTTTCGAGGAACTTTGGGCTTCCTGACATCTGTCTTACAGGTGCCCATCCCGAGGATCGAATAGGGGACTTTTTTACCTCCGGAATTTTACCCCAGTAAAACCCATTCCGCGTTTCTTGGCTGTTATATTTTTAAGACCATCCAAGGTACTTTTTTCCGTTCGGCTTATTTCCTTCGACCTGCCTGGCATGGGAACCAGTAGGCAGAATAGAGCTCTTTTATTTCCTCCTTCCCAAGGAAGTTTTTCCTAGACCTTGTTTCTTTGGCTTGCGGAAATCGCAGATTAAATGGCGTAGGGCCTGTACAGTTAGTTTCTTAAATGGTCGGTTACGCCCCTGTATAATCACTTCCTTCAAATCACGGTTAATATTATTCTCCCTTCTCATTCTTGGTCTGTCCTCTGGGCGCTTTCCATCTGGTGTTCCTACGATGAGCTTCCATGTTTGCTACAACACTGGACTGATCAATTCGTCTATTCGCAGAACATGTATTTGGATACATCTGCAGAGGGCAGAAGATAGTATTATTATTATTATTATTGAGGAAAGGAGATTACGAGTATATGAGAATAAAGTTCTTAGGAAAATGTTAGGACTAAGGAGAGATAAACAGACAGGTGAATGGAGAAGACTTCTTAACAATGAACTACATGGTCTTTATAGGAAGCCAGATGTAATAAAAAAACAGTTAAGTCTCATAGACTGCGATGGGCAGGACATGTGGCACGAATGGGGAATGAAAGACGTGCATGGAAGCTTCGTGTACGAAAAACAGAGGGAAAACGCCCAGTTGGTAGACCAAGAATGAGGTAGGAGAATAACATTAACTATCATTTGAGGGATGTAGATTATACAGGAAATGATTAGAAAACATTAGCTCTGGATAGGAATGTATGGAGAGCGTATGACCGCGTGGCCATGAACCTACCGGTTCGATAGTGTCAGTGAGTTAGTTTATTATTATTATTATTATTATTATTATTATTATTATTATTATTGCTCTACATCATGCATCCGAAATCAAATTATCTTAAGTAACTGTGTTTATAATAATAATAATAATAATAATAATAATAATAATAACAATAATAATAAATATTGTTTATTATTTATATGCATACAAATGTCAGCAAACTTTGAGGCCGAAACGGTCCCCAAACATCATCTGCCCATCATCATCATCATCGCGATGTGGAAAGCTACCACACCTATAATTCCCTAGTAAAGCTGCCAAGCGTAGGATGAAAATGCTATGATTGCAGCGAAGGTCCTGTCGTAGAGCAGAACTATAGAATAGATAGAATACCATTATGAAAAATAACAATAAATTAACAAAATTATTTTCTAGAAAAGTAGGAAGATATAAGAATTTTTTTAACTCTGCAAAGTAGTCCTAGGTTTACTGCATAGTAAAAGTTGCAGCTGTTATAGAAGATTAAGTGGTTACTAGAACCTGTCTGGATATTACGACCATTAGAAATTTCCTAGTCATTCATTACTGGGAGTAGAACCCGGAATATCTGAACTGAAATCAAGTGAACCTCACCTAAAGCTATTAACGGTGTACAATAATTCTAAAGTCAAGAACAATCTATTTATTAAATATTAATAGCAACTCCACTCCGGCCGTTTTTGATCTGAGAAACTCAGCCTATACTGTATCAGAGCTAAGTTCCAGTTGTACAGCAAGCAAACTTGCATGAGATATTACTCCGCCGACTCCGTCTATTGGAGGAACCGTGGCACTACTTTTACCCGCCATGTACTCACTGTCTATGGAAGTATCAATAATAAAACATTTTTATTAGGCTATATCGTATTTTACGGGAAATAAGACTGAATACAAGATAAAGTGGTAGCGATAACACTGGCCAACATGATTTTTGTCTCATGAGTACCAATAGTTGTACTTAATGCAGTTTTTATCGCGTTTTCAAATATGTATTCGGGATTTCTTCATCACCCACAGTTTTTTTATTTCAATTTCAATTAATGAATTTAACTAATTATTTTTTAATAAACGTTTTTTCGTCCATTGTAAAATAAAACCTAATGAGCTAACTCAAATGGTTTTCAGCTATGGAATAGAGGTATCAAGGCAAATGGAATCCTAATATGCTGGCCGATTATTGTTGGACCATCAAGAGGGATGTTCCATAGGCGAAATATAGCAGAAAATCGTCATTTCTTACTTTCTAGGTGAGTCCGAATGTTCGAATATTGTGTAGTTACGAATGTAGAAAATATTAAAGTGTTTGAAATTATAAATACCTGTCTCTCGGAAACCTTGCGTGATGGATAAAAACCGATATCATATTTGAATTCAGGAGAAAAAGTACTATCAGAATCGCATATTTTTCTTTCTGAGACAAAAAAGTTTTTTTTTCGTTGCTCAGTGTAATTAGTAACTTCCATTTCTTATTTATTTATGGCAAAAATAGACTTATGGGCCTAAATATTCAGACATACTTTTTTTTTCCATGATGTCGATAGATATCCATTTGCAATTTCATTAGGTCAACAAGCAGAATATATGCGCCATGCTTACTTACTTGTAAATTCTGCTGTTATTTTCACCACATCCTCAATGGCTAATGTAGGATATTTTTCACTAAATTGTTCGAAAACATTGAGAATAATTTGTTTCTCTCAGCTTTTCAAAGGTTTTCCTTCTTTATGCTTCAAAAATTGTATAGAAAAAGCAGCTATTTGAAACAATTGGCATCTAAAGTGTTATGTATTGTGCATCATAAGAATTAAGCAATGAAATACCTATTTATTAATCTATTAAAATTGTGATTATATATTTTAAAATTCTCCCATATAACTTATACAGACTTTGCTAGATAATATTTATTTTTATTTTATTTATTTCGAGTGTTAGAAAACGAATTACATTTACTTATACATTTAAAGGTAAACAGTTATTCGACCAATAAAATGCAGTCCATACATCTGATTTGTTTACTTTACAACTAGAACTTCGTTCGGAAGAGATATATCATTTAAATTAAAAAAAAAAAGTATCCCTCAGTTCAAGACTGGCAGATCAATGAATTTTGTGTTTCTAAAAATCGAATAGGGCCAACATCAAAGCCAAACCTCTACAGATTACGTTACTAATGTCCAATAGCCATGATATAACCGCTTTTGGATAAAGCTACTATACAACTAAAGTCCAGTCGCTGAGTCTCCGGCCCTTAAGTTTAGTTTGTACAAGGCCCTCTACTGCCAATAAGGAAGTAGCTGAAGTGAGAGCACGTCTGCTACAACCAATCACTGCTCGTGATGCCGCTAGTGAGGTTTGAAATTGATTGCTGCGATGTTGTCAGCTTTATTTCTACTAACCGCGTGGTACATAAAACGGTCCCTGCACTGAATATCCATATCGTGGAAACGTCAGGCCCGGATACTTAACGGCGGGACTGTACGTTTTAAAAAAATCACCCTGCAACTGCGTAAATTAAGCGAATTCCTCAGCAAAGTCAAATTTATGATCCACATTTTGATGGTATACGGAATATATTTATTTTGTAACTTTAAATTAAAGAAACTCAATTCATAATGGCAACATATTTAAAAGTGTCGGACAGCATTGAAAATAAACCAAGCATATCCATAAATTATTATTATTTATTTTATTGTATATTGTTGTATAATTTGACACACATTAAAACAAGTTATATTAATTCATTTTTCCATTGCTTTATCAAAAACATTAAGTAATAAATTAAACATACGAAGGGTTTAGGACAGTAACACGATAAGCCACATTATGTTAAGAAATGAGACATCTCCATATGAAAGCAAACAAATGTATTGAAATATCCATAAAATCATTTGTAAGTGCACCAGTGATGCGTTAAAATATGTATGCACACAATGTATGAACAATACCGCCCAATTAGTATTTATAATTTTTTGAACATTAAAATCCTTATGTCTCAGAAAGAACAATATGTGGCTTATCATGTTATTGCTCTAAGCCCTTCAAATATATCTTATAGGATACGTGACCAATTTTAGGTTTAATTAAACTGTATGGTACACTGATTCATTAGAATTAAGGCCTGCCTCTCCTGCGCGTCATGACCTATCATATCAGGGACAGCATAACCCCGGCTTCCAGGTGTCCCAACTTCAGAAGTGGGTATAGTACGCCAATGCCAAGAAAGAATACCAGAAATGTAATGACAACTGGTGGCATTGATTATAAATAAAAAAAAATCACCCTTTCTCGGGTCTCTGTAGAGTGAGGCTTAACGATGTCGGATGGGTCACTATTGATCTCACCGACCCTGAAAACCAAAGATTCGACAATAATAGCTTTTTTGTTATATTTCATGTTACCCCCTGTCATCCCCAAGAGGCGCTAGAGAAGAAACTTGGTCTTAAACTAACACAGGATCATTAAAAAATAACTCATGGACTTTCATTATATATATATATATATATATATATATATATATATATATATCCATAATTCTGCCCGGGGGCAGGTCCTTCACTGCAATCATAGCATTTTCATGCTATGCTTGCAGCTTTACTAGGGAATTGTAGATATGGTAGCTTCCCGTTGCTTTTCACACCGGTGAAGGATGTTGATGATGATGGCCATATGATTTCGGGGACCGTTTGGGCCTTAAAGTTTTCCTGACATTTGTCTTACAGGTGAGGAAAAACCCCGATAAAAACCTCACCCAGAAAAACTGCCCCGACCGGGGATCGAACCCGGGCCTGCTGCGTGACAAGGCAGCACGCTACCTCGAGACCACAACGGTGGATATATATATATATATATATATATATATATATATATGTGTGTGTGTGTGTGTGTGTGTGTGTGTATGTGTGTGTGTGTAAAATTGTACATAGTAAGATAAATAAATAATTTAGAGATTGGGGTTACCTTACTTTGTTTTTATTAGACAAGGCAAATTATCAGGAGCCATTTCATCAGAATTATAATTTCACAAATAATTAACACTAATTAGCGATCTACGTAAAAAATAAAATAATATATTATCTTAAGGTAGCCGTCATCTAATTACTGAGCACATGAATGGATTAACAAGATTTCCTCTGTCCCTCCTGGATACAACGATATTAGAGATGATATAGTTTTAGATGGTAGAGAAAAGAAATGTAACTATCATCATCAGCATGGTACATTCACGAATTTAGGCATTTTGTTGACCTGTTTCGGCCTCAAGAGAAGCACCATCAAAAAAGTATTTTGAGTGGACGTCCTGGTCTTCTTCTTCCTGCAGGTTGATAGCTTAACATTTGTTTGGGTATCTTGTGATCTTTCATTCGATGAACATGTTACATCCATCTTAACTTGTAATCAGAAATTTTGTTTTCTAAAGGTTCCATGTGTAGTTCTTCTAAGATGTCTTCAGTTTTTTTTTTTTTTTGTGATCTAGCAGTGTGTATCCAGCAGTCCTCCGAAGGTACCTCATTTCAGCAGATCCAAGTCTCTGTATATCCTTCTGTTTCAATGTCCACATTTCGCTACCATACAAAACAGTTGGAAGAGCCAGTGTTTTATACACGTTTAGTCTTGAATGTTTTTGGACTAACTGTAGCTTCAAGAAATAATTTATTAACCCTAAAATCCTTAAAAATTTAGATATTTTTGCATTTACATCCTTTTCTTCTTCATGTGAGATATTGCATCCTAGATATGTAAAATTATTCACCTACTCGAAAATGTTATTGTCAAGTACAACTTTACTTATGACAGGATCTACACCTTGAAATGGCATAATTTTTGTTTTCTCTGTAGATATCTTCAATCTAATATTCTTCTGTAATTTTGTTACGTTCATAGTAAATTTGGTTTAATCTTAAACCCCTACGCAGTCCGTTTTATTTCTGTCTATAATAACTAATTCACTAATATTATCGAACCCGAATTTTTTATTCATTACACTTCTTAGTTTTATTTTCATGAAAGGTCTCTAAGCAAAAATTTACCGAATTTTCCCGTCCTAGTACTACCTTGGTTTCCTAGATGTCAGTATGAGGCGGAACGCTGACCACGGACCACTCAAACGGCATGTATACGAAAACAAGTGTAACTAATTAGTAGGGCTTATGGTTCAAATTCTTCCCTGTAGGGGGAGAGCGCCTAAATCTCTGTTAAGGGAAACATGGGCTTACAAGATACAAGAAGACTTTCATTTTTCGTGTTTTTCTTCGTTTTACTTCTCGCCCCGTTTTTTTATTGTTCACCTATTTCACACAAGTATAGAACACATGTCCAGAACTAAGGTAGAAGTTCAGAATCCCCTACCACGCCGATAATCGAATCGGGTAGCCGAAGTGGAAGTTAAGGACTCTACCGACTACGACTCAGCTGCAGACAAATGAGGTTCATGGCCGCAAGGACATAAGCTCTCCATACATCCCAATCTAAACATTTTCCAACCATTCATTCCTTATATACACTAATTCACCTAATGTTCAATGATATTGTCCCACCTAATTCTTGACCTATCTACTGTGTGCTTTCTCTCTGGTTTTTTATAAGAAATTTCCATGCAACTGTTTTATTCCTCATACATGTCATATGTGTTGCTCATGGCAATGTACGAAACTCAACTGTCTTTTTATATTTGGTTTCCTATAAAGATCAGGGAGCTCACTGTTAGGTTGTTTTCCTCCGCCTAATTTGTCTGTATGTCTCTCTTTGGTCCGTAAATTACTGCAATAAAAATGGGCAACTAGCTAAGGGTGCAACTGTAAGAATATTTACTCACCCATTAATGGAACAATGGTAACTAAATAAATAATGGATTGAAATCGAAACGTTCTTGGTTAAAATATACTTTCTAAAATTATGTAACACGTCCTTAGGCACCAATTTACCTTAATTTGGAAACTGGAATAATGATTATGTTCTGTTTTTTATTATCAACTTACTCATAGTTGAAACTTGTGTAAAACTTGGATAATAATGTAAATGATATTTATCTTTTTATTTATAGACGCATTATGATCTGAGTTCGTATAAAGTCTGTTTAGAGAAAAATTACGTAACAACTGTCAATGAATACAAGTCGAAGTCAGTCCCGTTGGAGTAGCGGTTATCTCCTCACCTAGGGATCGAGTTTCTCAAGTTCAAGACATGATTGATCGATGGATTTTTCTGGGCGTAAAATACTGAATATAGCTTCCTTCGGAAGAGATATAAAGCTGTAGATTTCGTGTCAAAGGAATACGACGAATTACTGAAGTAACACTAGCAGAAGAACAAAACGGATTCCGAAAAGGAAGATCTTGTACCGATGGAGTATTTGCCCTGAATCAGATAATAAACAAAAGACAAGAAAAAAACATAGAAACGCATTTGTTATTTATAGACTTAGATAAGGCATTTGATCGAGTAAACAGGGAAATATTGTGGAATGTCCTAAAAGAAAAAGGCCTCCCTATTCTCAGATTATAGAAACTGTTAAGAGCTTGTACTATGGAACAATTATTTGTATTGACCCACAGCTGACTAAAAATAAGACATTTTTTCAAATAAACCAAGGAGTACGACAAGGGTGTTCACTCTCACCTATATTATTTAATATTTATATGGACGATATCCTAAAAGAATGGAAGAAGGTTTTAACTAATGAAGGAATATTAATCGATAATAAAGATAAAATAAATGCTTTATTATTCGCTGACGATGTTGTACTTTTAGCAGAATCTGAAAATGAGCTCCAAATGTTAGCATATAAATTTAAATTAATAGCCAATATATATAATTGTAACATATCAATAAATAAGTCAAAAGTAATGGCATTTATTGGTAAATATGGAATTAGATCAAAAATTGTACTGGATAACAAAATAATAGAACAAATATCACATTTCCAATATTTAGGATGTGATATAACTTATAGAGAAAATAAAGATATAGAAAATAAAGTAAATAAATTTCAGGCTATTTGTGGAACCATAAAAAGAACCTTAGGTCGGAAAACAGGAAAGATTCGAAACTTAAATTATACAAAACAATGGCTGTTCCTCTGTTGTTGTATGGAAGTGAAATTGGATAATGAAATCAGGGATAAAAGCAGGATACAGACTGCGGAATGCTGTTTTTTTACGTAATGTGAAAGGATGCACAAGAGCGGATAGAATAAGCAATGAAACTATACGAGAAGAATTAAATATATATAAAATTGAAGATAAAATCAGCGAAAATAATAAGAAATGGACAGAACACTTAATGAGAATGAACAACGAAAGAATACCAAAAAGAACTTTCCTGTATAATCCCAGAGGAACGAGAGATGTTGGCCGACCACGTAGAAGATGGATTCCACTTTTAACTTCGCCGGAACAGGCTGCATACCTAAACCTTGTAGTAGAAGAAGAAGAAGAAGAAGATTTCGTGTCATAGATTTACGGCTCGTAAAAGAACCTCAAGCCTAAAATGCGATGTATCTGAACACAATATGAGAAAATTTCTTCCCCCATGGAGAACCGTACTAAGGCAAGTCCCATACTTCTGCACCAAGGCACGATGCCTTAAATCGATCGGCTATGGCGTGGGACATATTTGTTCTAAATTAAAAATATCAGAATCATATACTCAATTCTGTAAATGTATGCTAGTTTGCATTACAAGGACTCTTGTCATCCCAATTTAACTAAAAAATGTTAAACTGAAAATATTAAATTCTCCCAGGTATATTAGCCTATATGGATGCGAAACATGGACTCTTTTTTTAAAAGAGGAGAAAAGATTACGAGTATTTATAATAATAATAATAATAATAATAATAATAATAATAATAATAATAATAATAATAATAATAATAATAATAATAGCTTTATTTTACCTGGCAGAGTTAAGGCCTTAAGGCCTTGTCTGCCACACAACCAGGTTTTAAAAAAAATATAAAAAAAGTATTACATCTAAATTACAGTATTTGAGAATAAAGTTCTTAAGAAAATGTTTGAACCAAAGAGGGATGAACAGACAGGCGAATGGAGAAGACTACAAAACAGTGAGCTACATTATCTTAATTGGAAACCAAATATAATAAGAATAATTAAGTCTCGTATATTACGATCGGCAGGGCATGTACACGAATGGCGAATAAAGAGAGGCATGGAAGCTTCTGGTAGGAAAACTAGAGGGAAAAGTCCAGTTGGCAGACGAATGAGGTGAGAGAATATAACATTAACAAAGATTTGAAGAAGTGGATTATACAAAGGATGATTGAAAAACATTAGCTCAGGATAGGGATGTATGGAGAGCTTACGTCCGCGTGGCCATGAACCGACGGGTTCGGTAGTGCCATTGAGTTAGTTATAATACTGACTTAGGCTTTCATGGGCGTTTTTATCGTAGTTTGATGACGTCTTCCGGAGTAGTTGGCCGTGGTCACGAGGCTTGTTCTCTGCCGTATCTCCAGAGTCCGAATCCGGCATCCTTTAAAGATTGACCTGGGAAGTTTCCTGACGATTCGCTACAGACTACGTCCGGTATCCTCAAGGGTCCTTTAGAATGCCGGGCGTAGGCTCTGGCAAAACGTCGGTCATCAAGCCCGGAATGAGTCTTTGTTTTAATATTTATTATTATACGCTGATGACCAGGTAATAATAGCAAATATAGAAGACGAACTTCAAAGGAATATTTTTAAACTACATAATGTATATGAACAAAATAATCTCAAAATATCCATAGAAAAAACTAAGGTAATGGCTTCCAAGGGAAAAATCAAATCAGATCGAAAATAGTAATAGGAAACAAAATCATAGAACAGGTGAACCATCTCAATTATCTAGGATGTGACATTTAATTTAATTATGATGATATAAATAATAAAATAGCAAAATTCCAGGGAATATGTGGTACGATAAAACGATCACTAAATAACAAAACAACAAGAGAGACCCAATTGAAATTTTATAAAATGTTGGCAGTACCGGTACTGCTCTATGATTCAGAAGCCTGGATACATAAAAAACAAGATCTAAGTAGGATAACGGCGGCAGAAATGAAATTTTTGAGATCTGTTAAAGGGTTCACTAAGGAAGACAGAATCAAGAACACAGAAATAAGACAGGAACTTGAAATATTTGCAATAAGCTGATAATAAATAGATACATAGGCCTATAGGAAAAATCAAAATGAGGGAAGCAACACATAGACAGAATGAATGAAGATAGATATCCTAAACAAATAACAAACCTAAAGGCACCCGAGATGTGGGCAGACCTAGAAAGAGATGGGCTGAAGTCGGAACGGGTCAACAGACCTAATCCATGAATGCAGATAATGATGATGAATATTTTCCTCAATTTTTTATACTAGCAAAATCTATCAGGAAACATGATAAAACCATCAAAATAGCCTACAAAACTAATAAATTAAGTAACATAATATATAACAAAATTGTGGAAAACAATAAATATGAAAACGAAGGATATAAACTGAAGTGCAACGACCGTGAAAAAATTTAGCCTACATTGGTAGAAGATCTAGAAGTTTTAGAATCAGGTTTAATGAACATTTTTCTGACGTTATTAAAGGAGAAGTCAAATCAAATTTCGCCAAACATTTCAGAAAGCGGCTACAGTTTTAATAATATCGATAAAAAAATGTCAATTATACACAGAGAGAACAACAGACACAAAATTAACATTTTAGAAGAAATCGAAATTATCAAAGAGGTCAAGAATACGAACATTCTCAACGAAAATATGCTTAATGAGCTAAACCCTCTATTAGACATATACGGTTAATTCAATACTACTAAAACTCCAGAAGATGAAGCATGCTTCGAAAGGCCTAGAGTGAAATCAACGAAAATTTTAAATAGAAACATTATAGTTGAGGATGACGGTAGTATACAAGGTAAAAAGAAAATATATAATTTAACTAGAACTTAGCTCGGAAGAAGTATATTAACTGTTACAATGTGAAAAAGTGGATTTATATAGAATGGATTTGAAGGAATATTCCAAGACTATTTAACTCATGTCCCAAATGGGTCTCAATGGCCAATCACGTTTCAATGATTTCTGTTTTACAACCAATCAGAGTCGTGTTTCACGAAATATTTATCAGTGTTATAATTAGCATATTAAAGAAGACTCCTCCTTTTTAATATTCTGAACAGGTCTGACCATTATTTTGCAGTGACTGAGCCTGTGAGAAATACGGCTACCAGATTGTATATATAGTGCATGAATGTCAACACATGCCGCATGCGGGGTTAATATAAAACATTTGTAGCTATTTATTATACCACCAAAAAAAGAAACCACTGTTTGCACTTTCTTAAATGTATTTTTTCCCAGGTAACAATCCAGAAAAATATAATTGTCATATTTACTTCATACATCAGAAATGAATTATTATACAGTTTGATGTGTTTCATTTTTTCTCCACTAGAGAGCATTCTTACAATATTGCGTTCCTTTGGCAATAAATAGTATGATCTGGTTGCAGTGATAAACAAAAGAAGCAGATGAAGCGTACCTATCGTTTCTTATTTGTTTTCAAACATCGCCGTTTACATTAAATATATAAATATTTTAAAATAACTATAGTTAAATAATGATTTGTGAGTAAACAGCTTAATTTTATTCGTTAAATAGTCCTAACAAATGCCACTCTTGATTTCCAAATTCTCTAGATAATTTGGAAATCACTCGTGGCATTACTTATGATAATAACACCTTAAATTCATTACAACAAAAACATGATATCAATAATATATACATTAATCAAATTAGAAGTTCATTTGAAAGATATATAGCGTCCGATTGTAGCATTAAACAATGGAATATCATTCATGGAAAAAATAAATAAAAAATATAGAAAAGGTATTTTTGATGCCCATCCATTTTATTTTGAAAAAAAAATCAATTTTAACTCCACCCATTTTATAGCATATACAATGCTCTATTTGTATCTGAGTGAACATCAACACCATGGATATAATAATAGATGTTAGTGCGGTATCGGATCACAACATTAAAAAAAACGTGATACAAACACAATCGTTCCTTTGCTTGTTGTTATGGCTTGTTCAAGTCGCAAAAAAAGAAACAATAAAAACTAGAAGGTCTTACAGAGTCGAGAACCTTGTTTTGTACCCTTACAACAGCTCTACTAGACGACAAAAAATATACACTTGTTCTTCAACCTCTTCACTTTTTTTTATTATTACTATTTAAAAGTGTGTATGGCACACTTCCGAAATGGAAATCAATCAGGTAGAGAGGTCAATATCCTCTACAATAAGGGTGTGGGGGTTGAGGTTGTTGTATATTCTATTACACCCTTTCTAAAATATTTTTTGTCCTCATAAGTTTATGAAGACAATATAGGGGAGGATATTGGTTAACAGGTACGGGTCGGGGTTGAACGACCCGGAAGCAAAAAAAAAAAAAAATGAAGGGGTTATAAGGAATCAATAAGAAAAAAAGGTTTGTACAAGTCATTTTTGACCATGCTGAATGCACACAAAAAATTTAGAGTGGGACAAAAAAAAAAAAAGAAGCATGCTTTTCTGCTTCATTTTATTTATTTTTATCTCGGGGTATTATCAAAACATATACAAGACTATAAAAACTTGTATGGCCCAATAAACAAATTGCTACCATATAATAGAATTACGCATATAAAATATAGATGACACAGCCGAAAATACAGTATGTTTCAAAATGATGATCCTAAATATAGGCATGAGTAGTAATGTAAGTTCCACTAAGTATGGACCCGAGAATTAAACGGCCACGAAATGTATTATTTTTCTGATTGGGGATTCGTTATATACATTTTCGAGACTTTAATCACGCAGAAGGAAAATCAAGCTATGCAAACCAAGTTATCCATGAAGGACATCGCATGTTAAATATTGAAAACACCCTAACAGTAAAGCACAGACAAAACAATCCAGCGAAGATAAACGTACTCGAAGAGATGGAAATCATGAAAGCAGCTCACAACAACGACCATCTGATAAACGAAAACGAACCCAATACATGTAACCTCCTCTACCAGATCTTCAGTGAAACACCAGTTTTGAATCCTGCCGATGATGGGACAAGTCCCGAAAGCACTAAAGTTAAATAATTAATTAAGTTGAGGAGACGGACCTTTCAGCTGAATATTCCATAATTTTATATACTAAGTACTAATTCCTACAAATTAATTATATGTGTGGCACCATAAACGAAGTCTCAAAGGAACTAAAAGGAGACACTATAAAAACTTTATAAATCAATGGCGGTTCCAATACTACTGTATGGATCGGAATACTGGGTCTTACCCAAAAACCAGGAGCGAAGCATAGAAGCGTTAGAAATGAGGTTTCTCTGGAGTGTGGCTGGCTATACAATAATGGATCGAAGGCGAAGTGATGATATACGAAGAGAACTGAATATATTCAAAATATTAGATAGAATTACACAATACAGAGATGAATGGATGGAACATATCAATAAAATGGATAACAATAGAATTCCGAAACAGATTCTTCATTACAAACTACTAGGACGAAGAAATGTTCAATGACCCAGTAAAAGATGGATAGACCAATTCTAACATGTGAACGGAACAGACCAGCAGGTCTAATCCTTGATGCTAATGATAATGATGACTAATTCCAACAAAAATAGTGTCTCCAAAAGTTACGATTAAGATACCATTATAACTACCAGACTTACTTACTCACTAGCACTTCGAACCCGTAGGTTCATGGCCGCGCGGACATAAGCTCTCCATACATCCCTATCCTGAGCTAACGCTTTCCAATCATTCCCTGTATAATCTACTTTATAGTATAATGTTATTCTCTCATCTCATTCCTGGTCTACCAACTGGGCGTTTTTTCTGGTTTTCCTACAAGAAGCTACCATGTACCTCTTTCATTCCCCATTCGTGCCACATGTCCTGCTCAACGCAGTCTAAGTGACTTAACTGTTCTTATTATCATCATCATTATCTGCATTCATGGATTAGGTCTGTTGACCCGTTCCGACTTCACCCCATCTCTTTCTAGGTCTGCCCATATCTCGGGTGCCTTTAGGTTTGTATTTTGTTATTTGTTTTGGATATCTAACTGTTCTTATTATATCTGGCTTATTGTAAAGACCATGTAGTTCACTGTTATGTAATCTTCTCCATTCACCTGTCTGTTCATCTCTCTTCAGTCCAAACATTTTCCTAAGAACTGTATTATCAAATACTCGTAATCTCCTTTCCTCCCTTAAAGTAAGAGTCCATGTTTCGCAGCCATAGGCCTATAATAACAGATAGAATAATAGTTTTATATATTTTCAGTTTAACGTTTTTTGAAAGGAGTTGGGATGTCAAGAGTCTCTGCAATGCATAATAGCATACATTTCCAGAATTGAGCCTATGTTTAATTTCCTTGTGCATCTCATTCCTGTTTGTGATTATTGTTCCTAGGTATTTGAATTCAGCCACTTCCTCAAAATTTCCCTCATTTGTCATCAACTGTCCATTTGCATTATATAATGCATTTCTATGTGTGAACATATATTTAGTTTTATTAATATTTACCTCCAGTCCCAATTTCTTAGTGTTACTCAATAGTGTGTG
Organism: Diploptera punctata; assembly: GCA_030220185.1. Taxonomy (NCBI): domain Eukaryota; kingdom Metazoa; phylum Arthropoda; class Insecta; order Blattodea; family Blaberidae; genus Diploptera; species Diploptera punctata. The sequence goes on from JASPKZ010009820.1 coordinate 282,156, forward strand.
CGTATTGGCCTTTAGTACCTCCTCACTATCGCCCAATAGTACTACATCATCAGAATAAACTAATAGCTTATTAATACCATTGAATTGTAGTCCTTCTTCATCCTCTAAAGATTTTAACTACTTGACAATTTTTTTAACAAAAATTAATTTTAGTTGTGGGAGATTTGATATATCAGGTATTTATTTTAATATTTTAACATTTTACTACGTAACCTCAAATGCGATTTACAATGAATTTTAGAAATACCGATATCTCCGAGTGTATTAATGTGTATATCGGAATACGTCTTGTAGTTTTATAGTACTTCTGTACAGAAGTGAGTTTTTACACTATGCATGTGATCCTTGTATACAAATTACGGTAACACTGTAATTTTTCACACTCTAAATGACAATTCAGTAGGTTTATCTATGTTAGTATCTAGAAGTGGTAGAGTTATGTCTTTCACGCGGATTTTTTTGATACTGTAAGTTTTATTATGTTTAAATAAGTGGTTCGTGTCTTAATCGCGTGTTGAAGTCTCCAAAACAACATTTTCTTGTCTAACATAAACAATATGGAAGAAGAACAAGTTCATAGCTTACTGAACAAAGGCACTTTCAAATTAGTTATTCATTCCGCAAAGTGGCCACATCAAGCAGGTGTGTTATAAAAATCCTGTTTTCTATGTACTTCAGAGGTAATAAAGAACACAAAATTAACCAAATACAATTTGTTATTCAGACCTTCATTATAAAACATTTCAAGTAATTCTTTTATAATACTGACTTCAGTTGAATCTTGGAGGAGCATAAATATCAGAAAAACTACAAGTCCGGGAGACCATGAACCTCGAGATTCAATAGTGCCATTGAGTTATTATATGGCCACACCTAGAAGTGCATTATTAAATGAGAATGGTAAAAGGTAAAGTGATCCCACTACAAGCCATAGAAGATTCTTGGGGCTCCCACTTTTTCCAGACAATCGGCACTTGATGTCAGCCCTGCCTGACGGCTGCCTTAAAAAAAAAAAGTTCAGGCACTCATTTCAGTTAGAGGCTGAGTAGGCCTGATGCTGCCAGAAGATTTTGGGTCAGTTTTTAAAAATCCTGACTCCCACCGGGAATCGAACCTGCCGGTTTGTAGCGAATGGACACTTCAACAAATGAGGGAAATTTTGAAGTGATGAAATGAGATTTCTGAGATCAGTTGCAGGTGTATCTTTAAGAGGTCAAAAGAGAAGTCAAGATATCAGAGATGAATTACAAATATATAATATAAACGAGAGAATATACAGAAATAAATGTAATTGGTTTGAACATGTACAAAGAATGCCAAATAATCGTTTATCAAAACAGCTGCTTCATTATAAACCTCTAGGCCGAAGAAATGTAGGAAGACCAAAACGACGTTGGAAGGATGACCTGCACCGGCAGCATATAGTGCATCGGGGAGCGGAACGGGCCAACAGGCCCATACCTTGAAGATGATGGTGATGAAATTCAAATACTAGGACGGATAATAACAAACAAGAATAAGTTGCACAAAGAAATAGGCTGAACTCTGGAAATACATGCTACTACTTACTTTCATTACGACCTGCATCATGTGCTAGTGATAAGCATTTCTGACTACCGTTCATGAGATCCCGGGTTCGATTCCCAGTCAGACAATAGAAATTTTCCTTAACCCTTAAATTGGCAAAACACAAATTTCTTCTGTTAGTTATTTGAATGTGGCGGACCGCAGTGAAAACGGAATCTTGTATAACTGTTATTATTCGGTATATTGTATAATTTGACACAAATTTAAGTGGTTTATTTTGTTCGTTTTCTTCTGATTTATTTAAAATATTACATTAACTGAACCAACTGATGTATCCAAAAGGATACATTACGAATTTAAGGGTTAAAGGGAATTATTCCTGTGGTTTCCCAAGGCCTGGAATTTAGGTTAAATTTAGGTTAAAGACTCTCCTGGCGTTTCATTATCACTTATCGAACATCATATCTTCGAGGTAATGTAACTCCGCCTTCCAGGTGCTCCAACCTAAGAAATTGATTACAATTCCGCTAATGCCAGGGGAGAAAGCCAGAAGTGTCATAAAAGACACCCCGGTGGCATTGGACTAAAAAAAAACTTATTTGCATTACGGAGACTTTTAAAAACTCCATGGCGCATAGGCCTAGAAGTCCTTGCCGTACCAGTCGGCTGCTGCCTTAATTACATACGCCCCCACATAGAGATACGTGTGTTCCTCTAGAGGGACTTTCTTGACCCAGTTTAATTTAGTTACCATTATAAATGGTTCTTTCGTCCTCAAGCCTCTGCTTATTGTTCTTACTCATATTCTCACGATGATGGGTGGTTATATGTCCCAAACTAGTCTAAATTCCATGAGAACATTTCTTCCCTCATGTGGAGTCATTATTTTAAGAGAGGAAAGGAGATTACAAGTATTTGAGAATAAAGTTCTTAGGAAAATTGTTGGTCCAAAGAGAGATGAACAGACAGGCGAATGGAGAATACTTCATAACAGTGAACTACATGGTCTTTATAGGAAGCCAGATATAGTAAGAACAATTATGTCTCGTAGACTGCAATGGGCAGGACATGTGGCACGAATGGGGAATGAAAGACGTGCATGGAAGCTTCTTGTAGGAAAACCAGGGGGAAAACGCCCAGTTGGAAGACCAAGAATGAGGTAGGTAAATAACATTAATCAAGATTTGAGGGAAGTAGATTATACAGGGAATGATTGGAAAACATCTCAGGATAGGGATGTATGGAGAGCTTATGTCCGCGCGGCAATGAACCTATGGGTTCGATAGCGCCAGTGAGGTATGTGGACTCATAGGTCTGCGTTAGGGTACGATGTTTTCGACCTCTAGGATACGGCCCGGGAGTCATAAACATACTCACTTACTTACTCACTGGCACTATCGAACCCGTAGGTTCATGGCCGCACGGACATAAGCTCTCCATACATCCCTATTCTGAGCTAATGCTTTCCAATCATTCCCTGTATAATCTACTTTCCTCAAATCATAGTTAATGTTATTCTCCCACCTCATTCTTGGTCTACCAACTGGGCGTTTTCCCTCTGGCTTTCCTACAAGAAGCTTCCATGCAAGTCTTTCATTCCCCATACGTGCAACATGTCCTGCCCATCGCAGTCTACGAGACTTAACTGTTCTTATTATATCTGGCTTCCTGTAAAGACCATGTAGTTCATTGTTATGTAGTCGCCTAAAAAATTCCTTCTAGTTTACAGGGAGGGAGTCATAAACATACATATGTAAATACATATGTGCATATATTGCATAGATAAACCTAAATACGTATGCCCTACGTACATAAATCCAAGTACAACAGCTCCGAAGAAGGTCCACTGAAGTGATTATTACTGGCTGGCAGAAGACAGTACAAAGACTCGCGTTGTTAACGTGATGTTATGTCTCAAACTTATTTCAGTTTTCTCATTCGGAATTCGCTACTTCTCACCTCAAACAGCTTCTCAATTATCCTCACGAGTTGTCCAGACTAATACCAAAACAAAAATGTCTGTAATATAGCTGGAAATTAAACCTGGGGCTGTAGGGATGCTAATCAGATATCTTAAATCCGTTGCACCTCAGATACAATCAATAAAAAACACACATACACACACACTTACATATTTCCACGATTATCGTTGAATTGCACGGCCTGAAGCAGATTTGAATTACCAGTAGGTGGTCAGTGTCTAATATTATTTCAACATTTTGTGAACCTTTTTTTTTTTGTCGCGACCGGTTATTGGATCGTTCATTTACGTATGTTATCAAATAAAACACAAAGATTTAGAATAAATGAACAAGTTTATGCAATAACATTTACATAGTGCAGAGAGAAAATATTTTATCTTATTACCAGCCTCATCATTTATTACACATACAGATAAAGAAGCGATGAAAACCTTATTAAAAATAAGCAAACAACCAATTAAACTTCCGATTACAATGACACATTCCAGGAACTGCTCTTATTTAGAAAATCCACTTTAATTTAGTAGGAAATCTATGTATTCTACATCGCTATATAATATTTTAATGCCCCAGTTTGTCCTTTTGGATACTTCTGGTGTTGTCTTCTGGCAATGGTGTAATTGTAACCAACTTCTGAAGTTAGGGAGCCAGGAAGGCGGGGTTACGTTGCCCCGAAAAGAAAAAACTATTTTTTTTTATTTCGAAGTTGTAATAGAGCGGAAAAGTTGTGAATTATATAGCTAAAAAAAAGAAAAGAATTATCAAAATCGGTTGACATCTTCCGGTCGCGCAAAAGCTCTGAAGTTTGGCGAAATATGAAAAAAAAAATCATTTTTGCAATTATTTCTTTTTTTTTAAATACCAAGTAGGTATTGCTTATCTTTGCTAAGCACGTTTATGTCTATCTGTGGGATCTGACAATCAATACTCTGGAAGTTATTTATCAAATACCAAAAATGCGTAAAAATATAACTTGTTCATTATTCTGACAAATTTTGGAGCTTATGCGCGACCGGAAGATATCAACTGATCTAAACCAAATTAAAACACACTGTTTTTAGGCTCTATTTGAAGACGTTATAAACTATTGCATTACGAAAACATCTAATTAAAAAATTAAAGAAATAATCTCAAAAATGAAGTATTTCCATATTTTGTCAAACTTCAGAGCCTTTGCGTGACCGGAAGATGTCAACCGATTTAGATATATTTTTTCTTTTCTTTTTTGTATATAATTCGCAACTTTTGTCTATATAATTCACAACTTTTCCGAGCTATTACAACTTCGAAATAAAAAAAATGAGTTTTTTCGGCCCACCCTAACGATGGGTGATGATGATGATAGTGGTGCGTCAGGAGAGTCCCTAATCCTAAGCTGAAGATTGCGATGGCCATATGATGTTCGGGGACCGTTTGGGCCTTAAAGTTTCCTGACATTTGTCTTACAGGTGAAGAAAAATCCCGATAAAAAACCTTCCAGGAAACTGTCCCGACCGGGGATTGAACCCGGGCCCGCTGCGTGACATGGCAGCACGCTACCTCGAGACCACAGCGGTGGACACGCGATATAATATAGCCACCTCAAAAATTTAAGCGTATATAAAATGTTACAAAGTTCTTAGGAAAATTTTTGGACCAAAGAGAGATGAACAGACAGGTGAATGGAGAAGACTACATAACAATGAACTACATGGTCTTTATAGGAAGCCAGATATAATAAGAACAGTTAAATCTCGTAGACTGCGATGGGCAGGACATGTTGCGCGTATGGGGAATGAAAGACGTGCATGGAAACTTCTTGTAAGAAAGCCAGAAGGAAAACGCCCAGTTGGTAGACCAAGAATGAGATGGGAGAACAACATTAACTATGATTTGAGGGAAGTAGATTATACAGGGAATGATTGGAAAGAATTAGCTCAGGATAGGGATGTATGGAGAGCTTATGTCCGCACGGTCATGAACCTACGGGTTCGATAGTGCCATTGGGTAAGTAAGTAAGTATAAAATGTTACAATTCAGTTATGCATAACATAAATTAAGTTATTTCTACATGAAGGCTATTTATAACATTTTATACTTCTTCTTCTTCTTCACTTCACGGACAAGGCAAATTGCCTGTTCCGCCTCACAGCTGTTCTGTCCATCTTTTTTACTAGCATTCCTACATTCCTTGAACCTTTTGGCTTGTAGTTAAATGCTTCTTTTGGTAATCTCATTTTATACTTCATAATTTAATTATAAGTCATTATTTTGGAAAGAGCTAAAGGATTTAAGTATCTTGCTACACATTATCTATCTTAGCAGATTTAAATATTCAAGACCAAATATTACAGCACAATAAATAAAATGGGTATCATAGATAAAAGTTAATAAGTGAAATATTATGATTTTTATCATCATCATCTATAACATTCATTTTATGATTGAGCCTTCTGGCCGCTTCAGACATTGTACGTTCAATATCTTTCTTCCTAAGAGATGTATAACTGAGTAGTTTCTGGGACATTCTATTATTAAATAATCAATTGAGTTGGTGTTTACTTGATGAAAATCCATATTTATTAATTAAATAAAAATAAATATATTATTAAACAATTGGCTGTTAATAATGGATACGACCCTGAAATTATAGAATGTTTAATTAAGAAGATTAATTACAAAAAAGCAATTAACAAAGTTTTTCCTGTACCCAAAGAAAACAATAAGAAATATGTCGTAATGTCATACATAGGCCCACTTTCAAATAAAATATCTAAACACTTCAAAAAGTTGAACATTAATGTGGCATTTAAAACCAATAAAACTCTACAAAATATAATAAAAAACAATAAAACCAAAACAAAAAAAGAAAAATTATCAGGTGTATATAAATTGAAGTGCGGCACATGTGACAATGTCTATATAGGACAAACTGGTAGACCTTTTATATCTCGGATAAAGGAACACATGAGAGCATATAACAGAAATTTAGAAAATTCAAACTATGCTAACCACCTATTCCAATTTAATCATTGTTTCGATCCAAATTTTGAAATTTTACATATTTGTGATAAGGGTAAGAAGTTAGATCTTTTGGAGGCTGTAGAAATTAATAAGTTTAAAAGTAGTAAAAAACTGTTACATTCTCAACTTGATTTGAATGAATCCCCTTTGTTAAATTTAAAAATTTAAATAAATATTGTTGTATTGTTGCTTAGATCAGTTGGAACACAATTCATAATTTGTTAACATGTCTGAAGAAGGTACAGTGTACCGAAACAGCTGTCACTGAATTATATAATAAATATGAAAATCAAATAAAACTACGTTTTATTTTTATTTAATTAATAAACAGTCTATTATTGTTCATTTGTATAGGGAAGTTTGGGTAATGTGAACTCTTCTGTTTGAGTGGACCCTGTTAATATCTTCTTTAATTAGTGCTGCCCTCGAACAAAAAAATAGGCCTATTTTAACTTCTTCCCCTCATCAACTTTGACGGGTTCAATGCCAGTTTCTTTGATTCTTTTTTGCGAAGAACGGTTTATTTGTGATATTTATGAAAATTATTACTTTAAAAGTTTTTCAAGCTAAGAATCAATTCTTAATTTCTGCTATTGAATATTAACAATGTTGAAAACACTCCTAAATATATACTGACGGGTTTGGTTTGATATTATGTGACATGGTGGCTGTATAAAATAATTAAACATAACAAAGGAATTCGGTTAATAGGGTCCATTTTACACGAATACGTACCTATATTTTATCAATAAGGATGCTATCTGTAAAAACCATTCACTTGATTAATTTTATTTAATATCTTTGTAATTTTACTAAACCCAAACACCGTCGCTTTCTGCAGTTGAATGACGTGTGAATGTAATAATCAACCATAATTTTTCGAAACATTAAATAAATATCAACGGTTTTGTAGTTATGATCAGTCATAAATATTTTCAGATTAATCTGTGCCTGTCTGTATAAATTAATAAAGTAAATAAACTTAAAAGTAGACTAAAAGCTAAGGTGGACTTTCGGGTCCACTTTATTCGAATATGGAAGTTAAAATGGACCTTCCTTGTAATGTAAAAAAGTTTATAAATTATGAAGATGTTTCCATATTTGAATAAAATAACAATGCTATTTCATAGTTACAACACTAATGATAACACAGCTCTACAAAAAAAATTGTTGTCCTGGATATCTCAGCGAATTTCTATGTTTTCAAGTACACAGTTTACGAAAATATTCATAAAAGTGCTGAATGTGCTCTAGTTTTTATGATTTTTGCGTATGTTATATCTTAAACAGTAAACGGCTTGTTACTAATAAAAATTTATGTTTTTAGTCATGATTTGATTTCTGCGCTTTTTTTTCGCATATACAAACATCACGTGATCCCCATTCTCACACCCCTCACTCTGCACATCGACCGTGATCTCAGTTATTTGACAAAATTAAAGTACTCACGACGTGCATCTGGATATGATAAAACAATCCATCAAAGCGTTGGACAAGGAAGGAAAGTTTTTCAAATACATTTGTAGAAAATTTCCTAAGCTCTCGTAAAAGTTAAAAGGCGGAATATTTTATGATCCTCACATTCGGCAATTGATGAAAGATGCACATTTTATTAAAGTTATGACTGTTATGGAAAGTGAAGCTTGGAAGGGTTTTGTATTGGTAGTAGAACATTTCCTACGTAAATATAAAGCACAAAATTATAAAGAAATTGTGCAAAACATGTTGATAACAGATTCTGGGAGCAAATATGAGTATAAAGTTACACTTTCTCCACACTCACTTGGATAGATTTCCGGATAATTTAGGAAATTATAGCGACGAACAGGGAGTGCGCTTTCACTAGGATCTAAAAGTAATGGAGGAAAGGTATCAGAGTAGATGGGACCGTCACATGATGGCAGATTACTGCTGGTGTTTAAAAAGAGATTGTCCCCTAAAAAGTATAGAAGAAAATCTTATAAAAGGCGTTTCACTGAAGTATAACATGGGTTTTCGATATTTTTCTTTCCATTTACGTCAGTGCATACTAATTTACAAAAAAACAATTGATATTATATATATATATCTGTTATATTTTTTCATATTTTCCGATATTTGTAGTGTAAAATGAAAATAAATCTTTTAAAAATAACCAGAGCAAATCTTCCAAAATCATTGATAGTTTCATGAATTGTGAGCATAAATATATCCGAAATTAATCTTATATCAAGGGCAACAAAACCACTGTTGACCAGTGTAATCACTGTGATTATACAGAATTCAAATCCCTTAATTAAAAAAAGAAAAACAAATTCAAAACAGGGGTCCAAATTACCCGAAGTTCCTCTATTATGTGATTGTATCAGATGTTCAGTTATTTCATAAATCTTCCGGAAGGAAAAAAAACAGAAGAATAATAAGAATTTTATAAAGATATTTATTTATAAAAGGTGTAATTATTTTAATTAATTAGAGACAAATTAGGGGTTTAAACAAATCAGAGGGCAAATGTAATGTGGGATGCAATTACCCACATACTTCAGGGACGACCAGGAAGTAAGCTAGAATTGAGACCACCCGGAATTTATATTTACCAAAAATGATACAGGGCCTAATTATTTTTAAGAAAACTATGAAGTACACCATATTTAGGCAATGATCACAGGTGATCTACCACATTCTTTGTATATTACTGTCAGCATACTGGTTATGTATGCTCGAGCCAAGGCCAAAACTATGCCTAGCCTCGAATCTGTTGGAGTACCTCGATCGATCGACTTAAGGGCCTAATTATTTTAAGAAAACTGTAACGTACTCCATATTTAGGTAATAATTACAAGTGGTCTGCCACTTTTTTTTGTATACTACTGTCAGCATTACTTTCTATTACTATATTAAATAAATTAAACAAATATATCTTACAGAATACATTCCCTATTTAAAGGTTAATTAAATTATAAGTTATAAATTATGATATACCGAACAAGGCGGTTGCTACAGCCAATTTTTAATTTAAGGTTTCTGACAATCCCCCGCTTCTAACGGTCGAATTTATTTGATTTTTGGAGGATACCTTCCTCAGTTTATTTTAAAAACATATACCGTGTATCTAGTCATGTGTAATAATTATTCGCTGTGAAATATAGAAAATTGCGATCGCTAGAGCAAAATTAAGAAGATAACTGCAATTAGAAATATCGAAGTGAAAATGGTAGTCGAGCAGAATTCTTGGGGATGTTTAATTTTTTTTCAAAGTGAGCTTTTAAAATGATATAAAAGAAAAATCAGGCGAAGTGGTTAAGGCACTGCGCTACAAGCTGGAAGGTCCCAGTGGGGTCGGATTTTTAAAGTGACCCAAACCTTCTGGCGGCACTATGGTCCTGGGGTCAACTCAGCCTCTAACGAAAATGAGTACCATACACTTGTTCTGAAGGTACAGGCGGCCTTCACGCAGGGCTGACAACCCGACTGACATCAAGTGCCGATTGTCCAGAAAAGGAGGAGCTTTCTTTAATATGGTGAATATAACACTGATAAATATTTCGTGAAACACGATTCTGATTGGTTGTAAAACAGAAATCATTGAAACGTGATTGGCCATTGAGTCCCATTTGGGGCATGAGTTAAATATTCAACGATACAACGCAGCTTTGTAACATATTTCTGCGAAGAGATTTGATACACAATCTAGCTAGTAAGAATTGTAGCCTATATCACCACTCGTACAAGCCTCCAGATTGAAAATTTACAATCAAAAATTTCAACCTGACCTGTTAGTCAGAAGGCAGGCATGTTAACACTTGAGCGGCAGACTAACTAACAGTTTCATTAAGATATTTAAATATTTTTGGTTTTTTCTTTTTTATTTTTCTACAGGTTTAACTGTATGTTATTCACTTCGTTTATTTTATTATTCGATATGTGGTGATTTTAATTTAACTAACTTACCGGCACTATCGAACCCGCAGGTTCATGGCCGAGCAGACATAATCTCTCCATACATCCCTATCCTGAACTAATGTTATCCAATCATTCCCTGAATATTCCACTTCCCTCAAATCATAGTTAATGTTATTCTCCCACCTCATTCTTTATCTATCATCTGGGCGTTTTCTCTCTTGTTTTTCTACAAGAAGCTTCCATGCACGTTTTTCATTCCCCATTCGTGCCACATGTCCTGCCCATCGTAGTCTACGAGACTTAACTGTTCATATTATATCTGGCTTTCTATAAAGACCAGGTAGTTCACTGTTATGTAGCCTTCTCCATTCACCTGTCTGTTCATCTCTGTTTGGTCCAAAAAAAAATATATATATCCATGCATCCATAGTAATTCTGCCCGAAGGCAGGTCTTTCACTACAATCATAGCATTTTCATGCTATGCTTTGCAGATTTACTAGGGATTTGTAGGTGTGGTAGCTTTCCGTTGCTTTCCACACCGGTGAAGGATGATGATAATGATGGCCATATGATTTCGGGGACCGTTTGGGCCTTAAAGTTTTCCTGACATTTGTCTTACAGGTACATTTGTCTTACAGGTAAGGAAAAAACCCGATAAAAACCTCACCCAGAAAAACTGCCCCGACCGGGGATCGAACCCGGGCCCGCTGCGTGACAAGCACGCTACCTCGAGACCACAGTATATATATACATACATACTTGATTATTTGTTTATTTAAATACAAAATACCTTACGCAAAGGAGATTATAAACCAGTTAAAATATCAACACAATTATTTAAAAAAAAACTCAGTAAATGTCCGAGAAATGAAGAGGTACTGGCTTGTTTTTGTGGCTTCTATTAAAGAGGTTTGACAAGTCAGCAGAACTCTCAACAAAAACACCCGGTTTTCTTGAATGAAATTCGAGTAGGCTTATAACCATCCACCACTTAATAAATAAATGAGATAGAAGATGGTAAATATACTTGATTATCACACCTCTTTCTCTAAGCCCCCCCCTCTCTCTCTCCCTCGGAAAAAAGAGGAGAATTTTCGTTAGGTCATTGAATTCCTCCACTGACCTTGCTTTAATCATTCCAACCACATTATTACCCTGACAAAAAAATAATTACCGCAATTTAATTATTTTCCAGTAGAATAGTACATTCCAAAAAACGTAGAAATTTGAGTATAAGTTTGTATAGAATTTACATATAAGCTAAAGACCTAATTCAATACAATTAAGTAGATACATTAAATGCAGACAGATGGTGGATGACAAAATGAAGCCAATCATTCACTGCATCACATGACTTCAGCTTACACTAATGTTAGAAATTGAGTGGTGCTATAAATTTTACAGCCAATAACAAATTAGAGTTTACTAAAAATTTTCTTAATTAGACATACATACCTGCCTATCAGGATCTGTTACCCTTTAAAATATTCGAAAAATTTCCAAACTTTAAACATTGCACCTGTCAAACTTATAGGCCTATACATGTATACCGCAACAAAAAAAAAATGGAGAGAGATTTTAGTATGATGACTCGAATTCAAAATGAAATAGGTACAATCAGATTTAAAATTATAAACTTAAAACCTACGAGTAGTTTCATAATGATAATGATGATGATGATAATATATATTTTTTAATTTTATATACACATTTTTCATGTTTACACAACTTTCTGTGCCTTCTCCACTCGTCTCTATCCATCCACTCCATGTCCTCCAGTCCTCTTGTTCTCAATCCTGTTCTTATTTCTTGCATCCACGAGTTTCAAGGTCTTCCTTTCCTTCTTCTTCCAGGTGGACACCATTCCAATATTTTCCTGGGAAACCTTTTTCCTGCATTTGTCGTAGGTGCCCATAACAATATAATTGCTTATATCTTATATAATAATAATAATAATAATAATAATAATAATAATAATAATAATAATAATAATAATATTATTATTATTATTATTATTATTATTATTATCATTATAAGCTTAATGACACTATCGAATCCATAGGTACATGGCCGCGTGCACATAACCACTCAATACATCCCTATACTGAGCTAATGTTGTCCTTTCATCTCCTCTATAATTTATCTCTCGCAAACCATAGTTAATGTTATCCCATCACATTCTTGGCCAATCTACAGGATACTTTCCATCTGGTTTTCCTATGCAGATTTTCCATTCTCATCTTTTACTCCTTTATCGTACCGTATGTTCTGCCTATTACATTCATCGATACTTCACTGTTCTTATTACATCGGGTTTCAAATAAAAATCATATAGCTTGCTGTTGTGTAGTCGTCTCCATTCATCCGTCTGTTCTTCTCGCTTTGGTCCAAAAATTTCCTACTGCTGATGATGGAACCAGGTTTCCGCAGCTAAAGACCTTTTGCTGATGTTGGAACCAGGTTTCCGAAATCCTTTCAGGTTTTAAATCTAGCTCAAAAACCTTCTGTTTCTGATGACATACTGTTTCAGAAAGGTCTTCAGGTTTTACAAGTAGTTCGAAACTTTCTCCTGGTGATGGAATCCAGTTTCCGAAAGGCCTTAAGGTTTTAAAAGTAGCTCAAAACCGTCTGCTGATGATAGAACCTGGTTTCCGAAAAGCCAAGTTTTAAAATATTTAAACCTAGTTGAGGACGACGGCACCATCGGGTACCAATTTTATTATGCTATACTATAAATAGTTTAATTAACGACGTGTTTAACGATACAGGTTATTATCGTCTCAATTTCAAGTCTGGGTGTGAAAGGGATTAAACAATTTTGATCAGAGATGTCGTATTTCAGTTCTTTTTACGTGTGTAAAAGACACAGGTCTTACTTCCGTCCCAAGGAAGTTACACTCAGTATTTTTACACAAACAAAACTCTACCGACCATTTTTAGGTTTGAACCCTATAATCTCGCAATCAGATCCGAGCAACTAGTCCACTGGGACCGACTTTTTGACTTTTCATTCAGGCGGGTTACGAACATATAAAATTATATACGTAGTTGGTAAAGGGATTAGGCTATAAGCCGGAAAGACATGATTGAATAAGTCAATAGTTTAATATAAAACATAAAGGGATAAAACAATTTAATGAAAAAATAGCTATTTGAATTTTAGTATTCTGTCTTCTTCTTCTTCTTCTTCATCACGGTTTAGGCTTATTTACTAGCCTGTTCCGGCTCCAAATTGCTGCTCTTTCCATCTTTTCTTTGGTCTTCCCAAACTTCTTCTTCCTCGTGGTGAATAGCTGCATACTGCTTTTGGTATTATATTCTCAGTCATCCTTGCCAAGTGTTCTTTCCAGTTTGTTCTGTATTTCACTATTGTTGTGTTTAATTCCTCTACTTTTAGTTGTCTTATTTCTGTGTTATATTTTTTGTCTGTTCTTTGATATCCTGCTATTGGTCTGAGGAATTTCATTTCAGCAGCTTGTATTCTGTCAGATTGTTGTGTTGTCACTGTCCATGTTTTGGATCCATAAGTAATAATAGGCACTGCCATTGTCTTGTATAATTCTATTATAGAGTCTTTCCTGGCTTTATTTTGCAAAGTTCTTTTTAGTGTTCCTGTTATATAATTAAACTTATTTAGTTTGTCATTTATATCTGTTTCCCCTGTGTATGACATTTCGCAACCTAGGAAGTTATATCTTGCCATTAATATTCTGTAAGAATTTAAAAAGATCGTTGTCATAACTTTGGATTATAACTAACTAACTAAATAACTTACTGGCTCTATCGAATGCCAAAAATCTGATCTGTTGTAGACGTGTCTCTTCTAAATCCACATTGATAATCTTCTACAATGTCATCAATATCTGCTTTTTATAGGAATTGAAATGTATAGACCTAAAGCGCATTCACATACAGAAAATGTTTAAAATACTATACTAGGAATCGAGTCCCGATGGAATCAAGATTTTTAAACTGTCCAAAACGTTTTGTGAAACAATGGCCCTGGGTTTGACTCAGCCTCTAAGAGAGATGAGAGTCAAGCTATGTTCTGGGAGTAAAGGCGGCCATCACGCAAAGTTTACGACCCAGCTTACATTTCGTGCCGTTTGTCTAGAAAGATGGGAGCCTCAATTTACTATCCACTTTACATACCAATTGACAAGCAATTTTTTTTATATACGCCATAAATTGTAATTATATTTACCTACTGAAATACTAAATGAGAGAATATTATAACTGTATTATTTATGATACCTCAGAGTGAAATAAATATTTTAAAAAAAATTATATATTCAAAATAAACTGCTTAATACTGAAAAGCTGTAATTAAAATGAGTTACACCTGCTAATTAATGCAATTTGAATATCAAGGAGTTCCAGTTCGCATTACATTTAAATCACAAACAAATGCCGTTACACTCAATACTAGTTGTAAAAGTTATCTCTACCATGCAAACTTCTACTATATATAATTATCGGTAATTTATAAGTGAGTTTAATAAGCTAAGGCACCAATATGACCATGGCATAGCTTACCATGCTAATATTTTTTCAGTTATTTCCCACGGTGCATTTTAAATGTATCCCTAATTGAGGTTGTGGCTACAAAAGGGAATATAAACAGAAACCGTGCTTCGAGGTATACAGCTTCAAAGTTCTTCTTCTTCTTCTTCCTTTCCAGGATTAGGTCAATGCGACCTGTTCCGGTCTCAAGTCCATCGTTTCCTTGGCCGTTCCAAAGATCTTTTTCCATGCGGACAAAGTTATATTTTATCTTTTTATTTGTAGAAAAAAATCCTCAACTCGTGTCCAATTCAGGGTCGGGTTCAGGAATGAGATGAGATGAGATGAAACAGTCGGTGAACAACAAGAGTGCCAGGAAACCAATCCTGACGCACAGTCACAGGGGCGGATGAATGAAATGAAACGAAATGGATGAAGTGAGTGTGGAGAAATGGTGGAATGAAATTTATGGCCGGGGAAAACGGGAGAAATCCCGAGAAAAACCTGCCCAAGCTCCGTTTCGTCCACCATGAAACCCACATGGAATGACCTTATTTGCAGAAAAATAAAAATAAAAATATTTGTTTTTTATAATAAATTATCATAAGTAATGCCACGAGTGATTTCCAAATTATCGATAAATTCACGACTCACGAAGTGAGGAGTGAATTTATCTAGAGAATTTGGAAATCAAGAGTGGCATTTGTTAGGACTATTTAACGAATAAAATTAAGCTGTTTACTCACAAATCATTATTTAACGATAGTTATTTTAAAATATTTATATATTTAATGTAAACGGCGATGTTTGAAAACATGAGAAACGATAGGTACGCTTCTACCGCTTCTTTTGTTTATCACTGCAACCAGATCATACTATTTATTGCCAAAGGAACGCAATATTGTAAGGAGGAGCTTTCTTTAATATGGTAATTATAACACTGATAAATATTTGGTGAAACACGACTCTGATTGGTTGTAAAACAGAAATCATTGAAATGTGATTGGTCATTGACTCCCATTTGGGGTATGAGTTAAATAGTCCAAGATAAAGAAATGAAATTATTTTAGTTTTCTGCTATGAAAAAATATATATTTTTTAATGTTCTATGCCTAACAAAAGCTTAAAACAGCAACATATTTAATTAGAGAATTCTTGGCCGTTATATATCTGTTAGATAATTTATAATGACTATTTAACTCATGCCCCAAATGGCAGTCAATGACTAATCACATTTCAATGATTTTTAATTTACAACCAATCACAGTCGTGTTTCGCCTCGAATTTATCAACCGAAGTTTATCATATTAAAGAAAGCTCATCCTTTTTAACATTCTGAATAGGTCATAGCATTATTTTGCAGTGATTGACTATCCAAGAAATACGGCTACCAGATTGTATATATAGTGCATGAATGTCAGCAGATATCGCATGTGGGAGATAATATAAAAACATTTGTAGCAATTATTGCACCACAAAAAAAAAACACTTTTTGCACTTTCTTAAACGAATTATTTTCCAGGAAATGACGTTGCAGAAAAATATAATTGACACATTTACATAATAGAAATTACTTAATACCTATAATATTGGTTATAAATTTCTCCACTAGGATGCATTCTTACAATATTGCGATCCTTTGGCAATAAATATGATCTGGTTGCAGTGATGAACAAAAGAAGCAAATCAATCGTTTCTCATTTGGTTTCAAACATCGCCGTTTACATTAAATATATCATCATCATCCATGCAAGTATTAGGCCGTGTCGCCTGTTACGGTCTCAAAGAGGAATTTTCCATCCAGCGCTTTTTTGGACGTCCCAGCAATTTTTTGCCTTGGGGGCGAAACGAAGCATGGCTTTTGGAATTCTATGAGGCGGCATTCGTTGAAGATGGGCTTTCCAGTTATTCTGGTAGTTTTGTATATGGTGAAGAATGGGTTCTACATCCAACTCTTCCATAATTTCATTTATTTTATGGTCCCACTTTGTGTAGCCTGCTGTACCGCGCATAAATCGCATCTCAGTTGCTGTTATTCGGCTTTCTGGTTGATCTGTCTGATTCATCCGAGGCTTGGTTTGAGACTTGAAAGCAAATGTAATTGTTTTTGCCCAATGGGTTGCTGGCCCAGAGGGGTTACATTAAATATATAAATATTTCAAAATAACTATATTTGAATAATGATTTGTGAGTAAACAGCTTAATTTTATTCGTTAAATAGTCCTAACAAATGGCACTCTTGATTTCCAAATTCTCTAGATAAATTCACTCCTCACTATTAGGTAAATAAGCTCAGATATTAATATTTGAGACTATCCCTTTGAGTTGTTTTTCTTGTTATTCTTGTTGCTGCTGTTGTTCGTGTTCTTATTATTTTTGTTGTTATTATTAGTTTTTGTTAATAATACTGTTGTTATTATTACTGTTATCATCACAATAACTTTTATGCAAAGAGTAATTTGTATATTTGGAATTGTAAGTTGCCGTGCACAAAATTAGGACAGAGTATTTATATGTAAGCAGCATCTTCTCCACTTACATGGAAGTTGCATTAAAGTCGGTTAAAAATGCAACCCAATTAATTTTATCACGACGTGACTCAACGCAAAGAAAAAAATAAGTACTTAGACTGGATCACTAATACCAAGTAAAAGTTGATTTGAAAGAGCGGAGCCTAAGGGAAGGACACCACTAATCATCTGTAGGCTCATTAGCTTTAGGACGCATTAACACAGCTGGGAACAATGCCTACGCCTGCAGAAATAAAAACGACAAAATTTAACTTTTATAAGGAATTAGCTTACAGAAGGACCACGTTAATGCTCCAAGATGTAATATGAAATGGATCGCCAGAAAAAAAGTAAATTTAACATGATTCCCAAATAAATAAATAAATATATATCTTAATATATAAAAATTACGTGTCACGTTGTTTGTCCGCGATGGAATCCTAAACTACTGAACCGATTTTAATAAAATTTTGCACACTGTATGCAGTTTGATCCAACTTGAGACCTACGGTTGTTTATAACTAAATTTATAGTAGCTTTATTTTTATTGCAAATTATTTGTTTATTATTTAACAAAGAGTTATAATTATCTGTGAGTTCCATACGATTCTAACAGATGACGTATAAGGTAATTGATTTATTATTTAACCAGGTGGCTGTGCTTTTTGTTGCAACCGCGAATTTCAATTGAATTACAAATATTGATTATTTCATAATTTAAGTGTGTTCAGTGTTTATTTTATTTCCAATATATTGATAATAATATTAATTTCGTGTGTAAGTATTAGTTTTAAGTAATCTGGCTGAAAGACAGCAACTTAATTTAAATTTAACTGGACCGAGAAGAGACATTGAACAATATGACGAATCAATTCTAGAGACCATGAATGATAAGATATCAAGTGAATTTCCGCAAATTGGTATATGCCTATGTGTATATATGTCTATGTGACATAAATCTTACATTTAAGAAGAATGTCAATTTAAAAACATATGAAGGTCCTAAGGAACGGAATAACAGAATTGTAAGTAAGTTTGTTAGTTATAATAATATGCCTAATATTACAGAAACAATCTCCATGCCTCAATTAAATGAAAAACAGGATGACTATAATATATCACAAGATGATATTACTATACAGAGACTTCTTGATGATGATGAGAATTCAACTGCCAACAAGTTCGTAGAAAAAAAACGTAAGTAGGCCTATAATTAAATCAGCAAGCCTCCTCAAAATATTCCATCTATAAATGTATATAATCCTTATGATACACTTATGGATGATACTGAGAATGCAGACAACATAAATTCATCTCAATCAACAAAACCATATGGAAAAATTAACGTAAAAATAGTGAAAGGCGATACGAAGTTCGCCGGGCCATCTAGTATATATATAGTTTCGTTGCTACAAAATGGAGTGCTAGAATGATTTTTAAATTTTCGCTTCGGGTTAACCCCCACAACTAGTTTACATTTTAATTTTTACTGGATTTGGAATAATTTCCCATATCATTTGTCACGAGAGAGGTAAAAAGGAGGCTTTTGGTAACTTACGGATAATTTTTGCCATACTAGCTATTGGTTTATTGGAAATTGCTGGTTAACGAACTCGGCCTTACTTTTAAATTGATTACTCTATGCCGAATTTTATTCCGAAAAAAATTGAGGCACCTAGAGCGGTAATACACACCACATATATGTGCGTTAGATTCAATAGCTCACATCTTTCTGCTGAAGAAGACAGCTGGTTTCTGAAAGGCCCACAGTTTAAAAATTTTTTAACCTAGTTGAGGACGACTGCACCTGCCAATGTATTTATTTAGTTTGATATTTTATAATATAATATAATAACTTTTTTTTTCCAGTGAGGCACATTTAATTAGGTATGTATTATTTTGTCATACTTTAAATATAATAACATTTTTGAAAATATTTATAGAAGAATGATCCTGCGTCATAGCCGAGTGGTTAAGGAAAGATGCTTTGACACAGAGTTATGTACTTGAGCTGGTTTGGGGTTCCATGGAGAAATACATTTTCTCATGGAATTTCGGCCAGTATGGGACCGGTGCCTACCCAGCATCGTTAGGCATTTGGGGTAGTTGCAATAAATAGCGATTTCAGGTTGAGAAAACCAGCTATAAAGGCAGGGGAACCCGACATGCTGACCACATGTCACACCTACCCTGGCTGAATGATCATCTACCTCTTGTAATTAACATACATGGTTGTGAGGCCAGTAGCCGGCTGGTAGGCCAAGGACCTTCTAGGCTTGTCGAGTCATGGAGTTCTTCTTCTTCTAGAAGAATGGGGAGGGTCTGCTGCCGGGTAAATCCCCTTTTACCGGAGCTATTACTAAATTAATGTGAGCAAAGTTGTATCTAATGTTCCATAGAAAAATAATGAATATTGTATTATTTGATGATATGGTGAAAGATGTGGTTACTGACAGTATTTATAATGACATACACAGCAACAAGGTCAAGGCTGGAGCCGGAGTCACTACTTCATTATATAATGCAAATTCGTTTGATATGCGACTCACACCGGGACGTTACAAAAAATAAAAGTTACCACCTCCAAGATATAACACAAGTATTAGCACTTAGTTATTAGTTATATTTTAAAACCTAACAACTATTTAGGCGAGACGACTCTTTCAACTCCATACGATCAACTTCCATAAATCATAAGCGAATTTCATTCCACTTACCCAACACATACTGCGTATTATTCGAATTCCGAGCTAAGGTCCAGTTGTAATGTAATCAAAACAGATGTATGACTGCATTTTTTCATACTGCGTTTTATACCAATTCCGAGCTATGTCCAGTTTGTAATGTAAACAAACCAGATGTATGGCTGCATTTTCATTGGTCGAATAATGGTTGTATCTTTAACCCGTACAGGACGAACTACAAAGAATGCTATATAAACTAAATGAAATATCAAAAAAATACAACATGGAAATATCATCAGAAAAATAAAAAAACAATAGCCTTCAAAGGGTGCTCATCCAGTTCGGACGAAGATAATATTAGAAAATAAACCAATAGAACAAATGGTAAGATATAACTTCCTAGGTTGCGAAATATCAAACACAGCGGAAACAGATATAAATAAAAAAATAAATAAGTTTAATTACATAGCAGGAACACTAAAAAGAACTTCGAAAAATACAGCCAGGAAAGACTCTATAATGAAATTATACAAGACAATGACAGTGCCTATTATTACTTATGGATCCGAAACATGGACGGTGACAACACAACAATCTGCCAGAATACAAGCTGCTGAAATGAAATTCTCAGACCAATAGCAGGATATCAAAGAACAGACAAAAAACATAATACAGAAATAAGACAACAACTAAAAGTAGAGGAATTAAACACAACAATAGTGAAATACAGAACAAACTGAAAAGAACATTTAGCAAGGATGACCGAGAATAGAATACCAAAAGCAGCATACAGCTATTCACCACGAGGAAGAAGAAGTTTGGGAAGGCCAAAGAAAAGATGGAAACAGCAGCAATTTGGAGCCAGAACAGGCTAGTAAATAAGCCTAAAACGTGAAGAAGAAAGAAGATCTTTAAGTCGTGTAAGAAAATGTAGTTCGCACTCGAAATAAAGGAAATAAAAATAATAAAATATATATTATCTAGCACATGTATAATATAAGTTTCCCTATATGGGGAGAATCTTAAAATAATTACAGTTTTAATAGATGAAATAAATAAGCAATTCATTGTTTAATTCTTACGCATACAGAATGAAGAATATATTAGAATTTTAAATTGTTCCAAATGTCTGCTTATCCTATACAATTTTTAAAACATCAAAAAAAGGAAAACCTTTGAAAAGCGGTGGGAAACAATTATTTTTTGGATGTTTTCAAACAGTTTAGTGAAAAAAATATTCTACATTAGCTATTGAGGATGTCAAAATAACATCAGAATTTACAGATAAAATCATCATGGAGCATAAATTCTTCTCGTAATGAAATAGTAAACAAAGGGTATCTATCGTCAAGGAAGGAAAAACGTAAACGTGTGTTTAGGTACGCTCATATGTAATTTTTTTCATCATCATCATCATCATCATCATCATTCAACAACACAAATATTAAGCCCCAATGGCCTGTTCTGATCTCACTGTAGGTCGAATTGGTCATTCCATCTCTTCAATGAGTCTTCCCAACATCTTTCTTCCTTTTGGTTTATAATCATTAGCCTAGGAGTTTTAGGTCCTTAAAATAAAGTTTTAGGCGCTTAAAATAGGTTTTAAAATTATGAAATAGGCACTAAAAATATAGTTTTAGGCATAATTAGGCAGCTAAAAATATCATTTCTATTCGAACATAAATTTAATACTAAACATTGTTCATATTACATGATTCAATTCGCCTATTAATCAAAGTACACTTTATTATAATTGGCATTGCAATACATAACAACAATTTTCTCCAGAGTTTTCTGTGGTCAGGACTTTGCCTTTTTGTCCGACAGAACCATTTTATAACGCAGAGAAAGACCTTTCCACTGATACTGAGGTAACTGGTGCATATTTATATTTAGCAACATTTGCCAAGCTAATTTCTTAGGGATGAAGTACATCCTCTCCATTGTGGAATCACATACAGTACTCAGAATGTGAAATTCAGGATTTCGCTTTTAACACATTTATCCACTTTTCCCTAACTTTTTCCCCAAATTTCTTTCTGTAGCACTTTTAATTTTATGTTCTGCTTCTCTAACTATTGACAATTGATCACAAAGGGATTTCCCTTTTGCTTCTAATTAGTTATGCTAGAAGACAAAAACGAAAAATTTGATCGAATGTAAACAATGTCCCGTTTTTACACTACTATCTCCCAACAATTCGTTTCACAGCTGCCACACATGCTGCACTATCTGCTGGTTGTTCATTAAAAAACAGGAGCTATCTCTTCTAAAATGTTCCGCATAATATAAAAACAGCCTCAATCCACGTTCCCCATCTTGTAATCACTGGTTCCGGTGGAAGAGGGACTCCAGGAAGTGTTTGTCGGAATAGTGCTATCCGCGATGGGGCTTTGGAGAATACCTTTTTCATGCTTCGAAATAAGGCTGTTGACTTTCGAGAATTCATTTCTTACTGTTTCACACAATCCTGTGTAAAGCGTGGGCCTCTAAACAGGTAACATGAATTAAGTTTGGAGATAAATGTTGCAGTTTAGAGGAGAAGCAGGCAATCATATATGAAGCGGCATCGCTACACAAAAGAAGAACTTTTTAAATCATCTACTCCTCCAGGATTATAGCAATTGTAGACCTTTATTGACGAAATATGCAATTTCTTTATGGTTTACTTTCATCAATCGATTTGGAGCACAAGAGATGAGATAAACTAGGCACATTCGGGATCCATTTTACCAATTACCAGATTTGCTATGTCATCTTCCATTGCATCAGTGGTTTCATCCACACACAACCATATGGAGGATTCACCAATGTCGTCTGAATTGATCTCAAAGTTTGGTGTAAACGGAATTCTAGACAGTTCTTTCTTAAAAGTAGATTCTGAAGGTACGGTCTGGTTACAGTATTTTTTGTAAAAAAGATTTAATACGGTATTCTGCACAGCATTCCACGGGATATTTGCCGCTACTAGGGCTCTGCACAGCTCCACGTTGAAAATCTCTCCTACCATTTGAAGACGAGGGTTCCGTCAATATTGCCCTGCTTTAAGGGTTTGTTCTGGGCGGCCTTCGCTTTATGAGCAACTCCACTAACATGCTGATTTATATGAGATGTTTTCTCTTGTGAAACCTGAACAACGGAAACAATATTTAAATATTATAATCTGTTAATCTACGTTTGTTACAAATATCGCAGTTCCATAGGTTCCTCTTATTTTCATATTCTATTACCTCTTTGCAGCAATAACGGCAGAATATAATTGTCCCATCATATGTCAATCTTGGAACATCCTTTATCCATTGTTCAATAGCACACTTTTGTTGCCTTTGTATTTCGGCATTTACACTGAATTAATATGTAAATATGACACTAGAAAACTGCACTCCTCAGGGATATCCTCACACGGCTGTCTTGGTGTATTAATTGCAACACTTGGGATAATTTTATATAGAAACTCCAATTTTATTCTGTTAACACATAGGAGGCAACACTGCTCCTGCCACCCACACTGCTCCAGAGACTCCTCCTAACTAACATACAAATCCGTTTGAAGTTTCCTTGTTGACAACAATGAGCAGCTATACATTTTCAAATCTGTCTACTTCCTGTTTTACTAACAGATGCTTGCAAAACCCTACTCCTATTACCCATTGTTGTTTTTATCAAAATATTATTATTTAAATCTACAAACATAAATTTTAACTAAATTAAATATAATATATATAATAAGAAATTTAGCATTTAAAATTTTATATATATTATATATATAAATTTTGAAATATACAATAAATGTTTTGACTACAAGCCGAAATGTTGAAAGGTCTTTGAACTAAATTCATCCCAGTACAGAATTTTTCTATTTCATTGATGTACGGAAATATTTTAAAAAAAAAATGACTAAATACGTAGAAATAGGCATTTTAGGCTCTAAAACTTTAAAATAGGTCACAGTGGGCAAAATAGGCATTTTAGGCACAATAAATGCCTATCAAATGCTCTAATTTGATATAAAATATAAAGATATTTAAATTAGTTACAAATTTACCCCTATAGAAAAAAAAATAGGCTTTTAGCCTAAAATCCGAGGTCTAATAATCAATACATTCTTCATGGTAAGCTCTGTTCATTCATTCGTAATACGTGATTAATATTTTTATTCTTTCACAGAGATTAAATATATTAAGTTCTGTTCTTATAACTTCGTTTTTCTTTTTATCGGTCCTGTTGGTATCCTGCTATAGCTCTCAACACCTTCATTTCAGCAGCCTATATTTGTTTACTATATGCCTGCGTTAATGTCATAAATAAATAAGAAATGGGGAAACCTCCTAATTGGTAGCACAATATGTTGTATTCAATCTTATTTGCCATAAAATACGATGTTACCTAAGAACAATGTTTATTTAGTACACAATTCAGTCATGCGCCGCGGCGGTTAAAAGTAATATCACGATTCCCTCAATAGACAGAGTTTAAGGGAGTAATATATTATCCAAGTTTGTTTACAGTACAACTAGAACTTATTAGTCGTTCAAAATATCTCTGCAGGCGGAAGAATTGCGAAGCTTTTCTTTGTTGCTACACGTGACGTCATCTAAGGCAGTGTTCACTGTCAGCGTCCCACGTCCCGTCCCCCTCTGCACATCAAGATAGCAGCGTCACATGGTCTATTCCTGCATAAACAAGGACAGCAGTGCCCTCCGCCAACAACTGCGCTTTACTCCTTGAACGGGCAACAGCTCGGAAAAGGTATAGGACGAAGTATAGTCTACCAATTGCAAATAAACAAAAGAACGTGGTGGTATTATAGTATATTGCGATACAAGTGAGGTAAGCACTTGTTACTGATCGAGAAAAGGTTTGAAAAAACAAGGCACATGCGCCGAGTTTCTTCAATTTTCGAGATCTGTTACGTGCTTACCTCATGAGTAATGCATAGGGCCTACTATTTTTTGGTCGATGTGACTAATTTTTATTAAATATAGTAATAAATGAATTAAAATATTGGTTGGATGTAAATGACTTCTATAAGAAAGACACATTTGGTGATCGTTGCTATGTAGCTTTTCATTTGTTTTATTATAAGCAAGGATTTGTTGGCTGTGGAATGTAGTACCGTGATTAGAATCTGTTTTGATAATTCTATTATGGAAGGAGGTCATGGTAGATGATAGAGAAATTGATGAAGCCTGGAGAGTGGGATGTTCTGCATTAATTCCGGGAAAGTCTAAAGAAAGATACGAATTAGCGTATAAAACATTCAAGAAATGTTTTATTTTACTTACCGAACGTGTGGTTTTTGATTCCATATCAGATTGCGATTTCTTTTGTTTGCATAGCAACCAGGTAGATGTGGGGACATTGACTTACTTCAGTAACAATTTTTTTTTATTATCTAAAACCCTATTTTACCTAAGGTACATTATGATCATATTTTATCAAATTTGTGTCGTTATATAATTTTTCTTTTATCTAAAATTAAAGTTTTTTTATGAATTTTATTTATAAAAACATTAAACATTCTGTAGTTCTTTTCTGTCATAATCACTTCTGTAATGGGTGGTTTACTTAAACAGGCATTTATGTTATTTAGAAGACATATAATTTCAAATCTTTCATTCCAGAATATTGGACAATCAAATATAATATGTTCTACGCTTTGATTGCCAATTCCACAATTACAGCTTGCATTTTCTATGATGTTGAATCTCTGTAGATATTGGCCAAATTTTCCGTGCCCAGTGAGGAATTGTGTTAATATGAAATTTGGAACAATGTGTTTGCATTTTATTGTCATAAATACTTGGAAAGAACAGTTGTCGTGTTAATGTGCCTATGGTACTGTTGAGCCACACATTGTTCCATCTTGCTATTATATGTTCCTTTATTATATTGGTAAGTATAAGACATTAGTCACATCGACCAAAAAAGTTAGAGTAACATCAGTGGCTACATCATAAACGTCATATGCCTCGGTGCTCTAAGAAACACCTAAAAAGCAAAAGCTATATGAACGGGAATGACAGATTAAATTTTAATTAAGGACTCTAATTTAGGCTTGAGGATCTTTTAAGATCCAGAAAATGTTTAGATCAGAAACCACAGCTTAAAGTACCTCCCAGAGAACTTGTTCCTTGGATTAAACCATCCTAAAAAATCCACTGACCTTGGCCGGGTTTGTACCCGCGACCCACAAGACCAGGAGCTGGTAAATTAACTTTTTTAATAATAATAATAATAATAATAATAATAATAATAATAATAATAATACTTTATTTATTCTGGCAGAGTTAAGGCCATAAGGCCCTCTCTTCCACTCAACCAGCACAAATACAAATAAATATTCGACAAATATAGATATACACTAATTACTTGAAAGAAAATAACAGTTGAGGGAGTACATTTCAAAGTACAGCTCAGAATCGAACTTCAGTATCCTAGTAGCTAGTCAGATATGTAAACCGATGTACTACAGATGCTGTCATAATTAACATTGCATTGCTGGGGTCTACAGCTATAAATTGAGGGGTCTAGTGAGGAAGGGAGCTATGCCACTTTGAGAAGAAATGGAAATGAATTGGGTTTTATAAAGCATTATATTACATTATTTATACAATAAAGGAGTAATTTCTTTCTTTAACTTACTGTTATGTAAACTATTCAAAAGGAAAAATATAAATTTTAATATATATATCACTGATTATTTCCATTTCTTCACAGAGTAGCATAGGTTCCTCTCTCACTAGACCCCTCAATTATATTCAGTTACAGCGTGTCCTGGCTCTACTTAATCATTAGGTTAAACCATGTTTTAAGAGTAAGGAAATTCTAAAAATTAACATTGGTTAAAATAGTGATACAGCTTGAAGAATTACATTTGACTGTGACGAAATTTATAGATTAACTTGATTCCCTCTCCTGAGTTTTTAACTAGCGATTGTGGTTCACAACATGTGATGATGACGTAATTAAAAATGTAATAAATAACAGTAAACTCTCTATTCGTTTTCGATGTAATGTCAGGTAAAAGGGTAGTATACGATGAATCCTCTAATATTGAAGATCTGTGGGCCATGAACCTACTACACTGCTAAAAAATATTAGGGGATATTGTAGAATAACCTATTAAGACTATGTTTTAGGAACAGTATTAGATGCAATCACTTTCTATTACTCCAAAAGAATGTCAACAAGAGTTTGAAGTCATTACGTAACCTCTGTACCACACCAGATGTCAAAGAGAACCTGATTTGGAATATGGCAAACAAACAAAGCAACATTAACATGGGTGAAAATGTCTCTTTAGTATGGTGTATGGTCTCCTCGAACGGCCAGCACTGCCTCACACCTGTATGGCATTGATGTAATGAGGTTAGCAATGAGTTCTTGGGGGATACGTGGCCACTCTTCCATAAGAGCAATGTGCAGCTCTGAAACAGTTGTGGGAGGTGCTGATCTGCCTGCAATGCACCTGCCTAATGCATCCCACACATGCTTAATCGGATTTAAGTCCGGGGAGGAAGCTGGCCATTGCATACGCTCGATACCCTCCACTTCCAGCATGTCGTCCACCAAGCCAGTTCTGTGGGGTCGTGCATTATCGTCCATAAAAAGAAAAGAATCACCTATGGCATCAGCATAAGGCACGACAAAAGGTCGGAGAATCTC
The DNA here is from genome assembly GCA_030220185.1 of Diploptera punctata. Taxonomy (NCBI): domain Eukaryota; kingdom Metazoa; phylum Arthropoda; class Insecta; order Blattodea; family Blaberidae; genus Diploptera; species Diploptera punctata. Next base: position 309,916 of record JASPKZ010009820.1, read on the forward strand.
ATCTCTATACTTTACCGCAGTCAAAGTACCACCTTGGATAACATAGAGGCCCGTACGTCCACCACTACTGACTCCTGCCTACACCATCAATCCACCGCCACCATATGGGGATTGTTTCGTGTCCCTTTTTCTCTCCAGATGAATACACGCCGACTATCACATTCCATGTTGAATCGCGACTCATCAGAAAAAAGAACTGATCTCCATTCAGCATGCCTCCACCCACGATGTTCCTCCGCCCAGTTTCTGCGATCTCTACGGTGTTGTGGAGTTAACCTGGTAAACACCATGGGCCTACGGGCATAGAGACCACTTCCATGCAGTCGATTAGGGACAGTTTGAGTTGACACGCTGCGTCCTGTTGCTGTTTGAAGTGTATTTTGCAGTTGAGTTACATTCTGCTGTCTATTCCGACGGGCTGTTAACAAGAGGTAACGATCATCCCTTGCTGTTGTTGCCCTTGGTCGACCTTGTCCGGCTGTGAACAGTATGTTCTTTGGAAATGATTCCAAAGACTGGAAATCACGCTTTGAGACACCCCAATGGCTTGTGCCACCTCTTGTTGTGTCTGTCCAGCTTCCATCCTTCCTATGGCCCTCCAAGCCATTGGTTAGGTAAATCACGTTGTCGAGGCATCACTGTCCCTAAGGCAAGTCATTCACTAACTGAAAACTGGACTGGATTTAAAAACAGCAACAAAACATTCACCCCCACACCACTCTTTCACATCAACAGTACAGACACTGCCCTCTGTTGTGGTACCGAGGTTACGTAACAACTTCAAACTCTTATTTACATTATCTTGGAGTAATAGAAAGTGATTGCATCTAATACTATTCCAAAAACATAGTCTTAATAGGTTATTCTACAATATCCCCTAATTTTTTTGAGCAGTGTAGTTCGATAGCGCCAGTGAGTTAGTAACAATATTCTAACTTTAGTATATAGAAATCCTTGTTTCAAATTAAACGTGAATTGACATGAACGGAAAGAAACTTCAAGATCAGAGAATTGATGTTTTCCTAACCAACATTTTTTGAAAGCGATTGGCAAATTAAGGAAGTTGAAATGCTCTTGATCTCAGAGGTGCTAAGTACTATACCTGATTTTTTCTAAATAGTTAAGAATCTTACTATAGGCTACGTACTTTGAAAGAGAAGTTCTTCTTTCAATTAACATGTTCGCAACATTTAGCAGTAGCTACAGGCCAAGTTATTAAAGAGTGTGTGAGAACAAATAAGGGAGAAACGAATGTACCTGTTGGCATAACATATAAAGCATTTGTTGATAGTTTTATTATCCTGTCTAAATGAATACTTATTTAATTATACAAACTAATACCTTGTCATTTAGTGCATGCTTCATTAAGTATCTTGCAAATTAATAGAAGAATTTAGAATATTTACAACATAAAATCCTTTATTTTTGTAAGTGTATTGAACTAAAGAGGCAGCTTCTTTTCCTCTTACTTCCCAAGTTTTAACCCGCCTCTTTTGTAGTTAGCCTACTTTTATATACAGGGACATGAACAGTCGGAAAGAATCATGAACTGTGGATCACACACGATCATATTAATAAGTGACCACACAAGGGCATGGAGGGCCTCCAGGGACAAGTGATCAGCTCATTGCCGTGCCTACCATCGAGAAATACGAACATTAAAACAAAACACATCACTATATATATATTCACCGCTATGGTCTCGAGGTAGCGTGCTGCCTTGTCACGCAGCGGACCCGGGTTCGATCCCCGATCGGGACAGTTTTTCTGGGCGAGGTTTTTATCGGGGTTTTTCCTCTCCTGTAAGACAAATGTGAGGAAAACTTTAAGGCCCAAACGGTCCCCGAAATCTTATGGCAATCATATTCAACATCATCCTTATCATTCTGGATGGATGGGTATTCCATTCCATAGTAATTCTGCCCGAGGGCAGGTCTTTCACTGCAATCATAGCATTTTCATGCTATGCTTTGCAGCGTTACTAGGGAATTGTAGGTGTGGTAGCTTCCCGTTGCTTTCCACACCGGTGAAGGATGATGACGATGATGATAATGATAAGGATGATGATGGTCATATGATTTCGGGGACCGTTTGGGCCTTAATGTTTTCCTGACATTGTTCTACAGGCGAGGAAAAACCCCGATAAAAACCTCACCCAGAAAAACTGTCCGACTGGGGATCGAATCCGGGTCCGCTGCATGACAAGGCAGCACTCTACCTCGAGACCACAGCGGTGGATATGGTTGGTTATATATAAATAAATAAATAAATATATATATATATATATATACAAATAAAACTTTCTTAATCATATATATATATATATATATATATATGATAAAGAAAGTTTTATTTGAGTTTTCCGCGACATGGATTCAAGGTCGCCTCTGGCCGCTGATTCCGACGTTTCGGCATGATCCCACATGACATTATCAAGGAATGATAGATAGGTTGGAGTCACAGATTTAGGTCTTACATAATAAAATATGTTGCGTTTTCACTGTGGTCCGTTTGAGAAGCCGTTCACCCATCAAGGTTTAGGCCATAACATATCGAGTTTCGCTCTCTTCGCTTTGATGGGTGTACGGCTTCGGAAACGGACCACAACGATGCTTTCGATAGCAGTAGGCTACGTGCCTGCTCCGGGGTTTTCACCATCTCCCTTCTCATCATCATCATGTCCCATGCCCAAACGTAAAACATACACTCATCCTACACTTCTCTATTCAGGCCTACACAATACAAGAGTACATAATCTACGTAACATGGTCTGCCGATGTGATGAGTAAAAATTGAAAATAGACTACATTAACGCCATCTATCCACCCAGCGCTGAACCCGAAGCACATAAAGTGCAGTGGGTGGCATTAGAACATATACATACATACACTCACTCATATATTTTAAGTTTAACGTTTTCATTTAATCATGATAATCACTCTATTAATCATCTGGTTAATAAGGAACTATTTTCTGGCAAATATTACAGAAGTGATATTTTTAACTAAGAGAATGCAATCAAATTATACCCATTTATATTGGGTGTGCATTAAGCATACATGTTACGATTTAAGCATCAGCGTTCCTACGGAAATGAGCGACATATTTTAAACTGAAAATCTTGTTCACAAACATCTCGAAGATTTTTTATGTGCTTTAAAGTAGCCTTAGTCGCCAATTAAACAAGGTCATTTCAATCAGCTGGCAGCAGATGTTATTCAGCGTTTTGTGCTCCTCTTGCTTTCCACAAACACATTCCAACTTACTCAAACGTTTGCTATCATTTACTCAATATCTTCCGTCTTAATTTCGGGGAATTTAAGAATTATTTGAAATCCATTAATCAATTTCCCGTTCTCCAATTTTTAATTATCTTAGATGTTACATTTTTAACTCTGGTAGTATTAAATATCGTTTATATTTATCAATTTATCAGTTTAGTTACGAAAAAAATAATGAACCATACTTTAACACTCGAAATTTCAGTTAATACGAATTAGAGACCATTTATAGCATCAGCTTAAATAGAATAATATACCCACACCATATTCTAGCGCAATTAAAGAAACAGACCTATAAAAATAAATACTTGAATTTCATCTCCACTCCAGCACCAAGTGTGAACACTCCCAAAACCCCTATCCCTCCACCCTCCACCTCCAACCCAGAAAACCTAGTTTCCCAACTACTATCCCTTCATATCCAAAATCCTCCTAAATCCTGGAACTCCTAAAACTACAGTATTGCTTCTCACAAACATCATCTCAAGTCCTTAAAAATTCCAAGAAACCACTTCAAGACATCATTTTTAAAGATCGACAAGCTTAAGCTAGAAGAGAACAGCATCTTCACCTTCAGCATCTTCACCTTCAAGCACATCAAGAATCCAGAAAACAGAGAGAGGAATACTCTCCTTGTTCATCATATAAAATAAACAGAACACTTCAATAAAAGCACATTAAGATATCGGGTCAAGACCTTCATAAGGTCGGTACCAAATCTACACTTCAAATAATTGCTCTAGGATTCAACATTAGTTATATAGTGTATACAAGTGTAGATCAACACTTTTTCAGGCCATATTTTTTTCCTAGACAAATAGAGGTCCAGTATTATATTAAAAAAATATTCGTTATTATTATTATATGTTAGGGCCTATTAACATTGTTATTACTATTATTATTAGTTAAATATACTACTGCAGTACTTAAAGTTTACAGTTTGTACACAATGTTGTCAAAAGGTCTACGTTTGCACTAAAAATAACGTACACAAATCTTCCTGTCTGTAGCTAATTCAGAGATCAGCATTTTGACAACTACCGTATAAATTGGTTAAATATAAATTATAACAAATCGGCTTTATGTGTAATTTTTATTAATAATGACATTTTAAACTCTTTTTATTTTGCAATATAACACTTTTTTTAATTTGCAAAAATAAAGTCGCGGACCAGTGAAGTAGTCGTCGAGAGCCGCACGTGGCCTGGGGGCCGCCAGTTTAAATACATTGATTTATATCATACATAAATAGTCAAGGGGCATACCTATATTTTATTTCAATGTCTTTCTCTTAACGGTATTAAAAAGTAGATCCTATGTTCGTATCCAGCATAACTACAGGTCGAGGGAATAGATGAGATTCAGCCTCTATTCAGAAGTTTGGGATATACAAGAATTCCGGGTGACCAGGCCTGTAACATTATCACAAAGGCAGATGAATTTAAATGGAATGAATTAATTATATAAACCTGGAGAAATTGTGTAATTGAGTTTTCAGCAGGAGAAAACGGAAGAAACTCCGAGAAAAACCTATCTTGTCTCCGATTCGTCCACCATATTACAGAAATAACTTGCAAGAATTATAGCCCTATATTTTTGAATGATTAATGAATTAAATAGATTTTTCAGTAAAAACGTGCAATAAATGTGATACAGAAATATCTCATTCTTTACTGAGACATGCTGCATGGTTAACATGGGGCAATACACAATTTTGTTAAAGACGAGTCTTCCACGTGGTGTGTGCACCCTCACAAAGATATGTGTATTAATCGAAGGACAAAAAGAATTCAAATTAAGGCAACAGGAACCAAATGCTGCTAACATTACTCATGGGCGAGATATTTTGATGAATACTTACGTCCTGGCATGTAGTACAACAAGTGAGTGATGGCATCATGTCTTTGTCGAGAAATAGAGCATCAACATTTCCAAATATATTTATGTAGATATGCCCTTCTCTTTTTATAATAAAATAAAGGGTTATTTTATCTTGATCCTCACTTCTAAAGCATTTTATTTATAAGATTTTTTTAACTAACTCACTAACTTTAACGAATTGTGAGGATCATAACCACGCGGAAAAAAAAATGTCGGTACAGCTAAATTTTCTTTCTTTACAATTCAATTTCCTCAAATAATTTTTAATGCTATTTTCCTACCTCAATCTCTGTCTACTACTAGGCGCTTTTACTCTTTCATTCCCCATTCGTGCCATATGTACTTTCTATTGCAGATTATAAGACTTAACTGTTCTTATTACATCATATTTCCTATAGATCTAAAGTTCAAGTAATATCCGCCATTCATCTTGTCTGTTCGTCTCTCTTTGATCCTAATTTAATCTCGAAAATCTGTAATATTTTCTCCCCTCTTAAAATAAAAGGATCACTTTAACATCTTAGGTCATCGCTGAATTCGATCGATTCCATCCATAGCATTTTCATGCTATGCTTTGCAGCTTTACTAGGGAATTATAGGTGTGGTAGCTTCCCGTTGTTTTCCACACAAGAGAAGGATGGTGATGATACTGTAATAATAATGATGATGATGGCCAGATGATTTTCGGGGACCGTTGGGCCCTAAACTTCCTGACATTTGCCTTACAGGTGAGGAAAAACCCCGAAATAAACCTCACCCAGGAAGCTTATCCAGACCGGGAATCGAACCCGGGCCAGCTGCGTGACAAGGCAGCGCGCTACCTCGAGACCACAGCGGTTGGCTTCGATTGTTTGTCAAGGGCGTAGAAATTCTGAGGATAGCTTCCTTCCGAAAAAGAAGTAAAGTCGTGTGTCCCATATAATTTACGGCACATAAAAGAATCTCAAGTCTGAAAAAAGAGGCCTCTGGTCAAAATTAGTCGGCCGTCTGATGTCCAGATTTGAATAGCGACGCCAATGATCTGAGGTGTTAAATAATATCAATAAATAAAATTTTAATTTACGTACAAAAGTTGGTACACACTGTTTAATATATCAGACATATTAACATTAATAATCTATTTAAAACTATAATTATGTTGTGTGAATAATTACGTTCCCTTACATTATGGACAAAGCCAGTAGGGGGCAACTTTTTCTCCCATTGATGCATTACCAACCTTTGTAATTAAACATAGATTTAAGTAATTATGAATTAATTAAAAAGTCTGCATGCTTAGTCAACGTGGAAACAGAAGAGGTTCTCCAAGTTCCGGCTTCTATAATAACATCGCGAACAGCTATTAAAAGTGATTACGTATTCTCCTATATGCAGGGGATTCACCAACTATTACATTCGTGAAAAGTGTAGAAACGTTCATATAATCAATATACAAACAATAGTCTGAAAAAAGCTTACATTAACAAAACGATAGTCAGATATATGGGGCACACCGGAGAATAGTTGGTTAAGACAACGTATCCTATAATCAGGAAGGTTGCGAGTCTGTATACACCCTGGATTTGTCTTCTTCTTCTTCTTCTTCTTCTTCTTCTTCTTCTTCTTCACTTCACGGGGTATGCAAAATGCCTGTTCCGCCTCACAGGTGTTCTGTCCATCTTTTCACTGGCCTTGCTACATTCCTTGAACCTCTTGGCTTGTAGTTAAATGCTGCTTTTGGTAATTTTGTTACGTTCATTCTTTCTACATGTCTAAACCATTTTTCTCTATATCCTTTGATTTTATCATTTAATGGATATATATTTAACTCTGTTCTTATATCTTCATTTTTTAACCGATCCATTCTTGTGCAGCCTTTTGTTCTTCTAAGGAAGTTCATTTCTACACTTTGTATTCTACTTTGTAATTTTTTTTATCATTACCCAAGTTTCACTCCCATAAAGTAATGCAGGAACTGCCAATGTTTTATAAAACTTCAACCTAGTATCTCTTCTTGTTTTGTTCTTTAATGTCTTATATATAGTTCCACATAGGCCTGTCATTTGAAATCTTGACAGTTTTACATTTAGTCCTACGTCTCTTTCAGTTTTTGTGTTTATAGTGAAATTACAACCCAAATAATTAAAATTTGTCACTTGTTCCAGAGCTTTGTTGTCTATTATGATTTTTGATCTTACATGTTCACTTCCCCAAAAGCCATTATTTTAGTTTTTCCTCTGATATTTTAAAATTATATTCTTGGCATAGGCCTAACTGATTTAATAGATGTAAAGAGTACTGTAAATTATTTTCATTTTCTTGTATAATAATCACATCGTCAGCATACATTAAAACATTTAATATTTTAAAATTGTCCATTCTTATCTCTGGATTTGCCTTATATTAAAAACTGTACTAGTTGTTTCGTACATTTTGGAGACTAGCTTATATCGCAAATTTTATGGAATTGTAATTCCTGTACCGATCGGGTAAAGATTTTTAACTGGCCTAAGTCTTCTGTCAGCATCATGGCCCTTGGATTAACTCAGCTTCTAACAGAAATGAGTTCCAGACGTATGTTCTGGGATAAAGACGGCCGTCATACGGGGTTGGCCACCTGACAGACGTCTTGTGCCGATTGTTTAGGAAGGTGGAAGCTTTTATCTCATACTACTCTAGGACTTTCTGAGGCCTGTAATGGGACTTCTTTACCTTAACGACAAATAATTATATTGATATAAAAGACATAACCAAATGTATTATAGATAGACGAAAATATTGGAAGGATCATATAGAAAGAATGGAAGAAAACCGACTTGCAAAAAGAGTTAAAGAAGATAGACCAACGGACGGGAGAAGAACAAGAGGAAGACCAGCCAAGAGATGGATAGACAGTGAATGCACATACAATATGTCTTCCTCCGAGGGGTGATGAGTGATTTTGGAAATAAACAGGATGAAAATCCTACAAATTACGTTTAAGAAAAAGAAGAAGATATAAAAGACTAAACGAAAATATGAGATGTGATAAAAATCGAGTTATAAATAGGGAAGATGTAGTAAGTATAGAAAATAAAATAAGAGAGAACCAGTCCTCATTTGAAGGTTTTATATGACGTCAAGACATATGAATAATTAAAAATGTATGTCGATATTACAGATTAACATGATATCATGATTTGTCCTGTAGCAGCACTAGTAGTAGTATCTCCTCATAGTCTTATTCATAGAACAGGACCTTGTTTCAAGCTAAACACCTTCCACTTTTTTCATGCCTTCTTTCTTTACTGGCTTCCTCTAACAAATTCCATCTCCATGACCGTCGTGATCATCCTATTTTCCTCTGACCTTGAGGGTTCCAAAACAGGGATTACCTCTCTATACCATCCTGGACTTGTCTTATTCTGAACAGTGTGTTTTTACATTTAAGGGTTTAGCTTATATCACAAGTTTTGTAGAACCATAATTCCTGTCTAAAACTAAAATAAACTCCATGGCGCGACAGGTCTAGAAAGTCCTTGGTCTATCATCCGGCTGCCGACCTCACATCCACATGTGCAAATTACAGAGGTAGACGATCATTCAGCCAGTGTAGGGGTAACGTGTGGTCAACGTGTCTTGTTCCCAACTCAGAACCTACGACTTTACTTCCTTTCCGAAGGAATCAATAATCAAGATATCTTGGCTCCTGAAAAAAAAAAAACACTGGCCGATTCTGAACCTTCTATACTAGGAATCAGAAAAGATCTACTATCTCACATTACATATTTTGAAAGCATTTTGTACCGTCACCCTTTCGAGTTACACGACGTCTCCATTCCAGCCTCTTAAACTTAATAACCGACAGTAACCGAACAATATAAATTTATGTAGTTCCTTAATATAAAACTTCCTCGTTTTCTGCATTTCCATTCCTTATGGGACTTGGAATCATATTTTCTAATATGTTTAGTCTGTTTTATTTCATTAATTTAGGTCTACGGTGATATGATTTAGTTGGCTAAAGATACGACTTGTTAAATTACGGCATCGAACTACGGCTTACGTAAGTAATGCAATTTAGTTAGCTAGATTATCTTATTTAACTAATTAACATGTCACTATAGAGAAGCCAGAGATTCATGGCTGCGCGGATATAAACTCTCCATACATCCATATCCTGAGCTAATGTTTTCCAATCATTCCCTGTATAATCTACTTCCCTCAAATCATGGATAATGCTATTCTCCTACCTTATTATTGGTCTACCAATTGGCGTTTTCCCTCTGGTTTCCCTACAAGAAGCTTCCATCCATGCCATTCATTCCCCAATCGTGCCACATGTCCTGCCCATCGCAGTCTACGAGACCTAACTCTTCTCATTATATCAGGTGTCCTATACATATCATGTAGCTCATTGTTATGTAGTCTTCTCCATTTACGTGTCTGTTCACCTCTCTTTGGTCCAAAAATTTTCCTAACAACTTTATTCTCAAATACTCGTAATCTCCTTTCCTCCCTTAAAGTAAGAGTCCATGTTTCGCATTCTTATAACATAAATTGTACAATAATAGTTTTATATATTTTTCAGTTTAACATTTTTTAAAAGGAGTTGGGACGTCAAGAGTCCCTGTAATGCATAATAGTCTCTGTAATAAAAAAGTAATAGTATGAGTTTCCAAAGTTGAGCCTACTGTAATGTTTATTTTACTCTGCACATAATTGCAGTTTGTAATTATTTTTTCCTGGATATTATCTATTTGAATTCATCCACATCTTCAAAACCTCCCTTCATTTGTTAAGTGACCATTTCAGTTTATTAATGTATTTCTACGTGTGGTCATATAATTTGTTTAAGCTAAGTTACCTTATTGAATAAATAATATTTGCTATTACCGAGAATTACAGCTGGAATGATTAAAATATTCCAGTCACTTTATTTATATGGAGTATGAATTATGTCCCGGATGAAGGAAAATTAATATGCAACACAAAGATTTACACCTTTCCGCTGCTGTAGGCCTATATCCTTCTAATAAGAAACTGGTCCGAGCACATAGATTGATGCGATATTTTCGTCTTGGATCACAACCAAAATACCTAATTCCATTAGTTGAAAACTGGAACATACTCTCAGTGAAACCTGTTTGTATTTATTTAAATTTTTACGCAGCTGAAAGATAATAATGCAGCAGCCACAAGACAAGTAGCTCGGTTATACTATCGTACCGCCAAGAATTCCCCAGATTCTAACCATCCATTAGTATGGCAATTGCTGCAATACTTCATTGCAATCTGGCAACAAACTTTACAAGCCTTATTTAGTTAAATGATGGTATTTCCGACGGCAGAAACCTGAATGACCCAAGTTCTTGGTGATCAAATTGTAGAAACCCTTCAAGATCAAAAACACCGATAAACGCTGTCCATTGCTGTGGTCTAGGGATAACAATGTTGCCTCTCACAGCGGACCTTGGTCAAATTCTTCCTCTTATTCATAATTTGTAGGATTTTCATCCTGTTTATTTCCAAAATCACTCCTCAGAGCAAGACGTATTGGATGTGCATTCACTGTCTATCCATCTCTTGGCTGGTCTTCCGCTTGTTTTTTTCCCGTCCATTGGTCTATCTTCTTTAGTTCTTTTTTGCAAGTCGGTTGTCTTCAATTCTTTGTATATGACCTTTCCAATATTTTCGTCTATCTATAATAAATTTGGTTATGTCTTGAGTGACGGATTGTCGGGCAAACTGCAGCGTGTCCATAATATGTGTATCAGATTCATATTTAATGTTCGAAAATACGATCACATTTCTCCATTATTCCACGAATTGTCATGGCTACATCTAAAAGAGAGAAGAAAATCGCACTGTCTAATTCTCCTATTTAAGATCCTACATACCTCGATTCCCAATTATTTATCATCCCGTTTCCAGTATCTATCCTCAAACCATAACTTAAACACAAGATCACAACATAGTCTCTTACTTAATATACCGCAACATAGGACATTCACATCACTCCATGTCATATACCATCTCCACTTCTCGCAACTGGAATTCCCTACCACAAGAAATAAGGGGCTGCCGGACATTGGCATCTTTTTAAAAGAAATCTAAATTTATATTTGCTTCTAAACTCGACTTCATTATCATCCAGTGTAAGATATATATATTAATTTGGTGTTTCCCGTATAATGTATCATATTTATATTATTATTATTATTATTATTATTATTATTATTATTATTATTATCGTATCATTATTGTTATTACCCTATAAAATGTTGTTTGTACATGACATTTACATTGCTACATGTATTGTATCTTTAACTGTTTATAATTAGTATAGTGTATATCTATATTTGTCGAATATTTATTTGTATTTGTGCTGGTTGAGTGGAAGAGAGGGCCTTATGGCCTTAACTCTGCCAGAATAAATAAAGTATTATTATTATTATTATTATTATTATTATTATTATTATTATTATTATTATTATTAAAGAATATGACATTTGTCCCTAATTTCTGTGTTGTGTATCTTATCAAATGATGTTCTCTCTGAATAATTCTTAAGATCTTTTCACATGTGCTTATAATTTGTTTAGTTTTTGTTGTATAAGCTCTAGTTTATGCTTCATATACCGGTCAAATTCCCGGCTTTTAATATTCATATCTGCAGTCCGCTTTACTGCCCCAAGCTCGATGGGGTTGACAATTTACTTGTAAAATTAATTAAAATAAATTGAACGAGTCATTTCGAAAAGGGATCATCTATATTTTTTTAAAATAATAATGTCTTCGTTATTCCATGTTTACATACCTACTTTCACAGTTTCCGCGTAAGAACGAATCAACTACACTATTCCTTTACCACTTTCTGACTTAATTCAGCAGCAATTTCAGATTCAATGCTTTATCCTGAACAAGTTGAATCTGTTTTTTTCCCTCCCTTGTAAATTTGATAGCTGAATATGATTCCTTTTCGAAATTACTCATTCAATTAATGTGGTATTTTTTTATTATTAGTATAAGTACCTGATATATCAATGTTCCTCAATTAAAATGGATTTTTGTTTTAAAAACTTCGTTAATTAGTTAAAACCATGTAGGCGTTTCAGAACGGGTTCATTGATATACAATTTATACCCCAACATCAGTACCAAATGACATGCCGAAGATGGAACCCGTTCTGAAAGGCCTACATGGTTTCAACTATTAATGAAGTTTTTAAACAAAAATCCATTTTAATTGAGGGAGACTAATATATATCGGCCACAAGTATAAAAAGTTAAGTTCCGAATTATTCGCAATTAAAGTTTTAAAAAAAGAATAGTAAATTCAATTTTTGATATTGTACACAATTTTATCCTGTCTCCATTTTCTTGCACTGACTTCTGGCCATAAATAAATATATATTTGTAACCATTTTTTCTAACAATTATAGTAGTCTTAACTCAATTTCCGATATTTTTACATTTGTGGCCATCTTCTTCCCAAGGTGAGATATGAGATGCTTATATTAATATCTTTAAAAAAATTACTACATAACCTCAATTGTGATTACAATACATTTTCGAAGTATTAAATTAATGTAAAGGTAAACTTTTCTGTCTCGAAGGTGGTGATGTACAATTTTTAAGCATTAGAGTGTGCAGAACATTCCTGCATTATATTGTAAATCTATCTTTAAGCACATACGTTGAGAAGGCAAGTGATAGCGATTCATCCACCGAATAGAAACATTAAACCCGGCGCACAGTGGGGTATTTGACCGATTTAGGCGGCCAAAAGTCGATTTTTTTTAAACTTATTCTAGACAGGAAAAAATAGCACATAGCAGAGCTGAATAATCAGGCGATAATACGGTACCCAATTTTCATCGGTCGGTGTTACCTTGAGTCTGTACGATCAATCGAAAATTGACTATCATACTGCAAATATTTTTTCTCGGCGCTCTTTGTACAAGCTTGTGTTCCACATAGATTATTGCTACTTAGGGATTATATTTTTAAGTGAATAGTTAAGGATTGTGATAAACCAGTAAGTATTAACATATTTCAAATGTTTTATCCTCTTGATATCTATTTTGATTCAGATAAAGTTTCCTCAAATAGGGTATGTGTTTCGTTATTTTCTGAAGCCAATTTTAACAAACTTCAGCATTTTAGTTATACTCCCGGGTATTTTTCGGCACTTTCTATTAGTGTCATAGAAAGGTTGAAGTGTTGGCTTAGCGATTTCTTGAAAATTTGGTCGCGGATTCACACGGTTTTCCATGATATATAGGTTTTGTAAGGCATTATTAAAATATTATTTTTTTACTAAGTAAGTATATCGATTTTTAAATTTTCTCGATTTTTGTATTATTTAGAGCCATTAGGACGGTAATTAGATTGACCTCCAAGGAAAGCTGTTTAACATTTTGAAACAGCAAAATTTTGCGGGATATTAATGAAAAGACTAGCCTTCTTGGCAACTTTACCTTTTACAGTATAACAGTTATTCAGAGACGAGCAATATAAAAGGAATAAAACACACACTTTCATATGTTGAAGTCGGACCTTGGTATTTTTCGACAGGAATAGGCTACATGACGGCACCAGCTTTCGCTTTCTTCTCTTTATTATCATTCTTCTTACAACATGTTTTAAACTAACCATATACACTCATCCTATACGCTTCTCTGGAAGAAATTTCAAGGCAGATTTCGGCATGTCTAGGTTGGCAATTCGTTTGTAAGAAAAATAAAGATGGAAGGTGAGTTAGTGATTCACTAACAATATTTGAAGTATTCAAAATATTACACTAGATCGCAATGAATGAGCAACGCAAGGAAACATTCTGTAGAAGTGGGAAGTAACGCGATGTGAGAAGAGAGAGAGAGAGAGAAGAAGAGAGAGCAGAGAGAGAGAAGAGAGAGGGGGAGAGAGAGAGGGAGTAGAGGAGAGAGAGAGGAGAGGGAGAGAGGAGCAGAGGCGAGAGGAGAGCGAGACGAGAGAAGAGAGAGAGAGAGAGAGAGAGAGAGAGAGAGATGATTCTTATAGCGCTCTTCCAATAAGGCAATTAGTATGTAATCGCGTGTCTGGATAAACGAAAATATGTTGAGAGAAAACGGAGGCAAGAAATCAAGTCTTATAATCGGAATTCGAAGTAAAGGCTGTTCCCAGCTAACTTGTGATTTTCAGTCATTTGACTAACTTTAAGAAAAAATCAATTAATAAGTTACTCCGACTAGTAGAAAATACCTTATCATAATCTAATATATAAAAATGAATGTTTGTTTGTTTGTTTGTTTGTTCGTACCTTATGCGCGGCCATACCGTTGATCCGATTGTGATGGGGCTTTTTGCAAAATGTTCAGGAGATTCCCGGGATGAACATAAGACTGTAAGAAAGTTGTTATACTCAACTCCTACACCCTTAAAAATCGCCCATTGTAGATGGAAAACGTGTAAAAAGTAGCTCTTTGGACGTTTAAATGGCTTACGCTGCCTAAATCATAACAAATACACAAAATTAATGTACACAGAATTGAATATCTCAAGAAGCTCTACAAAAAAGTCCGCGACAGCATATGTTTATCTCTTATGGATAACTCACAATAATCATTTTTGTCTTTCATTGATGCCAAGAAGATCGAGACAAGTACGTAGATTCCTGCGCAAGCATAGCAGCACATGGCGGGTATTCTTTTATGGATGACTCAAATAATGAATTTTGTCTTTTAGCTCATTTATGCCAAGAAGATCGAGATAAGTAGATTCCCGGGCAAAACCGGGTAATCAGCACGGGGAATCTTAAAATAATTACGTACATTTATCATTATTTTTCATTTTACTTATTCAACTAATCATAAGAAGTACATTAATTTTTGCCTTTCAGCTAATTTATGCCAAGATGATGGGGATGAGTAGATTCCCTGTCAACGCCGGGTAAACAGCACGGGGTATCTAAAAATAATTACGATATAAATGTTTCCTTCCACTTATTTAACTAAACATAAAACATTAATTTTCTTATTTCAGCTCATTTATGTCAAGAAGATCGGGATAAGTAGATTCCCGGGCAACGCCGGGTAATGAGCACGGGGTATCTAAAAAATATAAAGTTTATAATTATTTTTCCTTTTATTTATTCAACTAAACATAAAATCACATTAATTTTAATTTATTTAGGCGCCGCGCCGGGTATTACGTAGCTAGTACATAATAATATACTGTACATAAGACAAATTAATCAAGCAAGTAAATAATTTAAAAAAATATTTTAAATGTAAACACGCCAAGTATTACATCCAGTTTAGTCAAATTAAGGTGAGCACTGTTGTACGTTCAATTAGAATGATTAATTTTAAACAATTTCAGTTTAATCTTTTTTGAGAGAAGCAGGGACGACAAGAGTCCCTGTAAAGTATAATAATAGCATGCATTCCAGGAATTGAGTCTATGTTTAATTTCTTTCTGCGTCTCATTCTTGTTTGTAATTATAGTTTCTAGGTATTTGAATTCACCCACTTCTTCAATTCAATTCATCCCCTCATTTGTCATTAACTGCCCATTTCCATTACATACTGTACTTTTATATGTGATAATATATTGATTTTGTCCACCGCTGTGATCTCGAGGTAGCGTGCTGCCATGTCATACAGCGGACCCGGGTTCGATCCCCGGTCGGGACAGTTTTTCTGGGTGAGGTTTTTATCGGGGGTTTTCCTCACCTGTAAGACAAATGTCAGGAAAACTTTAAGGCCCAAATGGTCCCCGAAATCATATGGCCATCGCAATCATCATCATTCATATTCCTCTTAGATTAAGCTTAAGTTTAGGGACTCTCCTGGCGCACCACTATCATCATCAAAACCCATCATATTATCGGGGCAACGTAACCCCGCCTTTCAGGCGCCCCAACCTCAGAAGTGGGTTACAAGTACGCCATGCTAGGAGAGAACACCAGGAATGTCGAAAGGCAACCTGGGGCATTTGAAAAAAAAATGTATATATTTATTTTTATTGATGTTCACTTTAGTCCCAACTTCTTAGTGTCACAGAATAGTGCGAGTGTGTGTGTGTGTGTGTCTGTGTTGGCCCTTAATATCTCCTCGCTATCGTCTAATATTATTATATAATCAACATTAGATCTAAAATTATAGGAGTACAATTAGGCGATGTTAATCTACAAAAGAAACATAATCCAACCAGATCTAATAAAAGAAAATGTTAACAAGCGTTTAACAGTGCTGCAACTTTTTTTTTTTAAAGGTGGTTTGTCAACGCCATAGCATGACAAGTGAAGGAGATCCGTCATCATAGCGAGAGTCACGTCTTATACTCTCAGGTATTTTCACTTTCATCTTTGCTTTGTCTCGCTAATTCCAAGAATTCACTCACATCATACGTACAGGAAAACTATTCTTTCAGCAGCCTAGCTTTGGTCCCTACACGACAACTTTGTATCTTGTCATCTTTTTTCTATTTATAACATTAATATTCAGTGTTATTCATACATCATCATCATCATACGTAAATTGCACTCTCTTTCACTACTTTTCAAGCTTCTGAATTCCTACATCCCTACTTACCTGGCGTCCAGATTTGAGAAGTTATCCTCTTACCACAATATTGACACTAGATCACAAGATAGCAGTCTGCTAACAATTCCTCTTCATAGCACTTCCTCCTATTCTACTTCCTTCACAGTAGCCTCTGCCCGCTCCTGGAATCTCCTTCCTCAAGATATCAGGGGTTGCCGCACACTTGGTACCTTTAAGTCACGCTTATACAGTTACCTGTTGTCTAATAATTAATTTTTCTCTATTTATTTAATTTTATACTATGTCATTAATCTTTTACTCGTTTTTTATATATATATTGTACATAATATATATTTAATTCGTTAAATTTAGAGTAAATCAAAATACATTATAAATATTAATTGTATTGTATTCATAACTTGGTAATCGTTTATATATATATATATATATAGTTATATATATATATAATATATATATATATTGTAATTTAGATTTATAAGACTATTTTTTGTTTGTATTTTTTTTTTAAACCTGGTTGAGTGGTAAACAAGGCCTTAAGGCCTTAACTCTGCCAGGTAAAATAAAGCTATTATTATTATTATTATTATTATTATTATTATTATTATTATCATCATTATTATCATCATCATCTTCATCAACAACAACAAGGATTAAGCCCAATGGCCTGTTCCGATCTCATTATACATCGAATTGGTCCTTCCATCTCTTGCAATGGTCTTCCCAACAATCTTCTCCCTTTTGGTTTATAATTATACATTCTTCTTGGTATGCGCTGTTCATTCATTCGTAATACGTGCTGAAGATAAGGATTTTGATAGTATTTTATTTTTTCACAGAGATTAAATATATTAAATTCTGTTATTATATCTATGTAATTAATACAACAAGCTATTATGTTGTTTATTTTTTATTATTTCACTCACCTCATACAGTATGAGGTGAGTGAAATAATAAAAAATAAACAATATTAAAGAACCTCATAGTGTTATTTCCTATCTACATAACTTAAGCTATTAAATATTGCAAGTATTTGATTATAAAGTGCAAAGAAAAATACTGTTTAATCAAAGCTAATTAACTAACTCACTGGCACTATCGAACCTATAAGTTATAGGCCGCGCGGACATAAGCTCTCCATACATCCCTATCCTCAGCTAATGTTTACAAATCATCATCTTTATATTCTACTCACTCAAATCATGGTTAATGTTATTCACCTATCTCATTATTGATCTATCAACTGGGCGTTTTCCCCCTGGTTTTCCTACAAGCAGCTTCAATGCCCATCTTTCATTACCCATGTCCTGTCCATCTCAGTCTACAAGTCATAACTGTTCTTATTATATCGTGTTGCTCATTGTTACGTAGATTTACGTGAGATAGGCACATAGCCTACATGAACTATTATTCTACCAGTTATATTATATGGATGCGAAACATGGACTCTTACTTTAAGGGAGGAAATGAGATTATGAGCATTTGAGAATAAAGTTAGGAACATTTTTAGACCAAAGAGAGATGAACAGACAGTTGAATGGAGAAGACTTCATAACAGTGAATTACATTGTATTTATAGGAAGCCAGATATAATAAGAACAGTTAAGTCTCGTAGACTGCGATGGGCAGGACATGTGCACGTATGGGGAATTAAAGACGTGCATGGAAGCTTCTTGTAGGAAAGCCAGGGGGGAAAACGCCAGTTGGTAGACCAAGAATTAGGTGGGAGAATAACATTAACTATGATTTGAGGGAAGTAGATTATACAGAGGATGATTGGAAAACATTAGCTCAGGATAGGAATATATCGAGAGCTTATGTCCGCGCGGCGGTCATGAACCTACGGGTTCGATAGTGCCAGTGAGTTAGTTAGTTAGGCACATACATGGTGAAAACTACATAACAGTGAGATATATGATCTTTATGGGAAACGAGATGTAATAAAGACAGTTAAATCTCGATGACTACGCTGGGCAGGACATGTGGTACATTTTTTTTGTAAGCCCTTTTTTTCCCTTTACAGAGATTTAGGCGCTCTCCCCCTACAGGGAAGAATTTGAACCATATTAATTTAGTTACACTTGTTTTCGTATAGATGTCATTTGATTGGTCCGTGGTCAGCGTTCCGCCTCATGCTGACATCAAGGAAACCAAGGTAGTACTAGGACGGGAAAAATCGGTAAGTTTTGCTTAGAGGCTTTTTCATTCAGGCTTAAGGATTTTTTACGAGCCTGAAAATCTTCGGACTCGGGACCCACGGCTTGAAGCCCCTCCCGGAGGACTTGCTCCTTGAGATTTTTCCGTCCTAAAAATCCATCGACCACGGCCAGCGGTTCAACGGTTTGAACCCGCGAGCCTTGGGACCAGATGCAAGGAGCATTTAACCACTAAGTCCACGCCCCACTTGTGAGGCCTACATATGGGGAATACAAGGAAGGACAAGGAAACTTCTTGTTAGAAACCTGCGAAATAGATGATAATAGGTTGGCCAAGAATGAGGTGCGGAGAAGTTTAAATCATGCCTTTGAAGGAGTTGAATAAGTTGGATATTATATGGAATAGATCGGAAAAATTAAGGAAAGGGATTTTGAGGAAAGGGATGTATGGAGAGAGATGTCATGCACTTACTAATCCTACTCCTAGTGCTTACTTTGTGGCACTAAATAAAAGTTGCTGGATCGACTCCCCAAGGGGATACAATTTTCTCATATATTTTCGGCCGGTATATGGGACCGGTGTACAAGCACCATCGTGAAGAATTTGTGTAGCTACAATAAGTATCAACTGTAATGGCCGGAAGAACTGACATACTGAATATCACACATCCAAGTTGACAGCGCACGGATGGAGGGGAAGAGTTTTAGCGCTAGTGTCGCCGAACTATTGAATCTGTGGAAGCGATGTAGGAGAAGACTTGTACATCCGATCACCTACTGAAATGGTTCAATTTTAAGTGTGGGCGGAGAATCCATAAACACGTGTGAAAGATCTTAACATGGTTGTCATATTAGTCATTTAAGCACTGAATGCTCAAGCGGTCGGATCATTTAAAATCACAGTATTTGTCGTCTCACCGTTACCAGCCTCACAATAAATCACAAGTGGCAACATGTTAATGAGAAGTGACAGCCCATTCCTACACGTAACCCCAATAGTAACAGGGTTGTCAAATTAGTCATTTTGCCAATGACCGCGTAGAAGGACGGGCCATTAAAATCCATAGTATTTTTCTGCTCTCTACCTGCCAGACAAAGAACATATACAGAGGACAGGAAGTGGCAACATAATAAGGGAGAGAAAGAGAAAGACAGCATGTTAGTTAACATATTTTCCGCAAGCGCAGACTACTTGGTGGAGTAATACATACCACCCCTAAACTAAAACTTATTGCTCTTTCGAATGTCATTTACTTACTTATATACTGATTGGATGATCTTCACCTCTGTGAATGATACATGTGGATGCTAGATCAAAGCTTATTTTCTTTATTAATGCGTAGTCTACTGTTAAGCTATAGCATCTCCTTTGTAAGGAGTTAATAGACCAGTTCATTTTACTTATCTTATTTGCCCAATATCATGAGTGACATGCGGCCAACACACCGACTCAATGAAACATCTAGCAGGCAACTAAGTTATTACTAGGATGTTTGGGATCGGTATTTTGCTTAGAGGCCTCTTTGTTCACGCTTAAGAATCTTTTACGAGCCTGAAAATATTCAGACTCGGGATCCACGGCTTAAAATCCCTCCCAGAGGACTTGCTCCTTGAATTTTTCCATACTACAAAAATCCATCGACAGCGGGCGGATTTGAATCCGCGACCCTCGGGACCATAGGCAAGGAGCATAACCACTAGTCCACCAGGACCACCATCTAAATCTATTCTGGAAGAGTAATAGTAGGCTTAATTATTGTTAGAATTGCACAAAATGAGTTTACTTTAAACCCGAAATTAAAAAAAAAATCGCTCTTTGTCGGTTTTAATGTAATTTTGTGTGTCTGGTGGAATTTTAAAGGTATTATTCACTGGGAGATTGTTCCAAACGGGCGTGCAGTCGATGTCGATCTTTATTATCGACAATTGGAAAGAGTACATGAAATTTTGAGGGTCGCGGGTTCAAACCCATACTGTCATGAACAATCATGACAAAAAATCAGGAATTGGGAGGAATCGAACTGCTACCACACCAAGCATATAGCCCTGATCTTGCGCCTTATTGCCATCTGTTTCGATCCATGGTCCATTTCTTGCGTGAAATTTCGAAAACATTGAAGCAGTGGAAGTGGGTCTCAATGAATTCTTCGCATAAAAAAACAGAGACTGGTACCGTCGCGGGGTAACAAACCTCGCTGAAAGAAAATTCAACACCATAGAATCTGATGGCCTCTACTTTGAAAAGTAGTTCAATTTCTTATCAGAAAACATCCAAAACAAAAATTTGCTTAAAGAATACATTACGCATGAGACATTTTCTATATTTAATTCAGCAAACTGCCGCTAGATGTAGAGAGTTGAGATTTCATTATAAAATATCAATAATAATTAATATATCTATCATTCAAACCATGTGACTATACAAGCTGTCGTTTATTTATAATAACAGAGTAATTAAATAAGCTACCATGGTTTAATCATCATCACGATACAACATTTCATCTAGGAATTCCCTAGTAATTTTAATAAATCATAATAAATACAGTAATTTAATCTCGTCATTTAACATTTAATCTAATTCATAGCTACGTTTTTAATCTGTGGTAATGAAGTGGAAATTATTTGTTATAGGCAAGCCGTCTGAGGTCATAATTAACATAACTAGAGTGAAAAATTTACACGTGAGCCAGCAGTTAAACCTATGATCTTTAGCTCTACATGCTGGCGCTCTACAATGTAGCCAATGCCTATTGTGTATTATTAAACAAGTAGTACATAATTCATAATTATTGTTAATATCTGTATAACTTAACTCTGGAAAGTGGAAGAGAAGACTTTACAGCAAAATTAACCATTATTATTATTATTATTATTATTATTATTATTATTATTATTATTATTATTATTATTATTATTATTATTATTATTATTATTATTATCGGCCTCAGGTCCCGAGGGTCGCGGGTTCAAACCCGGCCGGGGTCGATGGATTTTTAGGACCGAAAAATCCAAGGAGCAAGTCCTCCGGGAGGGACTTTAAGCCGTGGGTCCCGAGTCTGAAGATTTTCAGGCTCGTAAAAGATCCTTAAGCCTGAATGAAAAGGCATCTAATCAAAATTTACCGAATTTTCCCGTCCTAGTACTACCTTGGTGTCCTAGATGTCAGTATGAGGCGGAACGCTGACCACGGACCACTCAAATGATATATATAGGAAAACAAGTGTAACTAAATTAGTATGGTTAAAATTCTTCCCTGTAGGGGGAGAGCGCCTAAATCTCTGTTAAGGGAAACATGGGCTTACAAGACAAAAAAAATATTAATATTATTATTATTATTATTATTGTCATACGAGAAAAAATGAATAATTCATATTCAGTACTAGATTATATAAGACATAGGCAATTAAACTGGTATGGGTATGTACTACGAATGCAAGAAGAAAGGTTACCCAGGTCGAAAAAACATTGGGATGGGGTCCGCACCGTAAGAAGAAGAGAAAAGAAGATCGCGAAAGTCAGTGAATGCCAGAAATAAGAAATGGGAATGATGGATCTGGAAGAAGATTGTCGGGCTGTAGGCAGTGGGTCGTGAGGCTTGTAGTTCCACGACGGACAGGTATGATAGACAAGAAGACTGGAGGACACGGCGTGGATGGATAGTGAAGAGTGGCAGAAAGAAAATAAAACTTTAGAACAGATTAGATGTGTAAACTTTTGAAAATCTGTGTATAAATAAATAACATATCTATTTATATTGTGTTAGTTAGGAACACCCTCTGGAGCAATCTACGATAGTTTCTGCAAATCCATATTGCTATTGTATTTTATTTAACGACGCCCTCTTTGAACAGGCTATAGTAATTAGGGGCTAGAATTTATGTGCGCCTAAATGTTAAGATGGTGCAAAACAAGTGTAGGTCTAGAGGAAAAGTAAGATTTCTGGCTGCTTTTTGTCTTGGTTCAAAATTTCACATAAAAATAGTTCAATAATACATTTTTTGTTGCAAGTCTTACTTTTAGTACATACAAATCCTAACCCAGTAAACAGCTTCGTAAATTAATTGTGGGCAAGAAAAGTCAACACTTTCTATTCAGAGGTCTCTTTTTTAAGGCTTAATGTTCTTTTATGTGCCGTCTACAACACGGGCCCACGGCTTTAACCCTTAAATTAGCAATGCATTCTATGTTTTAATTTATTTAATATTTTAAATGCATAGAAGCAAACCAACGAGTAGAAATTATTCAAATTTGTGTCGAATTTCACAATATACCCAATATCTTAGTTATGGATGATTTTGTTTCCACTGCAGTCGACACAGATAAATGACTGTGTTTTGTCAATTTTAGGGTTAATTTTCTTCTGTAGGTACAACCCGAGCTCAAGGAATTTTACGCCCTGAAAAATCCATCGACCCCGGCCAGGTTTGAACCGGCGAATCTCGGAACTAGAGACGACCATGGTAACCACTCATCCACACGATAAACTCAAATCCATCAGTGAAATTGTTCTTCATGACACCTATTATCTTATTGGATTTCCCTTATGAATCTTGATGAATGAGATAAATCAGGAAAAGATCTGTCAGGTTGTCAGTAACGGGATTTGAACCTGACACCTCCCGAATAAGAATCTCAAATGCTATCGACCTGAGCCAGCTCACTCCATTTAAATTTTTACTTCTTGTTGAGTAGTTTCCGGAGCTCGAAGTTTAGTTATATATAGATCGACATAAATGTACTTTTCGCAGATATGAACTGGAATGTTCAAGGTAAGGTAGATAATATTTTATTTAACGACGTTATTTAACATATCAGATCATTAGCGTCACTGTGGAAAACTTTTATCTGAAGCAATAAGAAATATTCATACAAGACATTTTTTAGTCGAACATATGCTAATTACGACTGGCATAACTATATCTTTGTTAGTAACTTGTCATCTTCAATTCCTTTATATCCTATTTGTCAAATGAGAGATTGATTTGTTCTCGCTTTATGAGGGACAATGCCTTGTTGGTGGAAGAATAGCATTAACCACGATTTGAGCGAAGTAGATTACACTGATCAACATGATTTTTGTCTCATGAGTACCAATAGTTGTACTTAATGCAGTTTTTTATCGTGTTTTAAAATATGTATTCGGAATTTCTTCATCACCCACAGATTTTTATTCTGATTTCAATTCATGGATTTAAGTAATTACTTTTTTTAATAAAATTTTTTCGCCCATTTGTCCATTGTAAAATAAAACCAAATGAGCTAACTCAAATGGTTACAGCTATGGAAAAGAGATATCAAGGCGAATGGAATCCTAATATGCTGGCCGATTATTGTTGGACCATCAAGAGGGATGCTCCACAGGCGAAATATAGCAGAAAATCGTCATTTCTTACTTTCTAAGTGAATCCGATTGTTCGAATATTGTGTAGTTGCGAATGTATAAATTATTAAAGTGTTTGAAATTATAAATGCCTGTCTCTCGGAAACCTTGCGCGATGGAGAAAACCCGATATCATATTTGAATTCAAGAGAAAAAATACTATCAGAATCACATATTTTTCTTTCTGAAACAAAAAAAAAAGATTTATTTTTTGTTGCTTAGTGTTATACAGGGAATGATTAGAAAACATTTGCTCCAGATAGGGATATATGGAGAGTTTATGTCCGAGCGCCATATTGTCTATATTTAATTTACTTTAAATTTAGTTCTGCACCTCATTCCTGTTTGCGATTATTGTTCCTAGGTATTTTAATTCAGCAACTTCTTCAAAATTTCCCTCATTTGTCATTCACTGATATTTTCTTATATTTCTATGAGTTTACTTCCAGCCCAAATTCCTTAGTGTTGCTCAATAGAATATACGTGATGGTCCTTAGTATCTCCTCGCTAACGCTAATAAATACTATAATATACTCAGCATGAGGTGGGAGAATATCATTAACTCTATGATTTTGAAGGAAGAAGATTATACAGGGAATGATTGGAAAGCATTCGCTCAGGATAGGGATGTATGGAGAGCTTATGTCCGCGCGGCCATGAACCTACAGGTTCGATAGTGCCAGTGAATAAGTATGTATACAAATAGCTTTATTAATACCATTGAGTCGTATGACATTTTTTGTCCTCCAAAGATTTGATGGCATGCTCTAACTAGGGGTCTTAGGTCTGAATTCACCAGAAAATGCATGAATACTAAAACATATATTTTCCACCACATCTAGTCGGTATCATCTTAATAAATCTTGCTGTACCTAAAATGCATATCTCAACGAATACACTGATAGTTAACTTTCGTAGAGAAAATTATTGATTGTTACGTCTATCAAATAATTTTATTCTGCTTTCAGTACAGACTTGTAGGAATTATGGATCCCATTAAACACCAACAAATGGAATTTATGTAATGGTTACAATCTCAATCTCAGTTATAACATAAACTCTGTTCGTTACTGCAGACAATATATCGAGTTGTTAAATTTTATAGCTTTAAAAATGTAACGTGATTTAGGGCACTAAGCTTACTTCTATTTGTTCGATTATCCAAACAATAATTACAAATAGGACTGAGTTGCACAAAGAAATAAAACAAAGTCTCTATTCTGGAAATGCGTGCTATTAAACGTATAGCCTACTACAGGGAACTAACTCTTGTCGTCCCAAATTCTCTAAAAACACGTTAAATTGAAAATATAAAATAAAACTTATTTTCACAGATATGTTAGGCCTATATGGATTCGAAATCCAATTCATGTTGATAAGATTACTGTATTTATTATAATCTAAAATATAAAAAATACTGTTTGTTTGTTTGTTTTGCGCGGCCATACCGTTGATTCGATTGTGATGGTTTTTTTTGCAAAATGTTCAGGAGATTCCCGGGATGAACATAGGCTATAAGAGAGTTGTGATACTCAACTCCTTCAACCTTAAATCACCCTTTGTAGTGAAAAACGAATCATTTATATATTATTAGGAATATATATGACTTATTTTATATATATATATATATATATATATATATATATATATAAATATTAGATTTAGATAAATTAAATATATACAATTAAATTATTTATAATATACGTGTATATATATATATATATATATATAAGGTCATATAATTAAATACGGATTAATAACAAATATATTTACTATAATCACATAAGTGAAAATATATATTAATTAATTTAAAAAATCCTTTTTTTTTACGCTTAAATGGTTTACGCTGCTTGAACCATAATAAATACACAAAATTAATATACACAGAATTGATCCGATTGAGGGTCTTTCCACTTTTCAGCGGTTGCCCTTTTACCAGCCGGCTGCTGGCCCTTCACATCCACATGTGTCAATCACAGAGGTAGATGATCAACGGCCAGTGTAGGGGTGACATGTGGTTAGCATGTCGAGTCCCCCAGCCGTTATAGCTGGTTCCTCAACCTGGAGCCGCTACTTATTGTAGCTACCCAATTGCCTCACGATGCTGGGTGGGCACCGGTCCCATACTGGCCGAAATACCATGAGAAAATTTCATCCCCCATGGAGACTCGAACCAGCGCAAGTCCCGTAGCTCTGCGCCAAGGTTTCCTACCTTAACCGCTCGGCTACGGCGCAGGACTACACAGAATTGACTATCTCAAAAAAACTCTACAAAAAGTCCGGGGCAGCATATGTTTATCTTTTACGGATAACTCACAATAGACATTTTTGTCGTTCATTGATGTCAAGAAGATCGGGATAAGTACATTCCTGGACTAGCGTGTACATATGATTGTGATGAGGCTTTTTGCAAAATGTTCAGGATTTTCCGGGAAGGTTATAGGCTATAAGAGAGTTTTAATGCTGAAGCCCTTCACCCTTAAAAATCACCTTTTGAAGTAAAAAAATAAAATAAAAGTGGCTTTTGTACGCTTAAATGGCTTACGCTGCCTAAACCATGACAAATACACCAAATTAATGCACACAGAATTGAATATCTAAAAAAAAAAAACGCTACAAAAAAGCCCTCGACAGCATATGTATATCTTTTAAGTATAACTCTCAATAACCATTTTTATCTTTCATTGATGCCAAGAATATCCGGATAAGTAGATTCCCGGGCAAGCAGAGCAGCAGCACAGATAACTCGAATTAACGAATTTGTCTTTCAGCTCATTTATGCCAAACATATCGGGATACGTAGATTCCCGGGCAATGTCGGGTAATTAGCATGGGGTGATTTATTTTTATAATTATTTTTCCTCTTACTTATTTAACTCATTTATTTAGACGTAGCAGCACACACCGGTATTAGCTAGTTCAGAATATAATTTGATTAATAGGAACCCATTACAGTTTATTGTATGTGATATTAATATTAATGGAGCAATTTTTTGAATCATCATAAGAATAAAACAATTATCTCATCTTAATTCTTCTGTAACTCTAGGGAATCATCAATGAATGACCTCTTACTTTAAGGGAGGAGTAAGGGTTACGAGTATTTGAGAATAAAGTACTTGAGAAAATTGTTGGACCTAAGAGAGATAAACAGACAGGCGAATGGAGAAGACTACACGACAGTGATCTACATGATATTTAGATTATAGGAAACTAATATAATAAGAACACTTAAGGCTCATTGACTGCGATGGGCAGGACATGTGGCACGAATTGAGGGGTATGGAAGCTTCTTGTAGGAAAATCAGAGGGAAAATTCCCATTGGAAGACTAAGAATGAGGTGAGAGAATAACATTAAACATGATATGAGGGAAGTAGATTCTCCAGGGATGAATGAAAATAAATAATGATCTCAGGATAAGGATGTATGGAGAGCTTATGTCCGCGCGGCCTTAAACCTATGGTATCGATAGTGCCAGTGAGTTAGTTAATATTAATTGTGATGTTATAGCAGTGTAGTCATTACTTATCGAATGCCCTAGTATATAAAGATGAGATAATGCGCCTAATTTGTAAGCAAAAACAAATCGGGTTACTGAAAATATTACGCTATTATTGCTATTACTGATGTGAAATTAGTTCATAAAATGTACACCGGAATAGATAATTGACCTATATAATACATCGACGAATGTTAGTACACCAAGATAAATATTACCTGCAAATTACATAGGTACCGAGTTGAGAAATGTTTAATTTCGAGATTAAACATTGAAGTAGTTGATTTAAAGGAAATATGGCGACCAGTAGTTCTCTTATCTAGCATTTAACATCTGAAAGCAAGCAAATTGCGAGTGCCTCTAACTGTTAATCTAACTAATTCAGAACTTCAAGCTTCCATTACAAAAAGCCGCGGGATAGTTTTTGCTGCTTTGCATATGAGATCCGATACAGGTTCATCTACCTGCTGTCCTACACTATTTCGACAACCTAATATTTTTATACCTTTTTTAAATAGTTATACTTCTATCACAGGTTCTAATACAAGGCGTGTATCACACAAATCATTATTGAGTCGCCATTTAATCGAAGTACTGCACTATTAAGTTATATAAATTAATTTAGTTAACTGTACTCTTGAATTCCTCTCTACAGTAATCTCCGCCACATTCAATTAGCAATCTTCATCAAAGTTTAGCCTTAATTACATTGCAAACAGGAACAGTCGGTCATCATCTTTTATTAATCATGGCTTCTCATTTAAGTACATGTGTCTGTGATGGAAACTCAAACTGTACCTTGAAATTCTCATTATATAAATATGAGTATCTCCAATCTTACACATAGTACGAAATTTATACTGGATTTTAATTAATACTTTTTGATGTGGAATGTCAAATTTCATAACTTACTTACTTACTCACTGGCACTATCGAACCCGTAGGTTAATGGCCGCATGGACAAACGCTCTCCATACATCCCTATCCTGAGCTAATGTTTTCCAATCATTCCCTGTATAATCTACTTCCCTCAAATCATAGTTAATGTTATTTTCCCACCTCATTCTTGGTCTACCAACTGGGCGTCTTCCCTCTGGCTTTCCTACAAGAAGCTTCCATGCAAGTCTTTCATTCCCCATACGTGCAACATGTCCTGCCCATCGCAGTCTACGAGACTTAACTGTTCTTATTATATCTGGCTTCCTATAAAGACCATGTAGTTCATTGTTATGTAGTCTTCTCCATTCACCTGTCTCTTCATCTCTCTTTGGTCCAAAAATTTTCCTAAGTACTTTATTCTCAAATACTTTTAATCTCCTTTCCTCCCTTAAAGTAAGAGTCCATGTTTCGCATCCATATAATATAACTGGTAGAATAATAGTTTTATATATTTTCAGTTTAACGCTTTTTGAAAGGAGTTGGGACATCAAGAGTCTCTGCAATGCATAATAGCACGCATTTCCAGAATTGAGCCTAAGTTTAATTTCTTTGTGCATCTCATTCCTATTTGTGATTATTGTTCCTAGGTATTTGAATTCAGCCACTTCCTCAAAATTTCCCTCATTTGTCATTAGCTGTCCAGTTCCATTATATAATGAATTTCTACGTGTGACCATATATTTAGTTTTATTGATATTTGCTTCCAGTCCTAATTTCTTAGTGTTACTCAATAGTGTGTGCGTGTTGGCCTTTAGTATCTCCTCGCTATTGGCCAGTAGTACTACATCATCAGCATAAACTAACAGCTTATTAATACCATTCAGTTGTAAGCCTTCCTCATTCTCCAAAGATTTAATGGCATGCTCTAGTACAAAATTAAATAGTAGAGGAGATAGTGCATCTCCTTGCTTCAACCCATTCTGGATTTCAAAAGTGTCCGAAAACTTCAAATTTCATAAAGTTGATCAAAATGCTTTGCCTTTTAAATCTTTTTAAAAGTCACTGTGTAAAAATAAAAAATACACCATCTTTTGAGAAAAATCAATCATACAAGACGATATAATCTTTTTCTTTTATTATGCACTCATTATTTGACATGTTAGAGCAACTATTTTATCACATTTAAACATTTTTAGTGAAAATAGATATATGAAAAATTCTATAAATCTTTATACATAAAAATTAATATCTGTAAGATCGTATGTCCTTAATGGACTAAAAAAAAGTACCTGACCGATTTGAATGTAGTTTTTACCATCATTTAGAGTTTTTTTTGGACAGTTAACGTATATAACATTACTATACCTACTGTAGGGCTGGAAATAAAAATGAAAACTGCATTGATGCACTAAAATAGTAGCTTTTTTGTTACTTTCCGCTACCTAAACAACAAAAAATATACCAAATTAATGTACACAGAATTGAATATCCCAACAAATTCTACAAAAAAAAGTCCGCGGCAGCGTAGTCTATGTTTTACAGATAACTCACAATAATCATTTTTGTTTTTCAGCTCATTAATGCCAAGAAGATCGGATAAGTAGATTCCCGCGAAACGCCGGTAATCAGCAAGGGGTATCTAAAAATAATTACGATAATTTTTACAATTATTTTTCTTTTTACTTATTCAACTAAACATAAAAGCACATTTCAGCGCACGCCGGGTATAGTTAGTTTCATACGCAAATTCTTCAAAATTTTAAGTTTTTACTAAAATGGTTAAGATGATAAATAGTTGCTCTAGAGTGCAAAATCATAGTGATTATAAAAGGAACATTAAATTTAATTGTTTTAATATAAATTTGTAATGATTTACCAACTCCTTTCAAAAAACGTTAAACTGAAAATATATAATACTATTATTCTACCAGTTATATTGTATGGATGCGAAACATGGACTTTTACTTTAAGGGAGGAAAGGAGATTACAAGTATTTGAGAATAAAGTACTTAGGAAAATTTTTGGACCAAAGAGAGATGAAGAGACAGGTGAATGGATAAGCCTACATAACAATGAACTACATGATCTTTATAGGAAGCCAGATATAATAGGAACAGTTGAGTCTCGCAGACTGCGATGGGCAGGACATGTTGCATGTATGGGGAATGAAAGACTTGCATGGAAGCTTCTTGTACGAAAGCCAGAGGGAAAACGCCCAGTTGGTAGACCAATAATGAGGTGGGAGAATAACATTAACTATGATTTAGTGAAGTAGATTATACAGGGAATGATTGGAAAGCATTAGCTCAGGATAGGGATGTATGGAGAGCTTATGTCCGCGCGGCCATGAACCTACGGGTTCGATAGTGCCAGTGAATAAGTAAGTAAGTAAGGATTTATTTTTCTGAAAAGTTTACCAAAGTCTATGTAATTAGTAATTGTTGCAAAGGCGTAAAGTCCTGTAAAAGTCAAACCTGTAGTATGGGATCTGGCCGGGTTGAACTCGCGACTCTCAAAATGTCATGAACCCGTTCCAATTGATAAGAAAGTTCGGCATCGACTGTACGCCCATTTGGAACAAACTCCCAGTGCATCACACCATATAATAGATACACATTACACAAGCTACTGGAAAGAACGAACATAGAGGCACGAAGTGGTCATAAATGTTAAAGCCTACTTGTGTGACAACCTAATATAATAGATAGGCATACATATTACATAAGCTTCTGGAAAGCACGAACTTAGGGGCACGAAGTGATCTTAAATGTTAAAGCGCCGATAAGAACAAACAAAGAAAAGTTTCAGTATATCAAAAGTGAAATATTGAGAATAAAATGGCCAGAGACAATATCAAATACAGAATTATGGAAAAAAAGCTGACAAAAAATAAATTAAAATATAATTAAAAAGCGAAAATGAAAGAAATTGTACAATAGAGGAAACCCGAAGGGAAGTTAAGAAACTGACTCAGTACATGGGCCGTTGGCGACGCTTTGTGGATGTCCTATGCTCCCAATAGGAGATACAGGAAATTATGATGATTATATCAAACGTTATATCAATAAAACTAAATATATGGTCACACGTAGAAATACATTATATAATGGAAATGGACAGATAATGACAAATGAGGGAAATTTTGAGGAAGTGGCTGAATTCAAATACCTAGGAACAATGGTGACAAATAGGAATGAGATGCACAAAGAAATTAAACATAGGCTCAATTCTGGAAATGCTTGCTATTATGCATTGCAGAGACTCTTGATGTCCCAACTCTTTTCAAAAAACGTTAAACTGAAAATATATAAAACTATTATTCTACCAGTTATATTATATGGGTGCGAAACATGGACTCTTACTTTAAGGGAGGAAATGAGATTACGAGTATTTGAGAATAAAGTTCTTAGGAAAATTTTTGGACCAAAGAGAGATGAACAGACAGGTGAATGGAGAAGACTACATAACAATGAACTACATGGTCTTTATAGGAAGCCAGATATAATAAGAACAGTTAAGTCTCGTAGACTGCGTTGGGCAGGACATGTTGCACGTATGGGAAATGAAAGACTTGCATGGAAGGTTCTTGTAGGAAAGCCAGAGGGAAAACGCCCAGTTGGTAGACCAAGAATGAGGTGGGAGAATAACATTAACTATGATTTGAGGGAAGTAGATTATACAGGGAATGATTGGAAAACATTAGCTCAGGATAGGGATGTATGGAGAGCTTATGTCCGCGCGGCCATGAACCTACGGGTTCGATAGTGCCAGTGAGTAAGTAAGTATATCAAACGTTAACTTCCAAAATATCAACTATAGACCCAGAAGAAACATCTTATAATGAACATAGAATTTTGATACGATATTTTGCGTCCATTTTAAATTTCTCTGTCTCTCTTTCTTCCTTTTTAGATTTTTTAAATTTTATCCCTCCCTCATCAGTTTAATCTCTCACTCTACATCAAACCTATATTACTCTCCCCTATCCACATTTCACATCTCTAAAAAAAGAACTCTCCCTTCTACTTCTGGCACTCTCAGAATTTATACAAAATACCATCGCTAATCTCATTTCCATATGAAAAAAGACGCTGGTCCTGTCACCGTATGGATAGTTGCTTCGATGATGGATTACTCTTCACCAGTTCACAAAGGACCTGGCTGCTCAAGGAACATGAGAATTTTCTTCTATTCCAGTCCAAATGGAAGCCGGTGCGAATCTGTGTGTGGATATAAGCGTCCATCATCACGGACTCAATTCTTCCCTTCCTCTCCGCTCCTCTCTCTCTTTCTCACAACTATCTCTATCGTTCTCTCGTTTCTTCAATTTCGCATTTCTGAAAATTGAAGTTTATTCCCTTATTGCTAGGGTGATAGTGTAGTACATTAATACTATGAAAGTAACGAACTTTACGGCTTATGAAAAACTTAGGTTTAATGTCGCATTACTAATATTTTCAACCAGTTCATATTTCTTCGATATACACTTCTTTAAGATCCATCGAATATTAACCATCCATACGTATCTAAGGTCTTCTTGAATGTTTCCCACAAACATATTCAAAATATGCCTTATGGTCTAGTGGCCAATGTTTCTGGCTACAATTCATGGGATCCCGGGTTCGAACCCCGGAAATAATTTCTTAAAGGAAATTATTCATGTGGCTGCCCATGATCTGGATTTAGATTAAGTTTAAGGACTCGCTCGGTGTTTCATTATCATTAATGAGCTATCATATCTTCGTGGTAACGTAACTCTGCCTTCCAGGCGCTCCAACTTAAGAAATGGATTATAATTTCATTAATGCCAGGAGAGAATAATATTGATGTCAAAAAGACAACCTGGTGACGTTGAAAAAAAATATATATATATATATATATATATATTATAATTAAATATTTAACATTGAGCAATGCAAGCTTAATATGGTATGATAAGAAAAATAAATGCCTGGACGGGATTTTGAGTCTGTACCTCAGTGTCGCGACATCTAGTAATAATAGAGAATATAATACATATATAAGAAAAATAAATGTTTGAATTGGATTCGCCTGGTGGTGTAATGGATATCACACTGAGATACAGACTCCGAGATCCCGGTTCGAATCCCGTCCAGGCATTTATTTTTCTTATCATACCATATATATATATATATATATATATATACATATATTAGGCTATATATTGCAGATTTTCGCGGATATAAGTATGAATAAGAAAGTTTTCTTGGGTTTTCCGGGTCTTGGATTCAAGTTCAGCCCCTGGCCACTGACTCCGACGTTTCGGCATGATCCCACATGCCATTATCAAGGAATGATAAGTTCGAGTCACAGGTTTAGGTCTTATATAATTAAACAAATAGAGTTTTCGCTGTGGTCCGTTTCCGAAGACGTACACCCATCCAAGGTTTAGTTCTTATGTAGTTAAACACCTTCACTTTTCAGTGTGGTCCGTTTCCGAAGCCATACAAGGTTTAGTTCTTATATATATATATATATATATATATATATATATATATATGTCTACCGCTGTGGTCTCAAGGTAGCGTGCTGCCTTGTCAAGCGGCGGGTCCGGGTTCGATCCCCGGTTGGGGCAGTTTTTCTGGCTGAAGTTTTTATCGGGGTTTTTCCTCACCTGTAAGACAAATGTCAGGAAAATTTTAAGGCCAAACGGTCCCCGAAATCATATGGCCATCACCATCATCATCATCATCATCGTCATCCTTCACGGTGTGGAAAGCAACGGGAAGCTACCACACCTACAATTCCCTAGTAAAGCTGCAAGCATAGCATGAAAATGCTATGATTGCAGTGAAGGACCTGCCTTCGGGCAGAATTACTATGGAAGAATATATATTTATATATATCCACACATTCGAACTACATGAACTGCCTATCTCAATCTCCAAGACTTCATAACCCGGACAATATTAGGAGATACTATTATCTTGAGATCTTCATTTTGAAACTTCTCCAATCACCATTATCAACCCTTATGAGACCGAATATTCGTATTAGGATCATATTGTCGATTACCGTTTGCTCGTTGTTTGCAGAAATACAGAAAGTTCTAATTAAAATATAATATGTGGTTAAACTTCGGACAAGTGTGAAGCAATTTCATATGATTAGTTGCGAAATCCGATTAAGAAATTGAAATTATACTTGAGGGACTGTGTTACTATAATCATACAACTCGCTGTTTTTAATATTTTTATTAGCTGCTATTTAACTACAGCGATCAGATCAATCGGTCTCTGCTTTACATAGTTGTGATTTATTTAATATAAATTTATTTTATATAATTAAAATATGGCTAAAAAACTAAAGGAAGAATATGAAAAATGGGGACTTTATATAAACATTGAGAAAACTAAATATCTGTGTATAGGAGAAGAAATGGAAAATATAAATTTCAACAATGGAGAAGAACTAAAACCTAGTATTGAATGCACTTATTTAGGAACAAAATTAGACCATTCAGGCGATAACACAGTGGAAATTAAAAATAGAATCGCACAAACAAAACAAGCAATAAATGCTTTAAACTCTGTTTGTTGGAGCAAAAAATATTCCGAAAAAATAGAAAATTACAAATATATCAAACCATAGTTCAGAGCATTTTAACATATGGTGCTGAAGTTTGGCAAATTCCTACCAGGGAAATGAAAATAATTTTAAGCACAGAAATGGATGTTTTAAGAAGATCAGCTAGAAAATCTAGAATGGATAGAAAACGAAAAAAAGCAATAAGGGAGATTATGGGTGTACAAGAGCAGCCGGACATCATTAGACATTATAAAGAAGAAAATATTACAGTGGTATGGCCATGTCAAAAGAATGCCAGAGCAAAGATTGCCTAAACGTGTTATGGAATGGATCCCAATGGAAAGGAGCAAGACCAAAGAAAACCTGGATAGAAGGTGTACCAAGCGGCTATGAATATCAGAGGAATGGAGGAAGATCAATGGATGGATAGAGAGGAATGGCGTTTGGTTTCCGGAAGACGGCGGCAGCTGCCATGATACCGGATGATGATGATGATGATGAAATAAAAATAAAACTTATTTAATTAAATAAGTTACGGATTTTCATCAAGCAAACGCCAATTCAATTGATTACTTAAATGTATTTTGTATATACTGTATTTCATTCCAAATGTCAATGGCGTCTCGTCGTCTGGGGCTTCCAGAGCTTAGCCCAGAAGAAAAATATACCCATCCACATATTTAGTATAACCTAAAATATTATAATGTACTCGTATTATACGAGAGGACTATGAGGTTCTCTACGGGACTCGATGCAACCGGCCTAGTTTCAACGCTTGTCGATCTTGAACGGGATCCACTACCTGCCCTAATATTGAATTAGCCTTTAATAGAGTTAATCACATCTGTCGAGATGTAAACTATGGTTGACTTTTACGTACGTAATGTATGCTGAGCCAGTCTTTCACTACCCCCCTCTCTCTCTATCTATCTCTCTCTTTATTCCTTGCCCTTTTTCTCTTTCCCAGCCTTCAATATTATTTAGTAAACAATAGCCGCGGTGGACTAGTTGTTATGTTTCTTGCTTCTGGTTCCGAGGGTCGCGGCTCAATCGACTTTTCTAAGAAAGAACAACCCATGGAGCAAGTCATCAGGGAGGGACTTTAAGCCGTGGGTCCCGAGTCTAAAGATTTTCAGGCTCGTAAAAGAGCCTTAAGCCTGATTAAAGAGGCCTGTAAACAAAATTTACCGAACTTTCTCATCCTAGTAATACCTTAGTTGCCTTCTAGATGTCTCATTGGGTCGGTGTGTTGACCGCAAACTATTCAAGACATCTTTGGGAAATAAGCGTAAATTTGTCCAGTAACTCCTAACAAAGGAGATAATCTAACACCCGACATTGGTCTGTTACGCCATTGTAGATAAAGTAAAATATAATTTTAACAGACGACTCTAGCGGATCCCGTTCAGCTTCAACGACTAGTGCTGACAACGTACCAGCTTGCTGCTGGGTTTTGTAGAGAATTCCATAGATCGCTCTAATGTTATCGCTATTAATTGCGGCTTGCTCTAAAGAAACGACGTCTACTGTAACTGCTATCTTTTCGACCGGGGCAAGTCTCTTGAATTTGTATGACTTCGCAATGTTAGAGGTAAAGCCAAATAAAATGTCCGCTGCGCAAATACCAAAAATCGTCCAGACACACCTTCTCTCTCTTTCTTCCACTCTTCTCACCAATAGCGTCAATCATATTCTCACATCTAGAGATGCATTTCCCAGCGTCTCCACTCACGTACTTCCCTACCCTGTCTCCCAACTGTCAGCTAACCTTAAATGTCCGCACATCGCGGACAACTTATTTGGCTATACCTCTACTATAACAACTGATTGAGATAGCTATTGTCTGTCCAACGGATCTGTGCCCCCGTAAGACATGCCTACAACCTTTTCTGCCTTGACAAAATATTTCCCTCTCTGCATTCCTATTTATCTCTTTTATATCTTCCTCTTGCACTTGCACTCCAGTGCTGTCAACTCGACTCCAACCTTGCATTATTCAATATTCAAGGGCCATGACACTGGGGGAAGATTGGCAACATCCCTACTCGATAAGTTACCGAGGCTACTGTTTGACGTAGTGGGAGGGGGGTACCGTGAAATGTGAGAGTATAGACCTGTACTTTTCTAAGAACGATGTCAGTGCTATTGGGTACAGATCCATTGGTCCAAGTATTGATGCGGTTGGGAAGTCACCATTTTAATTAACAGCCGGAGCTAGTTCTGTAGTGTCACGACAACGTGTTTCACTGCATGAATTCACCTGTGTTCTATGTCAGTCCGGACAAGACGCCACTGCTAAATGTAATATAAAATGACGAATGAAAAACGTAAACAGACGTTAGTGAGCAGGGAACCGACGTGTTCACGGTGTATCAAATATAATGAGATCTTTTCTCTAATAAATGACTCACACTGGTGTAATATGTGCACGATTTTGTACGCTGGAATCTACCCATCTAATTTTCCACACGAAATGTATTACACTGAACCTTGATTTTACATTTTATTAAGGACTTTTAACTCTAACTGATGTTTTAAATTCTCTTTATAAATAACTTTCCGTTGTTAACAACAATTATTATTAATCGTATACAATATTTTTTTTTCAAAAGGTTATTTCTCTCTAAAAGTTACAGCAATATTTAGCATCAGATACACTACACTGTCTTATTTCTTCGCTTTAAGTAGGAAGTCATGAAAAACAGATTTGTAACGTGCGGAGTTAAATATTAAGTGATTAACAGAGAAATGAAAATAATCAATTATTACTTGCAATATCTAAGCACTATTTCAAAAAAGTTACTGACACCATGAAACAAGTTTTAAATTAAAAAAAAAGTTTAATTCTAAGAGGAATGAATATCACTGAGGTCTAGGGGAAAGGTCAGTGCCTCGGATACAGCGGTTCGAGTTCGATCACCGTTAGGGAGAAGTTTCCTAGAGATGATAAATTAAGAAGAATGTCACGAAGTTAAAGGTACAAATATTCATAAGTAATTCCAGGAGTGATTTCCAATTTATCTAGAGGATTTGGAAATCAAGAGTGGCATTTGTGAGGACTATTTAACGAATAAAATTAAGCTGTTTACTCAAAAATCATTATTTAAATATAGTTATTTTAAAATATTTATATATTTAATGTAAACGGCGTTGTTTGAAAACAAATAAAAAATGATTGGTTATGTTTAATTTATTCATCACTGCAACTTGAACATACTATTTATTTCCAAACAGGATCGCAACATTGTATGAATGCATACTAGTGGAGAAAAAATGAAACACATCAAACTGTAAATTTTATTATAACTAACATTATAGGTTATTAATTCATTTTTTTCGGAAACAACTCAGTAAAATCAGTATTTAAAAACACAATTATTGAACACACAATTATCAAATGTGTATGTCGAAGGAATCCGTTCATTATTTGCTATATTCAACGTATTTGTTACAGAGTCAGTCACTGCAAAATAATGCTCTGACCTGTTAAGAATATTAAAAAGGAGAAGCTTTCTTTATTTTGATAATCAAAATTCGATAATTATCGAGGTGAAACACGACCGTCATTGGTTGTAAAATAAAATTCACTGAAACGTGATTGGTCATTGACTCCCATTTGGGGCATGAGTTAAATAGTCTACGAAAACAATCTGCCCATTATAGTCACCCACATATTATTCCTCTTGTTTAATAACTAAATAAATGCTTTCCATTTGAAGAAAATGCCACAAAAAAGGATT
This sequence comes from Diploptera punctata, assembly GCA_030220185.1. Classification (NCBI taxonomy): domain Eukaryota; kingdom Metazoa; phylum Arthropoda; class Insecta; order Blattodea; family Blaberidae; genus Diploptera; species Diploptera punctata. The sequence continues at coordinate 348,789 of JASPKZ010009820.1, forward strand.
ACATTAACAGTAAAAATAAATAGGTTCTAATAACACTGGTCGAAAAGGTTTTCTTCACAAGAAATCTGATTAGTGAATCTCGTGCAATTTTTATACTGAATTCCCAGACATGTCAGTCAGAATTCTCACATAAGGCAACCAGTTTTTGGTTCTGTGACAAGTATTTCTTTTAAAAATTGATTTTAGCATTCCATTTGACATGTCATAGGAACCTTTACCTTATATGTAGCCGATTTTATTACAAGCGGTACTAACGGGCTGTCTCTGATGAGCACGGTGAGCGTTTTCATCAACAAAATTGTCACAATGCGAGCAAAGACTCGGCTATAGTAGCCTCACTATGATGCTTGTCCAATGCCTCGCCTTTGTTTGTTTTTTCTATTACATTAAACTGACAACCATCAGATTTGAGGCGATTATACCAAGGCAAGTGGAGTTCTAATATGCTGGCTGACTACTGTTGGACCAAGAAGAGAGATGTTCCAGATGCAAAATATGCCCGAAAATCACTATCTACCACTTTGTAGGTAAGTCAGAATGAGTTAAGGTTAGTTTAATTAAAAATTATAAAAAATGTAAATGAATATCACAGAAAACTCTTGCCTGATAGGAAAAAACTGAAATGATATTTAAATTCAGGATGGAACGCACTTCTAAAATCTCATATTTTTATTCTTGTGAAAGAAAAAAGTTCATTTTTGTCAACCAGTGTAATTTAATAATAAAATATTGGTTTTGTAAAACAAAAATAAGGATACATTTTAGAACTTCAAACAGGATTTTTTTTATCTTCAAAAGTCTCTAAAACTTATATTTTACATAAACTACTCCTTGAAATTAAAAGTTTTTCTTATTTACAGACACTGACACTATCGAAACCGTGAGGTTGATGGCCGAGCGGAATACGCTCTCCATGCATTCATATCCTGAACTAATGTTTTCCAATAATCCCTTGTAAAATCTACTTCCTTCAAATCATGCTTAATATTATTCTCCCATCTCATTATTGGCTTAGTTACTGGGTGCTTTCCTTCTGGTTTTCCTACAAGGAGATTTTAAGCCCCTCTTTCATTATCCATATATTCCACTTCTTTAGTGTTATAATATTCAATTCGTGATAGATTGCGATGCTACGAGTGAATAGTAAACCCAGAAAATTAGTTTAACGTGGGAAGATTTCTGGACAAGGCGCGGAAAATAAGAACAACGCATATTCATGCATAAATAACTAAGAAAGTGTAATTATTATGACTACTTCGTAATATTAAATAATTTTACTGCTCATATAATTGTTAAATTTACAATGTAACTGTAATGTTTGTATTGGCTTGTTTTATTATTACTAGACACTGATGTATTGATACGGACTGTCAAAAGCACGAACGACTTACTCTCTGTGCGATCTATTTGTAAACAATTTTGTTTTGTATAATATTTATACTCCAATAAGGTTATATTATTATTATTATATTTATTATGAAGATGATTATTATTATATTTATTATTATTATTATTATGATTATTAGTGTTATTATTATTATTATTATTATTATTATTATTATTATTATTATTATTATTATTAGAAAAAAACATTGGAATGGTGTCTACTTGAAAGAAGAAGGAAAGGAAGACTTTGGAACTCGTGGATGCAAGAAATAAGAACTGGAATGAGAACAAGAGAACAGGAGGAAATGAAGTGGATGAATAGAGACGAGTGGAGAAGGAAAATAAAACTTAGGCACAGAAGGATGTGTAAACATTAAAAATCTGTATTATATAAAAATTATTATTATTATTAATATTATTATTATTATTATTATTAATAATATTATTATTATTATTATTATTAATATTATTATTATTATTATTATTATTATTAATATATGAGTAAATTTGATAATAAAGTTCTTATAATTTTTTTAATCAAACAGAGATGTACAGACAGGCAAATGGAGAAGACTACATTACAGTAAGCTACATCTTTATGGGAAACCAGATATAGTAAGAATAGATAAGTCTCTTAGACTGCGATGGGCAGGACATGTGGGACACTAAAGAGGTATGAAAGAGGGGCAGACCAAGAATGAGATGGGAGAATAACATTAATCATGATTTGAGGAAAGTAGATTATACAGAGGATGATTGGAAAAACATTAGCTCAAAATACGGAGAGATATGTGGAGAGCTTATGTCCGCGCGGCCATGAACTGGATAGTGCCAGTGAGTTAGTTAGTTAGTTATGGTTTGTCTAACTTCAATGTTCGTGTGGAGATAAATTCGGCTAGAACTGTTTATTATTCATACTGGAGGGGCCTATGACCTATGTAACAGAAAATATGTGAACCAACATTAAAATTCTCTCCCGAAATACCGTATCAATGTCAGGTTCGGTGATGTGGGATATGTAATAGTACTAGGCCTTATAAAAGGAAACGTTATCCTACATTACCTTGTCATCCTATAAGTAGGATCGAACAATTATTTCTGACAATTTTTTTAGTAACTTATTGAAGAGCGTGCTATCAATTTTACTGTAACGCGGTGAAAATTATCACACATACAGTTATGTATCATGTACACGTGAAATATGAAAGAGGGACACGATTTTTTTGCAGAAAAATCAAGGGGAAAGCTCGCATTAGATATGTCAAGAATGAGGTAGGAGAATAACATTAACCATAATTTGAGAAAGGTGATTTATAAGGCAATAAAAAACGTTATATCAGGATAGGGATGTATGGAGAACTTATATCCTCTAGGCAAGAACTTCCGGGTACTAGTTGGTTAGTTTACTATAATATTCATGTCCATCCGTCCATAGTAATATCCATGTAATTATCTTTATTTTTTCCTTCTTTTGTAATTCATTTTAACTATGTTGTACCAAATGATAAAATAGAATTCCAGGGTTGGATAATAAATAATAAAGCTGTTAGTATGCTCTATTGGCCAAACACGGATGAAATATTTAACAAAAATGTTAATGAAATAAAAATAAAAATGCAAATCTATGTGACAAATTTAGGAAAATACACTTTTTTTAAAAATAAAAAACAAATTTCATATGATGATCTGGGTTAAAATATGGGAGAAAGAGAGAGAGAGAGGAGAGAGAGAGAGAGAGAGAGAGAGAGTAGACAGAAAGTAATGTATAAATAAATAGAAAGATATATATATATATATATATATATATATATATATAGAGAGAGAGAGAGGAGAGAGAGAGAGAGAGAGAGGAATTTACCATAATGTGTCAAATGATAGAGATCAAAGTGTAGAAAAAATGTATACGTATTCAGTATTTTCCATCGGCCAAAACAATTCATGTAAACTAATAATTATTTACACATGTTTATGCTAAGGTTGTGTGTAACAAATTTATGGAAATACGCATTTTTATAAAATCGTTATTCAGGGTGATTATTTAAGAATAATTAAGGGAGAAAAGTATATATAGATTCAGAGATAGAATATATTATATGAATGCGAAACATGGACTGTTACTTTAAGGGAGGAAAGGAGATTACGAGTATTTGAGAATGAAGTACTTAGGACAATTTTTGGACCAAAGAGAGATGAACATATAGTGAATGGAGAAGACTACATAACAATGAACTACATGAACTTTATAGGAAGTCAGTTAAGTCTCGTAGACTGCGATGGGCAGGACATGTGGCACATATGGGGAATGAAAGACTTGCATGGAAGTTTCTTGTACGAAAACCAGAGGGAGAACGCCCAGTTGATAGACCAAGAATGAGGTGGGAGAATAACATTAACTATGATTTGAGGGAAGTAGATTATACAGGGAATGATTGAAAAGCATTAGCTCAGTATAGGGATGTATGGAGAGCTTATGTCCGTGCGGTCATGAACTTACGGGTTGGATAGTGCCAGTGAGTGAGTGAGTAAGTAAGTAAGTAAGTAAGATTCAGAGATAGAGTGATAGATAGTGGTATAGAGACAGGGGATAGAGGGAGAGCTGGAGTGGAAGAGAGAGGAGGAGGAGAGAGAGAGAGTAATTTGAGATAAGAAATTACATATAAACTTGATTCAACCAATATATTAATTAAAATTATTTCTCTCTATTATAGTAGGAAGGTCCACCGCTGTGGTCTCGAGGTAGCGTGCTGCTTTGTCACGCAGCGGGCCCGGGTTCGATCCCCGGTCGGGGCAGTTTTTCTGGGTGAGGTTTTTATCGGGGTTTTTCCTCACCTGTAAGACGAATGTCACGAAAACTGTAAGGCCCAAACGGTCCCCGAAATCATATGGCCATCATCATCATCATCCTTAACATCCTTCACCGGTGTGGAAAGCAACGGGAAGCTACCACACCTACAATTCCCTAGTAAAGCTGCAAGCATAGCATGAAAATGCTATGATTGCAGTCAAGGACCTGCCTTCGGGCAGAATTACTATGGATGGATAGTAGGAAGAGCAAAAGAGTATTACATAGAATGTAACGGATGTCTTTATCTTGTTATTAATGAACATAACCCAATAACTAAAAAAAGTAATATGAATATCTAGAAATTCTGGTAACATTATAAGTAAACTTTCAGGTATAAATTCCTCAAATGTAGTATTGAAAAATAAAATATTAACACGATTCCGAAAATGTTTGACTTTTTGGGTCATTAGAGGTTACGCACCTCTTAGACTGAATTAGATCCCTAGAGGCCAACACTGAAATGTTTCCAATGTTACCAGAATTTCTAGTAGATATTCATAATACTTTTTTTTTTTTTTAGTTGTTAGGTTATGTTCATTTTTGACAACATAAACACATCCGCCTCAAGTATAAAATATGGAAATTACGACTACAGTGAAAGACAAGTACCCCCCAGAACTACGTATTAATTTTAAAAGTAAAATTTTAAATAAAGCTATTTCTATGGCTTATGGAACTTGTATGTTAAAAGCTAAGAGGGAATGCCTTCTTTGGCTCCTATTTTCAGCAGACTGAATTTTAATCGTATCTCTTACTTATTTATTTTACCTAATGGAGTTAGACAGTAAGCTCTTCTCTTCCACTTCACCAGGGTTAAATTGTACATATAATAACTATGATTAATAATACGTAATAGACATCGGACCACACAATATACAGTTGACTAGAAAATAACAAAAAAATATTAAAAAACAATAATTTTAATAATAATAATAACAATAACAATATTAATCTACAACTTGAAAACATAATTGGCCTGGTAAATAAAGTGCAAAATAAAAAAGAATAATAAAAATATACCTGGAACATGGTTATAAGTTATATTGTCTAAGAAAATATTTATTTAGTTTTTTAAACTGTTTTTGAGTTGGGCATCCTTGATGTAAGATGGCAGGGAATTCCAGAGTCGGGTGGCTGAAACAAGGAAAGATGAGGAATAGTGAAATGTTCCATGTAGAGGTATAGCTAGAGTTAAATATCCTTTCCAAAATGTGTGTTTATGTTATGGTGGGAAGATAGTGAATGGCAACGAGTAAAAAATATAATAGGGTGATGATTACCGAGTTCTGTAAGATCCATCAGAATATTATCCACGCACCTATACCCAGGGCTTCCAAAAGTGAGTCTTTTTCCTCCAAAAGGTTTTCCATGCATAATTTTGAAAACATATCTACAGTCACTCATTTAACTTGTCTCAATTTACTAAACTTAATAATCCTGTCTATAATGGAACGAAAAAAAAATGGAATGCCTCATTGTGATGGGGGGCACGCCGCGCCGTAGCTTAGTTGCTTAAGGCTCTACGCTACAAGCAAGAAGGTCTGAGGTTGAGACCCGTTTCAGAATTCTTAAAATGCCCTAAATCTTCTGGCAGCACCATGGCCCTGGGATCGACTCAATCTCCAAACGAACATACACTTATTCTGAGGGTATCACGCAACGCTGACATCTCGTGCCTGAGGTTGAGTCCCGTTTCAGACTACTTAAAATGCCCTAAATCTTCTGGCTCTAGGGTCGACTCAATCTCTAAACGAACATACAGTTATTCTGAGGGTATCACGCAACGCTGACATCTCGTGCCTGAGGTTGAGTCCCGTTTCAGACTACTTAAAATGCCCTAAATCTTCTGGCTCTAGGGTCGACTCAATCTCTAAACGAACATACAGTTATTCTGAGGGTATCACGCAACGCTGACATCTCGTGTCTGAGGTTGAGTCCCGTTTCAGACTACTTAAAATGCCCTAAATCTTCTGGCTCTAGGGTCGACTCAATCTCTAAACGAACATACAGTTATTCTGAGGGTATCACGCAACGCTGACATCTCGTGTCTGAGGTTGAGTCCCGTTTCAGACTACTTAAAATGCCCTAAATCTTCTGGCTCTAGGGTCGACTCAATCTCTAAACGAACATACAGTTATTCTGAGGGTATCACGCAACGCTGACATCTCGTGTCTGAGGTTGAGTCCCGTTTCAGACTACTTAAAATGCCCTAAATCTTCTGGCTCTAGGGTCGACTCAATCTCTAAACGAACATACAGTTATTCTGAGGGTATCACGCAACGCTGACATCTCGTGTCTGAGGTTGAGTCCCGTTTCAGACTACTTAAAATGCCCTAAATCTTCTGGCTCTAGGGTCGACTCAATCTCTAAACGAACATACAGTTATTCTGAGGGTATCACGCAACGCTGACATCTCGTGCCTGAGGTTGAGTCCCGTTTCAGACTACTTAAAATGCCCTAAATCTTCTGGCTCTAGGGTCGACTCAATCTCTAAACGAACATACAGTTATTCTGAGGGTATCACGCAACGCTGACATCTCGTGTCTGAGGTTGAGTCCCGTTTCAGACTACTTAAAATGCCCTAAATCTTCTGGCTCTAGGGTCGACTCAATCTCTAAACGAACATACAGTTATTCTGAGGGTATCACGCAACGCTGACATCTCGTGTCTGAGGTTGAGTCCCGTTTCAGACTACTTAAAATGCCCTAAATCTTCTGGCTCTAGGGTCGACTCAATCTCTAAACGAACATACAGTTATTCTGAGGGTATCACGCAACGCTGACATCTCGTGTCTGAGGTTGAGTCCCGTTTCAGACTACTTAAAATGCCCTAAATCTTCTGGCTCTAGGGTCGACTCAATCTCTAAACGAACATACAGTTATTCTGAGGGTATCACGCAACGCTGACATCTCGTGTCTGAGGTTGAGTCCCGTTTCAGACTACTTAAAATTCCCTAAATCTTCTGGCTCTAGGGTCGACTCAATCTCTAAACGAACATACAGTTATTCTGAGGGTATCACGCAACGCTGACATCTCGTGTCTGAGGTTGAGTCCCGTTTCAGACTACTTAAAATGCCCTAAATCTTCTGGCTCTAGGGTCGACTCAATCTCTAAACGAACATACAGTTATTCTGAGGGTATCACGCAACGCTGACATCTCGTGTCTGAGGTTGAGTCCCGTTTCAGACTACTTAAAATGCCCTAAATCTTCTGGCTCTAGGGTCGACTCAATCTCTAAACGAACATACAGTTATTCTGAGGGTATCACGCAACGCTGACATCTCGTGTCTGAGGTTGAGTCCCGTTTCAGACTACTTAAAATGCCCTAAATCTTCTGGCTCTAGGGTCGACTCAATCTCTAAACGAACATACAGTTATTCTGAGGGTATCACGCAACGCTGACATCTCGTGCCTGAGGTTGAGTCCCGTTTCAGACTACTTAAAATGCCCTAAATCTTCTGGCTCTAGGGTCGACTCAATCTCTAAACGAACATACAGTTATTCTGAGGGTATCACGCAACGCTGACATCTCGTGCCTGAGGTTGAGTCCCGTTTCAGACTACTTAAAATGCCCTAAATCTTCTGGCTCTAGGGTCGACTCAATCTCTAAACGAACATACAGTTATTCTGAGGGTATCACGCAACGCTGACATCTCGTGTCTGAGGTTGAGTCCCGTTTCAGACTACTTAAAATGCCCTAAATCTTCTGGCTCTAGGGTCGACTCAATCTCTAAACGAACATACAGTTATTCTGAGGGTATCACGCAACGCTGACATCTCGTGTCTGAGGTTGAGTCCCGTTTCAGACTACTTAAAATGCCCTAAATCTTCTGGCTCTAGGGTCGACTCAATCTCTAAACGAACATACAGTTATTCTGAGGGTATCACGCAACGCTGACATCTCGTGTCTGAGGTTGAGTCCCGTTTCAGACTACTTAAAATGCCCTAAATCTTCTGGCTCTAGGGTCGACTCAATCTCTAAACGAACATACAGTTATTCTGAGGGTATCACGCAACGCTGACATCTCGTGTCTGAGGTTGAGTCCCGTTTCAGACTACTTAAAATGCCCTAAATCTTCTGGCTCTAGGGACGACTCAATCTCTAAACGAACATACAGTTATTCTGAGGGTATCACGCAACGCTGACATCTCGTGTCTGAGGTTGAGTCCCGTTTCAGACTACTTAAAATGCCCTAAATCTTCTGGCTCTAGGGTAGACTCAATCTCTAAACGAACATACAGTTATTCTGAGGGTATCACGCAACGCTGACATCTCGTGTCTGAGGTTGAGTCCCGTTTCAGACTACTTAAAATGCCCTAAATCTTCTGGCTCTAGGGTCGACTCAATCTCTAAACGAACATACAGTTATTCTGAGGGTATCACGCAACGCTGACATCTCGTGTCTGAGGTTGAGTCCCGTTTCAGACTACTTAAAATGCCCTAAATCTTCTGCTCTAGGGTCGACTCAATCTCTAAACGAACATACAGTTATTATGAGGGTATCACGCAACGCTGACATCTCGTGTCTGAGGTTGAGTCCCGTTTCAGACTACTTAAAATGCCCTAAATCTTCTGGCTCTAGGGTCGACTCAATCTCTAAACGAACATACAGTTATTCTGAGGGTATCACGCAACGCTGACATCTCGTGTCTGAGGTTGAGTCCCGTTTCAGACTACTTAAAATGCCCTAAATCTTCTGGCTCTAGGGTCGACTCAATCTCTAAACGAACATACAGTTATTCTGAGGGTATCACGCAACGCTGACATCTCGTGCCTGAGGTTGAGTCCCTTTTCAGACTACTTAAAATGCCCTAAATCTTCTGGCTCTAGGGTCGACTCAATCTCTAAACGAACATACAGTTATTCTGAGGGTATCACGCAACGCTGACATCTCGTGTCTGAGGTTGAGTCCCGTTTCAGACTACTTAAATGCCCTAAATCTTCTGGCTCTAGGGTCGACTCAATCTCTAAACGAACATACAGTTATTCTGAGGGTATCACGCAACGCTGACATCTCGTGTCTGAGGTTGGGTCCCGTTTCAGACTACTTAAAATGCCCTAAATCTTCTGGCTCTAGGGTCGACTCAATCTCTAAACGAACATACAGTTATTCTGAGGGTATCACGCAACGCTGACATCTCGTGTCTGAGGTTGAGTCCCGTTTCAGACTACTTAAAATGCCCTAAATCTTCTGGCTCTAGGGTCGACTCAATCTCTAAACGAACATACAGTTATTCTGAGGGTATCACGCAACGCTGACATCTCCTGCCGCTGACATCTCGTGCCTGAGGTTGAGTCCCGTTTCAGACTACTTAAAATGCCCTAAATCTTCTGGCTCTAGGGTCGACTCAATCTCTAAACGAACATACAGTTATTCTGAGGGTATCACGCAACGCTGACATCTCGTGTCTGAGGTTGAGTCCCGTTTCAGACTACTTAAAATGCCCTAAATCTTCTGGCTCTAGGGTCGACTCAATCTCTAAACGAACATACAGTTATTCTGAGGGTATCACGCAACGCTGACATCTCGTGTCTGAGGTTGAGTCCCGTTTCAGACTACTTAAAATGCCCTAAATCTTCTGGCTCTAGGGTCGACTCAATCTCTAAACGAACATACAGTTATTCTGAGGGTATCACGCAACGCTGACATCTCGTGACTGAGGTTGAGTCCCGTTTCAGACTACTTAAAATGCCCTAAATCTTCTGGCTCTAGGGTCGACTCAATCTCTAAACGAACATACAGTTATTCTGAGGGTATCACGCAACGCTGACATCTCGTGCCTGAGGTTGAGTCCCGTTTCAGACTACTTAAAATGCCCTAAATCTTCTGGCTCTAGGGTCGACTCAATCTCTAAACGAACATACAGTTATTCTGAGGGTATCACGCAACGCTGACATCTCGTGTCTGAGGTTGAGTCCCGTTTCAGACTACTTAAAATGCCCTAAATCTTCTGGCTCTAGGGTCGACTCAATCTCTAAACGAACATACAGTTATTCTGAGGGTATCACGCAACGCTGACAATCTCGTGTCTGAGGTTGGGTCCCGTTTCAGACTACTTAAAATGCCCTAAATCTTCTGGCTCTAGGGTCGACTCAATCTCTAAACGAACATACAGTTATTCTGAGGGTATCACGCAACGCTGACATCTCGTGTCTGAGGTTGAGTCCCGTTTCAGACTACTTAAAATGCCCTAAATCTTCTGGCTCTAGGGTCGACTCAATCTCTAAACGAACATACAGTTATTCTGAGGGTATCACGCAACGCTGACATCTCCTGCCGCTGACATCTCGTGCCTGAGGTTGAGTCCCGTTTCAGACTACTTAAAATGCCCTAAATCTTCTGGCTCTAGGGTCGACTCAATCTCTAAACGAACATACAGTTATTCTGAGGGTATCACGCAACGCTGACATCTCGTGTCTGAGGTTGAGTCCCGTTTCAGACTACTTAAAATGCCCTAAATCTTCTGGCTCTGGGGTCGACTCAATCTCTAAACGAACATACAGTTATTCTGAGGGTATCACGCAACGCTGACATCTCGTGCCTGAGGTTGAGTCCCGTTTCAGACTACTTAAATGCCCTAAATCTTCTGGCTCTGGGGTCGACTCAATCTCTAAACGAACATACAGTTATTCTGAGGGTATCACGCAACGCTGACATCTCCTGCCGCTGACATCTCGTGCCTGAGATTGAGTCCCGTTTCAGACTACTTAAAATGCCCTAAATCTTCTGGCTCTAGGGTCGACTCAATCTCTAAACGAACATACAGTTATTCTGAGGGTATCACGCAACGCTGACATCTCCTGCCGCTGACATCTCGTGCCTGAGGTTGAGTCCCGTTTCAGACTACTTAAAATGCCCTAAATCTTCTGGCTCTGGGGTCGACTCAATCTCTAAACGAACATACAGTTATTCTGAGGGTATCACGCAACGCTGACATCTCGTGTCTGAGGTTGAGTCCCGTTTCAGACTACTTAAAATGCCCTAAATCTTCTGGCTCTGGGGTCGACTCAATCTCTAAACGAACATACAGTTATTCTGAGGGTATCACGCAACGCTGACATCTCGTGCCTGAGATTGAGTCCCGTTTCAGACTACTTAAAATGCCCTAAATCCTCTGGCTCTGGGGTCGACTCAATCTCTAAACGAACATACAGTTATTCTGAGGGTATCACGCAACGCTGACATCTCTGCCGCTGACATCTGTCTGAGGTTGAGTCCCGTTTCAGACTACTTAAATGCCCTAAATCTTCTGGCTCTAGGGTCGACTCAATCTCTAAACGAACATACAGTTATTCTGAGGGTATCACGCAACGCTGACATCTCGTGTCTGAGGTTGAGTCCCGTTTCAGACTACTTAAAATGCCCTAAATCTTCTGGCTCTGGGGTCGACTCATCTCTCTAAACGAACATACAGTTATTCTGAGGGTATCACGCAACGCTGACATCTCGTGCCTGAGGTTGAGTCCCGTTTCAGACTACTTAAAATGCCCTAAATCTTCTGGCTCTGGGGTCGACTCAATCTCTAAACGAACATACAGTTATTCTGAGGGTATCACGCAACGCTGACATCTCGTGTCTGAGGTTGAGTCCCGTTTCAGACTACTTAAAATGCCCTAAATCTTCTGGCTCTGGGTCGACTCAATCTCTAAACGAACATACAGTTATTCTGAGGGTATCACGCAACGCTGACATCTCGTGTCTGAGGTTGAGTCCCGTTTCAGACTACTAAAATGCCCTAAATCTTCTGGCTCTGGGGTCGACTCAATCTCTAAACGAACATACAGTTATTCTGAGGGTATCACGCAACGCTGACATCTCGTGTCTGAGGTTGAGTCCCGTTTCAGACTACTTAAAATGCCCTAAATCTTCTGGCTCTGGGGTCGACTCAATCTCTAAACGAACATACAGTTATTCTGAGGGTATCACGCAACGCTGGCATCTCCTGCCGCTGACATCTCGTGCCTGAGGTTGAGTCCCGTTTCAGACTACTTAAAATGCCCTAAATCTTCTGGCTCTAGGGTCGACTCAATCTCTAAACGAACATACAGTTATTCTGAGGGTATCACGCAACGCTGACATCTCCTGCCGCTGACATCTCGTGCCTGAGGTTGAGTCCCGTTTCAGACTACTTAAAATGCCCTAAATCTTCTGGCTCTAGGGTCGACTCAATCTCTAAACGAACATACAGTTATTCTGAGGGTATCACGCAACGCTGACATCTCGTGTCTGAGGTTGAGTCCCGTTTCAGACTACTTAAAATGCCCTAAATCTTCTGGCTCTGGGGTCGACTCAATCTCTAAACGAACATACAGTTATTCTGAGGGTATCACGCAACGCTGACATCTCGTGTCTGAGGTTGAGTCCCGTTTCAGACTACTTAAAATGCCCTAAATCTTCTGGCTCTGGGGTCGACTCAATCTCTAAACGAACATACAGTTATTCTGAGGGTATCACGCAACGCTGACATCTCGTGTCTGAGGTTGAGTCCCGTTTCAGACTACTTAAAATGCCCTAAATCTTCTGGCTCTGGGGTCGACTCAATCTCTAAACGAACATACAGTTATTCTGAGGGTATCACGCAACGCTGACATCTCGTGTCTGAGGTTGAGTCCCGTTTCAGACTACTTAAAATGCCCTAAATCTTCTGGCTCTGGGGTCGACTCAATCTCTAAACGAACATACAGTTATTCTGAGGGTATCACGCAACGCTGACATCTCCTGCCGCTGACATCTCGTGCCTGAGGTTGAGTCCCGTTTCAGACTACTTAAAATGCCCTAAATCTTCTGGCTCTAGGGTCGACTCAATCTCTAAACGAACATACAGTTATTCTGAGGGTATCACGCAACGCTGACATCTCCTGCCGCTGACATCTCGTGCCTGAGGTTGAGTCCCGTTTCAGACTACTTAAAATGCCCTAAATCTTCTGGCTCTAGGGTCGACTCAATCTCTAAACGAACATACAGTTATTCTGAGGGTATCACGCAACGCTGACATCTCGTGTCTGAGGTTGAGTCCCGTTTCAGACTACTTAAAATGCCCTAAATCTTCTGGCTCTGGGGTCGACTCAATCTCTAAACGAACATACAGTTATTCTGAGGGTATCACGCAACGCTGACATCTCGTGCCTGAGGTTGAGTCCCGTTTCAGACTACTTAAAATGCCCTAAATCTTCTGGCTCTGGGGTCGACTCAATCTCTAAACGAACATACAGTTATTCTGAGGGTATCACGCAACGCTGACATCTCCTGCCGCTGACATCTCGTGCCTGAGGTTGAGTCCCGTTTCAGACTACTTAAAATGCCCTAAATCTTCTGGCTCTGGGGTCGACTCAATCTCTAAACGAACATACACGTATTCTGAGGGTATCACGCAACGCTGACATCTGCTGCCGCTGACATCTCGTGTCTGAAGTTGAGTCCCGTTTCAGACTACTTAAAATGCCCTAAATCTTCTGGCTCTGGGGTCGACTCAATCTCTAAACGAACATACACGTATTCTGAGGGTATCACGCAACGCTGACATCTCCTGCCGCTGACATCTCGTGTCTGAAGTTGAGTCCCGTTTCAGACTACTTAAAATGCCCTAAATCTTCTGGCTCTGGGGTCGACTCAATCTCTAAACGAACATACACGTATTCTGAGGGTATCACGCAACGCTGACATCTGCTGCCGCTGACATCTCGTGTCTGAAGTTGAGTCCCGTTTCAGACTTCTTAAATGCCCTAAATCTTCTGGCCCTGGGGTCGACTCAATCTCTAAACGAACATACACTAATTCTGGGAGTATCGCCCAACGCTGACATCTCGTGCCTTAACCTCTTACTACCCCAAGGGTCTTCTAAACCTGAGTGGGATCTCTTTTCTTCAGTCGGGCTCGTTGGTTTAGTAGTTATATTCCTTGTTTCTAGTCTCGAGGGTCATGGGTTAAAATCCGGCCGATTTTTAGAATGGAAAAACGAATATTTTCTTTAAAAAGTTAATCAAGATTTTTTTTTCATAAGACGTTGCTCCGAAAATATTTAAACGATGAAGAGACCGTGGTGCTTATGTTGATAGTTGGAAATATTAAGAATAAATGAATATTTATTTTCGATAGATGTTTAAAAAATTAAAAAAAGAAAGTAAAAAAAAAACTTCATTGCGCAACAAGCTCACAAGGCCCTTGGATTACCAGCCGGTTACTGACCTCACATCTACATGTGTTAATCACAGAGGTATACGATCATCCTGCCAATATAGGGGTGACATATGGTCAGCATGTCGGGTCCCCCAGCCATTATAGCTGGTTTTCTCAACCTGGAGCCGCTACTTATTGTAGCTACACAAATTCCTCACGATGCCGTGTGGGTACCGGTTCCATACTGCCCGAAATTCGATGAGAAAATTTCTTCCCTTATGGAGACTCTAACTAATGTAGGTCCCGTAGTTCTGCGCCAAGGCATCTTGCCTTAAACACTCGGCTATGACGCGGGACAGTTAAAAAAAACCCTATTATTAATATACATCCTGAATTGCTTTTCTATGGAGTGAGGGACGGCAATTTTGGAAGAGGCAAGAATGGACTAATCAATATTATAAATTGAATATCCTATAAAGGTTTTAGAATTTCGGGAAAACATTTAAAAATCTGGTTATTGTTGGTAATTTAACATGTGTTTTATGGAAGTGAGTGATATATCATTTTGTTGGAAGTGAGTGTACTGCTGCCGTCACCCATCATTAGAGCCACTATATGGTGGAAATAAGACCTAGTTTAACATTATTATAGGTTGATAGTTGTGGTATAGGGTGGGTCGACCAAATCTCGCACAGATCATTACAAGCAACAATGTATTATGTATTATCCTGTGCAACTGGATTATAACAACGAAATCAAAAACAAAAATAGAATAAATATTTAGAAATATTTAAATTATAACAGTAGAAGAATTTTTCTCATATTAACCAGTTTAATATTAAATTTTATCTATTTTATAAATTAATATAGGCTTATCATTTTAATGCCAAACATGAACGTCTTCTTTAACAGACAAAAAAAGATTACGAGATTTGAGAATACAATTCTTAAGAAGAAGAATTGAGAATTGTATTCTCAAATCTCGTAATATTTCCTCATCCGTTAAAGTAATCGTTCATGTTTCGCATTAAAATAATAGGTCTATATTAATTTATAAAATAAATCAACCTGCAGGCAGAAGAAGATCATGACGTCCACTCAAAAGACTTCTGGATGGTGTTTCTCTTGAGGCCGAAACAGGTCAACAAATGGCCTAAATTCGTGAATGTACTATGATGATGATGATGATGATTCTTCGGAAGATTTTTTGACCAAAGAGAGAGATGGACAGGCGAATGGAGAAGACTTCGTAATATTCAGATACACGATATTTATAGGAAACCAGATATAATAAGAACAGTTGAAGTTCTGCGATGGGTAGGATATGTGTTACGAATGGAGAATGAAAGAGGGCATGGAGGCTCGTTGGAAAAAAACCGGAAGGAAAGCGCCCAGTAGGTAATGAGGTAGGAGAATAACATTAACCATGATTAGAGGGAAGGAGATTATACAGGGGATGAGTGGAAAACATTAGTTCAGAATAGGGATGAATGGAGAGTTTATAAATGCGTGGCCAAGAACCTACAGGTTCGATAGTGCCAGTGAATTTGTTAATTACATTTTAATTTTATAGGCCTATATATCCAACAGCGTGAATGTTTATATATTCACTGAAAAAAGTTTCTAACGCCTAAAGCAAATGTTTGGTAGATGGAATTACGTTACAGAAAAATAGCCGGTCTGGACAGGCTCCTGGGTGAGGCTTTTTTCGGGGTTTTTCCTCATCTGTAAGACAAATGTCAGGAAGCTTAGGACCCAACGGTCCCCCGAAAATAATTCCGGCCATCATCATCATCAACTTTCACCGGTGTGGTAAGCAACGGGAAGCTACCACACCTAGTAAAGCTGCAAAGCATAGCATGGAAATGCTATGATTATAGTGAAAGACCTGCCCTCGGGCAGAATTATTAGATTGATAGAACAATAAAAAGTAAAGAGATCCCTCTGCAGGCCATAGGAGATCCTTGGGGTACTAGGAGATTAAGGCTCTTCCTTCTTCTACTAGACAATCGGCACTTGATGTCAGCAAGGTTGTCAGTCTTGCTTGACGGCCGCCTTTACTTCCAGAATAAGAGTCTGGTTCTCATTTCCGTTAGGGGTTGAATGGACCACAAGGCCCCATTATTATCATAAGGTTTGTGTCAGTATAAAAATCCTGACCCACCGGAACTTGAACCCTCGACCTTCCGATTTGTAGGGCATTGCCTTAACCAACTATGCTACGGCGAGCTCCCTACAGAACAATAAGTTAACAATAAAAAGGTAAAGTGCCGATTCAGCTATTAGTACGGCCGTATTTACTACTAGAACATAATCTGGTACTCATTTTCGGTAGGAGTGAGTGGACCCCAGGGTCATGATGTTAAAGAAGTTTAACCCAATTTAAAAATCCTGACCTAGTCAGGAGTCGAATCCGCAACCCTCTGGCTTGTTAGTTAAAAATACTAGAATGAAATAGAGCCCAGCACGTTTTTTAATAAGCTGCTAAAATTAGCAGTTACCATCTGAATACGTTCTCATAAGGGTATTTATTAAGCCTTTTTTTTTCTTTTAGATTTTTATCGTAGAATGAATTATATCTAATTTCTGCGGGAATATTTTAATAAAAACATAATTTGGCTTACATAATATTCAAGAAATAGAATAATTCAGACATAGCCTATATAATAAATATATAATTAATGACCATTATAATAAAATATGGGTATAATTAAAAATTACTTCTAGGGATGTACGATAAAAGTCTGAAATTAGGTAGAAAATACTTTACTTAGAATTTATATTCTTCTTCTTCAGCTTCTCCTTCTTCTTCTTCTTTTGGCTCTACGGTCCTTTAAGAACCTTGGCCTCCTTCATAACTTTTTTCTGAGAAATTGTACTGTTAGCAAACCTCATACCATTTATTGGGTCAAGCGGTTCGTAACATTTCGGAAGATTAGAAACTTGGTGTCGATCAATCCAAGGTTTTACCATGTTTTCATTAGGCGAAAACTAGATTAGAGCTTCGTTATTAGGATTCATTTAATAAAAAAAACTCCATGGCACGATTGACCTTGAGGGCCCTTGGCCTAACAACCGGATACTGGTCTCACATCCACATGTGCTAATAACAGAAATGCAGGATTATCCAGCAAGTATAGGGGATACATTTGGTCAGCATGTCTGGTTCCCCACCGTTATAGGTGGTTTTCTCAATCTAGATCACCTACCGATTACAGCTATCCAAATTCCTCAAGAGCACCGATGGGCACCGGTTCCATTAAGGTCGAAATTCGATGAGAAAATTCCTTCCCCAATGGAGATTTGCACTAGCGCAAATCCCGTATTCTGCACCAAAGCCATTTCATCATAATTACCATTTCATAATATTCATCCATTCATAGTAATTCTGCCCGAGGCCAGGTCTTTCACTGCTATCATAGCATTTTCATGCTATGCTTTGCAGTTTTACTAGGGAATTATTGGTGTAGTAGCTTCCCGTTGCTTTCTACACCGGTGAAGGATGATTATGATAATGATAAGGATGATTTTCGGGGACCGTTGGGCCCTAAGCTTCCTGACATTTGTCTTACAGGTGAGAAAAACCCCGAAAAAAACTCAGGAGCGTGTCCCGACCGGGACAGGCAGCACGCTATCTCGAGACCGCATATAAATTTTGGTACTCATGGTCATTTTCGGTATCTACTCATAAGATCACTGAAGATCTGTAAATTTTTTCAAACATCTTTTTATGAGAACAACCTCAATATTTCCATTCCCTCGGAATTCACTAAAATGTAATAAGGTAGGTGGATTTAAATCTAATAGCGGCCCAAAAGAATAAAAATACTAACACTTTGAGCTTTACTTTGTCAAATTAAGATTAATACCAACGATATTCAGATTATCATCGGTTACAGCCTTCCTTGTTGTTTTGACAACATTGCTCTGTCGTCACATCTTCAATCAGCATTACGAAGGAAGATGAAATCTAATAAATAACCTAGGAACTTAATTATACCTCTATAATTGGATATTAAATGACTAAATGAAAGTAAATTAATATCAGATCTGTATTTAATAGAATGAGATGATGAATCGCCTTAAAGAGCGTGTCTGTGTTAGCTACTGGAATACATTTACATCTTTTTTGTATGTCAGCTAATGATACAAATCAGTTGTCATTTTTAAAAAAGTAATAAAACATAAACACATTTTCAATAGTTTAAATTCGTTCATGAAACTTCTGCCGAATATAGGATATAAGGATTTCTATCATCCTTAATCCATAATTCAAAATACCTTAGTAGCTCATAATGGAGATTAATATTCATGTTGTCTCGGAGGTGGCCTGGCACTGAACTCATCATTCATCCGGAGAGAGCCTCAATGTCATTATGTGGTTATAAAGTATGTGTGTAGTCAAGAGTTTAATATAATTTCCTATTTTAGGTCTATTTTAGAGCCTTACAATCATTTTTATACTTTGAAGCTCTCTTTACAATAACACTGGTCAACATGATTTTTGTCTCATGAGTACCAATAGTTGTACTTAATGCAGTTTTTATCGTGTTTTCAAATATGTATTCGGAATTTCTCCATCACCCACAGTTTTTTTTATTTCAATTCCAATTAATGGATTTAAATAATTATTATTATTTTAAATAAACGTTTTTTCGTCCATTTGTCCATTGTAAAATAAAACCAAATGAGCTAAGTCAAATGGTATCAGCTGTGGAAAAGAGATATCAAGGCAAATGGAATCCTAATATGCTGGCCGATTATTGTTGGATCATCAAGAGCGATGCTCCACAGGCGAAATATAGCAGAAAATCGTAATTTTTTACTTTCTAGGCGAGTCCGAATGTTCTAATATTGTGTAGTTATGAATGTAGAAAATATTAAAGTGTTTGAAATTATAAATGCCTGTCTCTTGGAAACCTTGCGTGATGGAGAGAAACCGATATCATATTTGAATTCAGGAGAAAAAATACTATCAGAATCACATATTTTTCTTTCTGAGACAAAAAAAAAGTTTCTTCATTTGCACAAAAAGCCCTATGAAAAGACATAATTCGCTTTGAAGCACAAAAATTAATACTCTGACAAAGACTTAGAAATGCTAATTGACATTAGTTTACTATCATCTTTTTTGAATTTATAGTTTATTTCTAAGATTAAGAAATGTTTTATACATTGCTTTGTTGTTATTCTCTTAGGATCGTCTAATTTTTAACAGGATTTTCAAGAAATCTTTGATTTGGAATCTGCGTACTTTCCTTTTTAGTCGTTTTATCTTAAGATAGTCAAATACACTCAAACTTGTTCTGCCCACTTAATGTATACCTAAGAATGTGGATTGTATCTCATTAGAAAGAGTCTAAATGTTGCCCTGTCAAAACTGTTATGCAAATGACATGAAGATATGAAAATTTTGATATTAGCGATTAATGCTTTTAGCCAATCACCTGTCCTTTTTTTTATTTCCCGTAGGGTTGACTTCATTGTGTCATTCAGTTCATTAGATCAAGATTTCAATTTTAAATTCTTTTATGGCATGCAGATTAGAAATGTACTGGTATATATATTCTAGAGAACAACTATTCGCATAATAGCAATGTCACAAATCAATCAGTCAATTAAAAAAACGAGAATTTAACCATGACCACGCTTTTACAATTGTTATTGCTTCATAACAACAAAAATATAAGAATTTAAAGGTATTAAAATGTGTACCTGAAATATCATCCCGTCCTCAACAAATTAATTCATTACCTACTCAGTTGATGAGGATGGAATAAGAAGTTCAGAAAGGCCTTCACTTACTTATATACTCACTGGCACTATGGAACCCGTAGGTTCATGGCCGCGCGGACATAAGCTCTCCATACATCCCTATCCTGAGCTAATGCTTTCCAATCATTCCCTGTATAATCTACTTCCCTCAAATCATAGTTAATGTTATTCTCCCATCTCATTCTTGGTCTAGCAACAGGGCGTTTTCCCTCAGGTTTTCCTACAAGAAGCTTCCATGCACGTCTTTCATTCCCCATACGTGCAACGTGTCCTGCCCATCGCAGTCTACGAGACTTAACTGTTCTTATTATATCTGGCTTCCTATAAAAACAATGTAGTTCATTGTTATGTAGTCTTCTCCATTCAGCTTTTATAAGATTCATGATGTGTTCCGTTGAGGTATTATTCAAAATTAAAATATAAAATTATGGAATATTCACCTGAAAGGTCCGTCTCCTCAACTTAATTAGTTATTTAAACTGTAGCGCTTTCGGGACTTGTTCCATCATCGGCAGGATTCAAAACTGGTGTTTCAGTGAAACACCTTTCAGGTGAATGTTCCATAATTTTATATTTTAATTCTCCATTCACCTGTCTGTTCACCTCTCGTTGGTCCAAAAAATTTCCTCCGATTGGAGGGTCTTTCCACTTTTCAGCGGTTGTCCTTTTACCAGCCGGCTGCTTGCCCTTCACATCCATATGTGTCAATCACAGAGGTAGATGATCAACTGCCAGTGTAGGGATGACATGTGGTTAGCATGTCGAGTCCCCCAGCCGTTATAGCTGGTTCCTCAACCTGGAGCCGCTACCTATTGTAGCAACCCAATTGCCTCACGATGCTGGGTGGGCACCGGTCCCATACTGGCCGAAATACCATGAGAAAATTTCTTCCCCCATGGAGACTCGAACCAGCGCAAGTCCCGTAGCTCTGCGCCAAGGCTTCCTACCTTAACCGCTCGGCTACGGCGCGGGACTTAAAAAAATTCCCTAAGTACTTTATTCTCAAATATTCGTAATCTCCTTTCCTCCCTTAAAGTAAGAGTCCATGTTTCGCACCCATATAATATAACTGGTAGAATAATAATTTTATATATTTTCAGTTTAAGAAAGGCCTTTACTATTTTAATTAATTTTAATTATTTAACCCATTCGCCTCAAAAGACGAGGTACACTCGCTCAACTCTGCTGTTATATATTTTGCAATATTTTGTACATCCCTTGGTAGGGTAATCTTTTGTTAAAATTTATGAAGAGTAGAGGAATGTGTTTTGGCCTTCATCCTTTTTTGTGATATGAAGTGCCGTTACCTTTTGCTTGTTTTGAATGTCTGAAAATAGACAATACAATTTACGGTAACTTAAATCCGGTTTCTAGGGATATGCATTGAGCATTTAAACCTGATGCCAATGGGTTAAGAACGACTGATATTTCAGGTACAAATTTTAATATTTTAACTTTTTACATAACAACCCCAACGGGGCTTCAGATATGATTTTAAAAGTATTAACTACAAAATCCACAAACATGATTGTAAACCAAGATTATGATTCTGATTTTAGTTGTATAATTAAAACCCTTGTATTTTCAATATTTTTATGATTATGCAAACAAAAATTTCCATGGTAGTTTAATTTAATTTCTGCGATTGATTGAATATTTTACCGAGGATATGACACATAATTTGTATTGACGATTGAGAAAAAGTAAGACAAAAAACTCTGTTGGGATCAAATCACTGTTAAATGTTATTCTCCCATCTCAGTCTCGGCCAACCTACTGCGCAATTGCTCTGTGGGATTCCTATAAGAAGTATCCATGCCCCTCTACCATTCCCCATTCGTACCACATGTCCTGTCCATCGAAGTATAACAGAATTAACTGTTCTTATTGCATCTGGTCTTTCATAGAGATCCTGTAGCTCACTGTTATTAAGTCTTCTCATTTAACCTGCCTGTCCTAAATTGTCCTAAGAACGTTATCATCAAATACTCGTAATATTTTCTTCTCCCTTAAACGGTCCTGGCAATTAATGAGGTCAGGTGTAGTCCAGGGCGGTGCTCTAGCTCCACTACTATATTCCTTATAGGCTATATTAATGACATCTCAACTAAATTACGACATTCATACTATCATATTTATACAGACGATATCCAAATTTATATTATTATTGCCTCACTATGATGCTTAACAAGCGGCTCGCTTTGTTTTCCTGCAGCTGTTATATGTTATTAAAATACAAAGATCTTGACTGCCGCGACTACCACGATGTTGCCACATTGCTATTCTTCCCACAGTTTCAATTAAAACTCGGAACGAAATAGAACATTCGATCCAGTTATAAAATTGTATAACATAATTAATGGTATAATTATTATCAGTGATTTATTGTGATATGTAGCTCGAATAATAATACAATATCTACATATTATATTAGTTTAATATGCAAGTGATTTCAACATGTGATGGCCATGGGAAAATATTTCAGACCGAACAGTTAATAATAATAATAGTAATAATAATAATAATAATAATAATAATAATAATAATAATAATAATAATAATAATAATGTGAACTACATGGTCTTTATAGGAAGCCAGATATGAGAATAGTTAAGTCTCGTAGACTGCGATGAGCAGGGCATGTGGCACGAATGGGGAATGAAAGAGATGCATGGAAGCTTCTTGTAGGAAAATCAGAGGGAAAACGTCCAGTTGGTAGACCAAGAATGAGGTGGGACTAACATTAAATATGATTTGAGGGAAGTAGAGTATACAGGGAATGATTGGAAAACATTATCTCAGGATAGGGATGTATGGAGATCTTATGTCAGCGCGGCCATGAACCTACAGGTTCGATAGTGCCAGTGAGTTAGTTAGTTAGTTCGACCTACAAGCTATATCATGTTGGAATTAAATTATTTAATTAATAAATACATATATAATTTTAAAAGTTAAAGAATACCAAATAATAACGTACAAAATTAAATAATAGCATAAATAATCAATGTCTTCTGTCCTTGTGCAATAAACGCCCATAGCGCTATGAGAAACGTGACAACACCGCATGTCAAGCATTGCCGCGCGGCACCCGCTTTTATATAAACTGTTAACCATCAGAGTGAGGCGATAATAACTTCAAACCTGACGAAATCAAAGAAAACATCGACAAACTTAACATCGATCTTATAAAATATCACATTATGAAGATCTTGAAGAAGATTTCCGGGCTGTTGGCCGTGGTCTTGAGGCTTGAAGTTCCCCCACTTTCGCCAGAGACTGCGACCGGCATCTTCAAGGGTTGTCTTCTGATTGTCTCAAGACAACCCTTGAGGATGCCGGACGCAGTCTCTAGCGAAACGTCGGGGAACTTTAAGCCTCTAGACCACGGCCAACAGCCCGGAAATCTTCTTCAAGATCTTCATAAGAACTCCGGCCGTGAAAGCCTAAGTCAATATAAATATACCATTGTTGCAAAGACGGACTTATACTCGATATAGAGAAGACCAAAGCGACAAGCCTCGGACATCCAAGACAACTACACACCATTAAAAATATCAATCTGCCAGCCAACATGCTAGATAACAAAACAGTTCCTTATTTTTCTTTAATATCCGGATGTAAATGCAAAAATATCTAAATTTTTAAGAATTTTAGGGTTAATAAATTCTATCTTCAAGCCACAGTTAGTCCAAAAGCATTCAAGACTGAAAGTGTATAAAACACTGGCTCTTCCAACTCTTTTGTATGGTAGCGAAGTATGGACGTTGAAACAGAAGGATATACAGAGACTTAGATCTGCTGAAATGAGATATCTTCGGAGGACTGCAGGATACACACTACTAGATCACAAAAAAAAGAAGACATCTTAGAAGAATTACACATGGAATCTTTAGAAAACAAAATTTATGATTATAAGTCAAGATGGATGCAACATGTTCATCGAATGGAAGATCACAGAATACCCAAACAAATGTTAAGATATCAACCTGCAGGAAGAAGACCAGGACGTCCACTCAAAAGACTTCTGGATGGTGTTTCTCTTGAGGCCGAAACAGGTCAACAAATGGCCTAAATTCGTGAATGTACTATGATGATGATGATCCTAAATGTAAAAACCTTACTTCACCTAAGGTACATTAGGGTTATATTTTGATAAATTTCTGTCATTATATAATTTTTTAAATCTAAAATTAAAGTTATTTTATGAATTTTATTTATAAAAACATTAAAAAGTCTAGTTATTTTTTGTCATAAGTACTTTTGTAATGGGGTGATTCACTTAAACAGGCGATGTTACTTAGAATTCATGTAATTTCGAATCGTTCGTTCTAGAACAAAGGACAATCAAATATAATATGTTCTACACTTTGGTTGCTAATACCACAATTACAGCTTGCATTTTCTATGATGTTGAATCTCTGGCGGTATTGGACAAATTTTCCGTGCCCAGTGAGGAATTGTGTCAGTATAACATTTGGAACAATATGTTTGCATTTTATTGTCATAAACACTCGGAAAGAACAGTTCCTTATTTGTCATTTGTTAACGGTATGGGTTTCTATCTTGACTCTAATATAAGATGGAACTTCCAAATAAAGAAAATATATTATATATTATATATATATATATATATATATATATTCAATAATGCACTGTTTTAATAACAGATTCAGCATTTTTCTTCCAACAGATCTCAAAAGAATCATAGGGAAACTGTTGTAATGGCGCATTTTGATTATTGGGAAATATTATTGACAAACATTCGCGATGGACTAGAACACAAATTTCAACATATTCATAACGTGCGTATCAGATATATTTTCAATATTCGTAAGTATAACTATATCCCATCATAATTCCGCGAACTATGCTGGCTCATGATCACTGAGAAATACGTTCTCTTATTCTGCTATTCAAAATCATACATACCACTACTCCAAGCAACTTACGATCTCCTTTCGTTTTAATCTCCTCTCCTCCAATCATAATTTGAGTGCACGATCGCACAAGAATCTCCTACTTCATTTATCACCACACAAAACCTCCCACTAATCTAATTCCCATACCGTATCTAGGTGCTAGTCTCTGGAACTACAAGGAAATCAAGAACTGCCTGGCATTAGCTACCTTTAAAATAAATTTAAATCTCTTTCTTTTGTAATTGGTCTTTCAGTGGATTAATTGACAGTTACAGATTTCTTGCTTCTCTAATAATATTAATTTGGTTTATTTAAATTTTAGTCTAATTTGTATAAATATTTCCTTATAATTACACACACACACGTGTGTATATATATATATATATATATATATCATGATCTTATGTAAATACTTTCTGTCTTTAATACTTTTGGCTGATTTTGTGGAGTAGAAGGCCTTATAGCCTTAACTCTGACAGTTTAAATAATAATAGTAATAATAATAATTATTATTATTTAATTATTATATATTATTATTATTATTATTATTATTATTATTATTATTATTATTATTATTATAAAGTTCAGAAACAGCACAATAAGAGAAATTATGCAAGTTGAAAAAAAAACATATTGGAAAAAAAAAATAGAAAAAAAACGTTTGAAATGGTATGGACACCTCACAAGAGTGGAAGAAGAGAGAATACCAAAGAAGATCCTTAATTGGAAAGCTAATGGAAGAAGTGGAAGAGACAGACCTAGAGAACGTTGGATGGATGGAGTGAGGAGAAGTATGGAAGCTGGAGATCTGAGGGAAGAAGATGCTCTAGACAGGAACCTCTGGCGACAAACCACTTTGGGTTGAAGGAGAAAACACTGTATTGTGGAATATTCCTAAATAAAAAAGTATTGTAAAGTAAGAGGCTATGTTTCGCATCAATATAACTAGGAAAATAGCTGTTTTATATATTTTTAGTTTAACATTAATTTAAATAAATCGTGATATGGATAATAACATGCGTTTCCAGAATCGAGTCCTGTTTAATTTCTTCTTGCACCTCATTCCTATTTGCAGTTACTAGTCTTAGATGTTTGAATTCAGCCCCTTCTTCAAAATTACCTTCATTTGTCATTAACTCTCCATTTCCATTATCTTAATATATAAAAATTTCGTGTCACGTTGTTTGTCCGCGATGGAATCCTAAACTACTGAACCGATTTTAATAAAATTTTGCATACTGTGTGCAGTTTGATCCAACTTGAGACTTAGGGTAGTTTATAACTAAATTTATAGTCGCATTATTTTTTTATTGCAAATTATTTGTTTATTATTTAACAAAGTGTTATAATTATCTGTGAGTTCCATATGATCCTAACAGATGGCGGTGTAAGGTAATTTGGTAAGGTAATTGGTTTTTATTTAACAATGAGAGTTCCAGATGGCTGTGCTTTTTGTTGCAACCGCGAATTTCAATTGAATTATAAATATTGATTATTTCATAATTTAAGTGTGTTCAGTGTTTATTTTATTTTCAATATTATTAATTTCGTGTGTAAGTATTAGTTTTAAGTAATCTGGCTGAAAGATAGCAACTTAATTTAAATTTTAACGTATACCTTAGCCACAGCAACGCGTGGCCGGGACTTCTAGTATAATATATTTCCACGCCCTTTGAATATATGGGTGTTAAAAATAAAACAAACGAATAAACTACTAATTACAGTTAAACAGTCATGTAAGTAATTAGAATTTGTACCTACAGCATGAATTGATAATAACGAACTTGTTTCAACCGCTATAATATGCATCTTTTCTTACGTAAATAAGCATATTCTTCGTTATATTTAATGAAAGGATGTTTATACTTAAATAGTTGTAATACTAATGGTACAACTACATAAATTTTCCCCTCTCATTTCTGTGAAAACTCCCAAGTGCAAGACAATTCATTGTCCACTATATTGTACTTAAGCCATTTTATGTTTTCAGGGCACCATTATAGTTATCCAGTAAATTGCAGTGCACGGTGATACAAGTGTTTTCCACACTCAAATTGCGCCTTCTTGCAAATTCAAGGTCTTGTTTGTACTTTTTTTTACTCCTTTTGAAACCTCATTATGGATAAACCGGTCTGTTATTCTATTTGTCTTTGCAGAAATGGGCTTATTTATTACAAAAAATAGCGTAAATAAATAGCAATTTCAGGAAGACGGAAGTACTTAGAACAATGAGGCATCTTAAAATACAACTCTTTATGAGAAAGAAATGGGCTAATGTTCTTGAATTTCTTGGAAATGAATTTTGTTCATAGTCATTATTCGCTGATACTACTATAAAATTAAAGAAATAAAATGCATTAAATTGAAATATATAAACTTGTCATTAAGTCACGCGTCAATTTATAAGTTTACGCAAGAATAGCTAAAATTTTAGCACATAAATAGGTCAGAATTATATGAAATAAGGAACTAAAGTTTAAAAAAAAAAGGATTTGAAAATGTTTAATGAAAATTAATCTTAGCCCAAACTAAAATGCAATTTGGCGGAATAAAAACATAGCAAAAAAGTACATTGGTAAAATTATTATTAAAAATGTCGTAACATTTGGTCCCGAACTACGACAATTACCAATCTAGGGTACAAAGTTTTAGCTATGTGTTGAGATGAGATTAGCTAGACTGTTTTACTTTTTGACTTATGGTAGTGAGGCATGGGGTCTCACTAAACGATCACGCAGAGGTAGCTCTAAATCATTTTGAAAAAAAAAAAGTACTCAAGAAAATATTTGGTCCTATAAATATTAAAGGTCAGTGGAGAATACGATATCAACTTTTATAAGATTCATGATGTGTTCCGTTGAGGTATTATTCAAAATTAAAATACAAAATTATGGAATATTCACCTGAAAGGTCCGTCTCCTCAACATAATTAATTATTTAATTGTACCGCTTTCGGGACTTGTCCCATCATCACGAAAGCGCTACAATTAAATAATTAATTAAGTTGAGGAGACGGACTTTTCAAGTGAGAATATGCTACAACACGGAATATACGACAAATATAATAAACCTGACCTTGTCACATTTATTATACTAACGAAACTAGAGTGGACAGGCCATATACAAAGGCTCTCAATAGACGAGCACCAAAAAAAGTGATTACACCAAGTTTTATGGGGAATAGGCGAGTTGGAAGACCGAAGAAAAACGATGGGAGGATGATATCAAGGAAGAGGCTGCAAATCTACTTAAGTCTCTCAACCGGAGGCTTGCCGCGCAAAATAGAAACGATTGGAGACAGAAGTTAAGGGAGGCCAAAGCTCGAATTTGAGCCAAATAGCCAATGGATGGATGAATGGAACTCACTTTTATCACATCATACTACTTTTGACCAATAAAACTGTACGGAAGGATGTGTTTCAATCAATCATGACAGCTTATCCCACAATTTTTATTACCTGCCTAGCATTTGTTTGTTATCATCTCCTTAGCACTTGATTTTTATCATATCCCTAGCTTTTCTTTTGTTTGTTTGTCAGCTTTCAAAATTAATTTTGTAACAAATAATTGTTTATAGTTAAAAATCTTCTTCCTTAATTTGCATTTTTCTATAATTTATCTTGTTTATATTATTATTTATGTTATGTTATGAGATTTATTTTAATAAAAATGTGTCAATAGACAAAGCCTTTCTGTAATCGTTCATATACTGTAGTTCAATGAAGAAGTATAGTTGGCGCAATTAAGAGAATTAACTCATCATAAAACAATACTGACATCTAGTGTAATAATTGAGGAGTTGAATGGAATATGGGCACAATTAAAAAATATACGTTATGATATATGCAATTGATAGGGTATATAACTAAATGCATAACATTGTTGTTTATTTTAATTGATACAATCAGCTGCTGAACCTATTGTAATCGAGATATCGAAACGAAACTTTTCAGGCTGACCAACTACAAAACGGCGAGTCCAAAAATGCATTGAACGGAAAAAGGGCAAAACATGAGTTATGCCGATTTCCCATTGAACTCCTCAATTGTAATAATGAGATGGCACATTTTCAAGACTTTTAGTATTTTAATTAATGTTTTATTGTTTTCCAGTAGTCCATACATTTTAATTTAATCGTGGAATAGTCAATTAAACCCAATTAAGTTTTGATTTTCCTTAGATAAATCAAAACCTCTAGTGAGATTACTGTAGATAATCCACCCTAGAAAAAATACCAAAAATTAGAAAGAAATAATGGGTATGTATAATAATTTGGACATTTTCGATCTAATTTAATACACAAGATTATTCATGTTTGGTCATATTGTGAAAATTCCGGAAGAAAAATTACCTAAATTAGTAAAGGAATGGCTGGGCTGAAGTCGGAACGGGTCAACAGACCTAATCCATGAATGAAGATGATGATGATGAGTAAAGGAATGGCCATCTGCAGAAAGATGAAAAAGAGGACGTCCCAGAAAGACTTAGTAACAAAAACTCAAAGAGGCTATTATTTTTTTTTGTACACCGTTACAATCTTTTTAGGAGTATTACATGAAAGGGAGATGATGATGAGTATAGTAAATGAAATGTAACAGGTTCAATGGTTATTTTACTGTTGAAAGAGCAAGTAACAAACCACAGAAAGTGTCCTAATAAGTTAGTGGATTCTAATTTTAAATGTTGTGGCAAAGTGAAAGGGAAAATATTCACTTTCCTTTTGGCCACACTGTGGCAGGGCTCCAGTCTATGGAATGCGACCCACAGCATCCTTACACATCTGAATCTCTCACCCCCACCACTACTATCTTAGTCAGCTCAACCACCAAACTCACAAGCGGCTGGGTCCAAATGTCGTTATCCCAATTTTAATAACTTTTTTTCTATCACTTAATTCTCTATTTCATCGTTATATACTTCATCATTTATCATCCTGCCCTTTTACCTAGAGATTTTTTTCTCTTCCAAAGTTTCTTCGACGTTTTGAGCCTGACGTTAAAATTTGGTTCAGTAAGCGATTAGAAGTCTTCCTGCGATTTCTAAGTTCAGTCCATATTTCGACGTTTTGAGCCTTACGTTAAAATTTGGTTTGGTAAGCGATTAGAATATAATAATAACAGTTAAGTCTCGTAGACTGCGATGGGCAGGACATGTTGCACGTATGGGGAATGAAAGACTTGCATGGAAGCTTCTTGTAGGAAAGCCAGAAGGAAAACGCCCAGTTGGTAGACCAAGAATGAGGTGGGAGAATAACATTAACTATGATTTGAGGGAAGTAGATTATACAGGGAATGATTGGAAAGTATTAGCTCAGGATAGGGATGTATGGAGAGCGTATGTCCGCGCGGCCATGAACCTACGGGTTCGATAGTGCCAGTGAGTAAGTAAGTAAGTAAGCGATTAGAAGTCTTCCTGCGATTTCTAAGTTCAGTCCATATTTCGACGTTTTGAGCCTTACGTTAAAATTTGGTTTGGTAAGCGATTAGAAGTCTTCCTGCGATTTCTAAGTTCAGTCCATATTTCGACGTTTTGAGCCTTACGTTAAAATTTGGTTTGGTAAGCGATTAGAAGTCTTCCTGCGATTTCTAAGTTCAGTCCACATTTCGACGTTTTGAGCCTTACGTTAAAATTTGGTTTGGTAAGCGATTAGAAGTCTTCCTGCGATTTCTAAGTTCAGTACACATTTCGACGTTTTGAGCCTTACGTTAAAATTTGGTTTGGTAAGCGATTAGAAGTCTTCCTGCGATTTCTAAGTTCAGTACACATTTCGACGTTTTGAGCCTTACGTTAAAATTTGGTTTGGTAAGCGATTAGAAGTCTTCCTGCGATTTCTAAGTTCAGTCCTTATTTCAACGTTTTGAGCCTTACGTTAAAATTTGGTTTGGTAAGCGATTAGAAGTCTTCCTGCGATTTTTAAGTTCAGTCCTTATTTCGACGTTTTGAGCCTTACGTTAAAATTTGGTTTGGTAAGCGATTAGAAGTCTTCCTGCGATTTCTAAGTTCAGTACACATTTCGACGTTTTGAGCCTTACGTTAAAATTTGGTTTGGCAAGCGATTAGAAGTCTTCCTGCGATTTCTAAGTTCAGTCCATATTTCGACGTTTTGAGCCTTACGTTAAAATTTGGTTTGGTAAGCGATGAGAAGTCTTCCTGCGATTTCTAAGTTCAGTCCTTATTTCGACGTTTTGAGCCTTACGTTAAAATTTGGTTTGGTAAGCGATTAGAAGTCTTCCTGCGATTTCTAAGTTCAGTCCATATTTCGACGTTTTGAGCCTTACGTTAAAATTTGGTTTGGTAAGCGATTAGAAGTCTTCCTGCGATTTCTAAGTTCAGTCCACATTTCGACGTTTTGAGCCTTACGTTAAAATTTGGTTTGGTAAGCGATTAGAAGTCTTCCTGCGATTTCTAAGTTCAGTCCTTATTTCGACGTTTTGAGCCTTACGTTAAAATTTGGTTTGGTAAGCGATTAGAAGTCTTCCTGCGATTTCTAAGTTCAGTCCACATTTCGACATTTTGACCCTTACGTTAAAATTTGGTTTGGTAAGCGATTACAAGTCTTCCTGCGATTTCTAAGTTCAGTCCACATTTCGACGTTTTGAGCCTTACGTTAAAATTTGGTTTGGTAAGCGATTAGAAGTCTTCCTGCGATTTCTAAGTTCAGTACACATTTCGACGTTTTGAGCCTTACGTTAAAATTTGGTTTGGTAAGCGATTAGAAGTCTTCCTGCGATTTCTAAGTTCAGTCCATATTTCGACGTTTTGAGCCTTACGTTAAAATTTGGTTTGGTAAGCGATGAGAAGTCTTCCTGCGATTTCTAAGTTCAGTACACATTTCGACGTTTTGAGCCTTACGTTAAAATTTGGTTTGGTAAGCGATTAGAAGTCTTCCTGCGATTTCTAAGTTCAGTCCACATTTCGACATTTTGAGCCTTACGTTAAAATTTGGTTTGGTAAGCGATTAGAAGTCTTCCTGCGATTTCTAAGTTCAGTCCACATTTCGACGTTTTGAGCCTTACGTTAAAATTTGGTTTGGTAAGCGATTAGAAGTCTTCCTGCGATTTCTAAGTTCAGTCCTTATTTCGACGTTTTGAGCCTTACGTTAAAATTTGGTTTGGTAAGCGATTAGAAGTCTTCCTGCGATTTCTAAGTTCAGTCCATATCAGCCTGTTAAAAGTCGCCACCAGGTTGTCTTTTATAACATTTCTGGCTTTCTCCCCTGGCATTGGCGGAATTGTAATCCATTTCTTAGGTTGAGGCACCTGGAAGGCGGAGTTACGTTATCCCGATCATATGATGGGTGTTAAATAATAATGAAGCGCCAGGAGAGTTCTTAATCTAAACGTAACCTATATTCCAGACCATCGGTAACCACGGGAATAATTCCCTTTAAGAGAAAAAATACCTATGGTCTGATCGGGAATCAAACCCGAGATTGTGAAGTTTATATCAATTTGTTATTTAAGATTTGTTTTTTTTAAGATTATATAGAATTAGATATCGGCCGCGGTGGACTAGTGGTTATGCTCCTTGCCTCTGGTCCCGAGGGTCGCGGGTTCAAACCCGGCCGGGGTCGATGGATTTTTAGGACGGAAAAATCCAAGGAGCGAGTCCTCCGGGAGGGACTTTAAGCCGTGGGTCCCGAGTCTGAAGATTTTCAGGCTCGTAAAAAATCCTTAAGCCTGAATGAAAAGGCATCTAAGCAAAATTTACTGAATTTTCCCGTCCTGGTACTATCTTGGTTTCCTAGATGTTAGTATGAGGCGGAACGCTAACCACGGACCACTCAAAAATGACATCTATAGGAAAACAAGTGTAACTAAATTAGTATGGTTCAAATTCTTCCCTGTAGGGGGAGAGCACCTAAATCTCTGTAAAGGCAAAACACGGGCTTACAATTAGAATTGGATTAGTTTTTTTAAGTGTTCATTTTATTGTAAATTAATTAATTTACTTGATTGAATGAGAAGTTGTGATAATTAATTAAAATAGTATTGTGATAACTTTTTTATTTGAATGAATATCATTAATGTTTATAGGGTTTGTATTTTTTATTTCTTCTCTAAGATCCAAAATTGCATCATCTTCTAATAGTGGAGGGGGATGGAAGATCAAATAAGGCATTATTGGCAATTTTAAGCAATGGGCGACTGACTCGTAATGGTTTATTCATTATCTTATCTGGCGGAGAGGCCCTCTAAAGGACCTCATGAACATTTATTTGGTTCAAACTATTGTCCACCGCTATGGTGTCGAGGTAGCTAGCTGCCTTGTCACGCAGTGGGCCCGGGTTCGTCCCCGGTTGGGACAAGTTTCCTGGGTGTTTTTTTCTGGGGTTTTCTTCATCTGTAAGACAAATGTCAAGAAACTTTTAAGGCCCAAACGGTTCCCGATCATTGTCAGCATTATCATGTTCACCTCATTAGATTAAGGTTATAATTAAGGCCTCTCCTGGCGCGTCATTACCATCATCTTCAACCATTATTTCATTGGGGCAGCGTAACCCCGCCTTCCAGGCGTCCGAGCCTCAGAAATGGGTTACGATACGCCAATGCCATGAGAGAATACCAAAAATGATCTTGTATAAGATTTCCGGACTGTTGACCGTGGTCTTGAGGATTGTAGTTCCCCGACTTTTCGCCAGAGACTGCGTCCATCATCCTCAAGGGTTGTCTCAAGGCAGTCTTTGGCGAAACGTCGGAGAACTACAAGCCTCAAGACCATGACCAACAACCCGGAAATCTTCTACAAGATACCATACTAACTCCGGCCGTGAAAACCTAATACAAAATACAAGAAATGACAAAAAATGTAAAACTGGTGGCATTAAAAAAAAAAACTATCGTTGTTAAAGCGAATATAAAAAATAAATAAAAAATAAATAAAAGTCATTAATACACATCTTCGCTACTCCAACGATGACGTAAAATATGATGGCTGAACAATATAAATCTATTGAAAGAACTTACGAAACAAGAGGTCATAAATTACAATTCTTTCTGTCATGACAACAGTAGCTACAAGCAAATACGCACATTGGGACAGGGACCCGGTGAAGAGGTTAAGCATGCCGTCACAATCCGTCTTCCCCTCTTGCCACCCCCTACCCGAAGAAGGGCGATCGTCTCTGCCTTAACCCTTGTGATCTTAAGGAGTCCCTTATCGTCAGCTATAACCCTTCCAGCCAGCTAGTCGCGTCCTGGTTACAACGCATTCAAATTTCCCGTAACACAAAGCTCTCGGAACTTACAGCTTCAAAGCAAACTTGCATTTTATACATTTTTTGTAAAACTTTCCATAAAATCGTTACCGTACGGCTAAAAAAAACAACATTTTATTTCACTTTAATTATATTTTTTAGATAACCAACATGTCTCCAAGTTTTACTATACATCCATCATTTATACTTCAAAAACAATGTATTGGAAAGTGCTTAGTGATTAACAAAAAGTAAATAGTTTCATGGTTATTAAAGATTTTTAAACATTAAAGGTAAATCACCCCAAATGTTCTATGTGGATGTGAAGCCTGAATTATGACGGAAGAAATAACGCAACAGTTGGAAAGATGGGAAAGGAAGATATGAGGAGAATTTATGGACCAATAAAAGATAAAGATGGATGGAGAATAATGACAAATAATGAGATAAATCAATTTTACAAGAGACCTAATATAGTAACACAGATTAAAGCTAAATGAATGGAATGGGCAGGGCATATGATCAGATGGATGGTGGTAGAACGATTAAAAAGAGATTTTTTGATGGAAATCCGGGAGGGAGAAGATACAGACGAAGACCGAGGTTGAGGTAATTGGACTGCCTGGAGGAAGATCTGCGAAGGATGAGAGTTAGAAGATGGAGGAAGAAGGCAGAAAATAGAGAAGAATGGACTGTCATAATCAAGGAGGCACTAGCTAAACTCTAAGAGCTGCATGCCACTACTGAAGAAGAAGAAGAAGAAGGTAAAAACTGTTAGATTAGAGATACAAAAAAGAATTCAAATTGATAATAGAACTTCTTTGTAATACTTTGAATTTCAAAATGTAAAAATGTCCATCCATAACAAAAATAATCTTCTATTGAACAGTAATACAACCTACACTAATTTATGGAAGTGAAACCTGGACATTTTTTACAAAATTATGCCACATTAATATGTATTAGAAAGTAAGATAATCAGGAAAATCTTACGGTGTAATTAACGATAAAGAAAATTGAAGAATTAGAATTAATGAAGAATTGAGAGAGCTTAATGAGAACCTCAATTCTCAGTTATACTGAAAATACTCTAATGGGCTGGGCATGTGCAAGAATGAACGAACAACGTGGGCCAAGAAAAATCATACAGGCACACTATGGAGGAAGAAGTACAGTGGGACGGCCGAGAGGACTATGGGAGGAAGCTACACAATACGTGCAGACGCCATTAGACATCTGGGAGTAAGTAATAGCAAAACGGCGGCTAGGTACAGGGAAAGATGGAGGAAGATAATTGTGGAGGGCCGGGCCAAAGTAGGGTTGTAGAGCCATAGGATGAATGGAGAAGGTACTTTCCAGTTAATACGTTATTCAAGAAGGATATCGTATGGAAAACATAGATGACATCCTCCCAAATAAGAATGCTTCCAATAGCCTATATTCAACTCTTTCTATATGATAAATACAAACAAATCAGAAGTAAAATAATTTTTCTGTTGAAGATGGAACCGATTCCGAAAGGCCTACAATATTTTTAAAGTCTAATAATTAAAGAGACTGAATCTTAACAGCTGGTATTTAATTTATAATTTTATATTGCGATTGTTCAAACGAAAGTTGTTTCAATCAGATCAATTAACTTGTTTTTTTTTAATTTTATAAACAGGCCTATTTAAAAATATATTTAGCGAAAATGTTAGTTGTGTGTGTATGGATGTACTGCATGCGTTATATATATATATATATATATATATATATATATATATATATGACACTTATGCAATTTTAAACAGACGATCTTATTTCCATTCCATATAGGCCTATCTTAAGTTTTGTAACTCTGTGAAAATAGGCCTATTAACCCACTCGCTTCAGGTTTAAATTCTCAATGTATTTCCCCAGAAATCGCATTTAAGTTACCGTAAATTATATTTCCTATTTTCAGACATTCACAACAAGCAAAAGATAACGGTACTGGTGATCACATTAAAGGTGAAGGCCAAAACACATTCCTCAGCTATTCACAAATGTTAACAAAAGATTTACCTGCAAGGAATGTACAAAATATTGCAAAATATATAACAGCAGAGTTAAGCGAGTGTATTTCGTCTTCTGAGTTGAAGGTCATTTAACTGCCTGCGAGTCTACCTCGTCTTTTAAGGCGGATGGGTTAATTCCATTCCGTATAATATTTAAATTCTATAACAATCAACGTAATTTGAATATAGCAAGAGCGATTCAAAGTTATGTCTGCGAAGCTTAGAAACTTTATTTTGACGATAAATAAATATCCTTTTAACAATATCAAAATAATTAAAACATTGTCTGTTCATTCTCACTTCTTAAAATTGTTAAGCTTGGACCATCAGAACTCAGGATGATCGTCATATTACAGCCACGGAGATGAAATTTCTGCGACGAACTGCAGGTTATAGCCTTCTAGACCACCAAAGAAATTCAACAATAGCCAGAGAGTTAAATATCGTACCTATATCTGAATACCTCCAAGAATATAGAAACAATTGGCTAGCCCATATTCAGCGCATGGATCGTCACAGAATACCAAAACAAATTCTTCACTACATTCCTCGAGGCAGAAGATCTTTGGGTCGACCTTTTCGGAGATGGCGGGAGACCGTAACGGGCCACTGGGCCTAATACTTGAAAGGCAGATGATGATGATGATGATGATGATGATTGTTTTTATCGAACATATGTAATCCTTGACGATGGGGTTAAGAAGCTCTGAAACATATGTTCGACAAAAACAACTTTAAGAGGTAAGAATGTACAGACAAAATGTTTTAATTATTAAACAAACCTCTTAATGTTACTTCCTATTGTATTTTAAAATAATATCAAAGTAACTATTTTTAGGAGTACATTTCTAACAACCGCTAGAAATAATTAAAAGGAAAGCATTAAACCAAAATAAAACAACAGTCTAAATCGGAAAGAAAAAAAAAAGGATAAACTATTTATCACGTTTCACCATCTATTTCAATCATATTTATTGAGAGAAGTCAGAACATAGTGTTATGTATACTGACTATGAAACAAGCAATCATGTTTGTAGAGATAACACAATTTTAATCCTCCACCTTTGCTATGTGCATTTAAATTTTCGCCTCAAACCACTATGGATGCTCCATATAGAGCCGTGGTAATTCAATAGAACGCTTGAGTAAACAAGGCTACACTAGAAATTAGAAACATATCTATGTAGAGTGTAAAAGTGCTCACGAAAAGGTTAAAATATTTTTGATTGAGCATATGGTGCGCATGCTTATATCACATATCGCATCCTCGCTTTAACATATTATGACTTACAGTAAAATTAAAACCAAATAATTTATCCACGACCTGCACCAGCGTTCGTGATTTAATAAAAACTGTCATAAGGAAGTTTATTACCGTGTGGCAATTCCCCGCGTAAATTATGAGTGTCTGGGAGAAAAACGGAAGGAATACTCAAATTCGTGAAGGAGAAGTGATCCGAAGATACATCTTGAAGAAAACGTAAAAATAAAAAAAAAAAAATTGATACCTGAGATCTCGGTCGATATACAGTGAGATCAGTATAGTATTGGACTGCAGACGCGGGGTTTGTGCTGTGAGATGACGAAAGGCTTACACGTGCAGGCACGGGACTTGAAATGTGCGCTGACTCAGCAGTATACGAGTACATCCCACACATTTACGGTCACAGCCAGATAGTGCACTTCGAGTAGGTAAGGTGCTCGGTCGCTTTTCCTCGTGAACTGAATGACGTGTGTGTAAGTTATTTCAATTTTAAAATTTGTAACTTATAAAACAGGTGTGTATAAGTGTACACTGAATGACGTGTGTATAAATATAAAGTGTAAACTGTATAATGACTAATAATTTTTCTACTGAACAACGTGTATTTATTTATGATCAATATTTATTAACATAGTCTGCCAGCCAAGTATGAAGACTTTTTGAAACACGATTCCCGAGTGTAAAAATTCCGTCACGTTCAACGGTCCATAATCTGTACAACAAATTTTATAAAGAGGTGTCAAAATGTATGGACAACGAAGGTGAACACTTCCAGCACCTGCTTCAATAAAGTTGGTAAGTACGATAATTTATAAAATAGTTACGAAAATGTGTGTGGTTGCATCATCGCAACCTTTCGCTGTCCGTTCCCCAGGCTACGAACAGAAAATGGAAATTATATTCTGAAAGACGCCTTCTTGATATTTTAGAGTATTGTAATGTAATATTGAACTTTTATATAGGAATAAATCACTATAAGGTTTAATTTAAGACAAAATCAAATGTTTCATACCTTTCCTCATATTAATCTTCTAAGTAGATCGCGATTTCAAGACCATAGCGGTCCCATCCTCAGTAACATCTTGATGACTGGTGTTATGTTGATCGGAAGAACCACTTCTTCTCCCCTCTGTTGGTAGACCTTAAACCTCTGGATCAGGTC
Organism: Diploptera punctata; assembly: GCA_030220185.1. NCBI lineage: Eukaryota > Metazoa > Arthropoda > Insecta > Blattodea > Blaberidae > Diploptera > Diploptera punctata. The sequence continues at coordinate 387,493 of JASPKZ010009820.1, forward strand.
AGGATTCGCGGGAATTTCGAAATTCATAAGTTTTTCAAATCGGATCCCCAAAGCTGTTTATAATTATATACCAAGAGGACGAAGATCACTGGGCCGTCCTATGAAACGCTGGAGGGAAAATTTTCTATAGGATCGTAACAGGCCTTGGCCTAATACTTGGAAGGAAGAAGAAGAAGAAGAAGAAGAAGAAGAAGATAAGTTTTTCTTTGTTTTTTTCTGAATGTGGATTTTTTTTGCCAAACCGTGAGTTCCTTTTGTTTCTCTATTTGTAACGTATAGTTGGGGACGGCTAAGATCTCAGATACCATTCTCGTGTTTTTTAATTTTATTTTTACATAGTGGCCTCAACGAATTTAAAAGTACTGAAGAAAAAATGCTTTATAGCGCCAATTATTTGACAAACGCTATACGGTTTCGTTACCTAAAACAACTGTACGTTCACAAATTGTATGTTCCATGAACTGTACTCTACTCTACCATTAATATTGGTATGCATATGGGCGGTCAGCTCATTAAAGATCTTAAGGGAATCTAAAATGTCCTATATCGCTAATATTACAAATGAGGCAAATAGAGTGCAAGTTTTCCTAAAATTGTTAATATAAGGATGAAGATTGTACTAACCATTTATAAAATATAATGTTAAAATTTTAATATAAGTACCTGATATATCAGCAGAGTCCTCAGTAATGAAATGCCGAGGATGGAATATGTTTCTGAAAAGTCTACATGTTTTTTTTACTACTTCGCGAAGTTTTTAAGAAGTCATTTCAATTGACGACTGATACATATCAGGTACTTACTTTAATATTTTAAAAATGTATTACATAACCTCAACGGCGAGTTAAAAGTAAACCCAGAAAATTGGTTAAACGTCGGCAGATTTTTAGAGAAGGCGCGAAAAATGAGAAAAATATCTCTTCCTGAATAAATAAATAAATATGTAAACAAAGTCTAATACTTAGATAGATCATCGATTGATTAATGTATTTGATATCTTCAGATTCCTAGTAGCCAATTTTGTCGGTCCATCCAATCTCCTAGGTGTAGATGTTTAACTGGTATTAAATAATTTCACTACCTAGCTTCGCTGTTCAATTTTCAATATAATATTGTAATGTATGCTTTAGGCCTATATTTATTAGTAGACATTGATGAACTTATTCGGACTGTCAAAAGCACGATATGAATAATTGGCCGTGCAATCCATTTGCAAATTTCTGTTATACAGCATATTTTTACTCTAATTAAATACTACTACTACATTTCAAATTGATATGAAACCGTCTTCAACAACAAGTATTTATAATAACTGAAGAAGATCAGACGAACTTAAATTTTCCGCGGGCTATATAATTTATTTCCCGCATTCATCAATAATTGTATCAGCAGACAAAATAAAGCTAGATAATTACACATAGAGGAATAAGCAGGTGACATTGAAGTTATGGAAAAAAGAAGCCAAGAAATAAATAAATGCAAGCTAGATGCAACTCACCTGTGGGCACATCTTGCATTGGTATTTTCTTCCGGTACCACCATTAGCTGAAACTATGCTGCCTTGGGGCTGGCCGGACATCTTGGAGGCATTTATAGGCTGAGGGACGACCAACATTGCTGCTGCATTGACCGATGGTGTTGGGGCTGACGCCGGTGGTGAAGCTGAACTACTGCTGCTATTAGACCGAGGGGCTCCACCCCCGGTGCTGTTATAAAGTGAGACAGGAGGCATTCCTGCACCTTGATGGCCCCCAGATTCCATACGGGCCTCCTCCAAACTACCCCCTGAAAACAAACAAATTACCAAATTACAAAGAGTATTTAACTCATGGCCCAAATGGGAGTCAATGACCAATCACGTTTCAATGCATTTTGTTTTACAACCTTTCACAGTCGTGTTTTGCCTCATTATTATCGAATTTCGATTTCCAAAATAAAGGAAGCTCCTCCTTTTTAATATTCTGAATAGGTCAGAGCATTATTTTGCAGTGACTGACTCTCTAACAAATACGTTGAATATAGCAAATAATGGACAGATTCCTTCGACCTACACGTCTGATAACCGTGTGTTCAATAACTGTCTTTTTAAATACGGATTTTACTGAGTTGTTTCCGAAAAAACGAATTAATAACCTATAATGTTGGTTATAATATACAGTTTGATGTGTTTAATTTTTGTTCCACTAGGGTACATTCTTACGATATTGAGATCTTATTTGGCAATAAATAGAATGATCAAGTTGCAGTGATGAAGAAATGAAACATAACCAAACATTTCTCATTTGTTTTCAAACATCGCCGTTTACATTAAATATATAAATATTTTAAAATAACCATATTTAAATAATGATTGATGAGTAAACAGCTTAATTTTATTCGTTAAATAGTCCTAACAAATGCCACTCTTGATTTCCGAATCCTCTTGATAATTTGGAAATCACTAGTGGCATTACTTATGAATATTAATATTCATGAACACGTTAACTAAGAACAGCTTAGCTACAGCTAACAAGGGAACTATCAATGAGATCATACCGAAAGGTAAAGTAAAGCGACCCCACTATAGGCCTCACGTCAGAAGCTCTTGGATTAGGAGGAGCTTCAGGTCTCCATCATTCTAGACAATCGGTACGAGATGTCAGACGAATTGTAAGTCCTAACACTATCCGTTGCGCAACCGGTTAGACGCTGGCTTCTCATCGCTGAGATCCCAATTCGCGTCTTGGTCACTCCATGTGGGTTTCGCGATGGACAAAACGGAGTCGAGACAGATTTTTCTCGGCGTTTCTCCCATTTTATAATACCACAAATTTCATAACATTTCTCCACACTTATCTATTTAATTTCAGTTCATTTCATTTGCCCCTGTGATAATGCGTCAGATGTGGTCGGCCGCCATCCTTGTTGTTCACATATATTCAATGTAAGGGGCTTCACCGTATCTAACCCGTCAATCCGGCCCTGTGTCGGACACGATCTGAGTTTATATATACATATATCAAGGGGTGGGTGACATGTGGGATCATGCCGAAACGTCGGAATCAATGGCCAGAGGCCAACATTGAATCCATGACGCGGAAAACCCAAGAAAACTTAATTAATCACACTTATATACCCGAAAATCTACAATATAACATATATAGCCTCTCTCTCTCTCTCTCTCTCTCTCTCTCTCTCTCTCTATATATATATATATATCTGGCGGAAGAGGCAACCCTACCTCTAAGGGAAATAGAGAAACGCTGCCGTACCATGAAGAGGGATCTTCAAAGGCTTATGGGAAGAAAACCTAAAACAGAAAATTTCCTGGTCCTCCAGGTTGGAGATGCGAAGAGCTAACTCCCCGTTCATTGAAAAAAAAAAGTTAAAAAAAACCAATGATTTACAGCCGGAAATTGAAGACAAATCATTGGTACCGGAAAAATGTATCAACTTTGTTGAGACGGATATATATATATATATATATATATATATAGTATAATATAGAGTATAATACATATATATAGAGTATATATATATATATATATATATAGAGTATAATACATATATAAGAAAAATAAATGAATTGGATTCGCCTGGTAGTGTAATGGATATCACGCTGAGGTACAGACTCAGAGATCCGGGTTCGAATCCCGTCCAGGCATTTATTTTTCTTATCATACCATTATATATATATATATATATATATATATATATATGCTCCTAGCCTCTGGTCCCGAGGGTCGCGGGGTTCAAACCCGGCCGGGGTCGATGGATTTTTTAGGACGGAAAAATCCAAGGAGCAAGTCCTGAGGGAGGGACTTTAAGCCGTGGGTCCCGAGTCTGAAGATTTTCAGGCTCGTAAAAAATCCTTAAGGCTGAATGAAAAGGGCTCTAAGCAAAATTTACCGAATTTTCCTGTCCTAATATTACCTTGGTTTCCTAGATGTCAGTATGAGGCGGAACGCTGACCACGGAGCACTCAAATGACATCTATACGAAAACAAGTGTAACTAAATTAGTATGGTTCAAATTCTTCCCTGTAGGGGGAGAGCGCCTAAATCTCTGTAAAGGGAAAACATGGGCTTACAAGAAGAACATATATATAAGCATACAGTGTATATTTACTGTATGCCCAATAGGGTACAATTAGAGATATGACAGTTTTGCATTAATAGTTATCATATTGGTATTTCAATTTACACGAGTTGTGAATGTTTCTTTATATATACTGTAAACTCAATAGGATAAAATTAGAGATACGACAGTTTTGGATCAAGACAATCACATACATACTGGGATTTTTCTTAATATTTACGCACATCGGTCTTAAACTTAGGAAGGCAACACCAATTACCTATCATAACCTTATATTTATTATTTTTATCTAGTCTGGTTATTACATACGTAAGGCTACACTTCGGTTATAAGTTTTACCCCCTTGTTCTGGGGTTTAGGGTCGGTTTCACCAACAGATGTAACTGTATTACGCCAGTTTAAGCTATGCATTATACACGGAGAAAACTGGCGTAATACAGTTACCTCTGTTGGTGAAACCGACCCTTAGTCGTTAAAAAAAAACAGTTTTATTCATCAAACTACACATTGCATAAAGAAAAAAAAAAATCTTGCTACGTAAATCAATGATCACCTAAATTAAATTAGATGTATGCTATGAAAGAAAAGATAGTAGGCGTATCTACGTTATCTACAAGTCCGAAACATGGCTTATAACATTTCTAAAAGAAACCAATTACAATTTGCTATGCGTCCTAATTTGATCGCCAACAACTCGATAACCACTACACATAAATTGCAAATTTGACTTCTCAGTTGTTACTACTAGCCATTATTAACACATCTCTTATCGTGATTTATTATGCCTTAATAGGGTTATAAATTACTACAGACATATTTAGAAATCCACTTCTTAAACTATTAAACAGTATATAAAATATTACCTTGATCAGACGGATGCAATCCTATAAAGGACAAGAATTCTTCCTGTTTTTTCACAATAAATCGTTTTTTATGCATCTATTGTTAACCTGAGCAGTATATTTTCAAACATTTCGCGGATTGATTTTATAGTTTCATTCAACAATCACTGGGAATACTATAACAAATTAACTATTTTTATAGTTTTAAATACCATGAATAATTTATAACACATCAATAAAACTAAAGTTCAACTATTAATCATAATTTATGTATTACAGAATTACCAACATAAATTATTATTAACTTCTAGTCTTAAAGTCAGATTTTGCTATTTTAAGATATATTTGCATTGTTGAGTCACAAAAAAGAATTGCCAACATATTTTCCCATTTGCCAATAAAGAGAAAGTGTAAAATCATTCTCATGCAGACATAATGTTATAATGTTACAAACTTGTTCGTTAATGGGTTCAAATGTGCAGGCATCAAACTCCATCAAGACCGATGGGTCACTACTAGCGAAATATATATTATACGATTGGAACTTATGTATCAGCAGGTCCATCATCATCATCAACAACAAGGATTAAGCCCAATGGCCTCTTCCGATCTCATTATAGGTCGAATTGGTCCTTCCATCTCTTCAATGGTCTTCCCAACGTTCTTCTCCCTTTTGGTTTATAATTATACATTCTTCTTGGTATGCGCTGTTCATTCATTCGTAATACGTGCTGAAGATAAGCATTTTGATAATATTTTATTCTTTCACAGAGATTAAATGTTCTTATATCTTCGTTTTTCTTTTTATCGGTCCTTTGGTATCCTGCCATTGCTCTCAACATCTTCATTTCTGCAGCCTCTATTTGTTTACTATCTGCCTTTGTTAATGTCCAGGTTTCACATCCATAGATAAGAGATGAAACTGTCAATACTTTGTAAAACTTCAAAATAGTTTTTTTTCTAATCTTATTCAATAAAGTGCGTTTAATTGTGCCACATAGATAATTGAATCGCTGTATTTTAGTGTGTTTATCTACATTTCTGTCATATCAGCAGGTCCAAAAACACGAATAAAGATAACTATGCGAATTGGCTAAAGCAGTAGTGTTCGATACTTGTATTCGGGATGTTCCAAGTTCACATCTCAGAACTGGAAATCTGACAGATTTTCTCCTGGTTTCCTCAATCGTCAAGGCAAATGTTGCGTTTGAGTTTCATTATCCGGATTCATTTTATCACATTCACCATTTCATAATATCAAATATGACAAATAAAAATATAAATAAAATAAATAGACGCTATTTGACCTTAGATGCTAAAAATGCTTAAAAATAAAATAAATTAATTATTTGGTAACATATGCGCAAATAATAGGCTTGCAGGATCTACGATGTCTAGATCATATGACTTAAGAGACCAAAATAATATTTTTAGAGATTTCCGAACGAATGAGGCTATTGAGATTGTTCCCATAAAAGAATCTTCATTGAGCCTATCTAGTAGAATAGAAAATTATCGTAATTATTTAACTCATGCCCCAAATGGGAGTCAATGACCAATCACAGTCGTGTTTCCCCTGAAATTTATCAAATAAATTTATCATATTAAAGAAAGCTCCTCCTTTTTTAACATTCTGAATAGGCCAGAACATTATTTGCAGTGACTGACTCTCTAAGAAATACGGCTACCAGATTGTATATATAGTGCACGAATGTAAACAGATAGTGCTTGCGGGATATAATAGAAAAACATGCGTAGTAATTGATTATACCACAATAAAAAAAACCACTGTTTGCACTTTCTTAAACGTATTATTTCCGCAGGAATTTACGTTCCACAAAAATATAATTTACATCATAGGACGTCAGAAATTAATTAATAACCTAATGTTGGTTATAAACAGTTTGAGTATTAATTTTTTTCTCCACTAGGCCGCATTCTTACAATATTGCGATCCTTTGGCAATAAATAATATGATCTGGTTGCAGTGATGAACAAACGAAGCGTAACAAACGTTTCTCATTTGTTTACAAACTCGCCGTTTATATAAAATATATAAACATTTTAAAATAACTATATTTAATTAATGATTAGTGAGTAAACAGCTTAATTTTATTCGTTAAATAGTCCTAATAAATTCAACTTTTGATTTCCAAATTCTCATAAGTAATGCCACGAGTGGTTTCCAAATTATCGATAAATTCACGACTCACGAAGTGAGGAGTGAATTTATCTAGAGAATTTGGAAATCAAGAGTGGCATTTGTTAGGACTATTTAACGAATAAAATCATGCTGTTTACTCACAAATCATTATTTAACTATAGTTATTTTAAAATATTTATATATTTAATGTAAACGGCGATGTTGGAAAACAAATGAGAAACGATAGGTACGCTTCTACTGCTTCTTTTGTTTATCACTGCAACCAGATCATACTATTTATTGCTAAAGGAACGCAATATTGTAAGGAGGAGCTTTCTTTAATATGGTAATTATAACACTGATAAATATTTGGTGAAACACGACTCTGATTGGTTGTAAAACAGAAATCATTGAAACGTGATTGGTCATTGACTCCCATTTGGGGCATGAGTTAAATAGTCTAGATAAATTCACTCCTCACTTCATAAATCGTGAATTTATCGATAATTTGGAAATCGCTCGTGGCAATACTTATGATAAATGATAAATATACAGTATACTAGAAGTCCCGGCCACGCGTTGCTGTGGCTAAGCTATACGTTAAAAATTTAAATTAAGTTGCTGTCTTTCAGCCAGATTACTTAAAACTAATACTTACACACGAAATTAATAATATTGAAAATAAAATAAACACTGAACACACTTAAATTATGAAATAATCAATATTTGTAATTCAATTGAAATTCGCGGCTGCAACAAAAACACAGCCATCTGGATCTCTCTTTGTTAAATAATAAACCAAATACCTTACCAAATTACCTTACACCGCCATCTGTTAGAATCGTATGGAACTCACAGATAATTACACCGCCATCTGTTAGAATCGTATGGAACTCACAGATAAGTGTATCTCTTTGTTAAATAATAAACAAATAATTTGCAATAAAAAATAATGCGACTATAAATTAAGTTATAAACTACCCTAAGTCTCAATTTGGATCACAGTGTGCAAAATTTTATTAAAATCGGTTCAGTAGTTTAGGATTCCATCGCGGACAAACAACGTGACACGAAATTTTTATATATTGAGACATTCCATTCCATTTCCGCAGTGCCACACGCCACCCGAGCCTTACAACAACACGATCTGTCGGGAGAGGGATATATAGCTTTGAGATTGAGCTGATCACTCATTCAGGGAAGCCCTCCATGTCGGTCAACAAGTATGTATGTGATCCATAGTTAAAATCCCTCTCCCGACAGATCGTGTTGTTGTAAGGCTCGGGTGGCGTGTGACACTGTATATATATATATATATACATACATGCGCATGCGTGTGTGTGTCAACGCTCTAGCAGACGTCATTTTTGTCAATTGAAAATGTACGAATGAGTTCATTAGCCAGAAAAATAGGAAAATTAGAAGAATAAGTTTGACGTGAACATTTAAAAATCCTCCTAGCAGAAAAAAAGCTAAACTTTACAACCTATGATTCCTTCATAAACTGCTGTCAAATTTTATTCTTAGGGTTTCATTTTTCAAATTTCCCACCATTTAAAATTACTTTTACGTTTTTTTACGATTATTTCAATATATTTTCCATGATATTGAACTATATGAAGACATAGCAGCCATATTGATTTTAACGAATATTCTATGCAACAATATAGACGTGTCTCAGTGCAGCCAACATAGAGCATGTACTAGTTAACCGCACATATTTACTTCAGAATTTCAGAACTTACTATTTATTTTTGGATGTTGCATTCTTTCACAGGTTAGAGTGCTTAAATTGCGTTAGGTTAGCTTTTAGGTTGGTTTTTCACAAGTTAGATTAATTACGATTGAATTAAAACGAAACAAACATTCTCCAAAAAAACAGAATCCGACCTTTGGGTTGACCTGTAAAGCCATAAATTAAAAATCGCTTTAGCAGTCGCCATGCTTGTTTTATCACAATGTAAACTGGATATATACACGATTTAATTAAATAAAAATAATTCCGTAAACAGGCATAATCTGACCATAAATTTGGCATAATGAGGAATTCGTTAGTTTACGCAGTTACTGCGCGACGGACTTTTTTTTTTATGATTTTGAGTTAAATGTAAATATTTGTAGGTTATAAACACTTGAATATATCCAACAATTTAAGTCAAATACATTTTTTTCCTTATTAATAATATTCTTTACTGCCGTTTCTAAACAAAACGAATTAATTATAAAGATCCCATGACAATGAATTTTATAACATTCGTCCTCTGGAATTTGCAGCGGTTTGAACTAATTACTTAGGTAGGTGTTGTTTCACTAATTATTTGCCTCGGTGACATCAATTATGCATACTTTATGTTTATAAACTCGTTTTAACAAAACAAAGACTTAGTAAGTGTGCCCCTTTTTTGTCCGAGTTTGAAATCTTGTTGGGGTAGTTTTTTATGTTATATTTTATACGTTTAGATACAGCAGATTACATCATTATGGTCATGTCTTTTTATGCGATTACTTCAAATCTGTTTCATCCCATTATATAATAATGAATTTGGTAACCTTATAATTAAGACAAAACACTGGCAGTTTGCGATAATTATCTTGCATACGTTGGAATTATTTTACTTTTTTTTATGAATTGACACCAAACACGAAATGCAACGACGTAGAGGAATGTGCTGCTTTCTTGTTCCAAACTTTTTACTCGTGGCGATAAAGTTTCTATTACTATATATTTTATCATTCAAAGACGCCTTTAACATCTATGCCATATATAGCGTTTATTTAATTTCTTCTTCTCTTCTTTTTTTAACATAATTAATATAACATTATGGAATATTCACCTGAAAGGTCCGTCTCCTCAACTTAATTAATTACTTAACTGTAGCGCTTTCGGGACTTGTCCCATCATCGGCAGGATTCAAAACTGGTGTTTCACTGAAGATCTGGTAGAGGGGGTTGCATGTATTGGGTTCGTTTTCGTTTATCAGGCTGTCGTTGTTATGAGCTGCTTTCATGATTTCCATCTCTTCGAGTACGTTTATCTTCGTTGGATTATTTTCTCTGTGCATTACTGTTAGGGCGTTTTCAATATTTAACATGCGATGTCCTTCATGGGTAACGTGTTTTGCATAGCTTGATTTTCCTTCTGCGTGAATGAAGTCTCGAAAATGTTCTTTGAATCTGATGTTAAAACTCCTGTTTGTCCTTCCTATATAAAATTTGTTGCAGTCCTTACATGTCAGTTTTTATCATAGTTTTACCTTCCAGTAGGGCAATCAGCTCAATCCACGTCCTCCACCAAGACAATACGAACATTTAAGACGAAACACACAATTCAGTCCTGGGTAACAAATAAGAGGAGTTCGAGTAGAATACAAAGTGCAGAAAGGACCAAAGGATACATAAAATTGGACCACATAAGAAATGAAGAAAAAAAGAAGTGAATTAGAAATATATTCAAAAAATTATAGAATTCAACAACACCGCGTCGGCTGGGAATAGCATGTTAAGAGGATGGAAGAAACAAGATTGTCCAAGATAGCATATCATTATAAACCAAAGGGATTAAGGTATGTAGGAAAACTCAGGAAAAGATGGAAGGAATCATCGTGAATTCGGAACATGCGAATCGCCTAAACTTTGAAGTGGAGATGATGATAAAAAATTAAAATTAATTTTTCTCAAAACTAAGAAATCCTACATATGTGCACTAAGTCATCGAATTATGACCCAAAATACAAAAAAAATACGTCTTTATAATTTAATGAATCTATAAATATTTTATACTAAAATAGTTAATTCATAAACATATTTTTTCAACTTGTCACCATACAGTGAAAACTAGAGTTGTAACGGTCCGGTCTTCCAAGGAATTTTCAAAATTAAAAAGCGACCTTCGAACAAGTGATCATGTATCTTGCGACTTACAAACATTATATTGATTACATTGAGCAACAAAAAATACGTTTTTTTTCTCAGAAAGAAAAATGTGTGATTCTGATAGTATTTTTTCTCCTAAATTCAAATATGATATCGGGTTTTCTGCATCACGCAAGGTTTCCGAGAGACAGGAATTTATAATTTCAAACACTTTAATATTTTCTACATTCGTAACTAGACAATATTCGAACATTCGGACTCACTTAGAAAGTAAGAAATGACGATTTTCTGCTATATTTCGCCTGTGGAGCATCCCTCTTGATGGTCCAACAATAATCGGCCAGCATATTAGGATTCCATTTGCCTTGATATATCTTTTCCATAGCTGAAACCATATGAGTTAGCTCATTTGGTTTTATTTTACAATGGACAAATGGACGAAAACACGTTTATTAAAAAAAATAATTATTTAAATCCATTAATTGAAATTGAAATAAAAAAAACTATGGGTGATGGAGAAATTCCGAATACATATTAGAAATTTTTTTTTAATAAAAAAACTGCATTAAGTACAACTATTGGTACTCATGAGACAAAAATCATGTTGACTAGTGTTATTTAAATTTTGCTAAAATCCCCGAAATATGGCTAAAATATGATTTTATTAGAGAAATTAGATCAAATATGATCAAAAATCTAAAAATATGAGAAATATGAATATTATTAACTCATAATAAAATCACTAAATTTTCTTTAGAAGACCTATATAAATGTTATTTAATTACTCAAAAATCAAAATTAAAATAAAAGGTTTAAAAATATGACGTCATAAGAATTCGCTCTCTAGTTATGTGTATTATGTAATGAGCTGCATCTGGCAAATGAATGAATGAATGCATGCGTGAATGAATAAATATGCACATATTACGAATGTAAGTTGTACTGAAAACGAGACAGAACATTTGTCATTAAGAAAATAATACTTCAGAACTGGTAAGACAAAACATTAATCAATACAGATTTGATTAATATAGCTATCTATTACTCATATAATTTATATAGAAAACAGACACACAGAAACTTTGAATATATATTGTTTTCTTATGGAACTGGTTGTTCAAATGAAACACGAATATGTAATAAATGTGACTATAGTTTTTTGTTCCACGAGATGTCATTCCAAAACTCTAGTTTATAGAACTAGTCTCTTGCTTAATATACCGCAACATAGGACATCACATCACTCCATTTCATATAGGCCTACTATCTTCAATTCTCGTAACTGGAATTCCCTACCACAAGAAATAAGGGATTGCCGGACGTTAATAATAATAATAATAATAATAATAATAATAATAATAATACTAATAATAATATATAATAATATAATAATGTTTTATTTATTCTGGCAAAGTTAAGGCCATAAGGCCCTCTCTTCCACTCAACCAGCACAAATACGAATAAATATTTGACAAATATAGATATACACTATACTAATTATAAACAGTTAAAGATACATTAAATGTAGCAATGTAAATGTCATGTACAAACAACATTTTATACGATAATAACAATAATAATACTTAAGATGATGATGATGATAATAATAATAATAATAATAATAATATAATGATAATAATAATAATAATAATTATAATAATGTCATTTAAAAGAAATCTAAATTTATATTTGCTCTAACCTCGACTTGATCATTACCCAATGTAAGGTACATATATTAACTGGCGTTTCTCGTATAATTTATCTTAATTATATTATACCAGCTAATACCCGGTGTGCGCTGCTACACCTACATAAATTATGTGTTTTTGCATTTAGTTGAAAAAGTATAAAGAAAAATAAATATAAATTTATATCGTTATTATTTTAGATACCCCGCGCTGATTACCCACCGTTGCCCGGGAATCTACGCATCCCGATATACGAGGGCGGATCGGAAAGTAACGCACAATCATTTTTTTCTGCCTTAGTATTGCAGCTAGAATGTTGAAATTTCACAGAGATATAGTTTGAAGTTTTCACTACAGATGGTATTTTTTTCTCAGGTGCACCTCTTGCGAGAGAAGCTTGAACTATGCAACAAAGATGGCGCGCATGCTACAGTCGTCCACCTGTGAGGAACAGAGAAGTGTTGTTCGATTTTTGTGGGCCAAAGGGCATAAACCCAGTGAAATTCACAGGGACATGCGTGGCGTGTATGGGGATGATTGTATGGACCGTAGCAATGTCTCCAGGTGGTGCACATTCTTCCAAGAGGGACGCGTGAACCTTAGTGATTCGCCACGCTCCGGCCGGCCGACAACAGCAGCAATCCCGCACCATCGGACTTTCATCTGTTTGGTCCCATGAAGAAATTCCTGGCCGGCAAACGCTTTGAGACAGATGTGGAAGTGAAATCAGCAGTGCGCAGATGGCTACACTCCAACCAAACGGACTTCTACGAACAGGGCATATTAAAACTGGTAACACGATGGGAAAAATGTGTTGAGAAAGTTGGTGACTATGTCGAAAAGTAGGTAAAAGATGTAAGTTCATTTGTGATTTTTTTTCCTTTTTTTTTTTTTTACTATTAAACTTTAAAAAAAAATTATTGTGCGTTACTTTCCGATCCGCCCTGTTCCTCACAGGTGGACGACTGTAGCATGCGCGCCATCTTTGTTGCATAGTTCAAGCTTCTCTCGCGAGAGGTGCACCTGAGAAAAAAATAACAACTGTAGTGAAAACTTCAAACTATATCTCTGTGAAATTTCAACATTCTAGCTGCAATACCAAGGCAGAAAAAAATTATTGTACGTTACTTTCCAATCCGCCCTCGTACTTGGCATAAATGAGCTGAAAGACAAAATTCGATATTTTGAGTTATCCATAAAAGAATACCCGCCGAGCGCTGCTACGCTTGCCCGGGAACCAACTTATCCCGATCTTTATGGCATCAATGAAAGGCAAAAATGGTTATTGTGAGTTATCCTTAAAAGATAAATATATGCTGTCGGGGACTTTTCTGTAAAGTTTTTTGAGATATTCAATTCTGTGTGCAATCATTTTGTGTATTTGTTATGGTTTAGGCAACATAAGCCATTTAAACTTACAAAAGGCGACATTTTTTTTCACGTTTTTTCATTACAGAAGGTGATTTTTAAGGGTGAAGGGCTTGAGCATTAAAACTCTCTTATAACCTATAATCTTCCCGGGAAAACCTCGAACATTTTGCAAAAAGCCCCGTGACAATCGGATGGATGGTTAAGGCAGCATACAGATGCTTGCCCGGTAATCTACTTATCCCGATCTCCTTGTCATCGATGAAAGACAAAAATGGCTATTGTGTGTTATCTGTAAAAGATAAACATATGCTGTCGCAGGCCTTTTTGTAGAGTTTTTTGAGATATTAAATTCTGTGTACATTCATTTTGTGTATTTGTTATGGTTTAGGCAGCGTAAGCCATTTAACGGTAAAAAGAAGGGACTTTTTCACGTTTTTCACTACAAAGGGTGTTTTTAAGGGTGTAGGAGTTGAGTATCTCAACTCTCTTATAGCCTATGTTCATCCCGGGAATCTCCTCAACATTTTGCAAAAAAAAATCATCACAATAGGATCAACGGTATGGCCGCGCATAAAGTACGAACAAACAAACAAACAAACAAACATACATTCATTTTTATATATTAGATTATTATTATTACTATTATTATCATATGTATTATTATTGTTGTTATTATTATCATCGTATCGTTATCATTATTATTATTATCATTATTATTATTATTGTTGTTTTTATTAGTTCACCGCTATGGTCTCGAGGTAGTGTGCTGCCTTGTCACGCAGCGGGCCCGGGTTCGATTCCCGGTCTGGACAGGCTCCTGGGTGAGGTTTTTCGAGGTTTTTCCTCACCTGTAAGCCATAGAACAGGGCCACCACGACCAATCCATTTTTGCCCAAACTGTTCATCAAGGTATTCCCTAACATTCACTGCAAAGTGTGCTGGCGCCTCTTCATGTTGAAACCACATAATTCCGAATAAACATATACAAAGATACACGCATTAAAAATGGTAACAATGAATTTGTACTCGGTAATGAACCACCGGAGACTATGTGTTCCTTATATCAAAACGCCCAGATGGTAGACCAATAATGAGGTGGGAGAATAACATTAATCATGAGTTGAGTGAAGTAGATTATACAGGGGATGATTGGAAAACATCAGCTCAGGATAGGGATGTGTGGAGAGCTCATGTCCGCGTGGCCATGAAACTATGGGTTCGATAGTGCCAGTGAGTTAGTGAAGAACAGCCCTCAAAGATGACTGCAAGCAAGTCATGTGATGTAATAGACGTATAAAGAGAGAACATAGAATGTACGTATTTACCATATTAGTGAGTTTGATAGTCATGAAAATTAACGAGAATATATTAATGAATGTTATATAAATGTGTAGTTTAGCAAGGAGATAATTGCTGGATAGAAATTTCTGAGTAATAATTTTACGTCTTAAGTTACTTGTCGCGTGAGTCCTTGTTGTCTCCTTGGCCATGGGTGCTGCTGCGAGCTCCACATTTCCGCTATTAATTATTACGTAGCCAACACATTCTATTGATCACCACAAATATAACTTTAACAATTATGATAACTACGAAATGTTGTGCTAATTGATGTTTCCACACTCTTATAAACTTTACCATCTTTCATAAACAAATTGAAAATAAAATTATTAACAGAAACAACTCACTAATATTACTTATTAAAAATTAATAATTTGTTTTTTTTATTATTTAATAACAATGAGATTCCTCAGACCAATATCAGGATATCAAAGAACAGACAAAAAAACATAACGCAGAACAAGACAACAACTAAAAGTAGAGGAATTAAACACAACAATAGAGAAATACAGAACAAACTGGAAAGAACACTTGGCAAGGATGACTGAGAATAGAATACCAGAAGCAGCATGCAACTATTCACCACGAGGAAGAAGAAGTTTGGGAAGACCAAGGAAAAGATGGAAATAGCAGCAATTTGGAGCCGGAACAGGCTAGTAAATAAGCCTAAACCGTGAAGAAGAAGGAGAAGAAGAAGATTATTTAATAAAAATTGTTTTATGATTTGTTAATATACCCATTTACCTAATGCCTTGTACAATAAGCGATAGATTAATACATTATAGTTTATTACTTTATTTGTTTGTTTTTTCTTTCTTTTCTTTTTATGTATAGTAGATTCGAGCTGTTATTCCTTTCTTGATTCATTCTATCACTAATTTAATTTTAATTGTATTTAATTTTATTGTATTATTAGACATTATTTTCGTTATTATTGAATTTGACAGATAATTAATTGTTTTGTATGACTATTATTATATTTTGTTGTATTTATATGTAACATATGTTTGTCCTGGTGAGTGGAAGAGAAGGCCACATGGCCTTAACTCCACCAGGTTAAATAAATCTGTTCTATTCTATAAAACATTTAAAATCTCAAATCATAAACAGAGAAGTTCGTACGCAGGAACTCGTAGACTAACCCGGGAACTGTCAACAACTGCATGTAGAAACCACCTTGAAGTTTCTACCAGAGAAGCGTTGTGATATACCAAGGCCGTGTCAAAAAATTACCTGCCGTTTTTAAGTGCGAGGCATAAATAGTGAATCAATACTAATAAAATTAATATCGAATTCCGTTGAGGTGAATAGTCATAAGATGCTTTGTAAGCCCATGTTTCCCTTAACAGAGAATTAGGCGCTCTCCCCCTACAGGGAAGAATTTGAACCATACTAATTTAGTTACACTTGTTTTCGTATAGATGTCATATGAGTGGTCCGTGGTCAGCGTTCCGCCTCATACTAACATCTAGGAAACCAAGGTAGTACTAGGACGGGAAAATTCGGTAAATTTTTCTTAGAGGCCTTTTCATTCAGGCTTAAGGGTCTTTTACGAGCCTGAAAATCTTCAGACTCCGGACCCACGGCTTAAAGTCCCTCCCGGAGGACTTGCTCCTTGAATTTTTCCATCCTAAAAAAAATTCATCGACCCCGGCCGGGTTTGAACCCGCAGCCCTCAGGACCAGAGGCAAGGAGCATAACCACTAGTCCACCGCGGCCAATTAGTCATAAGATAAAAATTTAAAATTTAAATGTACATGTTGGCAGGTGCCGTCGTCCTCAACTTTGTTAAAATAATGTATTTAAAATATTATTAATTGGAGACCTTTCGGAAGTTAACTTCCATCACCAGCAGGATGAGTATGGACTACTAGTTGTTGTATTTAAGAGCTGTAGACGTAGATGGCGTCGCCAGTAAGACTGCACCAAGACCATATTTTTGGCATTTAGCGTAGTGGCCAGACTGCTAACGTCAGTCAGTTGTTTATAATGAACGTAAATATTTCCAACAAACATGTTATTATTTTAGTATTCTTTATTATTTTGAAAATCACCATCGTGCAAGAAATAATGTACAACACACGTTTATGAAGTATTTTACAGAATCTCGTAGATTAAAAACCTAACTATCGCTCGGTTTTTAATAATTTCCTTGCTTCTGTAAAAACTACTTCAGAACCTCTCATTGTAATATACTATTGTAGCCCTACAATGGCTACAATTTTATTTTATTGTTGATTAAAATGGCTTCAGCACTGTAACTGTAACCCGTCCATATATTCATGTAAATAGGTGGTCTGCAGACAAGCGGCTTCCGTAACAATTCAAGAACATCTGACATACTCTGAAGTTATTACGAATTGCAATGTGAGATATGCGGGCTGCAGATTGTCGTGAGAAACACTTGTCGGTTGTGGTGGAGTGGGAGTTAATTAATATGACAAAAATACAGGACAGATGCAGGAAGTAAAGAATACAAACACCACCAAGAAAATTACTTAAAACTACCACTTGTTAAACGAGATCGCAAAATACAAAAGTTGATATCCCGAGAAACAAATTAATGCAAAAATGTCATGTATAATTTTGTGATGTTGGCTAGTGACCATGATCCTTGTCGCTATTTCCGAAGGACGCGGCTTCAAACTCCGTCGTGATCTATGGGTTTTTGGTTGGAAAAATCCAAGGAACATGTTCTCCGGGAGGGACTTTAAGCCGTGGGTCCCGAGTCTGAAGTTTTTCAAGTTCGTAAAAGAATCACAAGCCTGAAATAAAAGGCCTGTCTGCAAAATTTACCAAACGTATCTCATCCAGTAATACCTTAATTACCCAGTAGATGTCTCATCGAGGTGATAGACAGACCCTATATCACTCGCTGATATCTATGGGTAAATGGGCGTAGCTAAATTAACTTAGTCAATACGTTATAATTAAAGAGTGCCTTAATATCGTCATAGGGAAGGAAAGCGCTTTAAAAAAGAAGAAATATTTAATATCGAGGCCAACGCGCGCACACTACTGAGTAACACTAAGAAATTGGGACTGAAAGTAAATATCAATAAAACTAAATATATGGTCACACATAGAAATACATTATATAATGGAAATGCAGAGCTAATGACAAATGAGGGAAATTTTGAGGAAGTAACTGAATTCAAATACCTAGAAACAAACAGGAATGAGATGCACAAGGAAATTAAACATAGGCTCAATTCTGAAAATGCGTGCTATTATGCATTTCAGAGACTTTTGATGT
This sequence comes from Diploptera punctata, assembly GCA_030220185.1. Classification (NCBI taxonomy): domain Eukaryota; kingdom Metazoa; phylum Arthropoda; class Insecta; order Blattodea; family Blaberidae; genus Diploptera; species Diploptera punctata. The sequence continues at coordinate 406,081 of JASPKZ010009820.1, forward strand.
CCAAACTCCTTTCAAAAAACGTTAAACTGAAAATATATAAAACTATTATTCTACCAGTTATATTACATGGGTGCGAAACATGGACTCTTACTTTAAGGGAGGAAAGGAGATTGCGAGTATTTGAGAATAAAGTTCTTAGGAAAATTTTTGGACTAAAGAGAGATGAACGGACAGATGAATGGAGAAGACTACATAACAGTGAATTACATGTCTTTATAGGAAGCCAGATATAATGAGAACAATTAAGTCTCGCAGACTGCGATGTGCGGGACATGTGGCACGAATGGGGAATGAAAGACGTGCATGGAAGCTTCTTGTAGAAAAACCAGAGGGAAAACGTCGAATTGGTAGACCAAGAGTGAGGTAGGAAAATAACATTAACTATAATTTGAGGGAAGTAGATTATACAGGGGAAGATTTGAAAACATTGGCTCAGGATAGAGATGTATAGAGAGCTTATTTCCGCGCGGCCGTCAACATATGGGTTCGACAGTGCCAGTGAGTGAGTTAGTTAGTTAGTTAGAGTTAGGGATTATCATAAGTAATGCCACGAGTGATTTCCAAATTATCGATAAATTCACGATCACGAAGTGGGGACTATTTAACGAATAACATTAAGCTGTTTACTCACAAATCATTATTTAAATATAGTTATTTTAAAATATTTATATTTTAATTAAACGGCGATGTTTGAAAACAAATGATAAACGTTATATTTCATTTGTTCATCACTGCAACCAGATCATATTTATTGCCAAATAGAATCACAATATTGTAAGAATGCACCCTAGTGGAGAAAAAATGAAACACACCATTACAGGCTATTAATTAATTTCTGATGTCCTATGATGTAAATATGTCAATTATATTTTTCTGCAACGTTAATTCCTAGGAAATAATACGTTTAAGAAAGTGCAAACAGTGTTTTATTTTTTATGGTATAATCAATTGCTACGAATGTTTTTTTCCATTATATCTCGTTAGCAGAATCTGGTTGAATTATATATATATATATACACACTCGTGTGTGTCTATATGTGTGTATATATATATATATATATATATATATGTGTACACATACATACGTACATATATGTGTGTGTGTATTATGTATGTGCATATATGTAATCTGGGAGCCACTTGATAAAATGAAAGCGATAAAATGAAAGTGATAAAATCGAGGTGTAAATCAAAATTCATTGAATTGTGATTGGTCATTGACTGTCATTTGGGGCATGAGTCAAATAGTCGTCATATACCATATGGTCAGGCTAACCATGTAACTCCCTGTATTTTGCTACTATAACTCTGGACACCCTTGGCTCTTAAGAACTGTCATGTTACAGTATTTTAGCAAAGTGTTGTCATGATCCATGCTCATGTATAGCACTCATGCCTGGACTCTGCAGAAATTAAATTCTTAAGAAGAACTGTTGAATACAGTCTCCTAGACCACAAGAGAAATGATCAAATTACGAAAGAATTAAACTTAATCCCTACTCAAGACAGCTCATCGCCTATAGGCAGGATTGGCTTTTTAGAGAATTCGGAAGGAATGAAGCTAATGAGACGTTTCTCATGAAAATATTTTTAAATTTTTTTTTACAGATCTTCACCGATCCTATCACACACAGACGCATGCACACGCACATACACACACACACACACAGACACACACACACACATATATATATATATATATATATGTGTGTGTGTTATATTGTAGATTTTCGTAGATATAAGTAAGATTAAGAAAGTTTTCTTGGGTTTTCCGCATCATGGATTCAAGGCTGGCCTCCTGCCACTGATTCCGACGTTTCGGCATAATCATTCCTTGATAATGGCAAGTGGGATCATGCCGAAACGTCGGAATCAGTGGCCGGAGGCTGACCTTGAATCCATGACGCGAAAATCCCAAGAAAACACAAAAACACACACATATATGTGTTGCAGGATTGCACATTCCTAGTGAACAATTAGGCAAGAACTCAAAATTTTTAACCCAAAATAAAAAACACAAAACTATAAACAAAAATGGCATGAACATATTTTAAGAATGAACTCTTCTAAGGCTAACAAAACAAGGCTATATAGATGTGGAACGTTCTAGAAGACGATGGGAAGATGCATTCTGAGAGCGGAACTGGCCGAGGGCCTACTATGAAGAAGAAACCTGGTCCTTTATATTCCTAGTCGAACTACGATTAACAACTGTAGAAATGAGATTTCTACGAAGAAAAAAAATTTGGCTAAAATCTTCTGGATTATAAGAGAATGTTGGTATTGCAGAATAATTAAGAATAATAACTGTTAAAACTCGAGATACAAGGAAATCGATTACGAGGTAGACCACGAGAAAGATGGATAAATCAAGTGAAGAAAAGTTTACATGAAAGAGGATACGAGCGGGAAGAAATAAAAAGGAGGAAAACATGGGAAGATGAAGATGGTTGAAGGCATATTTGGAATCGATCTTCCGAAAGGTGGACACGATAAGAGGATGATGATGACACATTGTTCAGTACCTTCAGTAAAATATAGACATGATTGGCTTCAGCATGTGAAAAAATTGAACGTACTAGAAAACTCCGACAGATATTTCACAACGTACCCCCAGGGGAAGAGATCTACTGGAAGACCTCAGAAGAGATGGTTGGAGACCGTAGCAAGTCATTAGCAATGATATGACGATATTTATGTAATGGGAGAAAAAATGAGACTTAGATAGTTTTAAAGAGAGCTGAATGGCAGTAAAGACTAGAGCTTCGTCGCTCCATAGCCTATTATTCGCAAATTATATGAAATGTATGGATTGTATGAGAAGATTTTATGTCTCCAGGTTGTTATTAATTTATCTCTCTGGACTAATTACGTCTACTGGTTTCAGTTTCGGTGATTTCAATGACATATTCCTGATTATTCTGTCGTTAACTCTTTTAAGGTAATCTACAACCATAATGGTGCTTTTTGCTAACTTTCAAATCCCTTTCGAGGTGTTTTATTAAAAAATATATAAATACAATGAGAAAAAAGATTTGGCAGACCGTTGCTACTTCTTAAAGATCACCGGCACCAAATAATTGAAAACAATTTGCATATCTACCTCTTAAAGATCGGAGAAAACTGCTCTATTTTAGTTTGGTTCGAAAAAAACAAAAGAAAAGAGACAATCTGCAATAGATGTCAGCCTGGTCCTGGACTCAAACCAGCTTAATCAAACTGTACGCTATACGCTGAGACGAACCAAACGTGGCGGTTGCTAGTCAGTTTTTAATTTCGGATTTCAGATAAACCTCCACTTCGAATTTCGCTCATTTTTGGATAATACCTCTCTCTGTTTACATTAATAGGATATATTGAGCTTACTTGTGAAACATCGAAAATGAGGGCCGCTAGAGGAATTTTTAAATTTTAACTTCAGGTGAACTCCTACATCTAATGGTTTCAGAGGGTTCAATTATGAATCTAAATCATCCAGGGACCATCAAATATTCACAAAAAATCATCAACATCTTTTAGGAGGAGTTCAGAGACATACACACGTTCATAAAAATTATATGTGTGTGTGTGTGTGTGTAACTTTTTTTATAGGTTTTATTAAACACAATGTGTACATTTTGAAATTTCACCATTCTTTTGTAATTGTGATGAGAGGCTGAGTTCTGCTTTTGCATTTCATTAGGTGGTACTTGGAGCATGGCTAGTACATCAGCAGTCCTCCTTGGGGTCGTGGTATGGCGGATTCTGGCATATCTTCCCGTGGAAACCATGCGCGGCGAAGCATGTGTATAGGTGACGAAGTTGGAAGTTCGGGACCTTTCCACACATTAGTTTTCATTGTTTCTGTTTACATTATTTCCCTCGGCATTGCAATGGCTTTGTTTTGTCTCTCTTTGATGGCGTCTTTATATGCCTGGGTTTCTGGTAGATTGAAGCGGAGCTTCATGTCCTCAATGAAGTATGATTCATGTGCTATTATGTAGGCGTAGCTGTGCGTTTTTGTTTTCAGTATCTAACTAACTCACTGGCACTATAAAACCCGTAGGTTCATGGCCGCGCGGACATAAGTTCTCCATACATTACTATCCTGAGCCAATGTTTTCCAATTATCCGCTGTATAATCCACTTCCCTCAAATCATAGATAATGTTATTCTCCCACCTCATTCTTGGTCTACCAACTGGGCGTTTTCCCTCTGGTTTTCCTACAAGAAGCTTCCATGCACGTCTTTCAATCCCCATTCGTGCCACATGTCCTGGCCATCGCAGTCTACGAGACTTATCCGTTCTCATTATATCTGGCTTCCTATAAAGACCATGTAATTCACTGTTACGCAGTCTTCTCCGTTCACCTGTCTGTTCATCTCTCTTTGGTCCAAAAACTTTCCTAAGAACTTTATTCTCAAATACTCGTAATCTTCATTTTCAGAATTTAAAGATTAAAAAAAGTTTGATGATAACAACCTCAATAGGTACAAACTAATTAATTCATTCACTCTATCGAACCCGTAGGTTCATGGCCGAGAGGACATGAGCCCTCCATACATCTCCATCCTGAACTAATGTTTTTCAATCATCCCTGTATAATCTAATCCTCTCAAATCATGGTTAATGTTATTCTCCCATCTCATTCTTCGTCTACAAAATGGGCGTTTTCCTACATTCGTACCACATGTACAGCCCATCGCAGTCTAAGAAACTTAACTTTTATTGCATCTGGTTTCCTATAAAGATCACGTAACACAGTGTTATTTAGTCATCTCCATTCGCCTGTCTGTTCATCTCTCTTTTATCCAAAAATGTATTTGGAATTTGCTAATATACAACATTAAAAGAAAAAAAGTGATCCACAACAGACCCGGAGGCCCTTGGGGTAGTAGGAGGTTAAGGCTCCCACTTTTTCTAGACAATCGGCACTTTATGTCAGCCGGGTTGTCAGCCCTGCGTGACGGCCGCCTTTACCCCCAGAACAAGCGTCTGGTACTCATTTCCTTTAGAGGTTGAGTCGACCCCAGGGCCATAGTGCCGCCAGAGGATTTGGGTCAGTTTAAAAATCCTGACCCCAACGGGACTTGAACCCTCGACCCTCCGGCTTGTAGCTCAGTGCCTTAACCACTACGCTACGGCGTGCCCCCAATATACAACATTTACACTATACAATTCCGAAGTTGAATATATTGTGTATGAATGTGAAATAGAGAAAAGGTCACCGCTAACCAGTAGTTAATCTGTTCATTAGACACAATATAGTTTATTTGGTTGACCCATTTTAATAATTTCATAGTCTGGTGCAGGGATGGCTATACTGACATTCCATGCAGCTAATAGAAAATTATGACCAACATTATTATTAGTTGAGTGCGCTTTACTGACCACCAATACAGTTTGTATTTAACTGCTATCTCTTTTAGATAACACACCGTAAATATACATACAGAATGGAATTACTTATACATTTGCGATATTTCTTTTTGGGTAAATAGGCATATAATTGAAATGTACAAAATGAATGTGTGTAGGCTCATACAGAAATTAAAATAAATCCTAAATTAATTTATCTGTCTACTATAGATAGATCATGGTTGATTAACGTCTTTGACATCGTCCGATTCCTAATAGCCAATTTTGTCGGTCCATCCAATCTCCTGGTTGTAGATGTTTCTCCTTCATGTATAAACATATTCCCTGACTCCAGGAGGTTTTAGGTCTTCCTCTGCCTCGTCTTCCCTCAGGTTTCCATTCCAAAACAGATTTTGGTAGTCGATCCTCTTCCATTCGCTGGACATGTCCGTACCATCTTAATTGCTGAGTTTTAATATAATCTAAAATAGTGTCTTCAATCTTCATTTTCTTCCTTATAACTGAGTTCCTAATTTTTTCTCTTCTTGAAATTCTTGCTGCCCTTCGTATAAAATCCATTTCCGTTGCCAAAATATACTTATTTGTTTTTGTTGTTAATGACCAAAGTTGTGCTCCATAAGTAATGATGCTTTTAACAATTGTATGATATATATTCATTTTATTTTCATTACTTATATTTTTATCCAGTCCCGCGCCGTAGCCGAGCGGTTAAGGTAGGAAGCCTTGGCGCAGAGCTACGGGACTTGCGCTGGTTCGAGTCTCCATGGGGGAAGAAATTTTCTCGTGGTATTTCGGCCAGTATGGGACCGGTGCCCACCCAGCATCATGAGGCAATTGGGTAGCTACAATAAGTAGCGGCTCCAGGTTGAGGAACCAGCTATAACGGCTGGAGGACTCGACATGCTAACCACATGTCACCCCTACACTGGCTGTTGATCATCTACCTCTGTGATTGACACATGTGGATGTGAAGGGCCAACAGCCGGCTGGTAAAAGGGCAACCGCTGAAAAGTGGAAAGACCCTCAATCGGATATTTTTATCCCACAATATTCCATTGAGGCAACTATATATTTTTATACACTTGAAGCAAGTTGTTTACAATATTTCTGGCATTTTCTCTTAGCATTAGCGGAATTCTAACCCACTTCAGATGTTGGGGTGTCTGGAAGCGGAGTTAAGATATCCTTATGATATGGGTGATACGAAATCGAACACAGACTTGATATTGTTCATGAGACTAAATTTGCACATATAGAGGTGTTTTAATGTGTGGCAATGAAAATTCTTTGAGTTTCTGTTTCGTTTAATACCGGCCTCATTTCATAATTCCGCATACTTTGTTAGTTATGGTTAATTAAAATGTGGGACGTTTGAATGGGACACCCTGTACAATGGATATGGACAGTTAATTAAAAATGTGGGGAATTTTGAAGAAGTAGCTGAATTCAAACACCTAAAAATGATAATTACAAATAGGAATGTAATGCACACACAAATTAAACATAAGCTCAATTCAGTTATTCTGCCAGTTATATTATATGGATGCGAAACATGGACTCTTATTTTAAAGGAGGAAAGGTAGTAAGTCATAAAAAGAAAAATGTTATAGGGGAAGCAAAACACAATTTCCCAACATTAATTTTAATATAATTTTGACACTACTATACAAGAAATTATATTTGTAAAATAGTTACAAAATATCCGTATTACCTTTACAAAATATATTTAAATTTAAAAGTATCAAAATTGTTTTCTGCTTCTCCTGTAAAATGTTTATTTTTATGACTTACTACATTTCCCATGTCAACGTCTCAATTATAAATCACCAGGAGAGTTTTTAACTTATTCTTAAGTTAAATTCCAGATCATGGACGATCAAAGGAATAATTCCCCTTACGGAAAACATATTTTGGCCAATGGAACCTAGAACCATGAAATGTATTAAGAAGCCTTGAACAAAAGATTATGATGTTGCCCTTAAACATAATTTCTATTAACTAACTACGCACTGATACTTTCGAACCCGCAGGTTCATGGCCGCGCAGACTTAAGATCATCATACATCCCTATCCTGAGCCAATGTTTTAAAATCATCTCCTGTATAATCCGCCTCCCTCAAATCATGGTTAATATTATTTTCCCATCTCATTCTTGGTCTACCAATTAAGTGTTTTCCCTCTGGTTTTCCTTCAAGAAGCTTCCATGCTCCTCTTTCATTCCCCATTCGTGCAACATGCCCATCGCAATCTACGAGAATTAATTCTTCTTATCATATCTCGTTTCCTATAGAGATCAAGTAGTTCACTGTTATGTAGTCTTCTTCATTCGCATGTCTGTTCACCTCTCTTGTTCAAAAAAAAAATCTAAGAACTTTATTCTCAGATACTCGTAATATTTTCTCATCCTTTAAAATAAGAGTCCATGTTTCGCATCCATATAGCACAACTGGCAGAATAACTGAATTGAGCCTATGTTTAATTTATGTGTGCATTACATTCCTATTTGTAATTATCGTTCCTATGTATTTGAATTCAGCTACTTCTTCAAGGTCAAAGTTTCCCACATTTTAAATTAACTGTCCATTTCCATTATACAGGGTGTCCCATTCAAACCTCCCACATTTTAATTAATCACAACTAACAAAGTATGCGGAATTATGAAATGAGGCCGGTATTAAACGAAACAGAAATTCGAAGAATTTTCATTGCCACACACTAAAACACCTCTATATGTGTACAATTAGTAGCACGAACAATATCAAGTCTGTATTGGATTTCGTGTCACGTTCTGTCCAACATGTCCCTTGGTACTGTTGCAATTGTGTCAAGGATACGGGTTCGTAAATCTTCTTGTATTGGAGTCGCAAACACACGGTCTTTTACATACCCCCAGAGGAAGAAGTCCAGTGGAGTTATGTCTGGCGAACGTGGTTTTATGTCATTATTGTCCAACATGCGACAGATGAATTAACTGCAATAATGAAAATAAAAATTCTTTGAGTTTCTCTATATTTTAATACCAACCTCATTTCATAATTCCGCATACTTTGAGAGTTATGATTAATTAAAATGTGGGAGGTTTGAATGGGACACGGTGTATAATGCATTTCTATGTCTGAATAAGTATTTAGTTTTATTGACATGAATTTATATTAATTTATAATTATTCTGTCCGATTTATTTACAGATATTATAGGCCTAATCAGTCCTACCACAGGCGTTGGTTTCAAATTAAAAAAATGAACGTTAAACAACGAATAAACAATTATGTTTAATATTCAGCATCAATTTTGTTTTATTTCTTCGTATGATTATCATAAGTAATGCCACGAGTGATTTCCAAATTATCGATAAATTCATGGCTCACGAAGTGAGGAGTGAATTTATCAAGAGAATTTGGAAATCAAGAGTGGCATTTGTTAGGACTATTTAACGAATAAAATTAAGCTGTTTACTCATAAATCATGGGGCACGCCGTAGCGTAGTGGTTAAGGCACTGCGCTACAAGCCGGAAGGTCGAGGGTTCAAGTCCCGGCGGGGTCAGGATTTTTAAACTGGCCCCAACCTTCTGGCGGCACTATGACCCTGGGGTCGACTCAGCCTCTAACGGAAATGAGTACCAGACGCTTGTTCTGGGGTAAAGGCGGCCGTCACGCAGGGCTGACAACCCGGCTGACATCAAGTGCCGATTGTCCAGAAAAAGTGGGAGCCTTAACCTCCCACTACCCCAAGGGTCTCCTGAGGCCTGTAGTGGGAATACTTTACTTTACTTTACTCATAAATCATTGTTTAACTATACTTACTTACTTACTCACTGGCACTATCGAACCCGTAGGTTCATGGCCGCGCGGACATAAGCTCTCCATACATCCCTATCCTGAGTTAATGCTTTCCAATCATTCCCTGTATAATCTACTTCCCTCAAATCATAGTTAATGTTGTTCTCCCACCTCATTCTTGGTCTACCAACTGGGCGTCTTCCCTCTGGCTTTCCTACAAGAAGCTTCCATGCACGTCTTTCACACCCCATACGCGCAACATGTCCTGCCCATCGCAGTCTACGAGACTCAACTGCTCTTATTATATCTGGCTTCTTAATAAGACCATGTAGTTCATTGTTATGTAGTCTTCTCCATTCACCTGTCTGTTCATCTCTCTTTGGTCCAAAAATCTTCCTAAGAACTTTATTCTCAAATACTTGCAATCTCCTTTCCTCCCTTAACATTGTTTAACTATAGACATTTTAAAAATATTTATGTATTTAATGTAAATGGCGATGTTTGAAAACAAAACAGAAATGTGAGGTTATGTTCATTCACTGCAACTAGATCATATTATTTATTGCCAAATAGGATCGCACTATTGTAAGAATGTATCCAAGTGGAGAAATAATGAAACACATCAAACTATGTATCATAATCAACATTACGGGTTATTCATTTATTTTTTTAGCAAACAACTCAGTAAAATCAAGGAATCTGTTCATTATTTGCTATATTCAATGTATTTGTTTGAGAAAAATAATGTTCTGTTCAGAACATTAAAAAGGAGGAGCTTTCTTTATCACTAAAGCAGGAGCTGATAAAGAGAAATCGATAAAGAGCGAGGTGAAACACGACTGTCATTGGTTGAAAACAAAATTCATTGAAACGTGATTGCTCATTGACTAGCATTTGTGGCATGAGTTAAATAGTCTGAATAATTTGGTTTTCCTCTTGTAAATGATATTCTAAACACATTAGAGATATAATAAGATATCAAACGAAACTGTATAAAATTGTACGTTAGCAATGTTTCTATATCTTGCAAGTTATATCTTAATTGATAAAAATTGCCTTTCTACTGCTAACAAGTGTTAAATAGTTCTGAGAGCCACTCGCTAAACACCTACCATAGTGTTTATTGACAGCAATTATAGATTAGGCGTAACTAGAAACAATTTTAATCTTTCGATATATGCATTGCTGTGCATTAAAACCAACTATCATTTCAAACCACTTTACATGCATGAGATATTGTGTATATAAAATAAAAAAACCAAGGATACTTCAAGACATTTCAGAAGTGCAAATAGTAATATAATTACAGAAGTAATATGTAATACGTGTAACAATTTTTAATTGTGATGTACACCTACACCAGCTAATTAAAGGACGCAGGTTATAAACAACAACAACAACAACAACAATAATAATAATAATAATAATAATAATAATAATAATAATAAATCATCATCATCATCATCATCATAGTACATTCACGAATTTAGGCCATTTGTTGACCTGTTTCGGCCTCAAGAGAAACACCATCCAGAAGTCTTTTGAGTGGACGTCCTGGTCTTTTTCTTCCTGCAGGTTCATATCTTAACATTTGTTTGGGTATTCTGTGATCTTCCATTCGATGAACATGTTGCATCCATCTTGACTTATAATCAGAAATTTTGTTTTCTAAAGATTCCATGTGTAATTCTTCTAAGATGTCTTCATTTTTTTTTGTGATCTAGTAGTGTGTATCCTGCAGTCCTCCGAAGATATCTCATTTCAGCAGATGTAAGTCTCTGTATATCCTTCTGTTTCAACGTCCATACTAATAATAATAATAATAATAATAATAATAATAATAATAATAATTAATAATAATAATAATACGAGTAATAATAATACGAATAATAATAATGACTTTATTTTAACTGGGAGAGTTAACAGCTTAAGGCCTTATCTATCACTCAACGAAATAAAAAAAATAAAAAATATAGTCATATATCTAAATCACAATAAACATAAATTATTACATGGTATAACTACAATATAATTTTAATCTACAATATGTGTTGATTTACTCTAGATTTAACTAATAAAAAATAAAAGGTTCATCATCATCATTAATTTATCTGTAAATAATTTATAATCGTTAATATAATAAATATTATAATTAACCGTGGTGAAATGGAAGATAGGACCTTATCTTATTAGTAGTTTTTTAACTTTCTTTGTATTTCTATATTAAAACATTTTATTTTTGACGACGACCACAGCAAAAATAAAAGGTTTTAATATAGAAATACAAAGAAAGTTAAAAAACTACTAATAAGATAAGGCCCTATCTTCCATTTCACCACGGTTAATTATAATAATTATTATATTAACGATTATAAATTATTTTACAGATAATTAATAAAAACCGATCACATAATAAGGCCTACACAATTATACAGATGGATAAAGGAAGTACAAAATATAATATAAAATAATGTAAGTGTAATATAATAATATAATATAATATAATATAAAATAATATATATAATATAATATAATATAATATAATTATAATATATATCATTAATATAATATAATCTAATATAATATAATATAATATGTATAATAATCTTTAATGTAATATGATATAATATAATATAATATCATAAATATAATAGAATCTATATATAATATAATATAATATAATATAATATAATATAATATAATATAATATAATATAATATAATATAATATAATATATAAAAAAAAAAAAACAAAATAAGAATAATATAATATAATATCATATTAATATATATCTATACTCTATATAATGTAATTAAATAATATAATATAATGGGGCAACGCCGTAGCGTAGTGGTTAAGGCACTGCGCTACAAGCCAGAAGGTCGAGGGTTCGAGTCCCGGTGGGGTCAGGATTTTTAAACTGACCCAAACCTTCTGGCGGCACTATGGCCCTGGGGTCGACTCAGCCTCTAACTGAAATGAGTACCAGACGCTTGTTCTAGGGTAAAGGCGGCCGTCACGCAGGGCTGACAACCCGGCTGACATCAAGTGCCGATTGTCAAGAAAAAGTGGGAGCCTTAACCTCCTACTACCCCAAGGGCCTCCTGAGGCCTGTAGTGGGATCACTTTACCTTTATAATATAATATAATATAATATAATATCCATCCATAGTAATTCTGCCCGAAGGCAGGTCCTTCACTGCAATCATAGCACTTTCATGCTATGCTTGCAGCTTTACTAGGGACTTGTAGGTGTGGTAGCTTCCCGTTGCTTTCCACACCGGTGAAGGATGATGATGATGATGGTGATAAGGATGATGATGATGGGCATATGATTTCGGGAACCGTTTGGGCCTTAAAGTTTTCCTGACATTTGTCTTACAGGTGAGGAAAAACCCCGATAAAACCTCACCCAGAAAAACCGACCGGGGATCGAACCCGGGCCCGCTGCGTGACAAGGCAGCACGCTACCTCGAGACCACAGCGGTGGATAATATAATAATATAATATAATAACATATAATATAATATAATATAATATAATATAATATAATATAATATAATATAATATAATATAATAATAATATAATATAATATAATATAATATAATATAATATAATATAATCTATATATAATAATATAATATAATATAATATAATATAATATAATATAATATAATAATAATAATAATAATATATTAATAACCAGTAACTTGATTCAATTTTTATTTGCAGCAACTGTAGATATATCTTCTTATTTAAAAACGAACGAGTTGTCCAGTTGATGACGTAGGGAAGAAACATTGAACAGTTGTGTGGTATTTGAGGCAACAGGTAAATATGTTGCTTATAAAGCATATTCCATTCACAGCTTGGGGCAAGGGCAGTGTAAGGGGAGACAGATAATGAATGCTGTGTTCTTGTTAATTAAGAATAAAACCGCAGTAGCTCAGAAAATAACGTCCTTCAGAAGACATATCCAAGTTTTGCAATATACATACCTGTACCTAGGAACTAAATACATATTTGTTTAGATCTACATTCAATTAATGCATATAATTTCGTGCTGCCTTCAGTGAAAACCGAAGAAATGAGTTATTAAGATTATTCTCAAGAAAATATTTTTGTTACATGACCATCCCCGTGGGCTAGTAGTCAGGGTTTATGTCTACTGGTCATGAGGCCCCGGGTTCAATTCCCGGTTAAACAAATCAATTTTTGTTTAATGGGAATTATTCCTTGATCCTCCATGGTCTGGAATTTAGGTTACGTTTAGGATATGGACTCTCCTGGTGCTTCATTATCATTTATCACCCATAATATCTTCGGGGTAATGTAACTCCGTCTTCCAGGTGCCCCAACCTAAGATATGGATTACAATTCTGCCAGGCGAGAAAGCTAGAAATGCACAAAAGGCAACCTGGCGGGGGGGGAAACATTGTTATATATTTCCTCATCGATCCTATCTAGGAATCCTAGATGTCTTGGGTGTATTATCAATCAATATGGAGTAATGTAATAGTGTAACACTAAGAAATAGGGACTGGAAGCACAACATCAATAAAACTAAATATATGGTCACACTTAAAAATGCATTATACATGTATATATAGAGACTTAAAAAAAAAAGCATACGATTCACTTAATGGGAGAAAGAGTATCTTGCCGGAGTTCAGAATTCCCAAAAAGTTAGTTTGACATATTCGAATATGTCTAAATGGCACAAAGAGTAGGGTGTATGTAGGTATACATTTATCAGATATTTCGTAACTCACAATAATTGCAATATCCCCTCTAGTATTCAATTTTGTATTGGAACATTCTATCAAATATTTAGAGGATGGAGAAGGTCTACAATTCAATGATATTAATAAACTGTTAGTTTGTGCCGATGATATAGTACTATTAGGCGATAGCATGGAGGTACTAAGGGCCAACACTCACACTCTATTGAGTAACACTAAGAAATTGGGACTGGAAGTAAACATCAATAAAACTAAATATATGATCACACCTGTAAGTACATTATATAATGGGAATGTGCAGCTAATGACAAATGAGGGAAATTACGAAGAAATAGCTGAATTCAAATACCTGGGAACAATAATTGCAGACAGGAATGAGATGTACAAAGAAATTAAACTTAGGTTTATTTCTGTTATGTATTGCAGAGACTCTTGGCGCTCATACTTCTCTAAAAAATATTAAACTGAAAAGAAAACTGTTATTCTCCCATTTATATTATATGGATGCGAAACATGGACTCTTACTTTAATGGAGGAAAGAAGATTACGAGTATTTGAGAATAAAGTTGTTAGAAAATCTTTTGGACCAAAGAGAGATGAATAGACAGGCGAATGGAGAAGACAGCACAACAGTGAGCTACACGATCTTTATAGGAAACCAAACATAATAACACTGTTGAACATGATTTTTGTCTCATGAGTATCAATAGTTGTACTTAATGAAGTTTTTTATCGTGTTTTCAAATATGTATTCGGAATTTCTACATCACCCACAGTTTTCTTATTTCAATTTTAATTAATGGATTTAAATAGTTATTTTTTAATAAGGGTTTTTTTCGTCCATTTGTCCATTGTAAAATAAAACCAAATGAGCTAATTCAAATGGTTTTCAGCTATGGAAAAGAGATATCAAGGTAAATGGAATGGTAATATGCTCGCCGATTATTGTTGGACCATCAAGAGGGATGCTCCACAGGCGAAATATAGCAGAAAATCGTCATTTACTACTTTCTAGGTGAGTCCGAATGATTGAATATTGTGTAGTTACGAATGTAGAAAATATTAAAGTGTTTGAAATTAAAAAAAAAAAAATATCCTGTCTCTCGGAAACCTTGTGTGATGGAGAAAAATCGATATCATATTTGAATTCAGGAGAAAAAATACTATCAGAATCACATTTTTTTTTTCTGAGACAAAAAAAGATCTTTTTGTTGCTCAGTGTAACTCTTAAGTCTCGTAGACTGCGGTGGGCGGGACATGTGGCACGAATAATGCGTGAAACAGGGGCACGAAAACTCCTTAGACCTATAGGAAAACCACTAGGAAATCGCCCAGGTATGCCAATAATGAGGTGGGAGAATAGCATTGACAATGATTTAAGGAAAATAGGATGTAGAGAGGATCATTGGAAAACATTAGCTCAAGAAGGGTTTAATGGAGAACATAAATCCGTGTAACCATGAACCCCCCGGATTCAAGAGTTAGTTAATGTGGAGTGAAAGCAGTTGCAATGGAGTAAGGTGGAGAAATTTATGTCAGCTTTATGTTTTAAGATGTTAATTATATAATTTTTTTACCTGGTAAGTCAGTCTTCCTCAACTAAGTTATTAAATTTTTTCAAGTTATTCTAATATGGAGGCCTTTC
This sequence comes from Diploptera punctata, assembly GCA_030220185.1. Classification (NCBI taxonomy): domain Eukaryota; kingdom Metazoa; phylum Arthropoda; class Insecta; order Blattodea; family Blaberidae; genus Diploptera; species Diploptera punctata. Next base: position 421,607 of record JASPKZ010009820.1, read on the forward strand.
GAAAACAATGTTTCATCTTCTGCGTTTTAACTGGAACTGGAACTGATGACTGATGGTGTTGCTTTATGTTTCTCGGAAAAATAAAAGCAATATCATAACAATGGTTTTAAAATACCCTTGGGACCTAAAATAACTTGTATATTTGTATGGAACAACAGTTACAATAAACTTTTTACCAACAATTTCGTACACAGAGAGTATAATATAGGTCTATGGTAAATGGCTGTCGTAGAGTGGGATTTGGCTCTTCAGGCGACAGTTGAACATCAGTCGGTAAAATCTATTAACATCGCCACAATGGCAAACATGAAAGGGTATAAAATAGGGGGGGGAGAGGGGGATTCTAGGCCACCAACATAAATTCAAATAAAAAACGGAAATCACACAATTTACTGTTACAGTATGTGAATAACTAAGTTGTTTTTTTTTCCCAAAAATTATATGAGAAATGCCTTAAAATGAAGTAAGAAGTTAAGCTCAAAGTAACCTAAAATCAGCATATATGTAATGTGAAATATGTATTAGTCATTGCTTAGACAGTGTAGCCAACTTATCACAAAAGCCCGCTAATAAACAAGTGAACGCTAAACTAATCTCATGTAATAACTCGCCCATTTTTTTACCCTAATTTGCCCAAACTAACACTAATTTGCCCATTTTCTCACCCTACCCAATTTCCTCAAGAAGGTGTATAGGTACCAGCTGAATACTGGCCGATATTACGTGGTTAAATTTCTACTAAAATGAAAATTTATAAGAGCATAATACAGAATATTTTGTCATATGGAAGTGAAACTTGGTCTTTGACAGAATTACAAAAGAATAACATTATAACAGTTGAATTTGATTATTTTAGAAGAAGCCTCCAAAAAACAAGACAGGATAAAATAATAAATGAATTCCTTTGGAGAAAAATAAATGTCACCACATCTGTTGTTAAGAGGATTGAAAATCAAACGCTTAAATGGTATGGCAATGTACAAAGAATGGGAAATGAAAGATGGTAAAAAAATATATACCAATGGTCACTCCCTGGAAGAAATAAACGTGGCAGATCAAGATGAAAATGGAAAACCTAAATCAGAACCATAATGGATTATAGGAATTTGGAAGAGGGAGATTGGAATGATAGAGATAAATGGAAACTGAATATGGCAAACCTATAAGTGGGAGAAAGCCGAAGAAGAAGAAGAAGAAGGAGAAGAAATTCTATCCCCCCAAGAATACTCGAACCAGCACACATACATACATACATCAGTTTTGAATGAAGGCTTGATTTCTTAGAACGCTTGTATGAGGCGCGGGGCAATAATAATAATAATAATAGTAATAATAATAATAATAATAATAATAGTAATAATAATAATAATAGTAATAATAATAATAACTGAATGTGTTTTAGGCTGAAGTTTCAATGGGTCTCAATTTTGGTGTAAAATGTATTTTAAAATGAATAATTATTTCACGATCCTTGGCCAACATTTCCCGTTATACAATAATCTTTCATTTCCCGTTCAAGTTCTCTGACCTGGCTTTATCAAACCACATGCCAATAATCGTCAGAATATCAGGTTTGAATTTATGACCGCACCAAAAAAAGTAGTAGATACCAAACCTTAATTCTTTAATAATCATATTATTAGCATAATTATTCATTGGAATAAATACCTTTACTTAGCAATTCGTACCTCTGCTAAGGTATAAATTAGGGAGATTTTAGCATAGACATCAAATAATGTATTCTTTAAAGAAACAAATAAATGGATAGCTGTAGGAGACGACGATTAGCAGTCTTATCGAGCGAAATAACTTAGACTTCAGCAATGTTTTTCACGGTTCGACAATATGTGACATCAGTGCATTAAAACCACTTTCATCAACTGCCAGTACAAACAGATCACGTAAACATTGTGAATTGTGTCCTTACAATTAAAACATACACCAGTGAATTATTTCGTTTATTTATTCGTTTATTTATTTTGTAAAATTTGTTTTCAAACTCGTAGTTACATGACTGTAGTCTAATCCGACACAAGGAACTTCTGCATTAGACCTATTATTTACCAAGTGTTCTTGTTGTAAAGAGAGTGAGAGAATATGCAGTATAAACAATGCCTAACTACAAATGGAGTATAACGCATTACTCGCTTTCTTTATTAAATGCTAGCTGTTAACCCGGCGTTGCCCGGGTATATATTTATCCCGATCTTGTTGGCACCAATGAATTTAGTGACTCTGAAAACTATGCGTTCGACACTATTCTCGGTCAATTTGGACATTTTTTCATCCCTTCTCTTATTTTTTCCATTTTTCCTCACATCTCACTGGCCAGATTTTTCCTCCTTATTTTTAACAAACTTAATAAATTTAATTAAATCCACCCATCCATAGTAATTCTGCCCGAGGGCAGGTCTTTCCCTGCAATCATAGCATTTTCATGCTATGCTTTGCAGCTTTACTAGGGAATTATAGATGCGGCAGCTTCCCGTTGCTTTCCACACCGTTAAGGATGATGGTGATGATAATGATAAGGATGATTATGATAGCCAGATGATTTTCGGGGACCGTTGGGAACTGAGCTTCCTGACATTTGTCTTACAGGTGAGGAAAAAACCGCGAAAAGAACAACACACAGGAGCCTGTTCCGAAAGGGAATCGAATCCGGGCCCGCTGCGTGACAAGGCAGCACGCTACCTCGAAACCACAGCGGTGGACATTTTAATTACATATGTGTCACAATTAAGAGAATGTTGAAAATACAAGAAAGAAAACTAAACTAAAATTTTATAAAGCAATGGCAGTTCCCATATTATTGTATGATAGTGAGTTTTGGGGTTTGACTAAAAGAGAAGAGAAGATCATAGAAGCAGCTGAAATGAGAGTTCTTAGAAGTGTAGCTGGATGGAAACTTCTAGATAAAAGAAGAAATGAAGATATTAGAAATGAGCTAAATATTTTTAAACTTTTAGATAAAATAAAACAATCCAGAGAAAAACTGAAAAGAACATGTACAAAGAATGTAAGATGAACGCATACCAAAAATTATATTTAATTACAAACCAGAAGGAGACAGGAATGTTGGTAGATGGAAAATAGAGATGGATTCAACTTTTTGAATGAGAATTTATATGAGACCGGAACAAGCCACATGGGCTTAATCCGTGTGTGATGATGATGTCTGAGCGTCGCAGTCGAACAGTCTAAGGAAAAAATATGTTTGAGAGCTATGGTACTTGCGCCGAGTCAAGTTCTCATAAAGTGAAGAAAAATTTCAAATGTAATTTCGGTCACCTGTGCCCGCCCAGTATCACGAGGGATTTGTGTAGCTACAATAAGTATGAAATAAAATAAAAGAGTAGGTACCTGGCAGGTGTTGTCCTCAAAGCATACCCTTCAACTGAAGCCGGTTTCTGAAAGATCTACAGGTTCAAAATATTTTAACCTAGTTGAAGACGACGGTACCTGCTAACTACCCAAATTTCTCACGATGTTGGGTGGGTACCGGTCCCATACTAGCCGAAAATACTTGAGAAAATGTCTTCTCTCAAGGGGTTAACTAGCGCACGTCAGCATTGCCTAAAACCACTCGGCTCAGTACTAGGCAAATGGGACATAACTTTGATTCATTTTATTTTTGTGGGATAAGCCTACACCTTTTATACTCCACTTAATAGGCTTATTAATATATAGGCCTAACTATGTTCTATGTATTTTTATTATTCCCCTATATTTTGGCGGCTCGTTGGTTAAAGTTACACTCTACAAAACACATGGTTTGAGACCTTGTAGGATCAAGATTTTTAAACTGTCCTAAACCTTCTGGCAGGACCATGACTATGGGATCGATTCAGTTTCTAACGGAAATGAGTACCAGACATTTGTTCTGGAAGTAAATGTAGCCGTTACTCAGGGCTTACAACTCGGCTGACATCTCGTGCCAATTTTCCACAAACGTGGTAGCCCTAGCCTCATAATACCCAAAGGCCTGTCGTGGGATCACTTCACTTTTTTTTATTTTCATTACCAAACCAATAATTTAATCTAGATCTAGATTATTATTATTATTATTATATTATTATTATTATTATTATTATTATTACTGTTGTTATATTAACTGTAGTCAACATTTATAATTTAATTCTTTTTTTTATCTTCATCAATTTTATATCATTTACAAGATGATCATCTCATTTTTTTTAATCGTCCCATATATTTAGAGGTTAATGACTTCCATTTGTAGATCTTTTTTACTATATTTTCATCATCCATTCTATATATGTGTCCAATCCAGCTTAATCTATGTGCTTTAATGAAGTTAATTATATTTCTGTTTTTTATAATTCTATTTATTTCTTCATTTGCTCGAATTCTCCATGACCCATCCATATTCTTTACTGCTCAAACATATTTTTCTTATTACTTTCCTTTCAAAGACTAAATGTTTTTGCTTTCTGCTCCTTCAAGTCTTCTAGTTTCACGAGAATAGGTTATACAAAGAACTTACATTATGATATTTATATTCCAGGTTTAATAAAAGATAATTTAATAAATTAATGGTGTTTAATCAAGTTTAGTTTTAAAATATATTCTTTTTTAATTTTCAATCTTTGCATTTTTAATATAGGCCTTCTTCTACTACATGAGATTAGGCCTTTTGATCTGTTTTCACATCAAGTGGGATTTAATGAATCTTCCCATCTAGTAAATGGGCGTCCAACACTTCTATGTCCTATTGATTTCTACTTTAATAACAGCTGGGGATTCTATCTGTAGGCATTATTTTAACATGTTCATATCAGTTGTTTCTCTTCTTCTTCTTCTTCACGGTTTAGGCTTATTTACTAGCCCGTTCCGGCTCGAAGTTGCTGCTCCCTCCATCTTTTCCTTGTTCTTCCCAAACTTCTTCTTCCTCGTGGTGAATAATTGTGTGCTGCTTTTGATATTCTATTCTCAGTCATCCTTGCCAAGTGTTCTTTCCAGTTTGTTCTGTATTTCTCTATTGTTGTGTTTAATTCATCTACTTTTAGTTGTCTTATTTCTGAGTTATGTTTTTTGTCTGTTTCTCATATTGTCAATTCTGTTTGTTGAATTACAAATATTAAAGTTTTTCTGTCCAGAATTGAATGCGGAAATTTTATTGAAGGAATTACTAATAAAAATAAAATATCTAAGCACCGCCCTCACGCTTGTCTTATTTTTTATGACCTAGTATAAGATTTGATATCTTGCTTTACATGAATGTCAGTATGTAAGGTCGGGAATTTTTACATTATGTTAATTTAATAAAAAATACAGTTAGCACTGACGGGAGATTAAAATCTCTGCAGTTTTTCCTTGCTGTCATGTTATCCTGACGGCTACCATGACTTTACTGTATCTTATGTTATCTACTCATGTTAGACTTTTAAATATATCATGTTTATTGATCACTTTAGTCTGCTGATATGGAGGAGAATACAACTTTTTTCACTATCCTCAACGTAAACAAGCTACACATGAAAATGTTGCTGTCTGCAAAAGCCGGAACAGGATCGACATGTTTTCCAATTACGCCCCAATATATTTAGTAGCAAAAGTATTTCGTTAGAATGGAAAAATCCAATGGACAAGTTGTTCGGGAGGGGCTTCAAGCCGCGGGTCATATGGGAATAACCCTAGAAAAGTGTTGAATATAATGATTGAAAATAACAAAATGAAAATAAATGTTCTTCCCTTACTAATATTTTTATAGCCAAATAATGTTTTAAAGCTTTTGAATACTTTGAGGCTCCAATTACAATTGCAGATTCAGTTTATGGTTCAACATTCTTTAGCAGAAGGGCAATTTGGGTAACTAGAAGGAGAGGAAGAAGAAAGGCTGTAAGAGAAGGGCCTGTATTACCTAAAAGAGTTAATAATAAATGTCCTGCAATTATATTAGCTGCCAGTCGAACTGCTAAGGTTCCAGGTCGAATCATATTTCTGATTGTCTCATTCTTTATGAAAGGCACTTAGGTTAGAATTTCATAGAATGAAATTTTTATGAGAAATAAGACAAAACGTTGAAGGCATAATTATTAATCCTAAAACTGTTCTAGTTCAGTTTAGTGAAAGGTATTAGACTCTTGTTCAAGGGTCGAAAACTGAGAATAAATTTATCATTTTCAGTTTATTATTTTACCGAGTCTGAAGATTTTCAGGCTCGTAAAGAATTACGAGCCTGAATAAAAAGTCATGTGGAATCTTTACGAGCCTGAATAAAAAGTCATATGGAAAAATTTAACCTTGGTTGTCTATCAGATGTCTCATTGAGGCGATGTGCTAACCACATGTCACTCTTTGACATCTGTAGGTAAATAAAAACTCCATGTCGCGCCATGGGTCTAACAGCCGGCTGCTGGTCTCACATCCATATGTATTAATCACAGAGGTAGATGATCATCACAGTAGCCTCTGCCCGCTCCTGGAATTTCCTTCCTCAAGGTATCAGGGGTTGCCGCATATGCTACATTTTGATATGTTCTTATTATTTAAACATAACTCTTTCTGCAGTCTAGTACAGAGTGATTCAGAAATATGGCTATACGTTTGATCGCATTTTGTGATGAAAATATTATTATTAAAGGAAATATGTTATCATTGGAAAGGGAATCCTTCAAATTACAACAATAGAACAAAACAAAACAAATCACTGCTCACGTGCAGCTTGACGGGTTGATTTTTGTGGGCTAGCGTCGAACGCCTCCACAATTCTCTTCGTTGTTTCTGCATCCGTGCTAATGCGAGGCCTTCCAGGAGGTTTGAATTTTTGCATCCTTCCCGTTTCCAGCAGTCGTTTTCTCCACTTCCCCACAGTCGACGGCTGCAATGCTACGTTAAACTCACGTCTTGCCCGTCTTGCAGCCTCACGATCATTAGCATACGTTATTGCCCATGCAACAATTGTAATTTGTTGTTGCATATTCAACGCCATTTTGACTAATGACGTAAGTTCTACACTGTTTTGTTTTATTCCATTGTTGTAATTTGAATAATTGCATTTACAACAGTAATTTCCCATTTCCTGTAATGGTAATATTTTCATCACACAACGCGATCAAAGATATAGCCATATTTATGATTCACCCCGTAAATAAATTTATATGCAAGGATAAAAACTTTCAGGTGCGCGCTCTAATTTAACCACAAATGCGAAGAACATTTGAGCAGATGCTGCGAAAAAATGTTATACCCAGATACTCATATAGTATGTTACCCTTCAATAAATATATTTAAAAACTCGTTCAGTAATTTGATATTTTTTTTCTTACGTGTAGCCAGAGGAGACGGCAAACCATACGGGACAGGGAATAATAAATACAACTACCAAAAAAACTGGACAGCATTAGCCGTTACTTGCCTGATATAAAAATATAGTTTCCGTTCTAGATCAGAAGTTTGCGGGTTCGATACCTGCCAAAATATATTTTTTTCCATCAAGGAGAGAATGAAATAGCGTTTTTTTTTTCGGAGAAGTATTATAATCCAATTATTCTATAAAACATGTAGTCAATATATCCAATTCACCAATTAAAAGAGTCAACGTGTTTCAACAGCGAAGCTGTCATTTTCAAGACTATTATTATTATTATTATTATGCATCACTCCAGGGATTAGGCAATTGCCCGTTCCGACTTCATAATGCATCAGCCCAACGTCTTCTAGGTCTTCCAACATCACGTCTTCCTCTTGCTTGATAATTTCTTGCTAACAATGGATATCTATCCTTACTCATTCCATCCATATGATCAATCCATTTCTGTCTGTAATTCGTGACCTTATCCAATAAAGGCTGTACTTTCAATTCTTCTCTTATATCCTCATTTCTTATTCTATCAAGTCTTGTACATCCCTTTACTTGTCTTAGGAACCTCATCTCCGCCGTCTGTATTCTATCCTTCTGTTTTTTTCATTGGTGCCCAAGTTTCATATCCATACAATATTGTGGGAACCGCCATAACATTATACATTATTATTATTATTTTATTTTTTATTGCGGATGAGCCCATGTAGGACTACGCAAAGTACTTAGAGGCGTTTCCTTTGAACCCAATTTTTTTTTCATTCTATTGTTACGAGCTTGTTTTCTATCATCTGTCCAAGTTGTTCCAGTTTTTTTCTTCGGTTTGTCCTCTTGGTAAACTTGCCACTTATTCACCCTAATTCTAAATATATTATTATTATTATTATTATTATTATTCCCAACTCCTTTCAAAAAACGTTAAGCTGAAAATATATAAAACTATTATTCTACCAGTTATATTATATGGATGCGAAACCTGGACTCTTACTTTAAGGGAGGAAAGGAGATTACGAGTATTTGAAAATAAAGTTCTTAGGAAAATTTTTGGATCAAAGAGAGATGAACAGACAGGTGAATGGAGAAGACTACATAACAATGAACTACATGGTCTTTATAGGAAGCCAGATATAATAAGAACAGTTAAGTCTCGTAGACTGCGATGGGCAGGACATGTTGCGCGTATGGGGAATGAAAGACGTGCGTGCAAACTTCTTGTAGGAAAGCCAGAGGGAAAACGCCCAGTTGGTAGACCAAGAATGAGGTGGGAGAACAACATTAACTATGATTTGAGGGAAGTAGATTATACAGGGAATGATTGGAAAGCATTAGCTCAGGATAGGGATGTATGGAGAGCTTATGTCAGCGCGGCCATGAACCTTCGGGTTCGATAGTGCCAGTGAGTTAGTTAGTTAGTTAGTTAGTTATTATTATTATTATTATGGAATAGTATGGGACAAACATATCTTCAAAGAAACAGAAAAAACTATTTTTAATACAATAATCAGAACCATTATTACCTATGGAGCTGATGTGTGGGCTTTAAATGCACAAATGAAAAAAAAAATACTCGCCACTGAAATAGACTACTGGAGACGTGCTGCAAGAATATCCAGGAAGGATAAAATCAGAAATTCATATATAAAAGAAAAAATGCAGGTACAATATTCAATATTAGATTTTATAAAGAAGAAACAATTAAATTGGTACGGACACATTAGAAGGATGGAAGAAGGAAGACTACCTAAGATAATCATGGATTGGGAACCACAGAGAAGGAAAAAGAAGGGTAGACCAAATATTACGTGGATTCAGGGAATCAATTAAACTAAGAGAGAATGGGAAATATATGAAGATATATGGATGAACAGACAAGAATGGAAAAAGTGTTGAAACAAATGTGTAGTTAACTGTGAACATGGGTACCGGAAAAATGTATATTCATTGCAAAAGCCGGAATAATAAAAAAATATTATTATTATTATTATTATTATTATTATTATTATTATTATTATTATTATTATTATTATTATTATTAGTCAATATTTAGTCTTGAAAATGACAGCTTCGCTGTTGAAACATGTCGACTCTCTTAATTTTTAATTGGTGAATTGGGTATATTGACTGTATATTTTGCGATTTTATTGCCAAAAAGTTCATTAGTTTATTAAATCAATTATTCTATGCTATAGAAATGCATGACATGTTGAAACAGTTTCACGTAATGCTACAAAAATCTAAGTTCCTATGTGTTGTGCTTAAACCTCTATTATTGCGATTATCCCCGCAGAAGAAAAGGACGATTTAAAACCCTATGAAATACAGAAATAACTAACTCACTGCCAATATGTAACACGGGAGGTTCATGGCCGCGCGGATATAAGATCTACATTAATCTATCCTAAGCTATTGTTTTTTATACATCGTCCCATATAATTTAACTGCCTCAAATCATAGTTAATGATATTTTCTTCCCTCTCATATCGGGCGCTTTCCCTCATGTTTTCCAACAATTTCCATGCCCCTATATCAATACCCGTACGTGTCACATGTCCTGCCCATCGCAGTCTATGAGACTCAACTGTTCCTATTATATCTGGTTTCCGCTAAAATCATGCAGCTCGCTTTATTGTGTTATTAGCTCTTAATGTTGGTATTGTTCAGTTTGGCCAAATAATCGTTTAGTAACAAATTTAGTTTGTCCTGGTGAGTGGAAGAGAAGGTCATAATTCCTGCAGGCTAAATAAGTATCAATACTAGTACAATTCATATCAAATTCCGTTGAAGTGGAGTCATGTGATGAAAGTTAAAAATTAAATTGTACCTGTTGGTCGGCGCCATAGGACGACAGTTAATTTTATATACAATATTTTAACAAAGTTGAGGACGACGGCACCTACCAACAGGTACAATTTAATTTTTAACTTTCATGACTAAATAAGTATATAAAAATAAAATAAAACGATAGTCAAAAATAAAAACCCAACGCTAAATTTTACATATGTATTTGTTAATTTTTCGTGAAAATTTGAAGCAAAGCCATTCACTAGATTGAAAGCGCCCAGAAGGCAAGCCAAGAATGATGTGGAGTAATTGAATTAACCATGATTTGAGGGAAGTGGATTATGCAGGGGATGATTGGAAAATATGGAGATCTAATTTCCGCGCAGCCATGGACCTAGGATTATATAGTGTCAGTTACTTAGTTATATAGGTAGGTAGGCAATATTTTATTTAACGAAGTTTCTTAACTAAGTATATATATATAAAGTGTAAAGTGATCGCACAACAGGCCCGGAGGCCCTTGGGGTAGTAGGAGGTTAAGGCTCCCACTTTTTCTAGACAATCGGCACTTTATGTCAGCCGGGTTGTCAGCCCTGCGTGACGGCCGCCTTTACCCCCAGAACAAGCGTCTAGTACTCATTTCCGTTAGAGGCTGAGTCGACCCCAGGGCAATAGTGCCGCCAGAGGGTTTGGGTCAGTTTAAAAATCCTGTCCCCAACGGGACTTGAACCCTCGACCCTCCGGCTTGTAGCTCAGTGCCTTAACCACTACGCTACGGCATATATATATATATATATATATATATATACTTACTCACTGGCACTATCGAACCCGTAGGTTCATGGCCGCACGGACATAATCTCTCCATACATCTCTATCCTGAGCTAATGCTTTCCAATCATTCCCCGTATAATCTACTTCTCTCAAATCATAGTTAATGTTGTTCTCCCACCTCTTTCTTGGTCTACCAACTGGGCGTTTTCCCTCTGGCTTTCCTACAAGAAGCTTCCATGCAAGTCTTTCATTCCCCATACGTGCAACATGTCCTGCCCATCGCAGTCTACGAGATTTAAGTGTTCTTATTATATAAAGACCAAGTAGTTCATTGTTATGTAGTCTTCTCCATTCACCTGTCTGTTCATCTCTCTTTGGTCCAAAAATTTTCCTAAGTACTTTATTCTCAAATACTTGTAATCTCCTTTCCTCCCTTAAAGTAAGAGTCCATGTTTCGCACCCATATAATATAACTGGTAAAATAATAGTTTTATATAATTTCAGTTTAACGTTTTTTTAAAGGAGTTGGGACATCAAGAGTTTATATATATATATATATATATATATATATATATATACCGCACTTATTTGAATAGAATTAAAATTAAAGTCAGAATATGAAAGGTCCGATAAATTTCGCTTATAGATCACTTTCTTCAGGCTTTAGCTTGTTTTACATGCCATAAATTTACTACATGGAACTCACGGATTTACATCCCTTCCAAAGGAATTCATAGAGTGGAATACACAACCGAAGTCTAAACCTTGTCCCCGGTTTTCCAATTGTTATTGTTTCCATAACAATAAAAAATAACAGAAATCCCACAGAAATTGTTATGAAATCATAGTCATGATCCAGACATTTATTTTTGCAATCAACACAGTAGATTTTCAGCTTTTTGTGGTTGTTATGCAAACATTAAAACATTAAAGACAAGAGTCGCGGTTTAGAATTCGGTTGTTTAATACATTCATTGAATTTTTGCTATTTAAAAAAATTCATCGACTCACGTCGGGTTTGAATCCGAGAACCTCAGAACCAGAGCCGACCGTTTTAATCACTATCAACATTTATAAGATTCTTGATAAGTTCCAGCTAAGATAAATGTAGGCCCTACTCGAGGAGATGGAAATTTTGAAGGCAGTTAACAACAACGACCATCTGTTAAATGAAAACGCACCCAGTATGTGTAACCCCCTCTTCCAGATCTTCAGTGAAACACCAGTTTTGAATCCTGCTGATGATGAGACTTGTCCCGAAAGCGCTACTGATAAATAACTAATAAAGTTGAGGAGACGGACCTTTTAGGTAAATATTTCATAATTTTATATTTTAATCACTAGTTCACCAGCAGTGGATTTGAATTGAGACTCTAATTATCGCTATCATTATTTAAATCCAAATTAACTGATATCTTAAGTTCAACACAATGAAAACATTAACTGCATAACAACTATATAGAGTATTCCATTAATAATCATCTAGGAAGCTACTTACTTTATTTTATATCATTTTAATTTTATTATATTCTATGTTTTTGTTAGTATTAGCTAGTATTAGATTACATCATTATTGTAGTTTGTTTAGTCTCTATTTTAGTAATATCTTAAAATTGTAATATGTACGTAATTTTTGTATAATTTTACTATTCGCTGGTTGAGTGGAAGAGAAGGCCTTATGGCCTTAACTCTGCCAGCTAAAATAAATTATTATTATTATTATTATTATTAGTATTATTATCTAAGATGTTAAAGAGCCTCGTTAAATAAAATACTTTCAACATATCTACTAAGTTTTAAATATTAATGTCTTAAAATACTTAGAGTAACTTATAAATTTTTCTCATCTATTATTGTTCTGCCTATGACGTTTTTCGGCATCCTTTTATAATTGTGAAGCTGTTCACAAACTTTTAAAGTGTCATGAGAGCCTAGTGCAGTCATTTGTCAAGTCATTTCTTGGAGATAACAATTAACACTTGCCGCTACCATATTCTACAATTGTTCAAAAACTCTTTCTAATTGCACTTACTCTTCCAGAAGCTATTCATTTTAAAAAGTGACTAATTTAAATCATTGCGTCATTGTGATGACGTCATGCAAGCAAATTTCACAGCAAGGATGGTAATTGAAGTAAGGTAATTAGTCATTAAAACACTGGATGCTGTAGATTAAAATAATGCCAAGGATAAAATCAAGGGTTAAATAAACATTCCTTTTAAGGGAGAATAATTATATCGTATTACATTGAAACAGGAATAAAACAGCTATTGGTTATTATTAACTTGATTTGTTTAAAGGTAATTTATACACCATTCTATTTTTCACATAGTATTATTATTCATCATCATCATCATCATCATAGTACATTCACGAATTTAGGCCATTTGTTGACCTGTTTCGGCCTCAAGAGAAACACCATCCAGAAGTCTTTTGAGTGGACGTCCTGGTTTTCTTCTTCCTGCAGGTTGATATCTTAACATTAGTTTGGGTATTCTGTGATCTTCCATTCGATGAACATGTTGTATCCATCTTGACTTATAATCAGAAATTTTGTTTTCTAAAGATTCCATGTGTAATTCTTCTAAGATGTCTTCATTTTTTTTGTGATCTAGTAGTGTGTATCCTGCAGTCCTCCGAAGATATCTCATTTCAGCAGATCTAAGTCTCTGTATATCCTTCTGTTTCAACGTCCATACTTCGCTACCATACAAAAGAGTTGGAAGAGCCAGTGTTTTATATACTTTCAGTCTTGAATGCTTTTGCACTAACTGTGGCTTGAAGATAGAATTTATTAACCCTAAAATTCTTAAAAATTTAGATATTTTTGCATTTACATCCTTTTCTTCTTCATATGAGATATTGCATCCTAGATATGTAAAATTATTCACCTGCTCCAAAATTTTATTGTCCAGTACAATTTTACTTCTGACAGGATCTACACCTTGAAATGCCATAATTTTTGTTTTTTCTGTAGATATCTTTAATCCATATTCTTCTGTAATTTTGTTAAGTTCATACAGACCTTTCTGTAGATTTAGTATTATTATTATTATTATTATTATTATTATTATTATTCTATATTACTATAGTTTTAAAATAAAAGACAGCCCCTTGTGTACATGCGGAAACTCAGAACAAACCATAGACCATCTATTGTTTGAATGTATAAAACTAGAAACAGAAAGACAGTTATTTAAGAACAACATGATTAAATCTGGTAAATGGATATTCGATCAAGTAAGACTAGTACAGGAGTACACACTTGAATTAATCTCATTCATTAATTCCATAGATTTAGACAGATTAGAGCAAAACAAAGCCAATTCAATGAGTGGAATAAATATATAAAAACAATTACAAGTGGCCATAGAAAATTAATGAAAACAAATTATATTTTTTTGCAAATAATTTTGTAAATTAAAGCCTGTAGTATTACTTTCCTTTCATGCTAAAAAAAAACATAAGAATTTTTAAAATTAAATTGCGTTTTATTTTTTTTATATTTTGTTTCCGTCTTTAATCCGAGGACATATCCAAATGTATTACAGAAAGACTAAAATATTGGAAAGATCATATAGAAAGAATGGAAGACAATAGGCTTGCAAAAAGAGCTAAAGGAGGTAGACCAATGGATGGGAGCAGAGCAAAAGGAAGACCTGCCAAGAGATGGATAGACAATGGCTGCTCATCATTACGTCTTCCTCCAAGGAGTAATTTGGGAAATAAAACAGGATGAAAATCCTACACCTAAAAAAAAGAAGAAATTCGTTTTTACAGTAGCGGATAATATATTTCTTATTTGGGAAGAAGATTTTAGTTTTGTACTTCGGTTTCAGGGTTTTTTTTACATCAAAATATATAAACAAACTAGCTAATACCCGGCGTGCGTTGTTACGCCTAAATAAATGAAAAATTAAAGGTTAATTAAATTGTATGGTATACGCTGAGACAAACCAAACATTGCGGTTGCTATTCAGTTTTTAATTTCGGATTTCAGATAAAACTCCACTTACAATTGTCGTAATTCGCTCATTTTTCGGTAATAGCTAGCTCTGTTTATTTCAATAGGATGTACTGAGTTTCGTTGTGAAACATTCAAAATTGTGACCGCTAAAGCGATTTTTAAATTTTCATTTCAGGTAAACTTCTACACCTAATTGTTTTAGAGGATCGAATTGTGAATCTAAACCATCAAGGGACCCACTCAAACACAACAAAAAAAAATCATCAAAATTGGTCACGTCGTTTAGGCAGTTTTTAATTTCGGATTTCAGGTAAACCTCTACTTCTAATAGTCGGATTTCGCACATTTTTGGATAAAACGTATCCGGTTTTATTTTAATAGGATATATCGAGCAGCGTTGTGAAACATTGAAAATTGTGACCGCTAAAGCGATTATTAAATTATCACTTCAGGTGAACTCCTACACCTAAAGGATTTAGAGAGTCCAATTGTGAATATAAATCAACCAGGAACACAGCCAAACACAAACAAAACATTTGATCAAAATTGGCTCAGTCGTTTAGGAGTTCACTGACGCAGGCTACACACGTACATAAGAATTATATATAGGCCTATAAAGGTATATAAATAATTTTTACTAAATAAAATTATCAAAGTTTTATATGATTTTTCATAAATATTTATTTTATTCAACAAAACTTCGGTAGTTTTATTTAGGGTCGGTTTCACCAACAGAGGTAACTGTATTACGCCAGTTTATGCTATGCATTATACACGGGAAAACTGGCGTAATACAGTTACCTCTGTTGGTGAAACATAATGAATTTTTATCAAGTAAACACGAATAAAGTGCCAATACATAGAACCAAATTTTGTATTAACACAATTTATGACTGGACACGGTAAATTTGGACATTATTTGGAACGATTTAAAATAGGTACAGATACCTGTATTTGCAAAAACTCCAACCAGACTATCTCACACCTGTTATTTGAGTGTCCCACATTTGATTCCAAAATATATGAATTTATTAAAAAATTAGGTTATTGCCATAATAGATTTCAACTGCCTTTGTCAAATATTTTATGTAAAGAAGTGGTGCTATAGAAAGCTGTGTGACTTTATGCATCATATTTTTTAAGAGACTTTGAGTTAGTTTTTTCTTGGGTTTGTTAATTAATTTTATTTATTTGTTCATATTACGTTATTATGTAACGCTAGAAATTAATCATACTCTAAATTACTGTAAATAATTAATTTATTGTAACTAAAACCCTAACATACCGGATGGTGAAATAGGGTTCATATTATTGGGGATTCAATAAAAATAAATACAAAAACACGAAATCAATTGATTAAATACACAGTTAATTGCATTGGATCCCCTTCGGAAGTTAGAACCTTCTACTAGTCCAATGGTAATCACAGGGAGAGCCAGTCTTTGCGATTGTATTAGCCTTCTTTTACTAGTCCTATTGAATGAGATACTCTTTTTTCTCTTAATCTTTCTCTAATACAGGTCTGAATATTCCGTTCCACTATCTCTAACCCACTGTGCTTCATGTCCTCCTTTCCTATTATATTATTAATTACTAGCAAACCTGGCAGACGTTGTCCTGCCCGAACGTTCTCGTGTCATGGCCGGACGAAAAAATACAAGTTACTTTTTTACCATAAAATTCACTAATTAAGACGTATTAAATAAGTTCGCAAGAAAACTCATCACTGCAATCTGTTAAGCGTGCATGATGACGTCACATTATTGTCGCGTGGAATATGTCGATAATACAGATGATTACACATCTTACAACCATCCAAGGACCCACTCAAACAAACACAAAACATTTCATCAAAGTAGGTCCAGTCGTTTAGTAAGTTTTTAATTTCAGGTTTTCACTTCTAATCGTCGAATTTCGCTCATTTTTTGATAATACCTACCTCGGTATATTTTAATACGATATACTGAGTTTCGTAGTGAAACATCGAAAAATGTGACCGCTAGAGTGATTTTTAAAATTTCACTTCAGGTAAACTCTTACAACTGATGGTTCTAGAGGGTCCAGTTGTGAATCTAAACCATCGAGGGACTCAATCAGACATACACAAAAAAATTCATCAAAATCGATCGAGTCGTTTAGGAGGAGTATATTGACAAACACACGTACAGAAGAATTATATTATAAAGACTATTTAACTCATGCCCCAAATGGGAGTCAATGACCAATCACGTTTCAATGATTTCTGTTTTACAACCAATCAGAATCGTGTTTCACCAAATATTTATCAGTGTTATGATTACCATATTAAAGAAAGCTCCTCCTTACAATATTGCGTTCCTTTGGCAATAAATAGTATGATCTGGTTGCAGTGATAAACAAATGAAGCAGTAGAAGCGTACCTATCGTTTCTCATTTGTTTTCAAACATCGCCGTTTACATTAAATATAGGCTATAAATATTTTAAAATAACTATAGTTAAATAATGATTTGTGAGTAAACAGCTTAATTTTATTCGTTAAATAGTCCTAACAAATGCCACTCTTGATTTCCAAATTCTCTAGATAAATTCACTCCTCACTTCGTGAGTCGTGAATTTATTGATAATTTGGAAATCACTCGTGGCATTACTTATGATAATACATCAGTATATGTCTACATTAGCTTCTTTCCACTTGTGTCTCTTGCTATTCCAGTTCACTACACACCCATCACTGCAATAAATTTTACATTAGGACTCAATAAATGAATAAAACCTAAACAGAAAATATAATACGTAAGCATATGGATATAGGTCCTATTAGCCTATATAAACAGTTATTTAAAACTATTTTTTAAATATATAAATATTTTAATTAAAACTCATATTGATTATGTTAAATATTAATTTTAATTATGTATAATATGTAAATATGTAGGCCTATACAAGCCTTATATATTTATGAAGGAAACTTAAGATTAATCATATCGTTTCTACTCTTAAATTAGCAAAACGGTAATTTATCGCATCAGTGATTTAAATGTGGCGGACCGCACTGAAAACGAAATCGTGTGTAACAGTTATTATTGGGTATATTGTGTAATTCCACACAAATTTGAGTAATTTCTTATCGTTGGCTTTCTTCTATTTTATTAAAAACTATTAGATAAATTAAAACAATTAATGTATCCTATATGATACATTGCAAATTTATGTATTTAATAAATAAAACTCTCAAAGTTTTATATGATCTCCATAAATATTAATTCATAAATTACATATTATTAAACACTAATTCTGCACTTATTTAATTACACGACAGCTGTTTAACATGGGTTTATCAGGTTTTTTAATCCTTTTTAATCCTTTAATGTATTTGTACATACACATTTATTTTTACACGCTTTATATTAGTTTGACCTGTATCTATCTATGTAAGGAATCTTTCAAAACGATTTTCACCCACTTAAAAACATTGGATCAACTTGAAATTTTGTATAATTGTAAATGATCAATGACAATACAATAATTTCATACATAATATATAATAGGTTGCGGACGTATCGACTTTTTAGTCCATCGTTGTAAGGAATTAATATTATATCCTCTGGTAGCTCAGTTGGTAGAGTGGTGGACTGTAGTGGTATATAATTTCAGTAATCCATAGGTCGCTGATTTAAAATCCGGCCCGGAGGATATTTTTAGAAGAGTATTACTTTTAGCTCATTAAAAACACTAAAACAACACGCTTTATTAGAAAACCAAACTAAAAAGTAAAAAATAAATAATAGTTTAAAAAAACTAAAACAACACGCTTTATTAAAAAACCGAACTAAAAAATGAAAAATAATTTTAATTTCCAACACGCTTGGGATAAAATTAAAGTGGTCAACAAAAAAATCATCTCCAAAACATCTAGAATGAATCTAGAGTTATCTACAAAAAAAAATAACTTTACCATCAAAAGCGTGGGGCGCTTTTTATGGTTTTTACGTTTTCTTCTTAGAGACATTACTTTTACCAATATCTATTTATTATCAAATATATTAATTGATATAGAGCACCCCACGGTTTTGATGGTAAAATTATTTTTTTTGCAGATAATTCTAGTTTTATTTTAGATGTATTGGAGATGATTTTTTTTTGTTTACCACTTTAATTTTATCCCAAGCGTGTTGGAAATTAAAATTATTTTTCATTTTTTAGTTCGGTTTTCTAATAAAGCGTGTTGTTTTAGATTTTTTAATTATTATTTATTTATATTAAAATATCAATTTCAAATTAATGAACTGATTTGGTGTTTATTTGATGAAAATCCATTATGTTTTTAATAAATTTAACTCTCGAAGTTTTATATGATCTCCATAAATATTAATTCATAAATTACGAATTATTAAACAACAATTCTGCGCTTCTTTAATTAATCATGACAGCTGCTTACCACTTGGGTTTATCAGTTTTTTAGCATTTTTTAACTCTTTTGTTTATTTGTACATACACATTTATTTTTTAAAAATTAAGTATGTATCTATTCGCGTGTACTTATAGACATTTTAGTAGGTCGATCACCCCTTCTTGGTATGGCTATCAATACTGATCTCTCTCTCTCTATTATCCTATACAAACACACACTCACAAGGGTCTTATACAATTGATATAAAGAAAAAAAACATCGAATTAACAAAGAGTAGACTAGCAACAACTCCTGACCTACACCGTCAATTATTTCACCACATAGGTCAGCAAGGTATTAGGTATAATAAAAACACCTTTATCCACTTGACCATAAATAAGATACAAGTTTTTTAGGTGTCTTTTACAAAAGAAACAAATTGAATTATGCTTACAAATGTCTTATGTGCTTTTTTCTTTAAGAATTTTAATTTAAAACATTTGATCAAACTTGATCTTAACCTTTGTTATGCCAAAGATATTACTTCAATTGCCGATCTCTCATTTTCAGTTTCCAAAGAGGAATAAATTGTAATCAACATTACAAGTTGGTCTTCTTCTTCTTCTTCTCTTCCGAATGCAGTATTGGGTGATGATGCCCGTTCTGCGACTACAAAAACTGATCTTTCCATCGGTTGAAGGGTCTTCCGAGGTCTCTTTCGCCTTTAGGGTTGAGGTGGTAAACCATCTTTGGTAAACGGGAATTTGACATTCTCTGGACGTGTTGGAACCATTTAATCTGATAATTTTGCATATGTTCAACCATTTCCCTACTATTCCACTGCATCCTTATCTCATCACTTTTCATTCTATCCCTTAATGTTACTCCAGTTAGTGATCGGAGGAATCTCATTTGTGAACTATTAATGCGGGATTTATCTTTTTCTCGAAGTATCCAGCATTCACTTCCGTATAGTAGAGCAGGTTTGGCTATGGCATTATGAAATCTCAATTGGATTTCTTTCCTTCTTGGTAATAAATGATATTATAAGTTTACTATACTGCTATTGCTACCTTTAATACTCGCTTTGATCTTAATATAGGGCCTATATAATCCTACTATTAACACACAGTTTCAAAATTGCAAACAAAGTTAAGGGAAACGTGCCTTTCGGGTATTAATTTTATACTTTAATAGTAGCTTATTGCATGAGATGCACAAAGAAATTAAACATAGGCTCAATTCTGGAAATGCTTGCTATTATATATTACAGGGACTCTTGACGTCCCAACTCCTTTTAAAACAACGTTAAACTGAAAATATATAAAATTATTATCCTACCAGTTATACTACATGGTTGCGAAACATGGACTTTAAGGGAGGAAAGGAGATTACGTATTTGAGAATAAAGTCCTTAGGATTTTTTTTGACCAAAGAGAGATGAACAGAAAGGCGAATGCAGAAGACTACATAACAGTAAAGCCAGATATAATAAGAACAGTTAAGTATCGTAGACTGCGGTGGACAGGACATGTGGCAGGAATGGGAAATGAAAGACGTGCATGGAAGCTTCTTGTAGGAAAACCAGAAGGAAAACACCCAATTGGTAGACCAAGAATGAGGTAAGAGAATAACATTAACTATGATTTGAGGGAAGTAGATTATACATGTGTGATTGGAAAACAATAGCTCAGGATAGGGATGTATGGAGAGCTTATGTCCGCGCGGTCATGAACCTATGGGTTCGATAGTGCCAGTTAGTTAGTTAATAGTACTGTATGTGTTATTGTTTTTTATAAGAAAAACATGTGCATATCTACTCAGCAAAAATTCTAACATACAAGCTAATAAAACAGTTAAACAAAATATTTAATCAATGCATCAGGTTGTTATAATGAGATTTCTGCTATTCTCTCCTGGCATGGTACTTGTAACTAATTTCTGAGGTTGGGGGGCCTCATCCCGATGATATGAAATGTGATTACGATGGTAATGACGTGCCAGAGGAGGTCTTAAACCAAACTTAATCCAATAAGGCGAATATGGGGAACATTTGGGCCTTAAAGTTTCCCGACATTTGTCTTACGAGTGAAGAAACCAATCACTCAGGAAACTTATTCCGACCGGGAATCGAACCAGGGCCCGCTGCGTGACAAGGCAGCACGCTACCTCGAGGCCACAGAGCAGCGGTGGAAATAAAAGAAAAATAGACTGATGACAGAATGCGGTCAACTACAATTGAAAATTGTGTGTCAGATTCTCCAAGACATCAAACAATGGCTTTGTTCCGTCTATGAAATGGTCATGATTGTTTGGCAGTTCATTTAGGCCTACATATTACATTTCAATACAGAACTCCAATTGGTGTGTTATGTAAAGAGGATAGTTCAATTATGAATGTGGATCATCCCACAAAATGCTCTGCACTTAAACACTTTCAGAATAAAAATTTACGAAAATTATTCTGGGAAGCAAGGAGGATGGATGTCATGCAAGATCCTGGGTATTGGGCTGCTACTACTACTATTATCGCCTCACTATGATGGTTGTCCAGCGACTCCCTTTGTTTCCTCGCAGCTGTTACATATAATTAAATATAAGGATGCCGACTACAGCCACTATAAAATTTCCGCATGTTAATCATTGTCACCTGTCGCACGGCACTCGCTTTTATACAAACGGACAACCATCGTAGTGAGGCGGATAATACAATATTATAGAATTTTCTTTGAATTGTTAATAGGAATACTTACGATACTTTTGTATCTTACAGACCTATGATACAAGAAAAGTTTAATTTTTTCTCGCTACATAAACAATTGAAGATGTTGCATGAGGATGTTACATACCTGTGCTTCATGCTCATTATTTTACTTTATTTTTAACTGTTAAGGTTAGGTGGCAGCACTATAAATCGCAAAAGCTCAGTAGGTACTTACTGTATTATTATTTTTTTCCCCCGAAATGCCCCAGGTTTGTCTTTCGATATTACTGGTTTCTCTCCTGGCATGGCATACTTGTAACCCACTTCTGAGGTTGGGGCGCCTGGAAGGCGGGGTTACGTTGCCCCGATGATATGATGGGTGATGATGATGATGATGATAATGGTGCGCCAGGAGAGTCCCTAACCCTAAGCTTAACCTAAGATGAATATGAATGATGGTTATTGCGATGGCCATATGATTTCGGGGACCGTTTGGGCCTTAGAGTTTTCCTGACATTTGTCTTACAGGTGAGGAAAAACCCAGATAAAAACCTCACCCAGAAAAACTGTCCCGACCGGGGATCGAACCCGGGCCCGCTGCGTGACAAGGCAGCACGCTACCTCGAGACCACAGCGGTGGACGTATTATTATTATTATTATTATTATTATTATTATTATTATTATTATTATTATTATTATTATTATTATAAACAATAAATACTCAATCCTCATCATATTTACTATTTTTTAAGATACAAATATAGTTTTGAAATCATACAAAGACCCTCAAATTTGGAGACCAAAAAAAACGTTTGCTTTCAAAAGTATTATTGCATTTCGATCAAAACATCCATTTAAATTAAAAATAAAGTTTTAATTGTCATAATTTCACTATAGGAATAAAGGAGTTAAGGCGGTTTTCTTTTTAAATTATAACCATATTGGCGAATTTAAAAATGAAGCTATTAAGGTTGTTCTCAGAAAAAAAAATATATATAGGGTCTATATTGGTCATTGTCATTTTCGGTGTCTACTAGAGAGGATCCGTGAAGATCTGTAATTTCTTTTTTATAATTTTAATATTTTTATTATACAGTATATATATATATATATATATATATATATATATGACCTCACCGACAAAATGATAGGGATGTAGGCCATGCAGAGAGGATCATTTTTTGTGAAGGAACATAGCCTATAGTCGCAAACACGTCGTTTATGAGTTATGCGCAGATAAAGGTGTTCACCCGTAAGGGTCGGAATTGAATACAAACAATTGTACACGTATCATGTTATTGAAAAAGACATGTTTTTACAATAAGTGTTCAAACAGTCGACCCTGTGCCTCATTGCATGTTTGATATTGTCGCAACAACCATCGGCCACCACGGCCGATCATCGCAGGATTCTTTTTTGACTTCGTCAAAACACTTATCAAAATCAATAATTATAAAACACTTATTGTTTGAATGCTTATCGTAAAAACATGTCTTTTTCAAAAAAATTATACGTGTACAATTGTTTGTATTCAATTCCGTTCCTTATGGGTGAACACCTTCATCTGCGCATAACACAAGAACGACGTACTTGCGACTATATGTTCCTTCACAAAATAAATAATAGTTTTAAAAAATTAAAACAACACGCTTAATTAGAAAACCGAACTAAAAAAATGAAAAATAATTTTAATTTCCAACATGCTTGGGATAAATAATTTTACCTTCAAAAGCGTGGGGTGCTTTTTATGATTTTTACATTTTCTTCTTAGAGACTTTACTTTTACCAATATCTGTTTTTTATCAAATATATTAATTGATAAAGAGCACCCCACGCTTTTGATGGTAAAATTATTTATCCCAAGCATGTTGGAAATTAAAATTATTTTTCATTTTTTTAGTTCGGTTTTCTAATAAAGCGTGTTGTTTTAGTTTTTTAAAACTATTATTTATTTTTTATTTTTTAGTATTAATATTTTACAGAATAAGACAAAAATTAATATAAAATTATAGAATATTCACCTGAAAGGTCCGTCTCCTCAACTTAATTATCATTTAACTGTAGCGCTTTCGGGACTTGTCCCATCATCGGCAGGATTCAAAACTGGTGTTTCACTGAAGATCTGGTAGAGGGGGTTGCATGTATTTGGTTCGTTTTCGTTTATCAGGCTGTCGTTGTGAGCTGCTTTCATGATTTCCATCTCTTCGAGTACGTTTATCTTCGTTGGATTATTTTCTCTGTGCATTACTGTTAGGGTGTTTTCAATATTTAACATGCGATGTCCCTTCATGGATAACGTGTTTTGCATAGCTTGATTTACCTTCTGCGTGAATGAAGTCTCGAAAATGTTCTTTGAATCTGATGTTAAAACTCCTGTTTGTCCTTCCTATATAAAATTTGTTGCAGTCCTTACATGTCAGTTTATAAACTCCTTTGCTGTTGAAAATGTTTATTTTCTTCAATGTTATTGTTTATTATGTTGTTTAATTTGTTATTGGTTCTGTATGCTATTTTTACGTTTTTATCGGCTTTCTTTAGTGCATTGGCTAATTTTGTTGTTTCTTTTCCTGTGTATGTAAGTGTTATCCATGTTTTCTTGTTGTTGTCAGATTTCTTTTTCTAGTTTAGTTATGTTGGTTATGTTGTTCTTCCTTTTTTGTTTTTTTATGAGCTTATCTATGAATTCTTCATTATAGCCATTGGTTTTTGCCATATACTTAATGTAGTTGAGTTCTTGGATATAATTGTCTTTGCTTAATGGGAGTTTCAACATTCTACTGACTAAGCTATTAAATGTACTAATTTTCTGTTGAAAAGGGTGTGTAGAATTTTTGTTTATGGCCAGAGCATTGTTTGTGGGTTTCCGGTAGATACCGATTTCTAGTTTATTGTTGTGTAGATTTTTGGTTATAGACAAATCTAAGTAGTTTATGCTGTTGTTAACTTCTATTTCTTCGGTGAAAGTGATTTTTTCATGCATGTTGTTTAAATCTTGTAGTATTTCTTTTTCTTTTCTGTTTTCATTTTCATATATTACTAGTACATCATCGACATATCGTGTTATTAGTTTTATGTTGAATTTGTGTATTAGTTCCTCAAAATGTTTATTTTCCAGTTCTTGTAGGAAGATTTCTGTCATTATTCCAGATGTAGGACTCCCCATCGGGATCCCGTCTTCTTGAATAAATAGTTCATTGTTAAATTGGAAGTAATTTTGCTTTATTGTTGTTGTTATTAGTTTGTTTAACTGATTGATATAGTTATCTTCAAGTTTACTGTCTGTTTAGTTTTTGTTTTATTATGTTTGCTGTTTCGTTTATCGGGATATTAGTGTACAGGTTTTTTATGTCGAATGACGTCATTTTAGTATTCCTATTGATTTCTAAATGCTGTAGTTTGTCTGCTAGTTCAAATGAGTTCTTAATTGTGTAACGATTTTCAAGTTTGACATCATTTTTCATTTTCTGAGCGACTAATTTGGAAATTTTATAGTTAGGAGCATTCATGCAATTAACAACTGGTCTTATGGGAATGTTGTCTTTATGGATTTTTGGAAGGGCTTTCATTACTGGTGGTGAGGGAGTATTATTTACACATTTGGCGTTTTTGTATTTGTTATGTTGTTATGTTCAGTAATGCACAGAGAAAATAATCCAGCGAAGATAAACGTACTCGAAGAGATGGAAATCATGAAAGCAGCTCACAACGACAGCCTGATAAACGAAAACGAACCAAATACATGCAACCCCCTCTACCAGATCTTCAGTGAAACACCAGTTTTGAATCCTGCCGATGATGGGACAAGTCCCGAAAGCGCTACAGTTAAATGATAATTAAGTTGAGGAGACGGACCTTTCAGGTGAATATTCTATAATTTTATATTAATTTTGAATAAACCTCAACGGAACACATCATGAATCTTATAAAAGTTAAGATAAAAATGTAAATATCTTTAAATTCGATTCTATTGTAGTATGAGCTGAAAGTAATACTCTTCTGAAAAAGAACCTCCCAGCCGGATTTGAACCAGTGACCTATGGATCACAGAAATTATATGCCACTAGAATGTACCGCTCTACCAACTAGGCTCTTACAACGATTGACTAAAAAGTCGACAAGTCCGCAACCTATTATACCAGTTTTCATTTTTTTGATTTTCTGATGATTCTGGCCAGGATTCTATAAACAAAAAATGAAATTGTTGTATTGTCACGGGTCATCTACAAGTACACAAAGTTTCAAGTCGATCCAATGTTTCTAAGTGGGTGAAAATCGTGTTCAAAAATTCCGTTACATAGAAACAAAGACACTTTTTTTGATTTTCTGATGATTCTGGCCATGATTTTAGAAACAAAATATGAAATTATTATATTGTCACGGGTCTTTTACAAGTATGCAAAGTTTCATGTCGAACCAATGATTTTAAGTGGGTGAAAATCGCGTTAAAAGATTCAGTTACATAGATACCGGTCAAGCTAATATAAAGCGTGTAAAATGATCCTCTCTGCATGGTTATCATCTCTATCATTTTGTCGGTGAGGCCCTGTTACACCCTATATATATATATATATATATATATATATATATATATATATATATATATATATATATAGAAAGAGAGTAATAAGTTATAACAGATTTTCTCTTCTCCTTATATTTAGTAGATCTTCCAAAAAAATTAGAGACTATTTTTAGATGACATTTAAGTCTTCCAGAAAAATAGTCCCTAATTTCTGATACATCAACAAAATACAACTAGAGCTCCTTTATAACTGACTCAAATAAGCTGGACTGTGACAAAGCATCGTTGTTCTAAGTTAGCTAGGCTAAAATGTTCAGAACATAATAGTGCGTCTCCTTGCTTCAACCCATTCTGGATTTCAAAAGTGTCTGAAACACTCAGCCAAATTGCTACATCAGAAAATTTGAAACGCGATATGACAGTACTTGTTATAAATAAGAATTAAATAAAAACACGAGTTTATATTGTTACTGAGAAATAAGAGTTTTAATTTTCTCTTGGATATTATTGATAAAAGTCAAAGAAAGTTCACGACAAAACAATAGAAATAATTTAAAAAAAAAACTTCTATAGGCCTAGTGTACAAAGACACACGAATATGGTCAATACAAAACCTTGGCAGGACCGGTATTTAGTTAAGGAAGAATGGACATGCATCGAATTGCAAGTGAAGTTCATGACAGAAATGGTTATTTGGTACTCAATAAATAAATAATATTTATTTATTTATTGAGTACCAAATAACCATTTCTGTCATGAACTTCACTTGCAATTCGATGCATGTCCATTCTTCCTTAACTAAATACCGGTCCTGCCAAGGTTTTGTATTGACCATATTCGTGTGTCTTTGTACACTAGGCCTATAGAAGTTTTTTTTTAAAATTATTTCTATTGTTTTGTCGTGAACTTTCTTTGACTTTTATCAATAATATCCAAGAGAAAATTAAAACTCTTATTTCTCAGTAACAATATAAACTCGTGTTTTTATTTAATTCTTATTTATAACAAGTACTGTCATATCGCGTTTCAAATTTTCTGATGTAGCAATTTGGCTGAGTGTTTCAGACACTTTTGAAATCCAGAATGGGTTGAAGCAAGGAGATGCACTATCTCCTCTACTATTTAATTTTGTACTAGAGCATGCCATTAAATCTTTAGAGAATGAGGAAGGCTTACAACTGAATGGTATTAATAAGCTGTTAGTTTATGCTGATGATGTAGTACTACTGGCCGATAGCGAGGAGATACTAAAGGCCAACACGCACACACTATTGAGTAACACTAAGAAATTAGGACTGGAAGTAAATATCAGTAAAACTAAATATATGGTCACACGTAGAAATACATTATATAATGAAAATGGACAGCTAATGACAAATGAGGGAAATTTTGAGGAATTGGCTGAATTCAAATACCTAGGAACAATAATCACAAATAGGAATGAGATGCACAAAGAAATTAAACATAGGCTCAATTCTGGAAATGCATGCTATTATGCATTGCAGAGACTTTTGATGTCCCAACTCCTTTCAAAAAACGTTAAGCTGAAAATATATAAAACTATTATTCTACCAGTTAGGCCTATATTATATGGGTGCGAAACATGGACTCTTACTTTAAGGGAGGAAAGGATATTACGAGTATTTGAGAATAAAGTTCTTAGGAAAATTTTTGGACCAAAGAGAGATGAACAGACAGGTGAATGGAGAAGACTACAGAACAACGAACTACATGGTCTTTATAGGAAGCCAGATATAATAAGAACAGTTAAGTCCCGTAGACTGCGATGGGCAGGACATGTTGCGCGTATGGGGAATGAAAGACGTGCATGGAAATTTCTTGTAGGAAAGCCAGAAGGAAAACACCCACTTGGTAGACCAAGAATGAGGTGGGAGAACAACATTAACTATGATTTGAGGGAAGTAGATTATACAGGGAATGATTGGAAAGCATTAGCTCAGGATAGGGATGTATGGAGAGCTTATGTCCGTGCGGCCATGAACCTATGGGTTCGATAGTGCCGGTGAGTAAGTAAGTTTCTATTGTGTTCGTGATGTATTTTTCTAAATACATTTTATTTTATTTTAATGATATTATCAAATTATGTTTATGATGAAATGAATATTGGTAATAAAATTCCAGCTCAGCATTTACTTTAGTGATTAAGAAATACAAAGGCAAAATCTTAGCCAAGTTGGAGGGAAACAAAAACCTATTTATGGGAATGAGGCGGAAGAATAATATTGATCATAATTTGAGAGAGAGAAAAATAAGACATACACAAGGATAACTGGAATTAGCTTAGGATAGTGATGTATGGAGAACTTATGTCCGCGCGGTCATAGACCTAAGTTTTCGATGGTGAATGTGTTAAATTACTTACAAAAAAAGCAGAAGATCGATCAGGTGTACAGCTGCGAGAGATTTTGTGAAATCACAGAGTTAATACTTGTAGATGATGTAATGATATTTCTTCACATACCGTACGAGAGGGAAATTTAAATATTTCTATGCTATACAATTTACACGTTTTGCTTAATTCTGACAACACTTTCACAACCAATACCAGTACTTAGTTAATGAGGTTGTTACCCAGAGGGTAGCCTATTAGCTGTGTTCCCACATTCAACAGCCCAATCAATATAGCTTAGTAAGCGGTACTTATTTTACTTAAATACTCTGTACCATTCACCACAGAATTATAATCTTATGATCATAATTTTTCATTACCTTCTTCTTCTTCTACTTCTTCTTCACTTCACGGGCTAGGCAAATTGCCTGTTCCGCCTCACAGTTGTACTGTCCATCTTTTTACTGGTCTTCCTACATTCCTTGAACCTCTTGGCTTGTAGTTAAATGCTGCTTTTGGTAATCTTGTTACATTCATTGTTTCAACATGTCTGAACAATTTTTCTTTATATTCTTTGATTTTATCATTCAATGGATATATATTTAGCTCTGTTCTTACATCTTCATTCTTTATCTGATCCAATCTTGTGCAGACTTTTGTTCTTCTAAGGAAGTTCATTTCTACGCTTTGTGTTCTACTTTGTAATTTTTTGGTCATTACCCAAGTTTCACTCCCATAAAGTGATGCAGAAACTGCCAATGCTTTATAAAACTTCAATCTAGTATCTGTTCTTGTTTTGTTCTTTAATGTTCTATGCATATTTTCCACACATCGTTTGAAATCTTGACATTTTTATATTTACGTCTCTTTCAGTTTTTGTGTTTATAGTAAAATTACAATCCAATTAATTAAAATTTGGTACCGTTCCAGAGCTTTATTGTCTATTATGATTATTGATCTTATATGTTCACTCCCCCAAAATGCCATTATTTTCGTTTTTTCTTTTGATATGTCTTCTTCTTCACTTCCTGGTTTAGGCACTAATAGATCTAAGACCATCTCTTCCGAGGACGTCCGACATCTCTTCTTCCTCTTGGAAAATAATGGAAGATTTTATTTGGTAATCTACTTTCTTCCATTCTTTCTACATGTTCTTTTGATATTTTAAAATTATAATCTTGGCATAACTGATATAATAACTTTTCATTATTCCATTGTTATTTATAATTATTTTATTTCTCTACATACGGTAGTCAATACTTGTAAAATTCTTATCACATATGAGGTTATATAGTGACGTGTTAAAACATTAAGTACCCCCCCCCCTGATAATATATAAGTCGTCCTGAGCTAAAATAAATGTCTGTTCTAAAAACTTCCAAGTAGTTAAAACTATGAAGCCTTTCAGAATCATATTCCATCTTCTGCATTTCACGTCATACCATACGTGCAACCAACTAACGTAGGTTCATGGCCGCGCGGACATAAGCTCTCCACACATAGCCTACTTATCCTAAGCTAATATTTTCCAATCATCTCTTGTATAATCTACTTCCTCAAATCATGGTTAATGCTATCCTCCCACCTGATTCTTGGTCGACCAACTGGGCGTTTTCCCTCTGGCTTTCCTAGAAGAAGCTGCCATGCCCCTCTTTCATTCCTCATTCGTGACACATGTCCTGCCCATCGCAGTCTACGAGACCTAACTGTTCTTATTATGGGTGGTTTCCTATAAAGGTTAATGTAGTTCACTGTTATATAGTCTTCTCCATTCGCCTCTCTATTTATCTCTCTTTGGTCCAAACATTTTCCTAAGAATGTATTGACTTAGGCTTTCACAGCCGGAGTTGCTATGATAATCTTGAAGAAGATTTCCGAGCTGTAGGCCGTGATCTCGAGGCTTGAAGTTCCCCGACGTTTCGCCAGAGACTGCATCTGACATCCTCAAGATGCAGTCGGGAAAGTTCAAGCCTCGAGGCCACGGCCTACAGTCCGGAAATCTTCTTCAAGAAAATCATTTTCCTAAGAACTTTATTCACAAAACCTCTTAAATATTTTCTCCTTTCTTAAAGTAAGAGTTGAAGACTACTAGGTCGAAGAAATGTAGGAAGAGCTAAAAAAAAAGAATGTACAGACAAATCCTGACGTGAGATCCGAACAGATCTTAATGTCTAATCCTTGATGTTGATAATGATGATCTCCAGCTACACCCACGTAAAGGTGGAGTTCAGACAAAAAAAGATCTTTAGTTGTCTTCTTCTCTTTCACCTCCTAATTTAGGCATTGATTGCCTGTTCCGTCTTCACTAATAAATCTAAGACCACGTCTTCTTGGACGTCCGATATCTCTTCTTCCTCTCGGAAAATAATGTAAAATTTTCATTGGTAATCTATTCTATTCATCATCATCATCATCATCACTTGGTGACAGCTATTGGTGCTGTCCAGTGTGTCTTTTCCTGGGACTAGTGTCTGTCCCTTGTCGGCGAATTCGCGTGTGTATTCAGTATTGGGCTTAGCTGGTTGACCCTAGCCTACACGGCGATTTTATGGGGATTCTCTTCTATTCTATCTACATGTTCTTTCCACTGATTTTTGTTGTTAAATATATTTTCTTTTATGGAGTAGATCTTCAGATCTTTCATGAATATAACCGTACCTTTGCGTGTATTAATAGAATTAATCCTCGATAAGATTTTTTGGTAGTCACACTTCGGTTGCCATAACGAAAATTTGATTCGCTTCGTATTTGCACAGGAAGCGGGGAAACAAGTAACGATTAATAAATACTAGACACCATTGAACAAGATTTAATTTCTTATTGAGGGGGGGGGGCTAAAACAGGTGTAGCGTAGTTGTCTGACATCCCATTCCAAAGCGAAGAGAGAACATTGGGGAAGTCTAGACTACGCACCAAGGCCGTCAACTGTTTATAAAACGTCCAAGTAGAAAAGAAGAAAGAAAAATGTAGATGGGAGCATGGGCTGCTCACACATTCATTTCGAGTCCTTGAAATCATGAGAGGACCAGGTTTAGTAAGTGTCATGAGCAAAATGTAGCGTATTAACATTCTTGACAAATAGTAGCCGAATTTAAAACCAAATTAA
This sequence comes from Diploptera punctata, assembly GCA_030220185.1. NCBI lineage: Eukaryota > Metazoa > Arthropoda > Insecta > Blattodea > Blaberidae > Diploptera > Diploptera punctata. The sequence goes on from JASPKZ010009820.1 coordinate 453,503, forward strand.
ATTTTTGCTCCATATCTTTCAGTTTTTATGGATGCAACTTTACATTTTTTTTCGTACAGTTGTACCTACGATATCCAGAAGTTATTTATCATCATCATCATCTTCATCTTCAAGGTAGGCCTATGGGCCTGTTGCCCCGTTCCGCTCCCCGGTGCACTATATGCTGAAGGTGCATGTCGTCTTTCCAACGTCGTTTTGGTCTTCCTACAATTCTTCGGCCTAGAAGTTTATAATGAAACAGCTGTTTTGATAAACGATTATTTGGCATTCTTTGTATATGTTCAAACCAATTATATTTATTTCTGTGTATTCTGTCGTTTATATTATATATTTGTAATTCATCTCTGATATCTTGACTTATCTTTTGATCTCTTACAGATACACCTGAAACTGATCTCAGAAATCTCATTTTTATTGTCTCAATCTTAGTTTTATCAGAGATCGTTAAAGGCCAAATCTGAGACCCATATGTTGGGACGGCTACTGTTTTGTAAAATTTAAATTGAGTTTCCCTTGTGGTCTTATTTCTCAAATTCTTCTTATTGAACCACATATATGTTGAAATTTCCCTAATTTCTTCTCCATGTCCAAATTTTGCAGGTACGATATCATGAATCCTAGATAATTGAAACAAGTTACTTGTTTAATTATGTTTGCTCCAATTACTATTTTTGTCCTTTTATGCTGATTTCCAATAAATGTCATTGACTTTGTTTTCTCTGTTAATATCTTTAAATTATAATCGTTTATGAGTTTCCATAATTTATAAACTGATTTTTGTAGTTGATTTTTATGATTTATTTATTTTTACTTAATTTTTATTTATGGACGCTTTATTATCTAGGTTATATCACATCAAAGATCTTCGATGTACTTACTAAGCCCTGTGATTCTATTGTCATGTCCCTTCATATACAGAAAAAGTTAAGAATAGTACTCTAGAGTATAATCCATAATTAAAAAAAAACTAAATAAGAATATAGAATAAGGTTAAGTATTGAAAATTGCGCCGCCAGAGCGATTTTTAAAATTTCCGCGTCAAGAGAACCTCCACTCCTATTGCTCCGATTTTGCTGGTTCACGAACTTGACCTTAGTTTTCTTAATTAATTGCTACATATCGAGTTCAGTTCCGAAAAAAAAACATTTGGCACATCGGAGCTTTAATAGACAGATGGACACATTTTCGGGTCTTCTAATTGGAAATAACATCGATGAGATTGTAAAAAAATATACACATATATGTTTTCGTGAGTAGGCTCCCTACATAGGCCCTATAAATAGCTTCATTCTTTTGCAATTCATTAAAAGTTGACGACTGCCATGTTTTCTGGTAAGTTATGAAATATAGACGACTGCATCTCTGTAAGGAAATTTAAGCAAGAATCTCCTTTCCAAGTATTATGTGCTAATGTATTTGCTGAATAAATTCTCTCTTACCCACGTGTTAAGTAAACAATGATTTTTTTTTCAATAAGAAGAAAATCTTAAATGTTCTGTATGCATATGTTTTACCTTATAAAAGAAAGGACATTTTATTACTCACACATTTTTGTCTTATACCAATATTACTCATAATTTGAGTTTCTTTTTCTGAAAATAGCACGCTACCTTTTCTGGGATATATTCCTTTTCCGTTGCTTGTTATATCGAATCAGTTTCAGGTCGTATACACATTTCAACACTGAAAAAATATTGATTAAATATTATTGACTATGTTACTTATTTAGGCTACTCAAGACCGCTACAACTGGAGAAGTCAAATTTCTAGAGCGTGACGGAAAACCACTGTACTTTGAATAAATTCCGAAATAAAAAAAATAACAACTAAACAGCAGCAATAATAATAATAATAATAATAATAATAATAATAATAATAATAATAATAATAATAATAATAATAATAATAATAATAATAATAATAATAATAATAATAATAATAATAATAATAATAATAATAATAATAATAATAATAATATAATAATAATAATAATAATAATAATAATAATAATAATAATAATAATATACATATATTATTATCATAATCATAATAACAATAACAATAATAATAATATTAATAATAATGATAATAATTATAATATCCATCCATGGCAACTCTGCCCGAGGGGCAAGTCTTTCACTGCAATCATAGAATTTTCATGCTATGCTTTGCAGCTTTACTAGGGGATTATAAGTGTGGTAGCTTCCCGTTGCTTTCCGCACCAGTGATGATAGGCCCTAATGATGAGGATGATGATGGCCGGATGATTTTCGGGGGCCATTGGGCCCTAAGCTTCCTGACATTTGTCTTACAGGTGAGGAAAAACCCCGAAAAAAACCTCGCCCAGGAGCCTGCCCCGACCGGGAATCGAACCCGGGCCCGCAGCATGACAAGGCAGCACGCTACCTCGAGACCACAGCGGTGGACTAATAATAATAATAATAATAATAATAATAATAATAATAATAATAATAATAATAATAATAATAATATAATAATAATATAATAATAATAATAATAATAATAATAATAATAATAATAATAATAATAATAATAATAATAATAATAATAATAATAATAATAATAATAATAATAATAATAATATGAAAACCATTTCATTACATGGGTCCGAAAACTGGACAGTAAGTAGACAATGAGCCAACACGTTGTTAGCAGTAGAAATTTGTTTTTGGAGGCGATCGACAAGAATTTCACTGTCTCAGCACAATAAGGGAAATTACGCAAGTTGAAAAAAAAACATATTAGGTAAAATAGAAGAAAAAAATGTTTGAAATGGTATGGACACCTCATAAGAATGGAAGAATAGAGAATACCAAAGATGATCCTTAATTGGAAAGCTAATGGAAGAAGTGGAAGAGGCAGGCCTAGAGAACGATGGATGGATGGAGTGAAGAGAAGTATGGAAGCTAGAGATTTGAGGGAAGAAGATGCTTTAGACACGAACATCTAGCGACAAATCACTTTGGGTTGAAGGAGAAACACTGTATTGTGGAATATTCCTAAGTAAAAAAAATCATAATCTTAGCAGCATCATCATCATCATCATCATCATCACGAATAGATGTACAATGTATTATCACATCTTCGTGTTACCAACGTTCAAACTCTTATATTTTCCTCCAAATCTTCCAAGTCCCGATCTTTCAATCCTTTATATTTTCATTTATTGTTTTATTATCATCATCAACAAGAAGGATAAGACGTTAAAGTCTGTTCCGATCACATGCTAGAATTGGTCTGTCCATATTTTGGGGCTTTTTACATTTTTGCGTTTTAGTGGTTTGTAATGAAGAATCTGTTTTGGGATTCTATTATTATCCATTGTACTGATGTGGTCCATCCATTCATCTCTGCATTGTGCAATTCTATCTACAGTCCAGTTCTGATAACTGTAGCCATCTTGGTCAAACCAAAGGCGCGTAGCTGGAGGAAACATTACCAAGTGGGGGAGGGAACTAGTAGCCATGCAAAAATATTTTCTTGTTAATAATAACTGAATAAATTGTTATAAAAAATCACTATTCTATAATGAACACTCCAAACTTATTAGACAACAAAAGTATTCACTAACACAGAACTAGTAGATAAGAAAATGCAACATGTATAGTTCAGCCATTGAGTCTCCCGCTCTGACGTTTTCACGACAGTGTTGCCGATATGGATATTCAATGGGAGTGGCCGCTTTATGTATGCGGTTAGGAGAAATACAGCTAACAACATCTCAGCATTTTCAAACCTTATTAGCGCGCTATAGCGGCATCAAGAGCTGTGATTGGTTGTGGCAGATGTTCACTCCCACTTTAACTATTCCCTTATTGGCAGTAGAGGGCGAGTTTCTCTTTTTACACCTCATACAACCTAAACGTTAGGGCCGGGATCCAGCGGCTGGATATTAGTAACTTATGTTTTGTAAACTGAGGGTAGTTACTGGCAGTAACTGTAACTCGCCTTCCCACCTTACCTGACCATACACCATAGACCCCTCAAAAGGGGCTAAAGAAGCCAAAACTCAAATGTAATAGTTTGAATGCATTTAATTATCTTTGTATATTTTCACTTCGATTTTTGATCCTCTATTGTATAGTGAGCCACATTCCTTATAAACCTAATTTCTGACGTTTCTATTCTTCGTTCTTGGTTTTTGGTTAAGTCCCAGTGTTCCGATGCATATTGCAATGTTGGAACCGCCATTGTTTTATAAAATTATTATTATATACAACTTTCCTCATTAGAGGATTGCCTCGAGGGCAAAGTGATACAGACAATTATTTTTTGAAATTGATGAAATACATTCTGTAAATACATTAAAAAAGTTTCAAATTGCAATCGAAGCATGCACACTATAAAGTAGAAATTTTGTAAATATGGTTTCTTAAAATTGAAATTGATCCTCTAATGGCAGCGATGGCAATTTTAGAAAGATACACCCTGTCCAAATCTAAGGAATTCCAAAATTTAGCTAAGAATACTGGTATAGTACCTCTTGCCACGATATAGTAGTAATAATTTATTTTTCCTGATGAAACTAAGACCGTCAGATCTCATCTTCGTCTTTCCAGAGTTAAATTTTACAGCTATTAACCGCTGTGGTCTCGAGGTAGCGTGCTGCCTTGTCACGCAGCGGGCCCGGGTTCGATCCCCAGTCGGGACAGTTTTTCTGGGTGAGGTTTTTTCGGGGGTTTTCCTCACCTGCAAGACAAACGCCAGGAAAACTTCAAGGTCCAAACGGTCCTCGAAATCATATGGCCATCGCAATCATCATCATCATCATCATCCATATTCATCTTAGATTAAGCTTAGGATTAGGGACTCTCCTGGCGCACCCAGGCGCCCCAACCTCAGAAGTGGGTTACAAGTACGCCATGTCAGGAGAGAAACCAGGAATCTCGAAAGACAACCTGGGGCATTTGTAAAAAAAAGAATGAGCAATACGCAGTGTGATGAGGAATATAAAACATGTACTGATGGAATCAGATACCTAAATTAAGGGTATCGGAGAACTGACCCAGTTTAAAGCACTTTAACGATTTATACATGATGACGAACAAAATAGAATTTAGAGCCAGAGTTAAAGAGAACGATCTTCATCTATACTACAGTGATTCAGAACATGTGAATGTGGTCACCGCGCAAGATTACTTTGTCAATAGAAAATGTTAGTTGTTAAGTTAGACGGTGACAGCTCGATAATGGACAATATTCTACAGGCAGAATGTGAAACACGTTCTGTGCGAGCGAGAGGCTCTATGACTTATTTGGATCATGTCACAACACTTGCTTCAACCGGTTGAAATATCAACTAGTTTCAGGTGCAACATTTATTTCTGTGTACCATGATGTTACTTGCAGATCACTTGTATACCTTGATACAACAAACTCTATTACCGACAGGTAGAACTTCCTGACATTTCAAGGGGTATAAATTTATCTGCACCTATCTAGAAACTCCAAACGCTCTTTTTTTTTTTTTTTAATATGATATGGAGTCCACTGCTGTGGTCCCAACGTAGCGTGCTGCCTTGTCACGCAGGGGCCCGGGTTCGATTTCCTGTAGGGACAAGCTCCTGGGTGAGGTTTTTTCGGGGCTTTTCTTCATCTGTAACATAAATGTCAGGAAGCTTAGGGCCCAACGGTCCTCGAAAATCATCCGGCCATCATCATCATTCTTATGATCATCATCATCCTTCACCGGTGTGGAAAGCAAGGGGAAGCTAACACACCTATAATTCCCTAGTAAAGCTGCAAAGCATAACATCAAAATGCTGTGATTGCAGTGAAAGGCCTGCCCTAGGGCAGAATTACTGTGGATTATAATATGGCAAGTAAGAGATAAAATAATTCTAGAAGGGAAACCCATTAAAGAAGTGAATTCTAGAAGGGAAATCCATTAAACAGGTGAATTTCAGAAGGGAAATCCATTAAACAAGTGAACTATTTTAAATACCTGGGTTGTGAGATCTCCTATTTTAAAAATTAAGATATTTTTAATAAAGTTAATAAATTTAATTATATAATCAATTGAGTTGGTGTTTACTTGACAATTGAATTCCTTTTTAAATTTTATTAATAACATTCACAGAAGTATTAATTTCACAATGGAATTAGAAACAAATAATAGTATAAATTTCTTGGATTTATCAATAAAACACATTGATAATAAGTTTGAGTTTGGTATCTTTCACAAACCATCTCATACTGATACCACTATCCATAGTTCTTCTCTTCACCCATATACTCATAAGATGGCAGCCTTTAATAGTTACATTCATAGACTTTTAAATATCCCTCTTTCACCCTTGGAATATAATAATGAATTGAATATTATTAAACAATTGGCTGTTAATAATGGATACGACCCTGAAATTATAGAATGTTTAATTAAGAAAATTAATTACAAAAAAGCAATTAACAAAGTTTTTCCTGTACCCAAAGAAAACAATAAGAAATATGTCGTAATGTCATACATAGGCCCACTTTCAAATAAAATATCTAAACACTTCAAAAACTTGAACATTAATGTGGCATTTAAAACTAATAAAACTCTACAAAATATAATAAAAAACAATAAAACAAAAACAAAAAAGAAAAATTATCAGGTGTATATAAATTGAAGTGTGGCACATGTGACAATGTCTATATAGGACAAACTGGTAGACCTTTTATATCTCGGATAAAGGAACACATGAGAGCATATAACAGAAATTTAGAAAATTCAAACCACCTATTCCAATTTAATCATTGTTTTGATCCAAATTTTGAAATTTTACATATTTGTGATAAGGGTAAGAAGTTAGATCTTTTGGAGGCTGTAGAAATTAATAAGTTTAAAAGTAGTAAAAAACTGTTAAATTCTCAACTTGATTTGAATGAATCCCCTTTGTTAAATTAAAAAATTTAAATAAATATTGTTGTATTGTTGCTTAGATCAGTTGGAACACAATTCATAATTTGTTAACATGTCTGAAGAAGGTACAGTGTACCGAAACAGCTGTCACTGAATTATATAATAAATATGAAAATCAAATAAAACTACGTTTTATTTTTATTTAATTAATTTAATTATATATGCGGCACAGTTAAGAGAATATTGAAAAATACAAGAAAGGATACAAAACTAAAATTTTATAAAGCAATGGTAATTTCCATACTATTGTATGGTAGTGAGTTTTGAGTTTTGACTAAAATAAATCATAGAAGCAGCTGAAATGAGATTTCTGAGAAGTGTAGCTGGCTACAAACTTCTAGATAAAAGAAGAAAGGAAGATATAAGAAATGGGCTAAATATGTTTAAACGTTTAGATAAAATAAAACAAACTAGAAAAAAAAAAACTGGAAAGAACATGTCCAAAGAATGAAAGATGAACGCATTTAAAAAATATATATAATTAAAAACCAAAAGGAGACAGGGGTATTGATAGACCGAAAAAGAGATGGATTCAATTTTTGAATGAGAATCTATGAGACCGGAACATGAGCTTAATCCGTGAATGTGAATGATGATGATAACATGGCAATAACATGTGACTTACCTGTAAGCCTTCATAATGGCACGCATTAAAGTACTGTCTAAACTAAAAACTAAACAATACAGCGCGACAGGCCTAGAAGGTCCTTAGCCTACCAGCCGGCTGCCGGTCTCACATGGAGAGTAGAACCATAAGTCCTGTAGTTCTGCGCCAAGGCATCCCTACCTTAACCACTCGGCTACGGCGTGTTAAAGTATTGTTATTATTCATTATTATATACCACAAGCTAATACCCGGCATGCGCTGCTACTCCTAAATAAATGTTAATGTGTTTTGCGTTTAGTTCAATAAGTAAAAGGAAAAATAATTATAAATTTACATCGTTATATTTTTAGATACCCCGTGCTCATTACCCGGCATTGCCCAAGAATCTACTTATCCCGATCATCTTGGCATAAATTAGCTGAAAGACGAAATTTGCGTTTTTATGTCAATTTGAAAAAATGTAAAAGGAAGAATAATTATAAATTTGCTCTCTTCGTTATTGTAGCAAAAACAACCAATAAACTAATTAATTCTATTTCCGAACTACCTTTCATACAATAGTAAATAGAATTTCATCTTCCAAAATTTAATATTCAAGCAATCATTATAAGTAAAGTCATATTGTAATTATATTTAGATGCCCCGTGCAGTTTACCCGGCGTTGCCCGCGAATCTACGTATCTCGATGTACTTGACATAAATAGCTGAAAGACAAAATTCGTTATTTTGAGTTATCCGTAAAAGAATACCCGCCGTACGCTGTTATGCTTGCCCGGGAATCTACTTATCCCGATCTTCTTGGCATAAATGAAAGGAAAAAATGGTTATTATGAGTTATCCGTAAAAGATAAACATATACTGTCACGGATTTTGTATAGTTTTTTTTTTTTAGATATTCAATTTTGTATTCATTAATTTTGTATATTTGCTATGGTTTAGGCAGCATAAGCCATTTAAGCGTAAAAAAGGGATTTTTTCACCTTTTCGCTAAAAAGGGTGCCTTTTAAGGACGCAGGAGTTGAGTATCACACCTCTCTTATAGCCTATATCCATTCCGGGAATCTCCTGAACATTTTGCAAGAAATCCCACCACAATCGGACCAACGGTATGGCCGCGGAGAAAGTACGAACAAACAAACAAACATTAATTTTTATATATTAGATAATGCCAATATTAATATTGTATTATGTTACAATATAAGATAAAAAGGCTGTATGAGTGAATGCTTGATGTGTTTCGAAATCAGTAACACCATAACAGACTATATAACACCGAAGAGTAGATATCACTCCATTTGTTAAATAAATAGGAAAGCACAATATACCTAGATTTTAAAGATCATGGTGCTAGGGTAGTCCGTCCTCCCAGAACAGAATATAATAAATTAATTAAGAAAATTCAATCTTATACACAAAACTTAAATATCAAGAATTGGTTAAAACTCATTGACAGAATGTTAACTAACTAATTCACTGGTACTATCGAAAAAGTAGGTTCATGGCCGTGCAGATATAAGCTCTCCATATATCCCTATCCTAAATGTTTTTAAATCATCCCCTTTATATTTTACTTCCCTCAAATAATGTTTAATATAATTTTTCCACCTCATTCCTGGTCTACCTCTGATTTTCCAAAAACAAGATTCCATGCCCCTCTTTCAATCCTCATTCATGCCACATGTCCTTCCGATCGCAGTCTATGAGACTTAACTGTTCTTAATAAATCTGGTTTTCCTATAAATATTATGTAGATAACTGTTATGAAGTTTTTTCCATTAGCCAGTTTGTTCATCTCGCTTTGGTCCAAAAATGATCCTAACAATTTTATTCTCAAATTCTCTTAACCTTTCCTCCTCCCTTAAGAGCTCATATAATATAACTTCGATACCAAACAAAATTCCACACATTTTATTCAAAATACAAACCCAAATGGAAAAGAAATGTCGGCCTTCCCACAACGAGACGGAAGATTGAATCTGTTGATATGGAAACAGGTCAACGGTCCATGAGGCACGAGAAGAATATTTTTACGTTTCTTACAAACAAACTTCAATTATAGCTTGCTCAACTCTGTAAATAGTAATGTGTTTCATAAAAATAGGCCAGACAATTAAAAAGTAAAATTTATTAAAACATATGCAGTATTAATTGAATGTATTAATATTTTTTAGCATTCACTTTATTCAACACTTTTAAAATTCATATTAAAGCACCGTTGAGGTTATGTAATAAGATGTTAATTATAAAATTAGTGCCTGATAAGTCAGTCGTCCTCAACTAAATTAATAAACTTCATAAAATTATTCGAATTTGGAGGCCTTTCAAAAACAATGTTTCATCTTCTGCATTTTAACTGGTACTGATGGTATTGTATAGGTTGAATAACGGATTTATGTCGTAATAAATGTCCTGACATAAATCCGTTATACAACCTATACAACACCATCAGTACCAGTTAAAATGCGGAAGATGAAACATTGCTTTTGAAAGGCCTCCATATCGGAATAACTTGATGCAGTTTAATAATTTAGTTGAGGACGACAGACTTACCAGGTACCAATTATACAATTAACATTTTATTGCTAGACAATGAGTGAAAGGATGCAGAAAAGAATCTTGGCGACAGAAATGGATGGATTACGGAGAAGTATGAGAATATCCAGGCTACAACATATTCGAAATTCATATATCAGACAAGAAATGGATGCACAAGAAACTGTTATCGATAGGATAACAAAGAGAGCTCTACAGTGGTATGGACATGTACAACGGATGTCGGAAGACCAGTGGCCTAAACGGGTGTTGGATTGGATGGTACCAGGCAGAAGGAAGAGGGGGAGAAGTAGAAGAACATGGTATGAGGGAATATATGATGCCATGATGAAGAGTGGTATGAAAGCTGGTCAATGGGAAGATAGGAATCTCTGGAAAGCAGGAATCAAGGGCAAACTGCTGTAAAGTGGAAAGCCTGTATTAAGTATTAAATAAGTATTGACTTTATTATAAAAATGCCATTTGAAAATAGTTCTGGGATAATGGGTGCTCCGAAACTCTTCGTTCAAATTAATACAGAAGGTTGAGTACTTCAAAACAAATACATTCCGATAAGGAACATAATGTATCAGGAATCAACTTGTGTAGTTTAACATGCTAATTACAGTAGTGGCATCACAGGAATTGATCGAATGCACGACCATTGGCCTGTATACACGCAGTGCATCGTCTGACCAGTGCTGTCGTGTTCGTTTGAAGATGCCTGGCATGTCCGCAATGGTCCCAGCAGAAACGGCAATTCTAGCGAAGATATTTTCTTCTATTTCCACAACGGTTTCATATACCAGCTGCTTCACAAACCCCCCAGAGGAAGAAATTCAGACACGTGAGGTCAGATGATATGGGTGGCCTGGCCATATGGCCACTTCGGCCGACACAACAGCTTATGTCAGCACTATTAACAAAATGTTCTCTAACATTACAAGTTGATTTCTGAGACCGTATGTTCCTCCTCGAAATATATTTATTTTGATGTTCCGCGCCGCAGCCGAGTGGTTAAAGCAAGAAGCCTTGGCGCAGGGCTATGGGCCTTGCGCTGGGTCGAACCCCCATGGGGGAAGAAATGTTCTTATGGAACTTCGGCCAGTATGGGACCGATGCCCGGCCAACATCGTGAGGCATTTGTGTAGCTACAACAAATAGCGACTCCAGGTTGAGAAGACCAGCTATAACGGCTGGGGGACCCGACATGCTGACCACATGTCAATCCTAGACTGGATCGATGATCATCTACCCCTGTGATTAACACATGGATGTGAGGCCAGCACCCGGCTGGTGGTCGAGGGCCATTTAGGCGTTGTCGCGCTTGGAGCTTTTTTGCCTATTCTGATGTTCTCTACCTCTTATATTAATTTCAACGAAAAGTTTCGGAGCACTTCGTATATGTTTATTTGAATAGATGCCTGCTACTATTACAAACAGGCCAACATCAAGTTTTATCATGTCCGTCGCTGTGGCGTAGTCGGTACAGTCCCTACCTTCCACTCCGACGACCCGGGTTCGATTCCCGGCGGGGTAGGAGATTTTAAATCTCTACCTTGGGGCTGGGTGTGTGTGTACTGTCCTTGTGTCTATGTGAGAATTAAAGAAAGTTAACAAACAGGTAAAACAGGCAAAGAAAAGGGTAAAACAATAAGGAAAACCAGTAAAAAAAATCGTAGTTTAGAGGACATCGGCTTTCCATCTTGAATCTTATGGCCTTAAGGTTTGGTAATGTTAATGCTAGAACAGAGAATTAAACAACATCCTACCGGCTTATTAACATTTGTTTTATTTAATTTTTAGTTTAAACATCTTTAGGCATCCATAACATACGCTTGTGTTGTTGAGTGATTTTTAATTATATATGATTAATAACTAGCGAACTTAACAACTTTCCCGAGTTCAACAAATGATATCCCCTAATTTACACTTTTTTTAGGATGATGAATAGACAAATTTTGAGCGATTTATGAGCAGGATTTGGACTGCTAATTCATCAACTCTCCACATTAAGCACTAAATTATAAAGGCTGAAGCTCATGCCCCAAATGGGAGTCAATGACCAATCACATTTCAATGATTTTTTTTATTTACAACCAATCACAGTCGTTTTTTCACCTCGATTTTATCAGTTTAATTTTATCACTGTAAAATCAAGCTCCTCCTTTTTAACATTCTGAATAGGTCATAGCATTATTTTGCAGTGACCGGATGACCGACTGATGGTGAAGGCGACTGGCACCGTCCATTGCCCATTGCCCATTACTGTTACCCACTGGGCAATCTTGGCAGTCAAATTCCTTCGTGGTTATCGATATAGGGTTGTGGTTCATTTAACCCTAGCCTAATGGTAGTAAGATGGTTTCTCTTTTGAGTCTATGTATCGGGATGATAAATTGTGGATATATATCCACATAGTATAATGACATCAAGTTGCCCTGAATTAGAGCAATTTGCCACTATATTTCCATGCGAATATCTCGTTCAATTTATTTAGTGGTTCGCATTAACTTTAACCTATATTAAATAGGTTAAAGATTTTATGTATGAAGAGGAATCTGTCCATGGGGGTGGATAATTCAGCCAATATTGGCTGCAGACCCTGGAGATAATCCTCAGTATGCTGGCAATTGCTGGCCCTGGCCTTGAACATTGTTGTTCACCATTTGGTTTGGGAACAGATGCCAGTTTGTAAGGTTTGGGAGAAGGAAACATTAGGATGGGCTTTCACCGAAGTGAAAGTCCTAGGTTGGGTTATTTTTGGTATAGTTGGGATGGGTTTGGTTACCCTGCTATAATTTTCCAGCGCCACATTTGGCTACCAGATTGTATATATAGTGCACGAATTTTAACACAAAGTGGTTGCGGGAGATAATATTTGTAACAAAAAAAAAATAAAAAATAAACCACTGTTTGCACTTTCTTAAACATATTTTTTACCAGGTAAGAACGTTCCAGAAAAATATAATTGACATATTTACATCGTAGGGCATCAGAAATTAATTAATATACAGTTTCATTTGTTTCATTTTTTCTCCACTAGGGTACATTCTTACAATATTGCGATCCTTTGGCAATAAATAATATGATCTGGTTGCAGTGATAAACAAGTGAAACATAAAGTTTCTCATTTGTTTTCAAACATCGCCGTTTACTTTAGTTATAGGCCTATACATATTTTAAAATAACTATATTTAAATAATGATTTGTGAGTAAAGAGCTTAATTTTATTCGTTAAATAGTCCTAACAAATGCCACTCTTGATTTCCAAATTCTCTAGATAAATTCACTCCTCACTTCGTGAATTTATCGATATTTTAGAAATCACTCGTGGCATTACTTATGATAAAAATATGTGGCTACTTAAACCTTCAAGTAAATTAAAAAGTCAGCCACACAGTTAGTGCGTAAAATAAGCGAATCCCTCAGTAAATCATGATGTTTTGATACCAGAAACGCAACTTCTCTTTTGCGACAAAACATGTTTCGTTGGTTTTAAAATAATCATATACTACTTCAAGAAAAAAAGAGCCTAAATATTCAAAACCATACTACAGATTGTGGTCTTGTGTGGGTCACAGATATGAACGTTAAACAGAAAACAGTTAATATACTGAATTCATTGGAAATGGATTTTTGGAGACAATCAGCCAGATATCCAGGAAATATAAATAAACACAGAAATACTACGCCTTATGGAAGTGGAAGAAGAACGTGTTACAATTGAAAGGGAATGACTAAAATGGCATGGACATGTACGTAGAATAGGAGAAGGAAGAATACCCAGGATTTTACTAGAACGGGAAATTAAGAGAAGAGGAAGAGAGCGACCTACTACTACATGGATACAAAATTTGCATATGTCAAATGGAAGGATGATGTACAAGATACAGACAAATGGCGTAACATGATAAACAGTGTAGAGTTCTGAAAAGTAATAGACCTATCTTACTTACTTACTTACTTACTCACTGGCACTATCGAACCCGAAGGTTCATGGCCGCGCGGACATAAGCTCTCCATACATCCCTATCCTGAGCTAATGCTTTCCAATCATTCCCTGTATAATCTACTTCCCTCAAATCAAAGTTAATGTTGTTCTCCCACCTCATTCTTGGTCTACCAACTGGGCGCTTTCCCTCTGGCTTTCCTACAAGAAGCTTCCATGCACGTCTTTCATTCCCCATACGTGCAAACATGTCCCTGCCCATCGCAGTCTACGAGACTTAACTGTTCTTATTATATCTGGCTTCCTATAAAGACCATGTAGTTCATTGTTATGTAGTCTTCTCCATTCACCTGTCTGTTCATCTCTCTTTGGTCCAAAAATTTTCCTAAGAACTTTATTCTCAAATACTCGTAATCTCCTTTCCTCCCTTAAAGTAAGAGTCCATGTTTCGCACCCATATAATATAACTGGTAGAATAATAGTTTTATATATTTTCAGCTTTACGTTTTTTGAAAGGAGTTGGGACATCAAAAGTCTCTGCAATGCATAATAGCAAGCATTTCCAGAATTGAGCCTATGTTTAATTTCTTTGTGCATCTCATTCCTATTTGTGATTATTGTTCCTAGGTATTTGAATTCAGCCACTTCCTCAAAATTTCCCTCATTTGTCATTAGCTGTCCATTTCCATTATATACTGAATTTCTACGTGTGACCATATATTTAGTTTTACTGATATTTACTTCCAGTCCCAATTTCTTAGTGTTACTCAATAGTGTGTGCGTGTTGGCCTTTAGTATCTCCTCGCTATCGGCCAGTAGTACTACATCATCAGCATAAACTAACAGCTTATTATATACCATTGAGTTGTAAGCCTTCCTCATTCTCTAAAGATTTAATGGCATGCTCTAGTACAAAATTAAATAGTAGAGGAGATAGTGCATCTCCTTGCTCTCAACCCATTCTGGATTTCAAAAGTGTCTGAAAACTGTTTGCCTACACGCACCCTACTCTTTGAGCCATTTAGACACATTCGTATAAGTCTAACCAACTTTTTAGGAATTCCGAACTCCAGCAGGATACTATATAACTTCTCCCTCTTAATTGAATCATATGCTTTTTTGAAGTCTACATATAGTTGATGTACAGTACCATTATATTCCCATTTCTTCTCTAAAATCTGTCTTATACTGAAAATCTGATCTGTTGTAGACCTGTTTCTTCTAAATGCACATTGATGATCTCCTAGAATGTCATCAATATAGGGAGTAAGTCTGCTTACTAATATATTTGTTAGAATTTTGTACGAAGTTGAAAGTAATGAGATGCCCCTGTAGTTGTTGCAATCAGTTTTATCTCCTTTCTTATAAATTGGTAAGATAATTGATTCCTTCCATTCATCTGGAAGAGCTTCTTTTTCCCAAATCAATAGACCTATCTATCTTTGTGTATTTATTTATCAATATTGTAACCTATTTTGTTCACACCTATACTAATAATGACCTAATTATCACTCTGGTTTTAGGTAAATAATTTGAATTTACCAGAGGTGCCTTGGTATCCACTGACAACGGCTTGTAATTGATCAACTTACTTCCCTAGGGAAGAGAAAAGTTATTGACTTAATTAATAATGTAAACATGTGTTTTTTTATTTACACCAGTCCTTATATATTCTGTATAATTTTTCATGATTTTTTTTTTTAATTTGCTGGTAATAGAAAATGAACAGCAGCATTCGCAGCTTCCTTTGCCTCACAATTAATCATACCTGTAATTAATATGCAGTCTGAAATTGATATTTAAAATGTCTGTCGCTAATTCAGACAACAATAAACAATTGCAGTTGTTTTATCAACATTACCTTTGCTATCAAACAATTGAACTCTTCAAACCAAGATATAAATTCACGCGAAATATAAAAATTAAACCTCAACGGCGGATTCGGCGCAGAAGGAGTCCATCATCACGGCATCTGGCGGAAGTGGCAATCCTCTAGATGGGGTTAGTACATCCAGGAGCTGGACCTAAAGCTTTGAGGTGGCAGCCCCACCAATGTCTACTCTGCATAGCGTTGGTACCGCGATCAGAGGAAAACATATTACTCGTATTCTTCACAATGGAAACTCGGACGGACTTAACCAAAGACGACCTCAGCGTAGAATTAAGGACAAACGATTTGGTATAAACGATCGGATTAAAGTGGAAACTTGGAATGTCAGAGAACTAAACACAAATGAAGAAGAACTAATCAGAGAAAAATAATCAAAATATTGATATAGAAATACTTACTGAAACAAAAAAGAAGGAACAGGCAACTCTTGCCTAAACCAGGAAGTGAAGAAGAAGAAACATAATTGTTAGTACAGGAGTGAACAAAAATCATATACGCAATTCTGGAAGTAAGCACATTACTAGTATCGAACGTATTTGCTAGTCCTCGCTAAAGCCCGGGGTCTAACACGTCCTCGACTAGTAATGTACTACTTACTTCCCTTGTTACATCTATCTATCTATCTTCGGGTTTTTACAGCTGCTGCCGTCTTCCCGTGCCAAACCTCCAAAGCCTACGGTCTTGGGCATCTTCGATGCTTAGCCCTCTAGCTTGCATTACTCTCTTCATGTTTTCCTTCCATGTTAACCTTGGTCTTCCTCTTTTCTTCTTTCTGTTAGGATGCCATTCATATAGTTGCTTCGGCCATCGCTCATCTTCCATTCTTAAAACATGTCCTTGTTACATACATAAATATTATACAGTAAAAGTTGTTCAAAGCGGAATCGCATGGGACCATTTATTTTTCCACATTAGACAACATTCTGCATTATAAAGAAACAACAATTATTAACCAATATTATAGAGAACCGTATATGTATTTTTATGTACCTTGGAATAATTGTAGTTTCCCTGCTGTTGGAAAATTAAGTATAGTATGTACGAGCGACTTCGATGGTAACGCGCGAAAAAACAGTCCCGTTTCTTCAGCGTTAAAAATGTCTCTTAGGAGCGTATCCTGTAATTGAAGTATGCAGTTTTGGTTTCCACTCGCTAATTATGCCTTCGTCCATATCCTTTGATTCCCCGCAAATTTTATTCCACACTACATTGTGTCGTCTTTAAAAAATGTCCATAGCCAACCTGAAGATGCCTTAAAATCGTTATTCACTAGGGATATAGCTACAGCTAGAGCTTGAATTGGAGCATTCGTATAAACTTGGATTTTCCACATTTAAATTTTGTCATAATTTGGAGTACGAGAGTTCGTTTTTCTTTATCTCCAATCACTTTCACTGTTTCGTTTAATGACAATGATACATGCGATTTAGCCATCTTTATTCCGTAAATTCAGAACGCTACCTGTGAAAGATACGTACACAATCGGTCTCAGAACTTAAACTAATTTAATGATTTACAGTGCACCGGTTATTTGTAAGACAGATGTCACACGCCAAATATTTCTTAATCGAACCTGTATTTATCAAAACGGGTGTTTAATGAGACCGAAAGAAAATTCCAGATACAGTTAGAAACTCTACTACACTCGGCGGCAGGGATCATCACTTATTCGCCTAACGGGAATTCAATGAAGTGGAATCTAATTTATTTCCCTGTCTCTATATTTCCGCCTTATAAACATTTTCTTTCATGAATTATGTAGAAATATCCTTCCGTTTCCGCGTTGTATAGATTCCATTTTATACAAAATAAATACACTTAAAATTACTATTATTTTATCGGGACCAATAAATTTGTTCTCATTGGACAGATTTCCGCATTATTCAAGTTCCGGATTAAATAAGTTTTACTGTATTTTGATATTGTTAGACTGTATTGAGGAGAATTCAAAATTAATAAATACGGAAAAAGAGCCTAATCCGCACGGATAATATTTAGGCCTAAATTTCATTATATTTTCACGTGTGTGGAAGAGATACGGAACTGTTTCAAATCGGACATCAAATTTACTGCTTCTGGTGAAATGTCGATACTATCATATGCATGAATTGAATTCCCTACTCTTTTTCATTTCCATTTCACAACATGTTGGACAAATATTAGTTTGGTTCCTTATTGAGGCCTCGAGATTTATAATGTGTAAATCACAAATACAAACAATAAAAACAGTTTATTGTTTGTGATAGAAATAGTTATTGCACGGTAATTCACACATTCAGATGTATATATTCAAACTCAGATGAAACATAAAGTAGGTCTAACAGTTACTTTGGAAGTTACTCTGTTGTCGACATTACAAAAGTAGCCAAACTTGTGGGGAACATAATGCGTTACTTTGTCGTGAATTTATTAGTTCCAAACTTTATTCTTCGTAAAAATCGAGGGCGATATAGAGTTCTATTATTTCTGAGACCTACCGAGAACGTGCGGCAGACTGAAGCAAGTCAAAACTCCATGGCGGGATAGGCTTGGCCCTTGACCTACCAGCCGACTGCTGGCCTCACATCCACAAGTATTAATTACAAAGGTGAACGATCGTCTAGCAAGTGTGTGGTCACATGTCCGGTTTCCCAGTCATTATACTAGTTTTTTTACCTGTAACCACTACTTTTTGCAGCTACTCAAATTTCTCAAGATACAGGGTGGACATCGGCACCATACTTATCGAAAATCTATGAGAAAATTTTCCCTCATGGGGACTCGAAACAGCGGAAGCCCAAAGCTCTAATGTCAAAGTATTATGCATTAACCTACGGTGCGAGACATGGAAACAAAGTTATCGGCCAGTGAAATATAATAAACACACAGATATAGTGAAAGACAAGTCTTAAAATATAAATTTAAGATCACAGATAACCCGATGTGTCCTTGTGGATTAGATGCACAAACTGTTGAACATCTACTGTGGGAATGTCCAATATTAAAGAACGAAAGACTCAAGCTAAGAAACTGTATAATGCGCGCTTGCGGACACTGGCCAATAAACTATAATGATTTACTTGAAAAACACTTAAAACCGTTCCAAAATTTCATAAAAAGTATTAACTTCGACAATTTGTAAATATTACCCAATCAACATAGAATAGACTACGTTAATGTTTTGTGTATATATTGAAAAATAAGACTTAAAATAGTGTATTTTGAAACACATTAGCATGTAGTATTGCAATTTTGTGACGGAACATGCTCGTGGATAAAGTTGTATTAAAAAAAGTCTTAAAATACCCTACTTTCTTAAAGCGCTCCGTTTCCACTAGCTAAACCCAACTCATGCCCTTGTAAGCAGTATAGGCCTACAAACAAATACTAATAAAAACTGAGGACATTTACTTAAGGGGTGATGGGTGAAATTTCTATATTCTACATTTTTTAAGCTAGAGACTTGATTGTACAAACATTCACTGCATGATACATAATGATGTGGTTTAAGTTTAATTCTTGTGAGACATTTATTTTATGAGTTATTAAATATTATATTTTTTTAAAAATGTCATATATTAGAATTAAATGGGTTCCTCAATTTTTTAGTAAAATGTCTGATTTTTTTACAAGACCCCCAAGATATTTAGAAAAAAACATCATGCATTAGAATTCTTATAATGTGAATACAAAGGGAGAAAAAATAATGTTGTACCTCATGCGTGGAATTACAAAAAAAAAATAATTGCATACATTTTTTTATTTCTTAAAATGCTACTTCAATCATGAAACCCATGCACTACATTGTTACTTACTTACTTACTTACTCACTGGCACTATCGAACCCGTAGGTTCATGGCCGCGCGGACATAAGCTCTCCATACATCCCTATCCTGAGCTAATGCTTTCCAATCATTCCCTGTATAATCTACTTCCCTCAAATTTGCACTACTTTGTTATCCATTGTTTTTAGGATATGCAGTAAAATTTTGAACCTTCTATGACAACATTTCTGAATTCCATTCAATTTTGAATATATAAACATGCAGTGAAAATAAAAGCATGGAAAACAAGTTTAAAGATCTGCATGCAGGTGATATTTAACTGGCGCAGACTTTTAACTCTGATGTAGGCCTAATTTAGGGCACTTAGAAGCGCCATAGGCCTCTGAAATTTTGCCAACATATGCATTACAGTACAGGCTATTTTTTACTACAGAAAACAAAAAATGCCAATTTTGATCTCAAATGTTCAATTTTTCACCCATCACCTCCCTTAAAATCAACCTCGCAAAATTTCACTGAATGTCACTAATGAGAGTTTGCCGGCATGTCGTCTTTGTTCAATGATCTCTTCACTAGGGGCGGCTCGGGCAGTGACAGCTTGGAATAAATTACCTTAAGAAGAAGGAATTATAAATCGTGGTGTGAGACAAGGCTGCCCCCTATCCCCAACACTCTTTGCAATTTATATCAATGAAGTAATATGTTGCTGGAACAAAACATATAAATTTGGAATAAGAATATCAGAAAATAGAAAATTAAACACCCTATTGTTTGCAGATGACCAAATAATAATAGCAAATTCCGAAGATAATCTACAGAAAGGTCTGTATGAACTTAACAAAATTACAGAAGAATATGGATTAAAGATATCTACAGAAAAAACAAAAATTATGGCATTTCAAGGTGTAGATCCTGTCAGAAGTAAAATTGTACTGGACAATAAAATTTTGGAGCAGGTGAATAATTTTACATATCTAGGATGCAATATCTCATATGAAGAAGAAAAGGATGTAAATGCAAAAATATCTAAATTTTTAAGAATTTTAGGGTTAATAAATTCTATCTTCAAGCCACAGTTAGTCCAAAAGCATTCAAGACTGAAAGTGTATAAAACACTGGCTCTTCCAACTCTTTTGTATGGTAGCGAAGTATGGACGTTGAAACAGAAGGATATACAGAGACTTAGATCTGCTGAAATGAGATATCTTCGGAGGACTGCAGGATACACACTACTAGATCACAAAAAAAAATGAAGACATCTTAGAAGAATTACACATGGAATCTTTAGAAAACAAAATTTCTGATTATAAGTCAAGATGGATACAACATGTTCATCGAATGGAAGATCACAGAATACCCAAACTAATGTTAAGATATCAACCCGCAGGAAGAAGAAGACCAGGACGTCCACTCAAAAGACTTCTGGATGGTGTTTCTCTTGAGGCCGAAACAGGTCAACAAATGGCCTAAATTCGTGAATGTACTATGATGATGATGATGAAGATTTGTTCCAGAGTTTACATTAAGAGTTATTGGATCTGTACAACTATAGACTTGTAAAAATGAAGCGTTTGCACTTATCTATAATGCTCGAGAATTAAGTATGTGATTAGCAGCTTATATGTATTTGGTTGCTGAACAATAACGTTTTTGTTATCCGAGGTTTCTAAGCACACGAGCTGAAGAAGAGAAGAGAAGACGAGAAAATAAACGATAGAATAAGTAGAATTAGAACTTAGAATATATCAATATGTATATTTGATAAATTCTAATATTAAGTTTATGTTAAGTATACATAAGTTTAAGTAGATATAAGATTAATACTTCCTTCTTATGTATATTATTATAGCATTGTATAAGAAACAAAATTAGACTAAGAAACCATAATGTAATATAACTGTAAACACCTTAGATTAAGTTTCAACTAGCCGCACCCGGTAAAATAATAATAAATTAAATAAAGAAATCACGCTAGATAATAAATAGGGACAAGAGCAGACCTGGGGATATGGGCATTAAGCCCGAGGAAACCCATGGGGATGGTGGTGTTGCTCTTAAATAAAAAAAAATCGGAGAATGCACATGCCATGGATAGTGCCGAGCCACAACGTGACACAACTGCTGTCAGGGCATGGGCATTTCAAGGCGAAATTGTTTCAGAGAGGACTCTCGGAAACACCAACCCTCAAGAGGACATCGTTACTCATGTGCTATATCACTGCACCAAGTACTGTGTCTTCAGAAGGGAATTTGAGGTAGTAGCCATGGTTGGAGAAGTGGACTGACCACCGCCCCTAGACTTCTGGACCATACACAAACTATACAAATCAGTCTCGCACTAAATTGGAAGAGTTCTCCGACTACGAAGTGACGAAGATGGGAGAATAATAATAATACACCCGTCATCACAGTTACAAACACAAAACACACAGTCAGAAACACACACACAAACACAAAACACACATTTATTTATGTAACATCAAACACAATCCAAATATCCGAAATGTAAATTAATTAAGATTTTAATAAAGACAGGATATACTCTGCTGGATAAGAAAAGAAATGAAGATATAAGAAAGGAACTAAATATTTTCAAACTTACAGACCGAATAATTAAATATAGGAACGACTGGAAAGAACATATTGATAGAATGCCAGAAGAAAGATTTCCAAAAATGATTGCTAAATTATAGATTAGATTAGATTTATTTAGCCTGGTGGAGTTAAGGCCATGTGGCCTTCTCTTCCACTCACCAGGACAAAAATATATTACATCAGAATATAACAATCTTAATTAACTCTAATATTAATCACTAAGTAAAAAATTTGATCAAAAGATAATATCTAATATACGTATTACGATCTATAATACCAGTTAATATTAGTTAAAATTAAGACTAAAACTAATAATAAAATGTATATAAGCAAGGCATATTAAATTGTCCCTGTCTAGTGTATATAAAAAACATGAAAATAATGAGATATAGAAAACTAATTTTACGATTATACAATATTTAAAACAAAACAAACATATTTGTTATTCTTAATATTATTTTCATAAATAATTAAATATATTAATATTGCTAAAAGAATACTATCAGTGAGGTGTATAAGTTAGTTTGTTATTAAATAAAACCCCGGAAGGAGAAATGTC
The DNA here is from genome assembly GCA_030220185.1 of Diploptera punctata. Taxonomy (NCBI): domain Eukaryota; kingdom Metazoa; phylum Arthropoda; class Insecta; order Blattodea; family Blaberidae; genus Diploptera; species Diploptera punctata. The sequence continues at coordinate 476,328 of JASPKZ010009820.1, forward strand.
GGACGCCCACACAGAATATGGTCTGAACAATTTTAACAATTCTAGTTTTCATGAAGTCGAAACGAGCCAACAGGCTTAATCCCTGGATGATGATGACTAGATAATACTTAAGGATAAAGAGCAGACCCGGGGATATGGGCATTATGCCCGAGTTAACCCGGGGATGGTGGTGGGGCTCTAAATAAAATAAAAAATATCAAATTCAAGAGACTTAGTATGAATGTTGACATCATCCCTGTATCATATCATGTGGTGAGACTAAGTTCTGGACATTGAAAGCAAGAGAGCCAGTGCGATTTACAAATGTAAGTACCACGCAAAATAAGCAAGAGTACAAAATAAGCTTTGAATGAGGTGACACAAGAACTGCAACCGTATAATACGAATGCTGTTGTCATACAGCGAATAGCTACTTTATTTATAAATTTACGTTTATACAACAATGGTCGGAACACCCACTCTTCACGGTAGCTTATCTTTACCTTGTCTTAGTGGAGTGCTTTCCTAATTTATCTAAAAAAAAAGTGAAACCAAAACATATAAAACTGTTATTCTTGCATTTATATTACATGAATGCGAAACATGGACTCTTACTTTAAGGGGAAAAATATTATGATTATTTAGGAATAAAGTTCTTCGGAAAATGTTTGGACCAAAGGAATGATATAGCCTATGTGAACAGAGAAGACGGCATAATGGCTACATTATCTTTATAGAACCAGTTATAATAACAATTAGGCCTAATTCTCATAGACTGCGATGGGCAGGACAAGTGGAACGAATGGGGAATGAAAGAGGGGCATGGAACAATCCTTGTAGGAAGACCAGAGGGAAAGCGCCAAGTGATAAGCCGAGAATGAGATGGAATAATTAAATTAACAATGATCTGAGGGTGATAAAATTGTATGGAGAGCTTATGTCCTCGCGGCCATTAACTTCCGGGTTCTATATTCCCAGTAAGTTAGATAGCAGATACATTTAAGGTGTTTAAGAGATACAGTTTTGATTAGAGTTCTAAGAATTCAATCTGATCTGCCATTTATTAAGGTTAGTTGATATATGTTCCAGCATTTAAATGTTCAAAATATGAAAATGTCCATAAAATTATAAAGCTCAAGTAAGCCTACGTAAAATGTCCGGAGGAAACATGTTCCAATTGGACGAATCTCAAAAATTAAAATGTTTAAATTATACGGATGATACACACTCTAAAATGTCAAAATTTTATAGTATAATATAGGCCTACGTAGTCCAATTCCTAAAATTATTTAGGCCTAACTTAAATTTTATGGTTAAATTATTTTGGACTTTTTTTGTGTTCATGTTTATTAGGCCTATATCATTAGGCCTACTGATGAAAAATTATGGTTTTTATATTACCATACAATGCATTCTTCTAGAATTCATCAGTTTAGAAATTTTCCTATTAAGATTGCTTCTCATTAAAAATGAATTATTTCAAACACGCGTCCTTTTTAGCAAAATAACACTGGTCAACATGATTTTTGTTGTACTTAATGTAGTTTTTATCGTGCTTTCAAATATGTATTCGGAATTTTTCCATCACCCACAGTTTTTTTTATTTCAATTTCAATTAATGGATTAAAATAATTATTTTTTTAATAAACCTAGATTTATTCCCGGAAAATCTTGGCGCAGTGAGCGATGAGCACGGGGAACACTTTCATCAGGAGATTTCAGCTATGGAAAAGAGATATCAAGGTAAATGGAATCCTAATATGCTGGCCCATCAAGAGGGATGCTCCACAGGCGAAATATAGCAGAAAATCGTCATTTCTCACTTTCTAGGTGAGTCCGAATGTTCGAATATTGTGTAGTTACGAATGTAGAAAATATTAAGTTGTTTGAAATGCCTGTCTCTCAGAAACCTTGCGTGATGGAGAAAACCCGATATCATATTTTAATTCAGGAGAACAAATAGGCCCTACTATCAGAATCACACATTTCTCTTTCTGAGAAAAAAAAAGTTTATTTTTTGTTGCTCAGTGTTATTGTACCATTCGTTAGCTATTATTATATACTCGACATTTTTACGCATTGGAATTTTTTTACACGGTGGACACTACCAAACACTAGACGCATTCTGTTGTTGAGAAGTTTTTAAGTTAGGCCTATATTTGGACATTTCCAATGTGTATAGACCTATGCCTACAATTTACTAGTGGACTAAATTCCATGGACTAACATATCATGACTAGATAGCTTGGACATTTCATGTGTTTGGATATTTTCTATTGATATTGAGAGGACATATTTTAGTATTAGAGGGTACGGCGCAAAATGTGGACAACCGAATTTCGAGATAATTTTGGTTTTAAAATTAAGTTTAGGAACGTCGAAGATGAAAACATAAAAAACAAAAAAATTGCGGACCATCCAGAAACAAAGCTAGAAAATAATTTATAAAGCACTATTTCCTATATTACCTAAAGGAAGTGGCTGCCATTGTGGTCGTGACGTCAGATTCGATATTCAGATGTTATTCCAGGGTGAAATGATGTTTTATTCAATAAAATTGCGAAAATATAATACATGTTTTATTGTTATAAAAGTGCACTGCTGTATTTCCAAATGCTATATTTCCAAAATTACATAGCAAAGAGTTTGCAATTTAATAAAAATCACATCCTCACATAGAGTTCCAAAAAAAAAAAAAAAGATTTAATTGAATCGATTGTCGATAACAATCGATACGTCATCGTACGTATTTCTCGAAAATGAACAACGGCAAATGAGTCCTTACAAAATATTGAATAAATAGAGCCACTTATTTTATAACGTAATCTTCGAAATTTGTAATATAAGCTTAATTTATTAGAATACATGTATAATAACCTTATTTCAATTACTCCAACCTGTGAAAGTAATAAATATAATGGCATTTAAACGATATTAAATTACAGGTATGTAAATAATTATAGTGTATGTGTAAGAAACTAAAAGCTAACCTAACCTAACCTAACCTAACCTAACCTAATTCAATTACTCTAACCTAGTTCTCTAGTGATGGTCCGCGCATAATTTTAATACCAAATTTAGGCTATATCGAAATGGGTGTGTCTCGTACAGTAAACTAGTGAAATGTGTATTTTGTAGTGCTTATAAAATGTTATTTTACTGCTTTTTTTCTGGATGGTCCGCATTTTTTTTTTTTGTGTGTGTTTTCATGTTTAGTGGTCCTAAGCTTCATTTTAAAACCAAAATTATCTCGAAATTCGGATGTCCACTTTTGCGCCATAGCCGTATTTGAATTAAATGTTATAATTATGCGATAATCATTTCCGTCTAGGAAATACCCAATGTGAAGAGAGGATAAAACAGAGATTCCCATATAAAATTCTATCATACAATAAGCATGTTATTTTTCTTATAGCAATTTCCCTTCTTAAATCTTCTTGTAAGTTATCTTGTAAGCCCAGTTTCCCTTAACAGAGATTTAGGCGCTCTTCCCTACACGGAAGAATTTGAACCATACTAATTTAGTTACACTTGTTTTCGTATAGATGAAATTTTGAGTGGTCCGTGGTCAGCGTTCCGCCTCATACTGACATCTAGGAAACCAAGGTAGTACTAGGACGGGAAAATTCGGTAAATTTTGCTTAGAGGCCTTTTTCATTCAGGCTTAAAAATCTTTTACGAGCCTGAAAATCTTCAGACTCGGGACCCACTGCTTAAAGTCCCTCCCGGAGGACTTGCTTCTTGGATTTTTCCATCTTAAAAAATCCATCGACCCCGGCTGGGTTTGAACCCGCCTCCCTCGGGACCAGAGGCAAGGAGCATAACTACCGCGGCCGATTCCCTTCTTAAATAGTAAGCCTAATCAAATAAATAAATCTGTTAAAATCTACTCATAAGGTAACTAAATTATTAATAACTTAATGTGAAATTATTTACAACAAATCTTTATGAACAGAACGGATTGGTTTATAGGTAGCTTATAGTGGCCACTGATATCAGGAAGATAACGAGCCGAAATACAACTTGCAATTACACTTGTAAAGATTTAGCTACTGTTAAATGAGTCATTTTAGCGAGAATTCTTTTGTGTCATCTGAAACTAATTCACGGATCCAAGAAGGAGTTGAGTCATCATCCTACTTTAACTCTAAAAAAAAATTATTCTTATATTTCAAATCAATTCAAAACACTAAATTAAAATAGTATCACAAAACACACAAGAGACTGTTTTGGGAATTCCAGTAGAGTCATCTACCTTATTGTATGTGTATGTGTGTGTGGTTTTTGTTCTGAAAAAGTACGATAAATAGTGAAATAATTAATTAGAAGTGCAGATAGAAATAACTTAAAAGACGCGCTACTAACAGTGCGGAACTTGCAAGAATGGCTATGAATTATGGATAGAGCAAGATTGCAAACTTGCAAATTTTAAAGCTAAAATAAATAACTCAAACTAACACTGAAATATTCCACATAGTGTATTCCTCAACACGCATTATGTTGCTAGCACGAGAAACAATTGAAGTTATCTAAAGAAAATCGCAGTTTAAACAATGTATTAGCGTGCACATGCAGACATCTTAGATTTTCAGTGCCATATTTTTTATTGGTTTCTTAATATGTCAATTAATTCAGATGACAATTAGACTTAGGATTTTAATCTTTAAAATATGTTTATTTAGGCATCTAAAATAGGTTAAAAAACTTTTTTAAAGTATTAATATTAATTTGGAAATTCGTACTACCTCAAATGAAGGGTGCTACATTAAATAATGTAGTAAAAGGACTTTTAATTATACAATATACTTATTTCTTAACCTGTTGCCAAACTTTGAGGGTAAAAAAATACGATTAAACTTTTATTTAATTGTCTCACACTTCTAAAATATATTAGTTTACATGCATAATCGAATGGCCCTCAAACTCCATTTTGACGAAAAAGTGACTTCCTGGTTCTTTCCCTGCACTCTTGTAATAATTCGCTATCATGATCAGCAAAATGGATCTAACAATTATGAAATTAACACAGGAAATAAAGTTGATTAACTACAGTAAATACAAAGCCAAATTACTGTCATGTTTTACATTGTATTACACATTATCAATAAAACCTAAATCACCAAATTAAAATATTAAAATGGTTAATACGTTTCAATCGCGAGACTATCATTAGGCCATATCATAACGATTGCGACGCTATCGAAACGCGTTGACTGTTTTAATGTTTTAGATTGGAGATTTGGGTTATATTGATAATGTGTAACACAATTTTATTATCACCAAGAAGATTCTATTATTAATAAAAATGTTATACAATATTTGGATGCTCTAACAAATTCCTTACGATCTCTAAAAAATACAGAGATTTGACAACTTGAAATAGGATGAATTATGTAAATTTAATTAAAAGAAAAAGACAAATTAAATTAAACAAATACAAAACAAGTATCAATAAATAAAATAGATATTTTGTCATACTTAAACTATGCCAAGTAGGCTGCTACGTATGCCTGTCTACAGAACACAATTGATTTTATTCATATTTTCAGGATAAAATAGGCATAAAACATAAAATCCGGGGCTTATCTATAATATTAGAATAAAAAAGACAAAATGAAATATAATTTTGGATATTAATTTTTTTATATCAGGGCCTAGATCCATTCCATTGATATATTTCAGCCTATTCTTGTGTAAGTCTTTACATCTTTATTGGTGCAATAACTTACCTAATTGAATATAAACATTTCACGAATGTTAAACATTTTTTCTAATTGTATTAAACATATTTTTTCGCATTGCTTTCTTAGTTAATTTTGTTAATTTAATTATTATTATTATTATTATTATTATTATTATTATTATTATTATTATCCTGTTTAAATATTGTATTTATATGTATATATATATATATATATATATATATATATATATATATATATTATGCATTTATAGTACTTTGTAATACTTAAAATTATGTCTAATTTTGTTTTCTTGTTTCTATTGTTAATTGTTTCATGGCCATTATTTTTTGTATATTGCCCTTAATATGAGCAATCTTGCTCTTTGGGGTCTTTGAAGAAATAAATATCAGTTTCATTACAAGAATTACAATTAACATTGTTCTGTTCTTTAGTGATTTCATTTGATTAGCAAGTTCGGATCAAATTCACTAGGATAAATTATAAGCATCCCTTAAATTTGCAATTTATTCTGTAAGATACATTGGTTTAATTTTTTTTAAATTAAAAATTTACTTATTTATTTAACAAACTTACTAAAATAAGGTGTGCCAAAAGTGGCAGAGTATACCCTTGACAATAGAATAGAAATTGAAGAGTAGAAAATAATTAAATTTGTGTATAAATACAAAATATTTAGTAATAACTTATCATTTTATTTGATTTTGGTTTTACTGCGGTCCCATGTTTCAATCTGGCATGAAAAATTAGTTTTTCGTCCAATTTAAGGGTTATAGTAAAGACACGGGAAATGTCGATAATCCTTATTTGTGTTTTTTTTTAAATATCTGTAAAAGTTGTTTATATTATGATTTTTTCCAGAAAAGTCATACCCCATATTCATGAAATAAAAAATTATTACGGGTTAAATTATAAATCAAAGGAAAGAAAACAAGAAAACTCACCGTATTCCAATGGAATTTCCAACAACATTGAATATCAGGAAAAACAGCCAAACGTTGAATATATTTCTAATATAATAATTGTGGATGCACTTTTTACCATTTTTAATTGACATGGAGTCATTAATAATTCTCAGTGAAGAAACACATTAATGATCTAAAGTTAGAAAATTTTAAATCGTATGTACGATAAACCTAGCGATTTCACAGTCCATAATTTCTTATTACTATGTAGTGAGTTTACGAGAATAAAGAATGCCATTCATAGTGGAAGTATAAAGTGCATTGTTTTCATACAAAAGATTCGCTAATTAAAGAACCGTAAAGTTGTTTGCAAAAAAAAAAAACAGCAGTTTATCAGTATCATCAGAGCAAGGGGGAAAACACACGAAAACACACGTTAACACACTATACAAACACTCTTCAAAAAAAAAAGAGTCACTATTCAAAAAGCATAATTACATTATATAACACCAGTGCTAAAAAAATTGTTCAAAGACTTTCAAGTTTATTTACACCTTAAACCGTGTCACGAACTTAACGTTTTTATTAAGTAAACATTCGTAGAAATACGAACTTGACAAAACTATCTGACACGGGAACTATTTTTTTTGGTTGATGACGAAGATTATTTTTTATGCATCAGAGTGATGCAATAAGGTTTGCTGTGCTGATTGAAACACTCTGTGGAATGACCACCGGCTTGTAGAGGAGGAGAAATGAATAGTTAGTAAGGGGTTACCTTCTCCCTCATGCCCCCTTCCAATGCCCGCTTCTTTAAACCCCCGCCTACATAAGAATAAAAAAAGTAAGATAGATTCATTCCGATTGGTCACTTTTTGTGTGTAGTTATAAACTAAAGAACATGATGATGAGAGAGAGATGGAAAAAAAATGTAGTAAATAGGAGAGGGGATCTCGCAGCACATGATACAGTTCCGCTTTTCAAAGTAAACACGCCTACATCATGCATTACATTTTACAGGTGCATATAGCATACTCAATTGTATTTGTTTAGGGATTCTATGCCACGGTTCCACTTACATACATTCAAATAAAAAATGGAAAAAATACACGTTTCATTGTTACAGTATGTAAATAATTAAATTTTAAAATGAAGTAGCACTATGAGGTTTATTTTAATTAATAGATATATAGAACTTTCACGACCAAATTACTGAAACGATTAGATAAATCTAAGGAACTCAAAATGTAGGAAAAAAATTTACATTCACAGAAATAAAAAGGAAATCGTGTATTTTGATTTTCCCGGAGAAAGAAATTTGATTCGGAAGTTCATTGCTCAGCCAACAGAGGGAGCAGAAATCAACCTATACGATCACCAACCGCCGATTCAACAGTTAAAAAGAACTGATAAATGATACGTAACGTATCGAAACTAGGTCTTCAATAAATCTAAAAATATGAGGTGAGTCGTGAATCTACTATCTACCTGTCTATTAATATGAATAAATACCTGAGATAAATATGTATAGGCCTAGGTAAATTTTATTCTCTCAAAAAATGTGATAAATGTCTTAAAATAGAGTGAGAAGTTAAGCTGAAAATAACCTAAAGTCACCATATTTATAATACAAAATAAGTAGGCTATTAATAATTGCCCAAACAATGTAGCCAACTTATCACAAAAACATGCTAACAAACAAATGAATGCTAAACTAATCTGATGTATATTAACTCGTCATTTCACTCACCCTAACTTGTCTAAACTAGTATACTAACTCGGGCCTTTTATCAGCAACTTGTTTTAGATTTAAAACTGTAAAACGTAACTGATATTTTATTTTATAAAGTCTATTAATTTTTATCTTCACATTCAATTAATGCTGTATTTTAGTGTCGTTGCTTTTATATTTTAATCTTTGTATTTATTGACACAACTGGTCGCCCAGTGGTCGAAATTTGACCATAAATAACACGTACGGCACTCACTTTATATTATACTAGATAATACTCGGCGTGCGCTGCTACTCCTAAATAAATACCACCAGCCGTGCGCTGTTAATACTTGCCCGGGAATCTGCTTATCCCGATCTTCTTGTCATCAATGAAAGATAAAAATGGTTATTGTGAGTTATCCGTAGAATATAAACATATGCTGTCGCGGACTTTTTTGTAGAGTTTAAATATTGTGTACACTAATTTGGTGTATTTGTTATGGTTTAGGCAGCGTAAGCCATTTAAGCGTCAAAATAGGGACTTTATTTCACGTTTTTCACTGTAAAGGGTGATTTTTAGGGGTGAAGGGGTCGAATATCACAACTCTCTTATAGCCTATGTTCATTTGCACATTTTGCAAAAAAAAAAACATCAAAATCGGATCAACGGTATGGCCGCGCATAAAGTACGAACAAATAAACAAACAAACAAACATTCCTTTTTATATATTAGATTGTTAGTTTTAAATTGTAATAGACAATGTTAGTTTTAAATGTATTTTATTTTACAATGTACTGGACTTACATTACACTGGTCAACATGATTTTTGTCTCATGAGTACCAATAGTTGTACTTAATGCAGTTTTTTTTTTTTTTCATGTTTTCAAATATGTATTCGGAATTTCTCCGTCACCCACAGATTTTTTTATTCAATTTCAATTAATGTATTTAAATAATTATTTTTTTAATAAACGTTTTTTTGTCCATTTGTCTATTGTGAAATAAAACCAAATGAGCTAATTCAGGAGATTTCAGCTATGGAAAGAGATATCAAGGCAAATGGAATCCTAATATGCTGGCCGATTATTGTTGAACCATCAAGAGGGATGCTCCACAGGCGAAATATAGGAAAAAATCGTCATTTCTTTCTTTCTAGGTGAGTCCGAATGTTCGAATATTGTATAGTTACGAATGTAGAAAAGATTGGTGTTTGAAATTATAAATTCCTGTCTGTCGGAAACCTTGCCTGATGGAGAAAAACCGATATCATATTTGAATTCAAGAGAAAAAATGCTATCAGAATCACATATTTTTCTTTCTGAGACAAAAAAAAGTTTCTTTTTTGTTGCTGAGTGTTATTATAATATATGTATATAAAATGAAAATCGGTTGACAAACAAATGAAAAAAATATCCTTAACCCTTAAATTGGCAAAACACAAATTTCTTCTGTTAGTTATTTGAATGTGGCGGACCGCAGTGAAAACGGAATCTTGTGTAAATGTCGTTATTAGGTATATTTCATAATTAGCGACATATTTAAGTGGTTTCTTTTTGTTCGTTTTCTTCTGATTTATTTAAAATATTAAATTAATTGAACCAACTGATGTATCCAAAAGGATACATAACGAATTTAAGGGTTAATTGTTTTGTGTCGAAGGTAGGGAAAAAAATTGTTCCCAAAATGTTTTTTGATAACACTAAAGCTCGTAAATAGCTACTAAAAATGGTTTAATTGACCATAATCATAACTGAATCAGACATTTTTATACCTCACGAAATATGTATATTCATGTTGGAGTATAACTAATTAAGGGGGTGATTATATTATAAATAAACACCCAATATCGTGAGGAATTCATGTAGCTACAATAAATAATGCCTCCACATTGAGAAAACCAGCTGTAACGACTGGTGGACCAGACATGCTGATCATATGTCACCCCTAGGCTGGCAAGATGATTGTCTACCTCTATGATTAACACGTGAACATGTATTACTTCCCTATAGTTTAAAGGGGAGTTTTGGCGCTGGATTTTAGCGAATTGCAGTTAAAAACAACATATATTTTTTTTGGACATGGACTTTGTACATCACATGCGTTTCTGGAAGAAATTTAACTTTCACACTATGCAGAGTTTCCATAAACATTGCCTTGCAGTTAAAAACGGCAGAACTAATTTTTTTCAAAATTATATTTTTCTGCACTGCTCCTCTATATGAATTTTAATTCTGCCAAATAGCATACTTCTCCGTGCGCTCAATATGCTTAAAAAGAGGTACAAAGTTTTTCTTCATGTATTAACATATTATACATTGTATATTAGCTTGTAAAATTATTATTATTATTATTATTATTATTATTATTATTATTATTATTATTGTTCACCGCTGTGGTCTCGAGGTAACGTGCTGCCTTGTCACGCAGCGGGCCCGGGTTCGATCCCCGGTCGGGGCAGTTTTTCTGGGTGAGGTTTTTATCGGGGTTTTTCCTCACCTGTAAGACAAATGTCAGGAAAACTTTAAGGCCCGAACGGTCCCCGAAATTATATGGCCATCATCCTTATCATTATCATCCTTACCATTATCATTATCATCATCCTTCACCGGTGTGGAAAGCAACGGGAAGCTACCACACTTACACAATTACCTAGTAAAGCTGCAAGCATAGCATGAAAATGCTATCTATGATTGCAGTGAAGGACCTGCCTTAGGGCAGAATTACTATGGATGGATGGATTATTATTATTATTATTATTATTATTATTATTATTATTATTATTATTATTATTATTATATTAACTAACACTCTGACACTTTCGAACTAGCAGATTAATGGCAACACGAACATAATGTCTCCATACTTTCATATCCTGAGCTAATGTTTTCCAATCATTTCCTGAATAAACTGCCTCTCTCACATCAAGGTTAATTTTATTCTCCCATCTCATTCTTAGCTTTCCTAGACTACACTGGTCAACAGTGATTTTGTTGCCCTTGATATAAGATTAATTTCGGATATATTTATGCTCACAATTCATGAAACTATCAATGATTTTGGAAGATTTGCTCTGGGTTTTTTATCTTTATTTTAATCTTACATTACAAAAGTCGGAAAATATGAAAAAATATAACATACATTTATAATTCTATTGTTTTTTGAAAAAAAAAATAGTATACACCGATGTAAATAGCAAGAAAAATGTCGAAAACCCATGTTATACTTCAGTGAAACGCCTTTTATAAGATTTTATTCTATAATTTTTTAGGGGACAATCTCTTCTTAAAGACCAACAGTAATCAGCCATCATGTGATACCTTTCCTCCATTACTTTTAGATCCTGGTGAAAGCGCTCTCCCTTTTCATCGCTACAATTTCCTAAATTATCCAGAAATCTACCCAGGTGACTGTGGAGAAAGTATAACTTTATACTCATATTTGCTCCTAGAATCTTGAAGCTTGTCAACATGTTTTGCACAATTTCTTCATAATTGGGTGCTTTATAATTAGCTAGGAAATTTTCCACACTGCCAATACAAAACCCTTCCAAGCTTCACTTTCCGGAACAGTCATAACATTGATAAAATTTGCATCTTTCATCAATTGCCGAATTTGAGGACCATCAAATATTCCGCCTTTTAACTTTTCCATACTGAGCTTAGGAAATGTTGTACAAATGTATTTGAAACATTCTCCTTCCTTGTCCAACGCTTTGACGAATGGTTTTATCATATCCAGATGCACGTCGTGAGTACTTTCATTTTGTCAAATAACTGAGATCATAGCCGATGTGCGGAGTGGGGGGTGTGAGAGTGGGGATCACGTGATGTTTGTAAGCGTGAAAAAATGTGCAGAAATCAAATAATGACTGGAAACATAAATGTTATTAGTAACAAGCCATTTACCGTTTAAGATATAAGATACGCAAAAATCATAAAACTAGAGCACATTCAGCACTTTCATGAATATATTCGTAAACTGCGCACTTGAAAACTGGAAATTCGCTGAAATATCCAGGGCAACAAAAAAAAAAAATTGTAGAGCTCTGAGCTATTGGCCGCATTCTCGCTGTTTTTTCTACAAGAATTTTCCAAGATCCCATTCATACCACATGTCTTGTCCAATGCCCACAAGTCCAGACTTAAACCTTTCTAATGGTATCCGGTTTCCCATAAAGATGACGAAGCTCACTGTTTTGTTGTTCTTCCTATTCATCTATGTGATTTTATAAATTTTAATCTTTAGATTCGTAGACAAAAACTAGAGCATAAATAACTAAAAAATAAACTAATCTATGTTACCAATTAGGCCCTATTCAGGTTTTTCCACAAAAAACATTGTTTCAGTCTAATGTTTTTGGAAAGGGGACTGTATTATTTCAATCCAATGTTATGAGACAACTGAACTATTTTTGTTTATATTGTGCTTACTATATAAGCTCTTGCAGTGTACTCCGCAAGCACTGCTTTCTTACATGAGGCAGTGGACCTTTAAAAAATGTTAAGATATTCTCCACCATTTCATTCTGCGTAACCAACGGAAGAACTTAACTCAAAACACAGATAGGCTCTAAGTAGCAAGATTGAAATGAAACTGTAAATAACAATTCTGTTACTATTCTAATATATAAATATGTTTGTTTGTTCATATTCTATGCGCGGCCATACCTTTGATCCGATCTTGATGTTTTTTTGCAAAATGTTCAGGAGATTCCCGGGATGAACATAGACTATAAGGGAGTTGTAATACTCAACCCCTTCACCACTAAAAATCACCCTTTGTAGCGAAAAACGTGAAATAAAGTCCCTATTTTGACGCTTAAATGACTTATGCTGCCTGAACCATATCAAACACACCAAATTAATGTACACAGAATTGAATATCTCAAAAAAAACTCTACAAAAAAGTCCGCTACAGCACATATTTATCTTTTACGGATAACTCTTGTTAACCATTTTTGTCTTTCATTGATGCCAAGAAGATAGGGATAAGCAGATTCCCGGGCAAGCAGAGCAGCTCAAGGCTGGTGGTAAAAACACATTAACATTTATTTAGAAGTAGCAGCTCACGCCGGGTATTAGCTAGTCATTCATAAAAATATTTCCCATTTCAAATAAATTGGGAGATTCAAATAAAATTATTTGATCCTTTTAGTTTAATTTGTGGATATATATAGTAAAAAAACTGTACAAATATGTCAGTTTATATCAATCTTACAAATATGTCCCACTTTAAATAAATTGAGAGACTAAAATAAACTTAGGCCTATTTGAACTTTTAAGTTTCATTTGTGGGTATATACCCTAAAAACTGTACAAATATGGCAGCTTATAAGAATTAAACTCTGCCATTAGTTTTTCTTTAATTTATTTCCAGATCTAACTTACGTGCTTCTTCCTAAAATTCTTGGAATTAAATTTTGTAATAGCCTCAGATTTAGACTACGTCATAGTTGAAAGACTAAAATCAACGGCCAGAGGGCAATATTTACACAGATGTATAAAAAAGTTGCGACCTTCTTGGAAACCAGATTTTACCAGCACAAAAAAGCTGACAATGAAATCAAGTGTGACCAGTACAAAAAAAGTGATATCTTGTTCAGTAAAATTTGTCTCAAGGAAAAAATGAATCTACAAAGATTTTTATTGGGCAAATTTTCTGGGTTGAGATGACCGTGGCCTTGTTCTTAAATTTAGGCTTACACAAAAGTTTCGTTTGTGCTGCAGCAGACATCCTCAAGAGAAAGACGTTTGCAACTCGGTTAACCGGGAAAACTCGTTGGATTATTTATTTCATCTTCTTTCACGGATTAGGTCTTTGCCTGTTCCAATCTCTTATCTGTTCAGCCCAGCACCTTCTTGGTCTTCCTACCGATCTTCGTCCTCCAGTATTATAAATCAATGCCATCTTTCGTATCCTATCCTCCCTCATTCTTTGCAGTTGCTCTATCGAACTGTTCCTGTGTTCTTCTATTTGTTGTAGAAGTGGTTGTACTTTTAGTTCCTCTCTAATATTCTCATTTCAAATATGTTCTTCTCTTGTACAGCTCGTAGGAATTTCATTTCCGCTGCCTGAATTTTACTTCTTTCTTTTTTCCTTTAGGACCCAGGCCTAAGTTCCATACATCGCCACTGGTAGTTACATCGTTGAGTAAAATGTTAGCTGCACATCCTTTCTAACTTTGTTCCTCGGTGTTCGTCTGATTGTTCCACAAATATGTTGCAATTTTTTTTGTTGGAACAGGTTTCACACTTCCAGTATTTGGCCTCCGATATTACTTGTGAAGTAGAACAAGATTATTTATTTTTATTTATTTATTTAAGACTACTAAAACAGAATAACTATGCCTATGATATAATAGGCCTATACTATATTCAAACATTTACAGAGAGTGTAAGAAATGATCGTACATTTAAACATTTTTAAATATTCCTTTCGATTAATTTAGATTAAGCTCTGACCATATATATAATATACTTTATAGTTTGGATAGATGATAGGCGTACACCAACACACAGTATTCTAGGGGAATTGCAGATGGCAGTACAGAGGACCTGAGGCAAAGGATACTACTGCCAGCAACGGAGCCATATAAGAAAGTCATCGAAAAAAAGAAACAGAGAGAAAAAGAGATCGACGAAGATTTATACGCCTCAGATGCCATGGTAAACAGAGATTGGACTGGAAGTAACCAACCACAAAGGCACAGAATCATAGGTTTAGCAACACACGGATATCATCACAAAATGTGCAAAAATACAAAATTACACCAACCGAGTGGTTTGTGTGAATGCAAGATATGCGACCAAAAGTGTGAGCGATACCATTACAAACAATGCAGAATATGGACAGGATCACTGAACGAACTCATAAAAGACAAATCATAAACTTATAACTTAATGCTCTTTCGAGTGCCTCTTACCAACTTATTAGTACCGAGGAAGGCAACGTGACGAGAATTTAACATGAAAATGGGAATTCTGTTTTCCTCTCATTCGTTCCTATCTTTGCAGGATCCATAAGCCTATTGTTTATATTTATATCAACATGTTATATAAAGTTCTAATTGAAGGGCTTAGGGCAGTAACATAATAAGCCACATTCTGTCAAGAAATGTCATTTATTACAATGATAGCAAACAAATGTATTGAAATATCCATAAAATCACTTGTAAGTGCGCCAGTGATGAGTTAAAACATATAGACACACAATGTATTAACAACAATACTGTACAATTAGTATTTATAATTTTTTGAAACATTAAAATCCTTATATCTCAGAAAGAACAACAGGATTAACGGTATGTTATTCACTTCGTTTATTTTATTATGTAATATGTGGAGATTTTAATTTACCAACATTTTATTACATAGGGGAAGAGAATAAAAACATAATGAATGGTAGGCATGTGGCTTATCATGTTATTATTCTAAGTCCTTCAATTCAATACTTTTAAAAGTTATTTTAAAACTCGATGAGGTTAGTAATATTGAAAGATTAAAAAATCGTAAATACTGTGACTGAGATCTCAGTCGCTCTCCCTAATTACAATTTCTCTTATAACTCTTAGGTTAAAATAATTAGTAAGCCTTTCGGAATATGTTCTATCCTCAAATTTTCAAAAGGTACAAAGTTTTAATAAATTTACCTATTCTACAATATTAATTTAGCAGTTTATTTTTAATATGCTAGTGCAGCGGTTCCCAACATTTTTCGGCTCGCGAACCCCTTCCACAAGGGTGAGTTGGGTGAACCACTGACTTTTAAATATACGTACAGTAGACATGCATAAAATTTAATTCCAAGCAAAAGGTTTAATAACCTTAAATTAACTTAACCCTTAACAGTTAAAACTTAAAGTTACTCTAGTTACGGCTTAGAAGTTACACAACATTGTAGTGAAATCAAATGCATTCCTAACATTGTTACATAACTATAAATCAGGCATTCGCGGTAAATATTAATTTATTGTGGAAATAATGTGATACATTCCCGATATTTTACATATGTAAGAACGGTCATTAAAGGGTTAATTTAATTTATAATAGTAATAATAATAATAATAATTATTATTATTATTATTATTATTATCATTATTATGACGAATGCAAGAAGAACGATTACCCAGGAAAACATTAGAATGGTGTCCACCTGAAAGAAGGAGGAGAGGAAGACCTCTAAACTCGTGGATGCAGGAAATAAGAACTGGAATGAGAGCAAGAGGACTGGAGGACATGGATTGGATGCAGAGAGACGAGTGGAGAAAAAAAAAAAACTTTAGGCACAGAAAGATGTGTAAACATTACATTTCTGTATACAATGAAATTATTATTATGACAATGCCGCAGAAATGAAGGAAACAGTAATAGGCCTAACCTCGAAACCCGCCATTACGGAAAAGTTTTGGCGAACCTCTTGAAATATTATGCGTACCCCTCGGGGTTCGTGAACCACAGGTTGGGAAACGATGCGCTAGTGCATCATTTACCTAACAATTCACTAAACAACTTATTGCAAAGTACAAACACGTACACGTTTAAAGGGCGGATAGGGAAGGTTCTATTCAAGGATGACCAACTGGTCAAATAATATCACATGTCCTACGGGCGTGGCGAGAAAACACAGTTTCAAATGATCACCCAGTCAGTATTCTTTTGCAAACTCGTTACAAGCACGTCTAAATGTTGGTCTCTTTAACTGCATTAGTCACGCTTTCACTGTACACTGAATTCCTGAAACCTTTAAAAGAACAAAATATTAAAGTACTATATACAATAACTGAGTCAATTAAGCAATTGTATCAGCGTGATACATCTGTGCTTAGTGTTTTCACTGATAACAGTGATGTTTAAGTATACATGTTTGCAATACAGTCTGCAGCCATCAATACAACATTCTATGTAAAGAATGAATATTATTTCCTGCAGACATTTTCTGTAAATTACACTGGTCAACATGATTTTTGTCTCATGAGTGCCAATAGTTGTACTTAATGCAGTTTTTTATCGTGTTTTCAAATATGTATTCGGAATTTCTCCATCACCCACAGTTTTTTTATTTCAATTTCAATTAATGGATTTAAATAATTATTTTTTTTAAATAAACGTTTTATCGTCCATTTGTCCATTGTAAAATAAAACGGGAAATACTTTCATCAGGAGATTTCTCTATGGAAAAGAGATATCAAGGCAAATGGAATCCTAATATGCTGGCCGATTATTATTGGACCATCAAGAGGGATGCTCCACAGCCGAAATATAGCAGAAAATCGTCATTTCTTACTTTCTAGGCGAGTCCGAATGTTCGAATATTGTGTACTTACGAATGTAGAAAATATTAAAGTGTTTGAAATTATAAATTCCTGTCTCTCGGAAACCTTCCGTGATGGAGAAAAACCGATATCATATTTGAATTCAGGAGAAAAAATACTACCAGAATCATATATTTTTGTTTCTGAGACAAAATAAAAGTTTCTTTTTTGTTGCTCAATGTAATTTGTAGATACTGTCTCGTAAATAAGGCTAGGATTTATGTAATGTTAAACACATTAAAATTACATTTTGTGTAAGTTTTATATTAAACATGACGTTCAAGATCAGAACAATAAAGTAAAAGCTCCTTATTCGCGGGTGATATGTTCCGTAAAAATGCCGCGAATACAGACACCGTGAATATGGAATGCTAATTTCTATGGGTATATAGAGGATACGTTCCAAGGTTCCAAAATAAAATAATTATCAAATAAAAATCAATTTAATGAGAGATTTTTAACAATTTCTATGAATTATTATTGTCAGGCTTAGGCAAGGGCTTAAAGATTCAGTAATTTTTCATGCTTTTGCCACTTTTAAAAGGTCTTTCAATTCAGACTGATATTCAGCTGTGAATTCAGCGATAGAAGTCCTTATTTTATTTTCGGATTTCTTCATGAATCCGTTAACAACGAACTTTAAGCTTAGTGACAATAAGGTTAATTTAATTTGATATTTATTTGTCCATTTGGTTTGAATCGCTCTTTGTAAAAGTCGCCTTGGCACGTGCCTGCAGTATAAAAAGTTGCCTATGCTTTAATAAAAGATACTAATCCTTCTAATATACTGATTGGATCCGCGAATACAGGCACTGTGTCGCAATTTTTTAACCCGCGAATAATGAAAACGCGAATAACGGAACCGTGGACAAGGAGCTTTTACTGTATTTAAAAAATGGGATATAGTACTAAAAAGTACTTGATAATGAGATAAGATGAGTGTTATATTTTTACTATTTTAATAAAAACAGAGTGGATCGCGGAGGTTATAAATTATATCTTGTATCCACTTTTTTTTTGTATCTTCTTGTATGCATATTTATTTATGAACCATTCTCAGTAACTTTTTGTATTGCTTGAAAACTCTGATTAAATGTAGAATAATACCTAGGAAGGTGAGTTCCTAATGTGAACAAGTATTATCGTACGACTGTATTAAATTATATTCCAATTATGAAAACTGTTTTTTAAAATTAAGGCACATAATATGCAGTTTTACTTTTAAAAAAAGGGCAAAAATATGTAATTATTATCAAAGACATGAAAATAAGTAGGCCTGATCATTAGAAGCCTTACTGGCTTTTAAAGTAATGTTAAATTTCCAATAAATGTCTTCTTAACTAAGAAGCCGCCATTTGCAAAGATAGAAACAATGGTTTCAAAAGCATTTGGCGATAGGGAATTACAACGTATATAAGAGAAAAATTTGCGTCTAGATCGTAACTCGCCTCGGTAGCTCAGTTGGTAGAGCACTTGGCCCGGAAAGCCAAGGGTCCCGGGTTCGAGTCCCGGTCTAGGCGAAAATTTTTCTCTTCAAATTTAATAAGTAGGCCTACTTGAAAAAATTCATATATAATAATTTAAATTCTTTGGAAGTTTATTATTTTCAGCTATGTATAAGCAAAAGGGGGGGGGAATGTAATTACAAATTGTAGTCTTACGCATACTCAATTTTTTTAAACAAAATTTTATTTATATATTTTTTTCTGATAAGAAATTAAATTACTCTTCAAAGTAGAGACTATCAGATCCTATGGTGTTGAGTCATCTTTTAGCGAGGTATATTATCTTGTGACGGTATCAGTCTGTTTTCAAAAATAATGCCACGGGGTTGTCTTTATGACTTTTTTGTAACCTCTCCTGCCATGGCGGAATTGTAACCCACTTCTTATGTTGGTGCTACTGGAACGTGGAGTTAAATTATCCCGATAATATAAGTGATGAATGATAATGTAGCGCCAGGAGAGTCCTTTAACCTAAACTTAACCTAAATCCAGACAGTGGGAGTCCACAGGAAATAAATTCCTTTGATCTGACTGGGGATTGAACCCGAGACTCCGTTAACTGTAGTCAGAAATATGACCACTAGCCCATGAGACTGGTCCCAGACTCTAGGTTTTGTTGTGAAGAATTTGTTGAGACCCACTTCCACAGCTTCAATGTTTTCAATGTTTTCGAAATTTCAAGCAAAAAAATCAGTCATGGATCGAAACAGATGGTAATTCGAAGGGGCATGATCAGTGCTATATGATGGATGTAGTGCAGATTTGATTTATCCCAGTTCCTGATTTTTTATCATGTTTGTTCGTGCAGTAAGGGGTTCGTTCGGATTTGAACGCGCTACCGTAAAATTTCATGAACTCATTCCAGTTGTTTAGAATAAAGCACCGCATCTGATGCACAACCGCTTGGAATTATTTCCCAGTGAATCACACCTTCAAAATTCCATCAGATACAAAACATTACATTAAAAATTGACATTATTTTGAGGCAACCTAATAGCGTACTATGATTGACTTCTGGATAGGCCTACTATACTGCAAAAGGGTAGAGTTCCGAGGATCACTAAATAAGTTTTGAGTGCCGTATATGTCTGAATGTAAGGTGCACGCGAATAGGCTATAAGGCGCACCCGAAATTCAAGGTGTAATAGAGCAAAACAACATAATGGAATACATATGTTGGTTAAGCTAATGACAAATGAAGGAAATTTTGAGGAAGTGGCTGAACTCAAATACCTAGGAACAATAATCACAAATAGGAATGAGATGCACAAGGAAATTAAACATAGGCTCAATTCTGGAAATGCGTGCTATGATGAATTGCAGAGACTTTTGATGTCCCAACGCCTTTCAAAAAACGTTAAACTTAAAATATACAAAACTCATTCTACCAGTTATATTATATGGGTGCGAAGCATGGACTCTTACTTTAAGGGAGGAAATGAGATTATGAGTTTTTGAGAATAAAGTTATTAGGAAAAAATTTGGACCAAAGAGAGATGAACAGACATGTGAATGGAGAAGACTACATAACAATGAACTACATGGTCTTTATACGAAGCCAGATATAATTAGAACAGTTAAGTCTCGTAGACTGCGATGGGCAGGACATGTTGCACGTATGGGGAATGAAAGACGTGCATGGAAGCTTCTTGTAGGGAAGCCAGAGGGAAAACGCCCTTTGGTAGACCAAGAATGAGGTGTGAGAACAACATTAACTATGATTTGAGGGAAGTAGATTATACAGGGAATGATTGGAAAGCATTAGCTCAGGATAGGGATGTATGGAGAGCTTATGTCCGCGCGGCCATGAACCTACGGGTTCGATAGTGCCAGTGAGTAAGTAAGTAAGTAACTAAGTAACCTCAAAATCAATCAGAGATCTACGACAGAAAAGCAAACGGTTTCGATCAGATCGCGAAAATATGTACCGTACACCATAACAAGATTAATGTCTGATTTCTAATGTCTACAGTTTTTTTTAATCTCTATCAAGTATGGACTGTTGGAAGTATTTTCTGAGAAGAACAATAATAAGAATTACGTTACCAACAGTTAATAATAGGAAAGAAAAATTGGTAAGAAGCCTGAAGTGAGGACATAACGTTAAATTTGTACTTAGGCTACTTGCAATGGGGAGACTACGAAACAACCGAATGTCTTTAGATACGAGTTTAAAAGAAAACTTATCTTACACATAAAAAAATATGGAAACCGACATGCTAGTCGTTTTTTTAATAACTTTATTGCTAATTTACAATCTATCTTGAAAAGACAATAAGTAAATTTGTTAAAATACATAACTTGTTAGGAGAATACTGCCCATTGACATCACTCCATTATACAACATTTTATGCAAAAATGAAAGGAAGTTCTAATATTTTATTTCTTTTTAATCTTCTTATTTCTTCACTGTTGTCTAGAAGATTGATTGCAAGATGATTAGGATGAACTTCTAGTCGCCGCAGATATCGAGTGCTGTACTTTTCTATTTCTTCTTTTACAGTAGCTATTTTTAAATCATGATGAATGGTGGCGTTGTTTACATACCATGGAGCAGCAACAATAAAACGAAGGGTCTTAGACTGAAATCTCTGTAAAATTTCAATATTGGAATTGCTGGCAGTTCCCCATAATTGAATACCGTAAGTCCAAATAGGCTTGAGTATAGTTTTATATATTAGAAGTTTATTTTCTAGACTCAGTTTTGATTTGTGGCCTATGAGCCAATTAAATTTTGATGTTTTTAGTTTTAATTCTGTACGTTTTTGTTGAATGTGTTTCTTCCATGTTAAACGACGATCAAGATGTATTCCCAAATACTTGACGGAATCATCTGTTGGAAGAGTTTTATTATTTAATGTTACAGTAGGACAGTTACCAGTTCTTGTTCCAAATGTAATATGAATAGATTTATTTTCACTAGTTCGTATACGCCATGTAGTTAACCATTCTTCTGTTTTATTAAGTTGTTGCTGGAGGTGTTCAGATGCTTGCCTAGCATCTTCATGTGAATAGAGCATGGCAGTATCATCAGCAAATGTAGCTACAAGTACTCCATTTATTTGTGGCGTAGCTCAAATGAATGAAAACCTCTTAAATAAGGGAAAATTATTCATAATAATAAAGACAAAAACAAACTAAAAATAGGGGCAAAATAATAAGAAATGTAATTACAAATGTCCCACAGTAGAGACAAATTTAAATGTATAGCGAACACAAATATAGGCCTAAGGCACACTCCGATTTTGAGGACCCAATAATTTCAATACTAGTAAAATTCATATAAAATTCTGTTGAGGTGAAGTCATATGATGAAAGTTAAAAATTAAATTGAACATGTTGGTAGGTGCCGTCGTCCTCAACTTTGTTAATATAGGCCTATTGTATATAAAATTAACTGGAGCGCTCTCGGAAGTTATCTTCCATCTTCTGGAGGTTGAGCTTCCGCTACCCAATAATTTGGCTGAAAGTGTGCCTTACATTCGGAAATGTACGGTAATTCAGCAATAGATCATAGTAACAGTTTCAATGCCTATTGCATATTTTCAAAATACTCTTCAGTGTGACAGTTTCCTGGGTGAGGGTCTTTTTTTCGGGGTTTTCTCACCTGTAAGACAAATGTCAGAAAACATAGGCCCATACGGTCCCCGAACATCATACGGCCATCATAATCATCACCATTCATATCCGCCTTAGATTAAATATACGATTATGGATTCATCTGGCGCACCACTATCATCATCATCATTAGGGGTCGGATTTTTAAATTTATAATTTTAGGTTTTCAAAAACATAAAATAGTTTTTTTTTAAGTTTTTAGTAAGTAGAATAGATTTTTAAATATAATTTTATGTTTAAAGTATGGAAAACTTGTCATAAACTGCACAAAACTTAAAATTAATACCTAATATAGGCCTAATCGTATATAAATGAAATATATAAGCCCACCACTGTGGTCTCGAGGTAGCGTCTGCCTTGTCACGCAGCGGGCCCGGGTTCGATCCCCGGTCGGGGCGGTTTTTCTGGGTGAGGTTTTTATCGGGGTTTTTCCTCACCTGCAAGACAAATGTCAGGAAAAATTTAAGGCCCAAACGGTCCCATCATCATCATCCTTATTATCATCATCATCATTATCATCATCATCCTTCACCGGTGTGGAAAGCAACGGGAAGCTACCACACCTACAATTCCCTAGTAAAGCTGCAAGCATAGCATGCCCGATAGCAGGTATATTGGTCCTTCACTGCAATGATAATGCTATGATTGCAGTGAAGGACCTGCTATCGGGCATAATTACCATGAATATATATATATATATATATATATATATATATATATATATATATATTAATAAATAAAATAAATCAGCACTTACGTTTTTCTGGCAAGACTGACAATATATCACTGCCGACTGTGCTAAAATAAGAATAATTTCCAATCCAATGCCGTAATAGATGCCACTTGTTTCGCTATTACTTAAAACTCGCGAAAACGATACAACAGACAGTGAGAGATCTGCACCAGTACAAAAATCCCTTTGGGTTTAATGCGGCGGAGTAAATGGATCCTAACTTCTTAACATGCAATTAGGTAATTTTAGGTACTCGCACATAATTTAGGTTTTTTTTAGGTCGGGGCCTACTGTAGAATTGATGAATGTTTCTTCTGAGTGTGATTCGGAAATGTATGAAAGTATTTTTGGTTTTACAAGTAAGGGGACTAAGAAACTGGAGGAAAAAATGTAAAAAAATGGGCATACCTATCCAAAATACACATGTACATTCATTAAATTTTGCAGATGACCAGGTGTTAATAGCACAGGACCACGATGACATAGATTATATGGCTAAAAAACTAAAAGAAGAATATGAAAAACGGGGACTTTATATAAACATTGAGAAAACTAAATATCTGTGTATAGGAGAAGAAATGGAAAATATAAATTTCAACAATGGGGAAGAACTAAAACCTAGTATTGAATGCACTTATTTAGGAACAAAATTAGATCATTCAGGCGATAACACAGTGGAGATTAAAAATAGAATCGCACAAACAAAACAAGCAATAAATGCTTTAACTCTGTTTGGTGGAGCAAAAATATTACAAAAAATAGAAAATTACAAATATATCAAACCATAATTCAGAGCATTTTAACATATGGTGCTGAAGTCTGGCAAATTCCTACCAGGGAAATGAAAAGAATTTTAAGTACAGAAATGGATGTTCTAAGAAGATCAGCTGGAAAATCTAGAATGGATAGAATACGAAATAAAGGAATAAAAGTGAGTAAAGTGATCCCACAACAGGCCTCAGGAGGCCCTTGGGGTAGTAGGAGGTTAAGGCTCCCACTTTTTCTAGACAATCGGCACTTGATGTCAGCCGGGTTGTCAGCCCTGCGTGACGGCCGCCTTTACCCCCTGGTACTCATTTCCGTTAGAGGCTGACTCGACCCCAGGGCCATAGTGCCGCCAGAGGGTTTGGGTCAGTTTAAAAATCCCGACTCCAACGGGACTTGAACCCTCGGTAGAATAATACTTATGATAATGCACATCATTAGTGGAAGCTACCTAAATATTATTTTTTGAATCCCATAACCAAAACCATAAAGAATTATCTGCAGATGTACTTACTTACTTACTCACTGGCACTATCGAACCCGTAAGTTAATGCACGCGCGGACATAAGCTCTCCATACATCCCTATCCTGAGCTAATGCTTTCCAATCATTCCCTGTATAATCTACTTCCCTCAAATCATAGTTAATGTTGTTCTCCCACCTCATTCTTGGTCTACCAACTGGGCGTTTTCCCTCTGGCTTTCCTACAAGAAGCTTCCATGCACGTCTTTCATTCCCCATACGTGCAACATGTCCTGCCCATCGCAGTCTACGAGACTTAACTGTTCTTATTATATCTGGCTTCCTATAAAGACCATGTAGTTCATTGTTATGTAGTCTTCTCCATTCACCTGTCTGTTCATCTCTCTTTGGTCCAAAAATTTTCCTAAGAACTTTATTCTCAAATACTCGTAATCTCCTTTCCTCCCTTAAAGTAAGAGTCCATGTTTCGCACCCATATAATATAACTGGTAGAATAATAGTTTTATGGCTTGTAGCTCAGTGCCTTAACCACTACGCTACGGCGTGCCCCAATACGAAATAAAGTAATAGGGTGTACAAGAGGAGCCGGACATTATAGACAAGAAGAGATTACAGTGGTATGTCAAAAGAGTGCCAGAGCAAAGATTGCCAAAAATTGTTATGGAATGGATCCCAATGGAAATGAGGAAGAGAGGAAGACCGAAGAAAACTTGGATAGAAGGGGTACAAGCAGCTATAAATATCAGAGGAATGGAGGAAGATCAATGGATGGACAGAGAGGAATAGCGTTTGGTTTCCGGAAGACGGCGGCAGCTACCATGATACCGGATGATGATGATACAAGTAAGGGGAAAAAATAGTTAGAAACCTTAAAATCCGGTCACTAATTATCACCCATCACATCATCAGGGCCGTGTAATCACTCCTTCCAGGCGTCTCAACCTCAGAAATGGGTTACAATTTCGCCAAAAATGTCGAAATGACAACCTGAGGCATTGAATAAAAAGCCAAACATGATCGTATTATCTATAACCACGTCTGGACACAATCGTGTTCCTCATTCTCCGACATTGCACGCTGGACGAACCATGCCGTGTTCAAAGCGAAAAAGCAAATTGGGCGAAATGTCTCTGGCTATAAAATCTGCCACTCATTTAAAGTACATGTAAAACTAAATTACTTTGCAAGATCTTAAAATCGTGATGGTAAAAAAAAATCTTGATTAATAGAATGTATAATTAACCCCTGATATTAAAATAACGTGAACTGTCTGATGAAAATCCCCTTCCCCACCCCTCGAAATTCTCAACGCTACTCAGCTGGTTTTTAATTGTACTTTGTATACCGACAGCAATTAGCTATTTCACATCTCTTCCTATCAAACAATCCCTCCTTCTTACTCCAACAAGATACAAACGTCATCCGCTGTGAAAAATAGACGAGCGTGAATTCTCGTCAAGGTCCTTCCTAACTCATTATTCTGCTCGCCAATGTTAGGTCATGCGACAATAACTAATGCTCCCTACAGGCAAATACATCAACAGTATCTCAAATTGAATACATAATTAGACAAATTATAAGTATAATTTGTAGGCCTATTACATGATAGATAATGTATCATAAAATGGATTACATTGCTTTGAACAATTTGGACATTAAGTTCCTAGCCTGACGACTTGACTCTAATTGAAACATAGATTATGTTAATATTCTAAGAAGTGGCTGAATTAAAATACCTAGGAACAATAATCACAAATAAGAATGAGATTCACAAAGAAATTAAACATAGGCTCAATACTGGAAGTGCGTGCTATTATGCATTAAAGGGACTCTTGACGTCCCAACTCTTTTCAAAAAACGTTAAACTGAAAATACATAAAACTATTATTCTACCAGTTATATTATATGTAGAGTCCGGATGTTAGGCACTTAAAACAATCAAAATAGGCAGGCAAAAAGGCATTAAAATCATTAATATAGGCACTAAAAATTCAAATAGGCTCTTACAAAAAATGACAACAATATAACTTTTACAGTCTTAAGTTAAGAATATAAACATATGCTATCAATATCATTCGAAGATATCACAGATGCTATTGGAATTTGTTTTGCCTTTTTACAAAGAGCAGAACCATCTTTGTCTTCTTCTTCTTCTTCCGAATGCAGTATTGGGTGATGATGCCCGTTCTGCGACTAAAAAAACTGATCTTTCCATCGGTTGAAGGGTCTTCCGAGGTCTCTTTTGCCTTTAGGGTTGAGGTGGTAAATCATCTTTGGTAAACGGGAATTTGACATTCTCTGGACGTGTTGGAACCATTTAATCTGATAATTTTGTATATGTTCAACCATTTCTTTGTCACTCAGCAATGTTTGTATTGATAAAAAGCAAAGAACTTTTCTCCAAGCAATAGAGCCGGAGCATAATACAATGGGACGTAGCATAGGGCTATTTCGCTTAACGGGAATGCATGAGGTGGAAAAATATAATATTTACATAACGGAAGTGCATTGAGGAGGAATCATCTACCTGCTAGGTTTTTGCCACCCTTATCCTAAAATATTCTAAGGGAATTTGTAAAAAGAACACTTGAAAACTTCTATGAAATGATTTGTGCTATGAAGTTTGTCCATTTCAATTGATTTCATTGAAATACTGAGTTAATTTCAAGAAAAAATGCAAATAGGCATTTATATGCATTATAAGCTGAAATAGGCATATTTAGGCAAAATGATCTTCATGGAAAACAACTATAGAGTCGTTGGTATGAACTGATAAGAACTCACTTTTACAATATCTATAATAAATAACTGTAGGCATATATGGGTGTGAAACATGGACTCTTACTTTAAGGAAGGAAAGGAGATTACGAGTATTTGAGAATAAATTTCTCAGGAAATGTTTTTGGGCCAAAGAGAGATGAAGAGACAGTGAACTACATGGTCTTTATAGGAAGCCAAATATAATAAGAACAGTTAAGTCTCGTAGACACCA
Source organism: Diploptera punctata (assembly GCA_030220185.1). Classification (NCBI taxonomy): domain Eukaryota; kingdom Metazoa; phylum Arthropoda; class Insecta; order Blattodea; family Blaberidae; genus Diploptera; species Diploptera punctata. Next base: position 504,035 of record JASPKZ010009820.1, read on the forward strand.
ATCACCGGGACTCTCAAAAGTTATAGAGCACACTAAATTAAGCTTGATCTATTGTGACATTGGCGTGTATCGACGTGGCCTCTGGCAGACGATATGACATATACAGGATGTAAGTCTCATAACTTGTAATGGAGGATTAAAAATTTCAAAATGAAGGACGGCAGTTGCGCTTATTTTTTTCTTATTCTTATTGCTTATTTCTATCTTAAGAGACAAGTAAAGACAGTTAAAAACCTGTTTGGTTTTTTAAAAAAGTAGGAAGAATAAGAAAAAAAGAAGGAAACATCAGAAAGAACGAAAATAACAGCTGTGTAATCGTGGTAAAACTTCCAGCCAATTAAAATTTATTTTACCTTGATGGGTCAGTCTTAAAACCAGTTATAATTGTACGGCACAGAGCATTCTGGATTCAAACTGATTCACATTGACAATTGGATGGTCCTAATATTTTATGGATTAACTTATTAAGAGTAATCAATATTAAATCTTACATTTTCATCCGTGATCTATTCATATTTGGGGGCACATGTCACATATTGAAATTATATGTTGTTCACAATTAATTTTTCTTCTTACATAATATTATGTGGTGCTTACATATATTATGTTTTTTTTTGTTTAATAAACAAAAATAAATGTTAATTGAAAAAAGACTATTATAAAAAGGTACTTATATTAACATTTAAAATAATTACTACGTAACCTCAATTGTTATTACTGGAATTAAGATTTTTATGATAGGCCTATAGCATATTTTTTTAGGTATATATAGCCTATAAATGATACCTGAGGGAAGACGACGCAGTGGAAGACCTAAAACCTCCTGGAGTCAGGGAATATGTTCATACATGAGGGAGAATCATCTATAACCAGGAGATTGGATGGACCGACAAAATTGGCTATTAGGAATCGGAGGTCCCGCGCCGTAGCCGAGCGGTTAAGGTAGGAAGCCTTGGCGCAGAGCTACGGGACTTGCGCTGGTTCGAGTCTCCATGGGGGAAGAAATTTTCTCATGGTATTTCGGCCAGTATGGGACCGGTGCCCACCCAGCATCGTGAGGCAATTGAGTAGCTACAATAAGTAGCGGTTCCAGGTTGAGGAACCAGCTATAACGGCTGGGGGACTCGACATGCTAACCACATGTCACCCCTACACTGGCTGTTGATCATCTACCTCTGTGATTGACACATGTGGATGTGAAGGGCCAGCAGCCGGCTGGTAAAAGGGCAACCGCTGAAAAGTGGAAAGACCCTCGATAGGAATCGGACGATGTCAAATACATTAATCAACCGATGATCTATCTATCTATCTATATAAATGCTTTTTATAAAAAACTAATTAAATAAAGTACTTTTTTAAGTCATATTTATGCATATTTCGTTATTTATATAATTATGAGAGAGCATATTATAACACTTTCTTGGTCATATTTGCAATATTTTCACTCGTAAGATTTAAAGTACTTATTCTGTGTTTGAGTTGTTAAATTTCTCAGAATTTTGTTTGTTTAAATTTTTTATTATATATATATATATATAAACTTTCCTCATTAGAGGATTGCCACAAGGACAAAGTGGTACAGACAATTTTTGAAATTGATGAAATACATTTTTTGTAAATACATTAAAAATTTTCAAATTATAATTGAAATATAAATACTATAAAGTAGAAATTTTGTAAATATGGTTTCTTAAAATTGAAATTGATCCTCTAATGACAGCGATGGCAATTCTAGAAAGATACACCCTGTCCAAATCTAAGGAATTCCAAAATTTTAGCTAAGAATCCTGGTATAGTACCTCTTGCCCCGATCATCAATCCTGTGACAGTTATACTATCTAATTGGTATTTATCTTTGTAATAGTCAATTGTTGGCTCATATATGGCTTTCTTTTCACAGTTAACTTCCTCAGGTTGGCCACTATGAGTCTCAAAACGGATTGTGGGAACTAATATCATACCAATTTTAGAAGATGGTCTAAATGCAATAATATCTATTCGTCTGCTACTTTCATTAGTGGCCACATCATGAACTTCGTCATAAACTGTGTATCCATAATCTCGCAAGGCTTCTGCCATCATATTTCGATTAGTGTGGTGCCGAATGTTTCTATCTTTCTCTCCTATTTCATTTCATTTCACAGACTTTTCTCTTACATATATACCTGAGCAAATATTTGTGTATTGTCTCGCGACAAGCAGATAATTTTAATAAAATAAAAAGTATGCCACAATATAAAATTCCATACTTCTCATTTGAATTGCATTCTTAAATAAATACTTAATTGTCATAAACTGATTTGCTACTTGATTTTACAACTGAAATTATTACATAATTATAATTTTGTTAGGTCATATTTTTTTTTGTTAGAGTGCATATTTTTTGTAAATTTTAGGTCATAACTGCATTTTTTGTATATTTCAGCGATTTTTAGGTCATAAAAACCCTAGCCCTAGTTATTACAATTAAGTTTAGAAATATTGATACCTTATGTTAGTCATATCGCGTCTAGGATGTTTTGGGTATGCGATAGTAAGGCTTTATAGGATACTACATTGTCGGTATTCATGTTTTGTGAAAATTTTCTAAATTAAAGAGAGGGGTTTAAAGTTATATAAAACAATGGTGGTTCCAATACTACTACATGGATCGAAACACTGAGACTTAACAAAAAACCAAGAATGAAGAATAGAAACTTCAGAACTTCGGTTTTTGAGAGGTTTGGCTGGCTATACACGAGCAAGTTGGAAACGAAATGAAGATATACCAAGAAAAGTAAACATATTCAAGCTATCAGATAGGATTACACAATACAGAGACGAATGGATGGACCACATAAATAGAATGCATAAGAACAGAATCCCGAAACAATTTCTTCACTACAGACCACTAGGACGAATAAATGTTGGAAGACCCAGTAAAAGATGGACAGATCAATTCTAGCATGAGATCGGAACATATATTAAACGTCTAATTATTGATGTTCATTATGATTAGTCTAAATTTTATTGTGTAATATTAAGATCAGCATCGGCATATATTACGCGAATTTTAAAATATTATGATAGAGTAAGTAAAGTGATCCCACAACAGGCCCGGAGGCCCTTGGGGTAGTAGGAGGTTAAGGCTCCCACTTTTTCTGGACAATCGGCACTTTATGTCAGCCGGGTTGTCAGTCCTGCGTGACGGCCGCCTTTACCCCCAGAACAAGCGTCTGGTACTCATTTCCGTTAGAGGCTGAGTCGACCCCAGGGCCATAGTGCCGCAGAGGGTTTCGGTCAGTTTAAAAATCCTGACCCCAACGGGAGTTGAACCCTCGACCCTCCGGCTTGTAGCTCAGTGCCTTAACCACTACGCTGCGGCGTTTATATTATAAATTTATATTTCAAAAGATTTAAGATTGAAATGAAATTCCTGTCTTCAATTAATGTAGAGATAGGCCAATTGTTAGAATTACAATGATGCAATAAATTTAAAAGACATAAACAATACAAGAAAACTGCATTTATTAATAAATTGGAACAAGACTAATTAAGAATTATCAATAATAAATCTTGTATTTTCATTCGGGTTCTATTTACATTTGGGGAGATATGGCCCATATAAAATGCAATAAGAAAAGAAGAGTTAAATTTTGTATTAACAATACTTTATGATTAATTGATCCAATTTTTTGATTAAAACGTTCTTTTATTTATATGACTACTGAAATATGTTCACTAAATAATAAGTGAAATAAAAAAAGCTTAAACCATATAAAGAATAATAAATCATTTTAAGAGGCTATACAATTTTTTACGACAGAAAAATGTGATTAATTTGAATTGAGTTGCACTAGAAGTTATAATTGAAAATCGTTACGTGAAATTTAAATTTAGACTGCCATCATCAATATATATATATATATATATATATATATATTCATTAGGTCATTAGGTCATTATGGCCAATTACGGTCTTATGGATGCCACACTTTAATTCCTTATATATATATATATAATATATATATATATCGCCCCAGACATCATATTCCATGGGTTTCTTAGTGGTAAAATTATTACAATTAAACCTAAAAATATTTACATAAAACTCAGGACGAATATAACAGAAATTCAAGTCCGCTAAATAAATCCATATATAAATTCAACATGAACCTCTTCCCTATAAACATGAATAAAACCGATTGAAAATACTTTTATTTATTTTATTTCTTTATTTTGCCTGGTGGAGTTAAGAGCATGTGGTCTTCCCTTCCACTCGCCAGGACGAAGATATGTTACATTAAAAAAAAAAGACATAATAATATTAGAACTAAACGACTAGCTGGCCAAACTGAACAATAAAAAAAAACGTCTAATAATACAATAAATTTAAAGACAATTAAAATACTAATAAAATAATATGTCCCATGCAGTAGCCGAGTGGTTAAGGTAAGAAGCCTTGGCGCAGAACAACGGGACTTGCACTGGTTCGAGTCGCCATGGGGAAGAAATTTTCTCATGGAATTTCGGCCAGTATGAAACCGATGCCCACCCAGTATTGCGAGGCTTTTGCGTAGCTACAATATGTAGCGACTCCAGGTTGAGAAGACCTCGTATAACGGCTGCGAGACCCGACATGCTGACCACATGTCACCCCTCACTGCCTAGATAATCATCTACCTGTGTGATTAACACATGTGGAATGAGGCCAGGAGCCGGCTGGTCAGCCAAGGGCCTTCTAGGCCTGTCGCGCTTGGAGTTTTTTTAATAAAATAATATATAAACAAATGAAGAATAGCTCGAATCTACTGTACATAAAACATAAAGTAATAAATTGTAATGAAGTAATCTATCGCTTATAGGCCTATATAATCTTGATACAGAAATTATTAGGCTGTTTCTTTTTTTTGGAAAACCAGCTATTATGGTTGCTCCCAACACGCTGTCTACATGTCTGTCCTAAATTACCTGTAAATCATTCACCTCTGTGATTAACACATATAACTGTGAGGCCAGGTGGCCGCTGTTAGGCCAAGGGCCCTCTAAGCTGTCGCGCTATGAAGTTAAAACACCAGATATGTTTTTATGCCTGGATTTTTTTAGTTCCCAAGGTAAATTCTATGTTGGAATTTCATAAGTAATGCCACGAGTGATTTCAAAATTATCGATAAATTCACGACTCACGAAGTGAGGAGTGAATTTATCTAGAGAATTTGGAAATCAAGAGTGGCATTTGTTAGGGCTATTTAACGAATAAAATTAAGCTGTTTACTCACAAATCATTATTTAACTATAGTTATTTTAAAATATTTATATATTTAATGTAAACGGCGATGTTTGAAAACAAATGAGAAACGATAGGTACGCTTCATCTGCTTCTTTTGTTTATCACTGCAAACAGATCATACTATTTATTGCCAAAGGAACGCAATATTGTAAGAATGCTCTCTAGTGGAGAAAAAATGAAACACATCAAACTGTATATTAATTCATTTCTGATGTATGATTTAAATATGACAATTATATTTTTTTGGATTATTACCTGGGAAAAAATACATTTAAGAAAGTGCAAACAGTGGTTTCTTTTTTGGTGGTATAATAAATTGCTACAAATGTTTTTATATTAACTCCTGTAAGCGCTATGTGTTGACATCTATGTACTATATATACAATCTGGTAGCACTGTTTCTTGCAGGCTCAGTCACTGCAAAATAATGATTAAACCTGTTCAGAATATTAAAAAGGAGGAGCTTTCTTTAATATGGTAAATTTAACACTGATAAATATTTCGTGAAACACGACTGTGATTGGTTGTAAAACAGAAGTCATTGAAACGTGATTGGTCATTGACTCCCATTTGGGGCATGAGTTAAATAGTCATTATAATCACCATCACCGATTGGTGACATTATTAAAATTAAATTTGTAAACTTCTACAGACGAATACAATAGAAATTAAAGTCCGCTACAAAAAAAAAAAAACTAGATATAAAAAATCAGAACTTCATTATGATAGTGGTTTTATGGGCAATGTGTCTGTATAACTCGAGATGAGAAAATAAATAAACAAATTGCACCAATAAAAGTTGACCAGAAGTCTCCATTAGAGTAGAATACAACCATAATTCCAGCCATGACATTCTTCTCAATAAAATTTAATCTTTTGGAGTCGCTGTTAAGAAACTGGTTCTGAAAATTCGAAGAAGTTTCTTTTCGGAACAGTAAAGAAGTTTGTATTTTAATAGACCAATTGCAATGATGATATTCAAATTATTATTAATTTTCTTATCGGTATTCACTCTATCTTGATGAATATAAACTTCAATCACTTTTTCACAGTGAAATTTCGGGTAGCTCCACTTACACTGAACAAAAAAAAAAAAACTTTTTTTTTTGTCTCAGAAAGAAAAATATGTGATTCTAATATTATTTTTTCTCCTGAATTCAAATATGATATCGGTTTTTCTCCATCACGAAAGGTTTCCGAGAGACAGGAATTTATAATTTCAAACATTTTAGTATTTTCTACATTCGTAACTACACAATATTCGAACATTCGGACTCACCTAGAAAGTAAGAAATGACGATTTTCTGCTATATTTCGCCTGTGGAGCATCCCTCTTGATGGTCCAACAATAATCGGCCAGCATAGTAGGATTCCATTTGCCTTGATGTCTCTTTTCCATAGCTGAAATCTCCTGATGAAAGTGTTCCCTGTTTTATTTTACAATGGACAAATGGACGAAAAAAGTTTATTAAAAAATAATTATTTACATCCATTAATTGAAATCGAAATAAAAAAAACTGTCGGTGATGGAGAAATTCCGAATACATATTTGAAAGCACGAATAAAAACTGCATTAAGTACAACTATTGGTACTCATGAGACAAAAATCATGTTGACCTGTGTAATTTTAGGGCTAATGGCATAGTTTTATTAGGCTCATGTCTTGGATCACTCTATCTGCATTTCTTGCAACTGGAATTCCCTACTACATACGAATTAGGGTAGCTGGACGTAGAGTTGAAGAAGATTTTACTCTTCGACGCATGTGATGTGATATGGCGTCCATAATTGTATGGTGTTATACATCAACCAGCTATGCGCCATTATTTAACTTTCGAGAATTTTTTTTTTTTACATTTTAAACTCTAGCGAGAGCTATTTAGTTATTTCTAACTTCATAATCACTTATCTGATAATATACTCAGTATCAACAACCTATGAGCGGAAATATTTGGTGTTTAGCTGCATGATGCAAAATTTATATTAGCTTGTATGAAGTTCTAGTTTGACAGCTGTTTGTAGCAAAACATAGAATCTCTGATAGGTCCGATGGCTTTCATTCTTCTTTAATAATAATAGAATATATTTATTTAGCCTGGTGGAGTTAAGGTAATGTGGCCTTCTCTTCCACTCACGAGGACAAACATATGTTATATATAAATACAAAAAAAATACAATAATAGTACATACTAAACAATTAATTGCCAGTCAAATTGAATAATAATTAAAATAATGTCTAATAATACAATAAAATTAAATACAATTAAAATTAAATTAATGACAGTGTATACAGAAAGGAATAACAGCTCGAATCTATTATACATAAAATGAAAAGAAAAAAGAACAAAGAAAGTAATAACTATAATGTATTAATCTATCGCTTATTATACAAGGCATTAGGTAAATATATTGACAAATCTTAAAACTATTTGTATTAAATCATGAAAAAAAAACAAATTATTAATTTTTTAAAAGTAATAGTGAGAAGACTACATTTAAAAATTTGTCGCTAAAAGTGTGCGTACACTTACTTCATTAGCCAATGCAACTGATAGCATCAAACTATATTTTTTTGATAGCGCTTAGCTTGTTAGAATCATTCAAAATATATTAATTTATATTTGCTTCAACATTGTCCTAAAATATCTTCAGGTTTAGGGGTGTACAATGTGCACATAATAAATGTCACATTCTGGTATTTTTTTCACTTCCGACATTTGCAGATGCTTTAACTCTAAGGTCTAGAATGTTCGGTTGCATCGAGTGGTTTGTGTATATATTTTGTGTCGACTGTCTTATATTATTATGAAACTTAATTGATTTTATTTATTTTTATTATAATTCATGTATTGGTAGACATTACTGATATGTATTATGTCTTTATTGTCTCATTGACTCAATTTTTCTGATAATTTAAGAGCAGTTGCATCTGTTTCCGTCAAAATTGCCAGAATGATTTGCCCCAAGCGCAGCAACTCCGCCATACTTTATAACGATAATGGAAGATTCTAAACTGTCAGCTTGTATTAAATGCCTTGCGAAATTGGAAATAAGTTATAGAAGCCATGATAAGCAACCGGTAGCGTGACGGAACGCTAACATGCCACACCTGGATCATTAAGAACACGTGGATTTTTTAAAAAAATATTTCAATATTTTTTTAATTACATAATATCCGGAGCTGCATACTTAGGTATAATGGATGGGGAGAAGACGTGTTGTTAGAACACCCCCCTTTTTTTACAAAAATAAGTCACGCAGGATCTGCCTAAACTCAGCGATTTAATCAACAAGTAGAATGTGTGGTCCGATTATCCTGATTTACGGAATAAATTGATGAAAATCAAATAAAACTAAGTTTTATTTTTATTTAATTAATGAATCGAATGTATTCAGTTAGGTTGAAAAAAAATATAGTCTTATGGCGGCGAATGGAGAAGACTACATAATAATGAGCTACATGATCTTTATAGGAAACCAGGTGTAATAGGTAGAATTAGGTCTCCTAGACTGCGACTGCAAAACATGTGGCACGAATGGGGATTTAAAGAGGGAAACGGAAGCTTGTTGAAGGAAAATCAGAGGGTAAACGCCTAGTTGGTAGACCACGAATTAGGTGGGAGAATAACATTAACCATGATTGGAGAGAAGTAGATTATATGGGGGATGATTGAAAAAGAATAACTCAAGATAAGGATATGTGGAGAGATTATATCCGCTCGGCCATGAACCTACGGGTTCGATTGTGCCAGTGAGTTAGTTAGTTATTTAAATAGTTATTCTTCCAGGCTATGTCTTTGATGCAACCTGTTATTCTGGCTGCCTTATTAGCTTGTCATGTAACTCTATTTTACACTGGTCCCCAACTCTTCATCCCAGTTCCTGGATACTTAAAACCATGACCTGCTCAATAATCCTTCCTTCAAGTACCAATTTGCATCTCAAAGGACTTATGATCAAAGATTTAGTTTTAGTAGATGATTTTTCATAAGTAATGCCACGAGTGATTTCCAAATTATCGATAAATTCAAGACTCAGAAAGTGAGGAGTGAATTTATCTAGACTATTTAACTCATGCCCCAAATGGGAGTCAATGACCAATCATCACGTTTCAATGATTTCTGTTTTACAACCAATCAGAGTCGTGTTTCACCAAATATTTATCAGTGTTATAATTGCCATACTAAAGAAAGCTCCTCCTTACAATATTGCGTTCCTTTGGCAATAAATAGTATGATCTGGTTGCAGTGATAAACAAAAGAAGCAGTAGAAGCGTACCTATCGTTTCTCATTTGTTTTCAAACATCGCCGTTTACATTAAATATATAAATATTTTAAAATAACTATAGTTAAATAATGATTTGTGAGTAAACAGCTTAATTTTATTCGTTAAATAGTCCTAACAAATGCCACTCTTGATTTCCAAATTATCTAGATAAATTGGAAATCACTCGTGGCATTACTTATGACTATTTAACTCATGCCCCAAATGGGTTTCAATGACCAATCACGTTTCAATGATTTCTATTTTACAACCAATCAGAGTCGTGTTTCACGAAATATTTATCAGTGTTATAATTACCATATTAAATAAAGCTCCTCCTTTTTAATATTCTGAGCTGTAGCAATTGATTAAACCACCAAAAAAAGAAACCACTGTTTGCACTTTCTTAAATGTATTTTTTCCCAGGTAACAATCCAGAAAAAATATAATTGTCATATTTACATCATACGACATCAGAAATGAATTAATATACAGTTTGATGTGTCATTTTTTCTCCACTAGAGAGCATTCTTACAATATTGCGTTCCTTGGCAATAAATAATATGATCTGGTTGCAGTGATAAACAAAAGAAGCAGTAGAAGCGTACCTATCGTTTCTCATTTGTTTTCAAATATCGCCGTTTACATTAAATATATAAATATTTTAAAATAACTATAGTTAAATAATGATTTGTGAGTAAACAGCTTAATTTTATTCGTTAAATAGTCCTAACAAATGTCACTCTTGATTTCCAAATTCCCTAGATAAATTGGAAATCAAGAGTGGCATTTGTTCGGACTATTTAACGAATAAAATTAAGCTGTTTACTCACAAATCATTATTTAACTACAGTTATTTTAAAATATTTATATATTTAATGTAAACGGCGATGTTTGAAAACAAATGAGAAGCGATAGGTACGCTTCATCTGCAACCAGATCATACTATTTATTGCCAAAGGAACGCAATATTGTAAGAATGCTCTCTAGTGGAGAAAAAATGAAAACACATCAAACTGTATATTAATTAATTTCTGATCCTATGTTTCTCATGTCGTATGATGTAAATATGACAGTTATATTTTTCTGGATTGTTACCTGGGAAAAAAAATACATTTAACAAAGTGCAAACAGTGGTTTCTTTTTTTGGTGGTATAATCGATTGCTACAAATGTTTTTATATTAACTCCCGCATGCGGCATGTGTTGACATTCATTCACTATATATACAATCTGGCAGCCGTATTTCTCACACGCTCAGTCACTGCAAAATAATGGTCAGACCTGTTCAGAATATTAAAAAGGAGGAGCTTTCTTTAATATGGTAATTATAACACTGATAAATATTTCGTGAAACACGACTCTGATTGGTTGTAAAACATAAATCATTGAAACGTGATTGGCCATTGAGTCCCATTTGGGGCATGAGTTAAAATAGTCATATTAAATCCTAGACAGTTGAGATGTAAGTTATATGTAATAATCTTTGTACGTCATCTTCAATATCTGCCATCAGCACAGCTTAATATACAATATTTACTTCACTGTTTCTCACTTGATACCCAACTTTTTGTATTAACTTATTTTATTATTTCATTCATCATCATCATCATCATCATCATCATCATGTTGGCCATTTGTTGACCTGTTTCGGCCTCAAGAGAAACACCATCCAGAAGTCTTTTGAGTGGACGTCCTGGTCTTCTTCCTGCAGGTTGATATCTTAACATTTGTTTGGGTATCCTGTGATCTTCCATTCGATGAACATATTGCATCCATCTTGACTTATAATCAGAAATTTTGTTTTCTAAAGGTTCCATGTGTAATTCTTCTAAGATGTCTTCATTTTTTTTTTGTGATCTAGTAGTGTGTTTTGCTGTGGGTCGTCATATTTCAATTCCTTCTGGATTTTTTTGTGTTGAGACTTGAAAATAGTTTTGAAGTTCCTTAGGACGGGTTACTGGCCCGAGCTAAGTAGTCCAGTGGTAGGGATGCTACCTTTTAGTCTCTGGACAGACATTAAGATACCGCATTTACTCAGTACCTGATGGAACGGTTATACTCGGTCCTCAAGAGCCTCGTTTCTGAAAACGGGTTGTGCCACGAGAAAGTGAGGATGAGAATTGGGTAGGAGAGGTTATACAAAAGTCACTACCCCTTACAACCTTATTTCATTCATTATTAATAAAACGACAGTGGGCTTAGAGAGTCTCCCTATCGCACGTCTTTTCTACTTGATAACTTTTCCGATAATTTTTCATTCATTTTTATTTTATTAAAGTTAAACGGACTGGAAGTAAATATCAATAAAACTAAATATATGGTCACACTTAGAAATTCATTATATAATGGAAATGGACAGCTAATGACAAATGAGGAAAATTTTGAGGAAGTGGCTGAATTCAAATACATAGGAACAATAATCACAAATGGGAATGAGATGCACAAAGAAATTAAACATAGGCTCAATTCTGGAAATGCGTGCTATTATGCATTGCAGGGACTATTGATGTCCCAACTTATTTCAAAAAACTTTAAACTGAAAATATATAAAACTATTATTCAACCAATTATATTATATGGGTGCGAAACATGGACTCTTACTTTAAGGTAGGAAAGGAGATTACAAGTATTTGAGAATAAAGTACTTAGGAAAATTTTTGGACCAAAGAGAGATGAACAGACAGGTGAATGGAGAAGACTACATAACAATGAACTACAAGGTCTTTATAGGAAGCCAATAATGAGAACAGTTAAGTCTCGTAGGCTGCGATGGGCAGGACATGTTACACGTATGGGGAATGAAATACTTGCATGGAAGCTTCTTGTAGGAAATCCAGAGGGAAAACGCCCAGTTGGTAGACCAAGAATGAGGTGGGAGAATAACATTAACTATGATTTGAGGGAAGTAGAAGATACAGGGAATGATTGGAAGGCATTAGCTCAGGATAGGGATATATGGAGGGCTTATGTCCGCGCGGCCATCAACCTACGGGTTCGATAGTGCCAGTGAGTAAGAGTAAGTAAGTAAGTAAAAATATAATGTTTAATTAGCGAAAATAACCCATTGGCAAGGCCTGTTTATTCTCTTCTAAAATATTAAAAACATTTTTACTTGCAGTCTGTCAAAAGCCATCTCTTGGATTAAATACACAATTTCCTTATAATTTAAATTTAAAAAATTCAATGTTCATAATTTTGTTCGTTTGTGTAAATGAATCAATTTATGCAAAAAGCACGTAAGGCTATTTTTAATTAAATAGAGATTTTTCTTTAGGCGTGTTTTGCATGTTTTTCCTTGAATATTGTTCACAGATTTCTCTTATATTAATCACAATTAAGTTGACCTGAAGTTCTTTTTATGAAAACATGCTTGTAAAAGAGGACACTCTAAAACAAAATCTCAATTTCGTAAAAGAACAAAATGGACGAGGTCCATGCTGCATGAAGCGATTCAAATTACATATAATTTAAAAACGTGATGGTGCAATACAAATATAAAAGGCCTAGGAAAATCGTCTAGAAAATTTGTGTTACTGACTGTTATTTCTAAGGAAAATATTTTTATAAAATGTTTATTAATTGGTTTTGATTCTTCAACATGCCCAAAAGGTGTAAGGCATCATACTTTCAAACACTTTTAAAATTAATTTTGAAGCACCATTGATGATATGTAATAAGACATCAAATATCAAATTTGTTCCTGCTAAGTCAGTCGTCCTCAACTAAATTATTAAACTTCATCAAGTAGTTCCAATATGGTGGAAACAAGTCAAAACATTAAAATCGCCTTTAAAACTAATAACAAACTCAATAACATGATATGCAACAAAATAGAAGTAACAAATAAATACATTCATTGTCTGTTCATCTCTCTTTGTCCAAAAAAATTCCAAGCACTTTATTCTCAAATACTGGTAATCGTTTCTTCCTTCTTAAAATAAGAGACCTTGTTTCCCTTCCATATATTATAATTGGAAGAGCCTCATTTTTCATTTTATTTTATTTTTTTTTGTGAGATGTTGTATGAAAAAAGTCCTTATAATTAATAACAACTTGCGTTTCTAGAATTGAGACTATTTTTAATTTCTTTCTGCATCTCATTTCACTTTATAATTAATTTTACGAGGTAGGGACTATTTAATCCAGCCACTTCTTGAAAATTTTCTGTATGTGTTGAGTGCTAAAGCAAATGTGAAATATAAATTTAAAAAAATGAAGATTGTATAAGTCTATTCTGTAAGTAGAACGTAGTCATTTGTGTAAATTTTAAAATAATTATTTATAAAAATATCAGCTTCTAAAGAAAAGTTTTTGACCCTAGAGAAAGGAACAGACAGACGAATGGAGAAGATTACAATGAGGTACATGATCATTATGGGAAACCAGCACAAGAGCAATTAAGATGGACAGAATATGTGGTATGAATGAAAAATGAAAGATTGGTATGGGAACTCTGTGTAGGAAAACTAGAGGGTAAGCTCCCAATAGATAGGCCAAGATTGAGGTGGGGAAAATAACATTAATCATGATTTGAGGGAAGTATATTATAAAGGGATGACTGTAAAACATCAGCTTAGGATAGGGATGCATGAAAAGATTATGTCATGCTACCATGAGCCTACGGGTTCGATAGTGCCAGTGAGTTAGTTATTTAATTAGTTACAAAATGTCACATAATATCTTTATTTAACTTAGGAAAATTTTTGGCCCAAAGAGAGATGAACACACAGGTAAATGGAGGAGACTACATAACAGTGAACTACATGGTCTTTATAGAAAGCCAGATATAATGAGAACAGTTAAGTCTCGTAGACTGCGATGGGCAGGACATGTTGCACGTATGGGGAATGAAAGACTTGCATGGAAGCTTCTTGTAGGAAAGCCAGAGGGAAAATGCCCAGTTGGTAGACCAAGAACGAGGTGGGAGAATAAAATTAACTATGATTTTGAGGGAAGTAGATTATACAGCAAATGATTGGAAAGCATTAGCTCAGGATAGGGATGTATAGATAGCTTATGTCCGCGCGGCCATGAACCTATGGGTTCGATAGTGCCAGTGAGTAAGTAAGTAATATGTTTATTTATAAAAATTCAGCCTCCGTATTCTATGTTTGAGCTCGCTAAAGTCGATTGACTTGAAATTTTGACACAACGTTTTTATAGTAGGCTATGTATTATTTTCTAAAACCATTACGTATAGGATTTCACCTGAAACGAAAATTTTAAAACCGCTCTAGCGATCGCAATTTTTGATGTTTTACAAACAAACTGGTTATATTCTATCGAAATAAATCGAGGTGCTTATTGTCCAAAAATCAGCGAAATCCGACCATAGAAGTGGGGGTTTACCAAAAATCCACAATTTAGAATTGACTCTGGGAACCGCTACCACCATATATGGTTCGTCATAACGTATATACCTTCCAATTTCATTACCCCTTAATTTTTTCAACTTATACGAATAAAATATAAAATTATGAAATATTTACCTAAAATGTCCGTCTCCTGAACTTTATTAGTTATTTATCTGTAGCGATTCCGGGACTAGTCCCACATCAGCAGGATTCAAAACTGGTGTTTCACTTAAGATCTGGTAGAGGGGGTTACACATACTGGGTGCGTTTTCATTTAGGTAAATATTTCATAATTGTATATTTTAATTGTCCACCGCTGTGGTCTCGAGGTAGCGTGCTGCCTTGTCACGCAGCGGGCCCGGGTTAGGTCTCCGGTCGCGGCAGTTTTTCTGGGTGAGGTTTTCATCGGGGTTTTTCCTCACCTGTAAGACAAATGTCAGGAAAACTTTAAAGACCAAACAGTCCCCGAAATCATATGGCCATCATCATTATCCTCATCATTATCATCCTTCACAGGTGTGGAAAGCAAGGGGAAGCTACCACACCTACAATTCCCCAGTAAAGCTGCAAGCATAGCATGAAAATGCTATGATTGCAGTGAAGGACCTGCCTTCGGGCAGAATTACTATGGATGGATGGATATTTTAATTTCAATAATACCCCAACGGAACTTCATCATGAATCTTATTAATGTTGATTATACAAATAAAAAAACACATTAAATTTATTTAGTCGTAAGAGCGCATGTCGGGTATTAGCTAACCACCAATAAAATGCAAGTTGATATGTTATTATAGAAGTGATTTCCGGACAAATGGGACCTTAATAGATAATGGCAGGATTAATATAAAAAATATCTGCGGCTTTAGTAGCTAATCCATCTGTAAATAAAATTTGACAGGTGTAGAGGATGAAAGACGAGTGCAAATTGCTGTGTCCATGGTGTGCTACTGTAATGAAATCATGTAAATAACTATCATCTGCTATAGTGTGTTGGTGGATTAATGTCTATCTGGCGCCAGCGGTCAGGAGGATGACCAGGAAATTAAAATGAATAAGGGCAAGGGCGGGACTCAAGAGATACCATCCGAAATGTAGCCTCGAGCAATGCAATGTAGAGAACAAGTAAATGCCCGCCAAAATATTAATCTGGTTCGTCTCCATCTACGGTTACGGGCACCTTAAAAACAGATCAAACTACATCCAGTAATAGTTCGTTTATTCCAATTTTTACGAATGTTAATTTTGTACAATACCAGGATACAGTATATAACACTGGTCAACATGATTTTTGTCTCATGAATACCAATAGTTGTACTTAATGCAGTTTTTTATCGTGTTTTCAAATATGTATTCAGAATTTCTCCATCACCCACAGTTTTTTTATTTCAATTTTAATTAATGGATTTAAATAATTATTTTTTAATAAACGTTTTTTTTCGTCCATTGTAAAATAAAACCTAATGAGCTAACTCAGGAGATTTCAGCTGTGGAGAAGATATATCAAGGCAAATGGAATCCTAATATGCTGGCCGATTATTGTTGGACCATCAAGAGGGATACCCCACAGGCGAAATATAGCAGAAAATCGTCATTTCGTAGTTTCTAGATGATCCCGAATGTTCGAATATTGAGTAGTTACGAATGTAGAAAATATTAAAGTGTTTGAAATTATAAATTCATGTCTTTCGGAAACCTTGTGAGATGGAGAAAAACCGATATTATATTTGAATTCAGGAGAAAAAATACCATCAGAATCACATATTTTTCTTTCTGAGACAAAAAAAAAAGTTTCTTTTTTGTTGCTCAGTGTACGATCGAAATGGACAGGTAATGCCAACTTAAGGAAGTGCTAAAGTGACTGTGACCACGCGGACATAAGCTCTCCATACTTCCCTGTCCTGAGCTAATGTTTTCCAATCATCCCCTGTATATTGTACTTCCCTCAAATCAAAGATAATGTTATTTTGAGTCTTTGTCATGGATTCCCTGAAGTAGTCCCCACCCAGAGAACCGAATGGGGGACTATTTTATCTCCCGAGGATTTTACCCCAGTGGAACCCATGTCCGCATTTCTTGATGGATGTATTTTTACGGTGAAAGATCGTCACTCTTTCCATCAAGATACTTTTTCCATCTGGCTTATCCTTAAGAGCTTCGACCTGTCCGGCATGGGTAACCTTTTCGCAGCAATGCTACCGCCGGCATAGCTCTCGGGGTAATTTAAGCACGCAAGTCACTCCACCACCACAAGATAGATACCATAGAGGGGAAACAAGAATGAGGCACAGAAAGAAATTAGACACAGTCTCAATACTGGAGACATTAGGGACTCGTCATCCTAATCTCTCTAAAAAATCGTTAAAAATATAAACATATAGAACTGTTATTTTTCCAGTTACATTATATGGATTCGAAACATTGGTCTCTTATTTTTAAGGGAGGTGAAAATATTACAAGTAATCGAGAATAAAACTATTAGGAAATATTTGGATCAAAGAGAAACGAACAGACAGATGAATGGGCAAGACAACATAACAGTGAGGTACATGATCTTTATGGGGAACTATATGTAGTCCTAAAAAATCCCATGAATCCGACCGAAACTGATCCCGCGACCTCCAGGAATAGATGCAAGGAACATAATCACTAAATCATCCTGGATGCGGGCGCGCGCGCGCACACACACACACACACACACACACACACACACACACACACACACATATATATATATATATATATATTATACCCTCAGGGGTCCTCATCTAGGGGATATGTGGATGGCGACTACAAGGTGCCCAAGCTGAGCAAAACATTTCTTCCACTTACTTGTGTTTTGCACTCTTTTAACTTTACTATCTAACCTCTCTTGGTTAACTCTTTGTTTTTTTCGACCCCGACGCTATTAGGGCATCCGAGGGCTAGGGAGTCTTTCCTTTCTTCCATTTCTTCTTTCCTTTATTTTCTTTTCTTCTCCAGAAAAGCCTGACCAGAGGCTATAAGATGGCAGCCCCATCACTGGTCTTGCCTTCCTTTGGCCAGCAACCAATCGAAGGGACTATTATTATGCTTTCAAGTCTTATACGAGAATTTCCCGGGGAGGGAAAATTTTCTATAGGATCGTAACAGGCCTTTGCCTAATACTTGGAAGGAAGAAGAAGATTATTATATATATATATATATATATATAGGCTATATAAAAGATTGTTCGCTACTATCCTGAGTCGCTGGATTTTAGCAAACAACATTGCACTGAGGATGGGACTGGTACTGAATGGCCTACAATGGTTTAATTATTTTAACAGTTGAGGAGACTGTGTACAAGGTATAAAATTTTATATTATAATTTTTATATACTCTAAGGATATATATATATATATATCCATCCATAGTAATTCTACCCGAGGGCAGGTCTTTCACTGCAGTCATAGCATTTTCATGCTGTGCTTTGCAACTTTATTAGGGAATTAAAGATGTGGTAGCTTCCCGTTTCTTTCCACACACACACGCGCGCGCGCGAGCGCACACACACACACACACACACACACACACATATATATATATATATATATATATATATATATATATATATATTTCGTCTAATGCCACCAGGTTGTCTTTTATGACATTCCTGGCTTTCTCTCCTGGCATTGGCGGAATTGTAATCCATTTCTTAGTTTGGGGCACCTGGAAGGCGGAGTTACGTTACACCGATGATATGATGGGTGATAAATTATAATGAAGCGCCAGGAGAGTTCTTAACCTAAATTACAGACCATGGGCAATCACAGGAATAATTCCCTTCAAGAAAAAATCCACTAATCTGACTGGTAATCGAACCCGGGACCTCATGAACAGTAGTCAGTAACGCTGACCACTAGGCCATGAGACTGGTCCTAAGTAATTATATTATTTGATATTACTTAATCATAAAAATAACAATACAATTTACTCACAATAATATTTAAATTGGTGACAGTTCAAAGTTGATGAAATCCACTTTGTCGCGTGAACAGAAACGAATTCTTGCCAGCCCGTCTCCCTGTTTGAATACAACATTTCTAAGTTCTGTCTTCGACGTTGGAAGCGTCTTTAATAATGTCTTTATCGAAACTGCGTGATAACTAAGTGAATCGCCCATAACAACAGCATTCAAAACTATTAAAAAAATATTGTCGGAAATATCAACATTTTCAGTAACCATTAAAAAGTATTTGAAACTTATAACTGAATATTTCATAAGTTAAATCGAACACGGATGCTTTAATTATGTGACAAAAAAACTAGTACTTTTAAAACCGTTTTCTTTTTCATGATATTTTTTAAAGTATCTAATTAGGGAACAGAAGTAGAAGGCGGTGCCTAAGTCGTCTTCGATTTTTCTTTCTTTTTTTGAACGCTAATTAAGTTAATCTTTCATGAAGCACAAATTCGTCAAACCTGACACCTTAACGATATTTAAACCTAATTTAATTCTCTACTTTGTGATCAGTTTCTGGTTATTGATTTATTGTTTAATTAACTACTTGTTTATGATCAGCGTAATCTACTTCGCCAATTCGATCAAAAAGATGTCTCGGTGGATGCGCAGCTGCCCCGAATCGTATCTCAGATTTGAATCCCAGCGGTTTCCGAGGGGTATATATATATATAGCCTATACTAGAAGTCCCGGCCACGCGTTGCTGTGACTAAGGTATACGTTAAAAATTTTAATTAAGTTGCTGCCATTCAGCCAGATTACTTAAAACTAATACTTACACACGAAATTAATAATATTGAAAATAAAATAAACACTGAACACACTTAAATTATGAAATAATCAATATTTGTAATTCAATTGAAATTCGCGGTTGCAACAAAAAGCACAGCCATCTGGATCTCTCTTTGTTAAATAATAAACAAATTACCTTACCAAATTACCTTACACCGCCATCTGTTAGAATCATATGGAACTCACAGATAATTACACCGCCATCTGTTAGAATCGTATGGAACTCACAGATAATTATAACTCTTTATTAAATAATAAACAAATAATCTGCAATAAAAAAAATAATGCGACTCTACATTTAGTTGTAAACTACCCTAAGTCTCAAGTTGGATCAAACTGCACACAGTGTGCAAAATTTTATTAAAATCGGTTCAGTAGTTTAGGATTCCATTGCGGACAAACAACGTGACACGTAATATTTATATATTAAGATATATATATATATTTTTTTTTCGAGTTCATGTTTTGTTAGTTTTAGTTAATATTAGACTACTTCCGCATGCCATTTCAAATATAAAAATGTTTTGCGCGATAGCGCGTTTTGTCGTACTTACAGCAATGACGACCATGATTGTAAGTTCAACTTCCTACATTTTGGATTGCAAACCTAAATAACTATACTGTAATATTACATTTACAGCCACGTGCGGGAAGTAAAACCACTGTCCTCTATGTATACTACGTAGGGCTTACAATGTAGGCCTATATACAGAAAATACATACATATACATTATACGAAACAAATCACTGCATTTTAAATGAACTATACTATATTTGAAACAATATAAAACAATAAATACGTACTTGCGGCCATGTTATCAATAATTGTTCTCAAGGCCTCCTGTTGTTTCAACTAACAAACATTGCCCACACTGTTAACGCTAGTCAATTGTTTAAAATGAACGAAAATATTTCCAACAAAGATGTTATTATTTTACTATTATTTATTATTTTGAAAACATCATCGCGCAAAAAATAATGTACAACGCCCGGTCAACGCCGGGCAATCAGCATCTAAAAATATAAATTTATAATCATATTTCCTTCTACTGTACTTATTCAACTAAACATAAAATCACATTAATTTTAATTTATTTATTTATTGACAACTAGGACTAAACTATTTTTCTTCAATTTTCTATTTTCAGTTTAAAGGAATGTTAAAACTAATTAGACCAATCAGAAATAAGGAAGTAATTAATATTTTCATGTAGGCCTACATCTACTCGATTAAGAGTATTACCAATCTGCAGAAAATTGTTTAAAATGAACGAAAATATTTCCAACAAAGATGTTATTATTTTACTATTATTTATTATTTTGAAAACATCACCGCGTAAAAAGAATGTACAACGCCCGGTCAACGCCGGGCAATCAGCACGGGGTATCTAAAATATAAATTTATAATCATTTTTTGTTCCACTGTACTTATTCAACTAAACATAAAATCACATTAAATTTAATTTATTTAGGCGTAGCAGCGCACGCCTAGTAGTAAGCTAGTATATATATATATATATATATATATATATATATATATATATATATATATATATATAATATTTGAAGAGAAAAATTTTCGCCTAGACCGGGACTCGAACCCGGGACCCTTGGCTTTCCGGGTCAAGTGCTCTACCAACTGAGCTATCGGTAGCTCAGTTGGTAGAGCACTTGGCCCGGAAAGCCAAGGGTCCCGGGTTCGAGTCCCGGTCTAGGCGAAAATTTTTCTCTTCAAATATAATTTATCTTTCATTGAGAAATGTTAAATCAATAATAAAAACATCATTTGAAGCCTTACTAGCTTTATAAAGTAATGTTAAATTCCCAATAAATGTCTTCTTAACTAAGAAGCCGCCATTTGCAAAGATATAAGCAATGGTTTCAAAAGCATTTGGCGATAGGGAATTACAACGTATATAAGAGAAAAATTTGCGTCTTGATCGTAACTCGTCTCGGTAGCTCAGTTGGTAGAGCACTTGGCCCGGGAAGCCAAGGGTCCCGGGTTCGAGTCCCGGTCTAGGCGAAAATTTTTCTCTTCAAATATAATTTATCTTTCATTGAGAAATGTTAAATCAATAATAAATAAATATATATATATATATATATATATATATATATATATATATATGGCATTCCAAGGGAAAAATCAAATCAGATCCAACATAGTAATAGGTAACAAAATCATAGAACAGATGAACCATCTCAATTATCTAGGATGTGATATTTCATTTAATTATGATAATGATATAAATAATAAAATAGCAAAATTCCAGGGAATATGTGGTACGATAAAACGATCACTAAATAACAAAACAAGAGATGCCCAATTGAAATTTTACAAAATGTTGGCAGTACCGGTACTGCTCTATGGATCAGAAGCCTGGATACATAAAAAACTAGATCTAAGTAGGATAACGGCGGCAGAAATGAAATTTTTGAGATCTGTTAAAGGGTGCACTAAGGAAGATAGAATCAAGAACACAGAAATAAGACAGGAACTTGAAACAATTGCAATAACTGATAAAATAGATACATATAGACAAAAATGGAAGCAGCACATAGACAGAATGAATGAAGATAGATATCCAAAACAAATAACAAAATACAAACCTAAAGGCACCCGAGATGTGGGCAGACCTAGAAAGAGATGGGCTGAAGTCGGAACGGGTCATCAGACCTAATCCATGAATGCAGATGATGATGATGATATATATATATATATATATATATATATATATTTTTCAAATGCCCCAGGTTTGTCTTTCGACATTCCTGGTTTCTCTCCTGGCATGGCGTACTTGTAACCCACTTCTGAGGCTGGAGCGCCTGGAAGGCGGGGTTACGTTGCCCCGATGATATGATGGGTGATGATGATGATAATGGTGAGCCAGGAGAGTCCCTAATCCTAAGCATAACCTAAGATGAATATGAATGATGATGATTGCGATGGCCATATGACCAGCCTCATGGGGCTAGTGGTCAGCGTTTCTGACTACTGTTCATGAGGTCCCGGGTTCGATTCTCGGTCAAACTATAGGAATTTTTCCTTAAAGGGAATTATTCCTGTGATTGCCCATGGTCTGGAATTTAGGTTAAGAACTCTCCTGGCGCTCCATTATCATTTATCACCCATGATATCATCGAGGCAATGCAACTCTGCCTTCTAGGCGCACCAACTTCAGAAGTGGGTTACAATTACTCCAATGCCAGGAGAGAACACCAGAAATGTCATAAAAGACAACCTGATGACATTAGACAAAAAGAATTATAAATATAGACAGATATATATATATATATATATATATCTTCGGGTTTTTACAGCTGCTGCCGTCTTCCCGTGCCAAACCTCCAAACCTACGGTCTTGGGCATCTTCGATGCTTAGTCCTCTAGCTTGCATTACTGTCTTCATGTTTTCCTTCCATGTTAACCTTGGTCTTCCTCTTTTCTTCTTTCTGTTCGGATGCCATTCATATAGTTGCTTGGGCCATCGCTCATCTTCCATTCTTAAAACATGTCCTAACCACTTTAATTCCTTCTCCTCAATTTCTTTCAATTATGCTTTCGTCTGCTTCCATTATGTTTCTAATTTCCTTATTTGTGACACGTTCTAATTTAGACTTTCTGGCACTTCTTCGTAAATAATCCGCCATGGCCGGTCCCAAGCCCGGATGAGAAAGGAGAAGGGGGAGGAGTAACAACCTCGTTAAAAAACCAGGGTTCAGTTGGCTCCGACTGATAGTACTCTGTAAGGGCCCCTAGCCAGGGTTACGGTGAAGACCTCAACGGCAGAGTCGGCGCAGAAGGAGTCCCTCATCACGGTGGATCTGGCGGAAGAGGCAACCCTATCTCTAAGGGAAATAGAGAAACGCTGCCTTGCGGTGAAGAGGGATCTTCAAAGGCTATGGGAGGAAAACCCAGACAGAAATTTTCCTGGTCCCCCAGGTTGGGGGTTTATGCTGTGGGCCAGCTCCCCACACATTAGAAAAAAAAAACAAAATGCTGAAAGACCAAATCAATCAAAGCCGGACAGAAAAAAGTATGAAACACAAAAGCAACGAAAACGGACATTGAATATATATAGGCTATATATATTGATAACTAGAATTAAACAATTTTTCTTCAATTTTCTATTTTCAGTTTAAAGGAATGTTAAAACTAATTAGACCAATCAGAAATAAGGAAGTAATTTATATTTTCATATAACATCCACTCGATTAAGAGTATTACCAATCTGCAGAAAACATGATTTAAAGCGCTGATTTGAAATAGAGCATTAAAAAAATCCAATTAATTGACAGGTAAATCCCAGTCGACCTCGTGATCAATTACTTACATCTTTTACTGATTACGAATCTAAGGACAAACTCATTTTCTAGTAATAAAACGACAATTTTAGCTCCACCTCTTATCCAGTTATATTATCTTACAACTTTTAATCATCAAATCAAGTACGATTTCTGTATTGCTGCACAATAAAATAACTTAAGTTCGCATTAAACCACTCAAATAAGCGTATACGATGTCATTAATTAACAGACAACTGAAAAAAGTTAATTACACTAGACATACATACAACTTTGTAGTGGAATTACTTGCATCAGATAAATGTTACTTGAAATGCATAAAAACGAATAGTTTACAATTATTTTAATTATAAATTCATGCACTATTTAGTACAATAAATGTATGTCTGAATCAGAAAGTTCTTAAAAAGAAAAATATGTTTCTTATAATCAGGTTGTCATTTTTATACATATGCCTATTTATTTAGGTATTTGAGAATAAAGTTATTAGGAATATTTTTGGATCAAAGAGAGATGAACAGACAGGCGAATGCAGAAGACTACACAAGAGTGAACTACATGGACTTTATAGGATGTGATTTTTATGCATAGGTCTTGTATAATAAGCGATAGATTAATTCATTATAGTTTATTAACTTCTTTGTATTTTTTTTTCTTTCTTTTCTTTTTATGTATAGTAGATTCGAGCTGTTATTCCTTTCTGTATTCATTCTATCATTAATTTAATTTTAATTGTATTTAATTTTATTGTTTTATTAGACAATATTTTCATTATTATTCAATTTGACAAATAATTAATTGTTTAGTATGACTATTATTGTAATTTTTTGTATTTATATGTAACATATGTTTGTGCTGGTGAGTAGAAGAGAAGGCCACATGGCCTTAACTCCACCAGGCTAAATAAATCTATTCTAACTAAATCCATTCTAAATCTATTTATTTAACTATTTGAGAATAAAGTTCTTAGGAAAATTTTTGGATCAAAGAGAGATGAACAGACAGGTGAGTGCAGAAGTCTACACAACAGTGAACTACATGGAATTTATAGGAAGCCAGATATAAGAACAATTAAGTCTCGTAGACTGCGATGGGCAGGATATGTGGCACGAATGGGGAATGGAAGATGTACATGGAAGCTTCTTGTAGGAAAACCAGAGGGGAAAACGTCCAGTTGGTAGACCAAGAATGAGGTAGGAGAATAACATTAACTATGATTTGAGAGAAGTAGATTATAGAGGGGGCACGCCGTAGTGTAGTGGTTAAGGCACTGCGCTACAAGCCGGAAGGTCGAAGGTTCGAGTCCCAATGGGGTCAGGATTTTTAAACTGACCCAAACCTTCTGGCGGCACTATGGCCCTGGGGTAGACTCAGCCTCTAACGGAAATATGTACCAGACGCTTGTTCTGGGGTAAAGGCGGCCGTCACGCAGGGCTGACAACCCGGCTGACATCAAGTGCCGATTGTCTAGGAAAAGTGGGAGCCTTAACCTCCTACTACCCCAAGGGCCTCCTGAGGCCTGTAATGGGATCACTTTACTTCAGATTATAGAGGGAATGACTGGAAAACATTAGCTCAGGATAAGGATGTATGGATAGCTTATGTCCGCGCGGCCATGCATCCTACGGGGTTGAAAGTGCCAGTTAGTTAGTTAGTTATTAATTATAATTAAATATGTATAAAAAGTGCAATGTGAGGATTTTAAAATATACATATTTCAGGATCGATATTTATAATATTATCGAAGGAATAACATATTATTTTGAAACTTTTAAGAAAGGCTTAGGTAGGCCTAATCCTGGCTCTATGTCTATTACGAAATCGAACTTATTAAAGGCGAATTCCATGGTAACTGACAGAACAATTACAATAAAACAACATTTTATTTTATTCTGTTTTTTTAGCCTTCAGATATAGGACACTGCCTTTCTCTTCAAAATACTTATATATATATATATATATATATATATATATATATATATATATATATATATTGAATGTCCTTAACAGAAAATATGGAGTTTATATATTTAATAATTGTACTTGAAAAATACGGTTATATATCGGTAACAGACGTAATTGTAGGTTATTTATATTATTATTATTATTATTATTATTATTATTATTATTATTATTATTATTATTATTAATAGCATTTTCTTTCTTCCTCTTGTCAACTTTTTATTGTATAGCCTATATCTATTCCATCCATCCATCCATCCATAGTAATTCTGCCCGAGGGAAGGTCTTTCACTGCAATCATAGCATTTTCATGCTATGCTTTGCAGCTTTACTAGGGAATTATACAGTAAAACCTGTCTATGAAGGAACAGACGGTTCCTTAAATATGTTTCCGTCTTGGAAGTTTTCCTTTTTATAAAAGGTTCCCAAATTACAAGCTTGAATTGTAAGGGCTTTGCATGCACGCTTTAAAGACATAACGTATTGAACTGAAATACAGAAAACATAGTGTATGTAACACAGTACGGCAACACAAAACAACTTTATTACACAAAAGCGAGAAGGAACTCAACTACAGGAGTACTGAAGAGTTTCCCATCTCCCTCTCAGGTAACGTAAGCAGGCAAGGAAAAGCGAGGGATTCCCCGCTGTCACATATAAGCAAGGGTATCCCCTCAATACATTGGCAACACAAATGGTAAAACGATACAATGCTGAAAGCGTCATATGCACAATTTTCACCTGTGGTCGTTAAAACTGTAATTAGAACGTGCTTAAGAATAATTTTCCGTCTTACTGAGGTAAACAGTAACTATTGGTACTTTAAAAACTATTCCGTTTCCACGTTATGAAGGTTTCCGGCTTATACAGGACGATTTTTCATATAAAATTGTACCGTTCTGGGGATTTTTTCCGTCTGTACAGGTTTCCTTCTTATAAAGGTACCGGCTATGGCAGATTTTACTGTATATATATATATATATATATATATATATATATATATATATATATATTAAGGGAAATTATGGGTGTACAAGAAGAGCTGGACATCATAGAAAAGAAAAGATTGCAGTGGTATGGTCATGTCAAACGAATGCCAGAGCAAAGATTGCCAAAAATTGTTATGGAATGGATCCCAATGGAAAGGAGGAAGAGAGGAAGACCGAAGAAAACTTGGATAGAAGGGGGACAAGCAGCTATGAATATGAGAGGAATGGAGGAAGATCAATGGATGGATAGAGAGGAATGCGTTTGGTTTCCGGAAGACGGCGGCAGCTGCCATGATACCGGATGATATATATATATATATATATATATATATATATTGTAATGATAAAAAGTTCAACCATCAGCACTGTAGCATATTGTACGTTGTTATACATAAACCGTGCTACTTTTTTTCATTATAATCCAATAAAAAGAAAAATGTTCGCCTCAACCGAAGTTTGTCCTTAATCAGCTTCTGGTGTTACGATGTATGTATGTATATATCACATACATCCCTCATGGAGACACGTGTGCTCTCCTAGCGGGAGTTTTTTGACTTGGCTAAATTATTTATGCTAATTTTCTTACAGATGTCAGTGGGTGGCATGTGCTCAGCACATCGACTCAATAAAAAATCTAATAATCAACTAAGGTGGATGGGGAAGGTCAGTTACATTTTTCTCGGGGGGCACTAATTTAAACTTGAGGTTATTTTACGAGTCGAATATTTTCAGACTCAGTACACACGCCTTTAAGTCAGTCCTTCCCGGAAAACTTTTTCCTTGAATTTTTCCATTCTAAAAGCCAATTGATGGCCTCTGTTCTTCAGGTTTATTTTGTTTAGCAAATATTACATATGAACGATTAGGGAGTCGCAGATTAATAATTAATAAGGGGTTATTAAATTTTATACCAAGCATGTCTTTATGATGATTTTTATTGAGATCCTGTAATATAGCAGCACCTCCTTCTATCAATCTTTTAGGGGACATTAGATTATTAAATAGAATAGTGGGTTGAACTTTCCTTCTTATACCCCCGCCGGGTTTGAACCCACGACCTTCTGGACTAGAGACAAGGAACGTAGTCACTAGACCGCCGAGGCCTGCGGAGTTACGATGGTAAACGAAATAAAAGTGCTTTTGTGACATTTAATGTTTAAATATTTACGACAAACTGCCTGAAAGCAATGAGATATAATAATAAATGTAATTTTAAATTGAATTTTAAGAGTAACTGAAGCATAATGGAAGCTTATAAGAAGAGAGTAAAATTTCAAATCTTAACTTACAATCATTATTATTTGACCTATATATTTTTTATTCCAAAATTCCCTAGAGGCTGGGTGAATCCCAAGGTCAGTCTTCCGCCTGATCAAGGACAAATGAGTCAAACAGTAAGAAAATCACCACGTTTCCTGGGAAAGAGCCAAGCCATATTACGCCGCAAATATTAGGCTATACGCGAGCGGTATATTCAAATATTGCTATCCTAGGGTCTTTATACCACAGCACAAGACATGCTTATACTCTGAATCTTACACAATATCTATGACTAGAGCATGGAACTCACTTCCCAGTAATGTCAGGGACTGTCAATCAGTATCATTATTTAAATCCAAATTAACTGATATCTTAAGTTCCATACAATGAAAATATTAACTGCATAACAACTATATTCAACATGTTGTATAGGTCATACCTATAAGTATTCATCTAGGAAGCTTTATTTAATATATTTATATTATTTCATGTTTTGTGTTAGCTAATATTAGACCACATTCCCATTGTCTTTTGTTAAGTCTACATTTTAATAACATTTTAAAATTGTAACAAGTATATATTTTTTGAATGGTTTTATTATTCGCTGGTTGAGCGGAATAGAAGACCTTATGGGCTTAACTTTACCAGCTTACATAAAGCATTATTATTATTATTATTATTATTATTATTATTATTATTATTATTATTATTGTTGATCATTTGACAATGATAGATTTAGAGAAAGCTTATGACTCAATTCCGAGGAACAAATTATGGGAAGTATTGGAGAAATACAATATTGACAGAAACCTAATAGAAATTATTAAACAAACCTATAAAGATAACTCCGCTTATGTTAAAATGGGAAATATAATGTCTAATCCTATAAACACCTCAAAGGGATTGAAAAAAGGGTGCAGTCTATCACCAATTTTATTTAATATTTATGTAGAATTTATATTAACGAAATGGAAACAAAGCTGCAAAGGTATGGGGATCCCAATAGGCAATAGATTTTTGCTGACATTACAATTTGCCGATGATCAACTGGTTTTAGCGCAAGACAATTTTGATATGGAATTCATGATAAAAAGGTTGAAAAGCACATATGAATCATGGGGTCTCACAGTAAATTTACAAAAAAACAGAATATCTGGCAATAAATAGCAATGAAAGAGAAAACTTAGTATTGGAAGATGGAATCCAAATAAAGCAAGTGAAACAAACTAAATATTAGGGAATGATTATGGATAACATCGAAGGTATAGGCAAAGAGAACATAAAACATAGAATTGAATTGAGTAGCAAAATAATATCATCATTAAATTCCATATGGTGGGATAAGCATATTTGGAAAGACACAAAAAATATATTGGTAAAACATTGGTGGAATCTGTTGCAATGTACGGAAGTGAGGTATGGACAATCAATAAGTACTACAAGAATAGACTAATAGCTCTAGAAATGGATTATTTACGAAGAAAGTGCCAGAAAGTCTAAATTAGAACGTGTCACAAATAAGGAAATTAGAAACAAAATGGAAGCAGAAGAAAGCATAATTGAAAGAATTGAGGAAAAGGAATTAAAGTGGTTAGGACATGTTTTAAGAATGGAAGATGAGCGATGGCCGAAGCAACTATATGAATGGCATCCTAACAGAAAGAAGAAAAGAGGAAGACCAAGGTTAACATGGAAGGAAAACATGAAGACAGTAATGCAAGCTAGAGGGCTAAGCATCGAAGATGTCCAAGACCGTAGGCTTTGGAGGTTTGGCACGGGAAGACGGCAGCAGCTGTAAAAACCCGAAGATAGATAGATTATTATTATTATTATTATTATTATTATTATTATTATTATTATTATTATTATTATTATATTATCATCATCATCATCATCAATATTATTATTATTACAGGCCTCGTACATTTTGATAACTTACATAATTACAGTTTGGCATGCTAATTGTGAGAAAGTCATGTACAATGAATGCCTGGAAATAGAATAGCAAAAATGATAGGCTGAAGATAAAATGGTCCCAATACACGCCTTGGTGTAAGTACAGATTTGGGTCCTCATCTTTAGACAATCAGCACTAATGTCAGGTGGTTTGTTAGGTCTGCGTGACGCCGCCTTTCTTCCCCCTAAAACAAGCTATTGGGACTCATTTCAGTTAGAGACTGAGTTAATTCCAGGACTGTCGTTTCGCTAGAAAGTTTAGGTCAGTTCAAAAATCCTCATCCCAACCGGGCTCGAACCTTCGACCTACCGACTTATAGTGTATTGTCTCAACCAATTAAGCCGATGGGCAGGACATGTGGCACATACGGGGGATGAAAGAGGTGCATGGAAGCTTCTGGTAGGAAAACCAGCGGAAAAACGCCCTGTCTGTAGACCAATAATGATGTGGAATAATAATATTATCCATGATTTGAGAGAAGTAGATTATACAGGGGATGCTTGGAAAACATTAGCTCAGGATAGGGATGTATGGAGAGCTTATGTCCGCGCGGCCATTGAACCTACGGGTTCGATAGAGCCAGTGAGTTAGTTGGTTAAAATTAATAAAATATACTCAAAAGGAAAAATACATTGGGAAGACCGAAGATTCGATGACGAGAATAGTATCAAATATATATAGAACGGGTCACTAAGGTTAAAAACTGTTTGCCTACATCCTAATGAGATGTGAGATCTTGGAAAGTCGAACAAGTGATGGAGAGATCAGCTCATCTGAGGCGCGACAGGCCTGAAAGACTAATTCTTGATAGTAATTAAACGATGACTATAAAAAATACTTTACTAGCTAATACCCGGCTTGTGCTGCTACGCCTAAATAAATTGTATGTGTTTTTATGTTTAGTAGAAAAATATGTAATAAGAACAATAATTATAAATTTATATCGTAATTATTTTTCGATACCTCATGCTCATTACTTGGCGTTACCCAGGAATCTACTTATCCCGATTTTCTTGGCATCTCAATGAGCTGAAAGACAAAAACGGCTACTATGAGTTATCCATAAAAGATAGACATGCTATCGCGGAATGTTAGATTTTTTTAGATATTCAATTCTGTGTAGTCCCGCGCCGTAGCCGAGCGGTTAAGGTAGGAAGCCTTGATGCAGAGCTACGGGACTTGCGCTGGTTCGAGTCTCCATGGGGGAAGAAATTTTCTCACGGTATTTCGGCCAGTATGGGACCGGTGTCCACCCAGCATCGTGAGGCAATTGGGTAGCTACAATAAGTAGCGGCTCCAGGTTGAGGAACCAGCTATAACGGCTGGGGGACTCGACATGCTAACCACATGTCACCCCTACACTGGCTGTTGATCATCTACCTCTGTGATTGGCACATGTGGATGTGAAGGGCCAGCAGCCGGCTGGTAAAAGGGCAACCACTGAAAAGTGGAAAGACCCTCAATCGGAATTCTGTGTAAATTAATTTGGTGTATTTGTTATGATTTAGGCAGCGTAAGCTACTTAAGCATCCAAAAAAGTGACTTTTTAGTGAACCAATGCCATCCATTCTTTTTTTACCTCCGGCCCTATAGTACGTACGATAATATGTTATATACGTTAATTGTAATAAGTAATGCCACTAGCGATTTCCAAATTATTGATAAATTCACGACTCACGAAGTGGCATTTGTTAGGACTATTTAACAAATAAAATTAAGCTCTTTACTAAAAAATAATAATTATTTGAATATAGTTACCGGGTGTTTTAAAATATTTATATAGTTAATGTAAACGGCAATGTTTGAAAACAAATTAAAAATGTGAGGTTATGTAGGCTATATTCACTGCAACTCGATCATATTATTTATCGCCAAATAGGATCGCAATATTGTAAGAATGCACTCTAGTGGAGAAATAATGAAACACATCAAACTATTATAATCAACATTATAGGTTAATCATTTATATTTTGAATAAACAACTCAGTAAAATCACTGAATCTATTCATTATTTGCTATATTCAATGTATTTGTTGGAGAAAAATAATGGTCTAACCTGTTCAGAATATGAAAAAAGGAGGAGCTTTCTTTATCAGAAAAGCAAGAGCGAGGTGAAAAACGATTGTCATTGGTGTAAAACAGAATTCATTCAAACGTGATTGGTCATCGACTACCATTTGAGACATGAGTTAAATAGTCCCAGAAAAATTATCTAAGTGATTGTTAAAACACTATTTAAGTGATCGAGTAGTTTTTGAGTCCCTGAACGACAGACAAGCAGACAGACATAGAGACACTCATTTTGATATATAAAGCTTGCATAAAATTCCCCCATATGTGCGTCTTCGAAAGGTTTTAAAAATATTAAGGAGGCTGTCGGATTTGTCGCAGAAAGCTGCAACGATTACACTCTCAGAAAGAAAAATATGTGATTCTGATAGTATTTTTTCTCCTGAATTCAAATATGATATCGGTTTTTTTCCATCACGCAAGGTTTCCGAGAGAAACTTACTTACTCACTGGCACTATCGAACCCGTAGGTTCATGGCCGTACGGACATAAGCTCTCCATACATCCCTATCCTGAGTTAATGCTTTCCAATCATTCCCTGTATAATCTACTTCCCCCAAATCATAGTTAATGTTATTCTCCCACCTCATTCTTGGTCTACCAACTGGGAGTTTTCCCTCTGGCTTTCCTACAAGAAGCTTCCATGCAAGTTTCCCATTCCCCATACGTGCAACATGTCCTGCTCATCGCAGTCTACGAGACTTAACTGTTCTTATTATATCTGGCTTCCTATAAAGACCATGTAGTTCATTGTTATGTAGTCTTCTCCATTCACCTGTCTGTTCATCTCTCTTTGGTCCAAAAATTTTCCTAAGTACTTTATTCTCAAATGCTTGTAATCTCCTTCCCCCCCCCCTTAAAGTAAGAGTCGAGAGAAAGGCATTTATTATTTCAGACACTTTAATATTTTCTACGTTGGTAACTACACAATATTCGAACATTTCGACTCACCTAGAAAGTAAGAAATGACGATTTTATGCTATATTTCGCCTGTGGAGCATCCCTCTTGATGGTCCAACAATAATCGGCGAGCATATTAGGATTCCATTTGCCTTGATATCTCTTTTCCATAGCTGAAATCTCCTGAGTTAGCTCATTCGGTTTTATTTTACAATGGACGAATGGACGAAAAAATGTTTATTAAAAAATAATTATTTAAATCCATTAATTGAAATAAAAAAACTGTGGGTGATGAAGAAATTCCGAATACATATTTGAAAACACGATAAAAAACTACATTAAATACAACTATTGGTACTCATGAGACAAAAATCAGGTTGACCAGTGTTATAGATTGTATAGTAATAAAAATTATATTTCAGCAATTCGAAACATAATGCAGGTTGTTTAAATACCTGTGAATGCATCAAGGTGGTTCCAAGGGAAACACCTATCTCTGCATATACTTTAATTTTATGTGTTTAAAAACCAGTTTTTCACATAAATCTGAATGAATTATATTTCATTATGGCGGATACATTTTATTAAGTTTAGGAGATTGAGACGAACAGCTCATGTCGCTCGAATGGATGGCATTAGAAAAGTTTTTAAAAATTTATTGGCAAATTCTAAATCTTTGGAGAATGAAGAAGGCATAGTCAATGATATTAATAGGCTGTTAGTTTATGCTGATAACGTAGTATTATTGAGCAATAACGAGGACATACTAAGGGACAACACCCACATTCTATTGACTAACACTAAGAAATTGGGACTGGAAGTAAACATCAATAAAACTAAATACATGTTCAGACGTAGAAATGAGTTATATAATGGAAATGGAAAACTAATGGCAAATTAAGGAAATTTTGAAGAAGTGACTGATTTCAAGTATCTAGGAACAATAAATATAAATAGGAATGAGATGCACAAAGAAATTAAACATAGGCTCAATTCTGGAAATGCGTGCCATTATGCATTACAGGGACTATTGTTGTCCCAACTCCTTTCAAAAAACGTTAAACTGAAAATATATAAAACAGTTATACTCCCAGTTATATTATATGGATGCGAAACATGGACTCTTACTTTAAGGGAGGAAAGAAGATTACGAGTATTTGAGAATAAAGTTCTTAGGAACATTTTTTGGGCCAAAAAAGAGATGAACATACAGGTGAATGGAGAAAACTACATAATAGTGAGCTACATGATATGTATAGAAAGCCAAATATAATAAGAATAGTTAAGTCTTGTAGACTGCGATGGGCAGGACATGTGGCACTTATGGGGGATGAAAGTCGTGCATGGAAGCTTTTTGTAGGAAAACCAAAGGGAAAACGCCCAGTTGGTAGACCAAGAATGAGGCGAGAGAATAACATTAATCATGATTTGAGGGAAGTAAATTATACAGGGGATGATTGGAAAACATTATCTCATGATAGGGATATATGGACAGCTTATGTCCGCGCGGCTATGAACCTACGGGTTCGATAGAGCTAGCGAGGTAGTTAGTTAGTTAATCCTTTAAAAACTAAGAAGGTGTAGGAGAAATTGGAGGATTATATCGGATGGATTTAAGGAAGTTTTATACGAGACAGGTTACACTGGTCAACATGATTTTTGTCTCATGAGTATCAATAGTTGTACTTAATGCAGTTTTTTATCGTGTTTTCAAATATGTATTCGGAATTTCTCCATCACTCACAGTTTTTTTATTTCAGTTTCAATTAATGTATTTAAATAATGATTTTTTTAATAAACTTTTTTCGTCCATTTGTTCATTGTAAAATAAAACCAAATTGGCTAACTCAGGAGATTTCAGCTATGGAAAAGAGATATCAAGGCAAATGGAATCCTAATATGCTGGCCGATTATTGTTGGACCATCTTGAGGGATGCTCCACAGGCGAATTATAGCAGAAAATCGTAATTTCTTACTTTCTAGGTGAGTCCGAATGTTCGAATATTGTGTAGGTACGAATGTAGAAAATATTAAAGTGTTTGTAATTATAAATTCCTGTCTCTCGGAAACCTTGCGTGATGGAGAAAAACCGATATCATATTTGAATTCAGGAGAAAAAGTACTATCAGAATCACACATTTTTCTTTCTGAGACAAAAAAAAAAGTTTGTTTTTTGTTGCTCAGTGTAATGAAATGTATTCAGTTGGCTGAGAATAGGATCTTAGGAATGCAGCAGCAATGGACTAGGTATAGATTCCGTAAGTTATATAGTTACAATGTATACTTTTTTCTACTGCAACGATAGAGGAGGCAATTATTTTGCAAGTTTAAACGGTACCTAATTTAAAAACTGTACAATGACGATATAAAAACTGGACTCATTATAACAAATTAGAAATAAATATTTATTCAATTGGTCGTGATGAATTTTAAGAGCTGTCATTCATTTTTTTATTTCACAGCATCAATATATACAACTGTTAAGCAATATATAAGTCATTGTTACATTTGAAATTAATTCTACATTTATTGATTCTGCACTATGAGAAATACGTTCATCCACCAAACAACCCCTAGTAACGAGAGAAAGTATATTTATTGCACTATGCCATCTGACCAAGGACAGGTTAACGAAATTACCTGTCCCTCATTTATCACTCTTCAGTTTCATTGAATTCATTACAATTGGACACAACCGACAGACTAAATATTATTGAAGTATCCGTATGTGTAACCAAGACTCAAGACAGCCAGAAGTCTATTCTTTCTCCGTTTTTGATCCCTCTACAAAGAAGAGTACTTACAGTTTCTTTTAAAACTAGAATTATAACTTCTATTGTGGATTTAATAAAAAAAAACATTACATTGGTACGGCCATGCAATAGTATTTTACGATGCGAGGTTGGGAAGTGGTTTTTACAGAATTGTTTAAAAACCGAGCGACAGAGAGGTTTTTAATTTCCGAGATTCTGTAAAACACTTCACAAACGTGCGTTGTAAAATGTTTTTTGCGCGATGGTATTTTTAAAATAATAAATAATAGTAAAATAATAACATTTTTGTTGGAAATATTTGCGTTCATTATAGACAATTGACCAACGTTAACAGTGTGGGCAATATTTTAGTTGAAACAACAGGAGGCCTTGAGAACAATTATTGATAACATGGCCGCAAGTACGTATTTATTGTTTTATATTGTTTCAAATAAAGTTCAGTTCATTTAAAATGCAGTGATTTGTTTCGTATAATGTATATTAACACTACATTTTGGATATTTTCTATATATACATTGTACATAGTATACATAGAGGGCAGTGGTTTTACTTCCCGCACGTGAGTGTCAATGTAATATTACAGTATAGTTATTTAGGTTGGCAACCCCGAAATGTAGGAAGTTTAACTTTCAATAATGGTCGCCATTGCTGGTAAGTATGACAAAACGCACTATGGATGTGCTCTGTAAAATCTTAAATTAGTTTTAAGATCCGCCACCGATTGTGTACGTATCTTTCACAAGTAGCGTTCTGAATTTACGGAATAAAGATGGCTAAATCGTATGTATCATTGTCATTAAACGAAAAAGTGAAAGTGATTGAAAATAAAGAAAAAAAAACAAACTCTCAGTACGCGAACTAAATTTAAATGTGGAAAAAAACTCAAGTTTGTGAGATTTTAAAACAAAGAAAAAATAACGAACGAAATGAAGAAAACGAGGTATGTTTTACAAGCCTACGATCAAAAAATCTCCAAATTTCCGGACCGATGCTCCAAAGTCAAGCTCTAGCTGTTGCTATATCCCCAAGGGAATAACGATTTCAATGCATCTTCAGGTTGGTTGTGGACAGTTTATAGGATGACACAATATTGTGTGGAATGAAACTTTCGGGGAATCAAAGGATGTGGACGAAAGTGTAGTTAGTAAGTAGAAACCGAAACTGCATACTTTATTTTCAGGATACGCGCTTAAGAGACATTTTTAACGCTGACGAAATGGGACTGTTTTTTCGAGCGTTAGCGCCGAAATCGCTCGTACTTACTATACTTCACTTTCCAACGCCAGCGGAATTATAATTAATCCAAGGTACATAAAAGACATATACGGTGCTCTATAATCTAAGATTAGTTAATTTTTTTTGTAATGCGGAATGTTGTCTAATGTGAAAAAAAAATGGTCCCATGCGATTCTGCTTTGAAAAATGTTTACTGTAGTTTAAATATGCTTGCAGTATTATCATAAAAACTAGACATGTTAAAAACTTGAAATGTTAAGTTTAAAACATATTTCTTCCGAATGCGTACCAAAAAGGATTAAAATTTCAATTAACATGTGACAGGTTATGCACTCATGTGTTGAGAGGTGGCTTACTTAAACAGGATTTATACACTAGAATCGTGTATATACATTTCACAAGTGTAATACGAAGTGACATTTATAACTAGCCGCAACTTTAGCGGTGGCTTAGTAAAAAAACACGATATATAAACTCTCTTCACTAAATTTCTTCAAGCCTTCCAAAAACAATATTTCAATACATTTGGTCATCGTAAATCATTCTAATATGCTCAGTTCCAAAAGGCTAGCTATAGTTCAGTCCTGGTTTCTATAGTCGTATTTGAGGGTTCAGTATAGTATGTGTCCACCGCTGTGGTCTCGAGGTAGCGTGCAGCCTTGTCACGCAGTGAGCTCGGGTTCGATTCCCGGTCGGGACCGGTTCTTGGGTGGGGTTTTTCCTCACCTGTAAGACAAATGTCAGGAAGCTTAGGGCACAACTGTCTCCGAAAGCAACCGGCCATCATCATCATCATCATCCTTATCATTATCTTCATTATCCTCTACCGGTGTGGAAAGCGCCGGGAAGCTACCACATCTGTAATTCCCTAGCAAAGCTTTAAAGCATAGCATGAAAATGCTATGTTTGTAGTGAAAGACCTGACCTCGGGTAGAATTACTGTGGGTGGATGGATATTGTATGGTGCGGTAAGAGGGGAGGGTGAGTTGCAGGTGCTGCCAGCAACTACACTCAGTTTTGAAAACATAATGGTTACTAT
This sequence comes from Diploptera punctata, assembly GCA_030220185.1. Lineage (NCBI taxonomy): Eukaryota > Metazoa > Arthropoda > Insecta > Blattodea > Blaberidae > Diploptera > Diploptera punctata. Next base: position 542,191 of record JASPKZ010009820.1, read on the forward strand.
ACGTTCAATTTTTTTATTTATTAGTTCTGTGTTAGTGAAAATTAATCTTTTCTCATATGCTTGGAGTGTTCATAAAAGAATAGTGTTGTTTTTACAACAATTTATTTTATAATTATCATTAATAAGAAAATGTTTTTTGCATGGGTACTATTTCCCTCCCTCACTCGGCAATGTTACACTACACGCGCCTTAGGATTCACCAAATCGACTACAGTTATCAGAACTGGACTATAGCACTTAGGTTGACTGCAATACTTCATTTAAAACTACCTGGTTTACCTGCATTTCCTGGATATTTAGGCCTATTCATCTCAAACTTGTTAGAACTTTTCAGTTTAGTGATCTGGAACCTATGGATTTGACTCTAATCTCGGAAATTTTGGACTTGGGAACTAAACTTGAACTTAATCGGCATCGGGAATGTCACCTGTTCATCTCAGCGAACCCGAAATCATGGATTCAACACTTATATCGGTTTTTTAAAATTAAGTTCTTAGAAAAAAATTTGGACCAGAGAACAGGCAGCTTAATGGAGAAGAATAGCCTGCCTATATAAAACAGTGAGCTGTATGATATTTATGGGAAACTAGATGAAATAAGAACAGTTAAGTCTCATGGAGTGAGATGAGCAGGACATTTGACACAAATAGGGAATAAAATAGTGGCTTAGAAACTCATAGAGAAAGCAGAGAGAATTGGATGCGAGAATAACATTAACTATGATTTAAGGAGAGAGGATGGTATTTTTTAAAACTTTTTTCTTATTTGGTTAAATTATTTATTTTTTTGTATGTTAAGAGCTCATGGCTAGAGCAACTTAACCAAACATTTGGGGGCCCAAATTAAAAAAAAAAGTACCCAGTGCAAGAGTTTACTAAAACCGATATATCTAAGCCAATTTTCAAGATAACTTCACAGAATTTGTTACATTTTACTAGTAAAAGAAGGCTCTACAAAATCTCTGTAACATAATTTCGATATTTGTCCCTAAATTTGTAAAATGAACAATTAAAATTTAACAACACTTCTTTCTTTTTTTAAAAACAAACAGACAGTTTTTTAAAATAAAATCAAATACCTAATTTCTGTTACAGAGAAAAGTTTCCTCATTGTCTCACGAGTGTGTGTTCGCAATTTAATGCATGTATCTATGATATTTCAGAAGATATATCAATTTTTGTCTAGCATTGTAGCAAAATAAATGAAGTTACGGGAAACATCAATCAAAAGGGGGCGTGCGATTTAAAATCCAGAGCGCACTTTAAAAATGTATCCTCAACGTCTGATAAGGGTACAAAAATGCATAAAATGTTATGCAATTTATTCCACACATCTCACAGAGTATTTTAGAGCATACAATTTTTTTTTAAAAATTGCTCATTTTTTACCAAAAAATAGCATCCTCTCCCCCTTAAGGGAGGTAACTTGTTCAAGGCATGTTACGGAAATATGGAGAGTTTATATTAGCGCGAACCTCCGGGTTCGATAGTGCCAGTCAGCTGATTATGAAATAAAATTTAGCACGTTGCAAAGATTTGAAATGCTTTAAATCTTAAAATATTCTTAGAACCTCTTATTCATTCTTTGTAACATTTTTTTTTGTAAGCCCATGTTTTTCCCTTTACAGAGATTTAGGCGCTCTCCCCTACAGGGAAGAATTTTAACCATACTAATTTAGTTACACTTGTTTTCGTATAGATGCCATTTTTGAGTGGTCCGTGGTCAGCGTTCCGCCTCATACTGACATCTAGGAAACCAAGGTAGTACTAGGACGGGAAAATTCGGTAAATTTTGCTTAGAGGCCTTTTCATTCAGGCTTAAGGATTTTTTACGAGCCTGAAAATTTTCAGACTTGGGACCCACGGCTTAAAGTCCCTCCCGGAGGACTTGCCCCTTGGATTTTTCCATCCTAAAAAAATCCATCGACCCCGGTCGGGTTTGAACCCGCGATCCTCGGGACCAGAGGTAAGGAGCATAACCACTAGTCCACCGCGGCCGACATCTTTGTAACATAAGGAACTTATTATTTTTTGTCCAATACCGCCAGGTTTCTTATGACATTTCTGGAATTCTCTCCTGGAATTTTCGGAATTTTAACCGCTTCTTAAGTTGAGACGCTTGAAAGAAGGTGACATGTTACCTCAATGATATGATACGTGATATGACAACGAAGCACCGGTAAGGACTTAAAACTAAACATAACCCGAGTTCCAGATCATGGACGTCCCCACAGGAATAATTCCCTTTAAAGAAAAATTATTGTGATCTGACCAGGAATCGAACTCGGGACAACATGTACTGCAGTCAGAACCTCTGACTACAAGACCATGACGCTGGTCACATAAGTAACTATCACATTTTTGTATAAATGTTCATTTTATTGTCCCGCCCCCTAGACAAGTGGTTTAAGATAAGATCTTTGGGACTTGAGCCGGTTCGAGTCCTCATGGGGAAGGAAATTTTATCATAGAATCACAGTCAATATAGGATCGGTGCCCACCCAAAATTGTGAGGGATTTGGGTAGCTGCAATGAGTAGTGGCTCCACATTGAGAAAACCGACAACATGTAACTCCTATACTGGCTATAAATGATCGTCCACCTCTGTAATGACTCAAGCGGTTGTGAAGCCAGCAGCCGTAGACTTCTTGCACCATGAGCTTAAAAATGGGAACTGAAGCTGGTTTCAGAAACTTGTCTTATTGGGACCTAGTTCAAGTTCAAACCCAGATCTGTGAGTTAATTGAAAGACGCTTTAGATCTTACCAAGACAAAAAATTAATATCAGATGATAAAAGAGAGTGATGTCCAATTATAATGAACTTGGGGGCCAGAAATATGTTTTTTAATCAGGTGGAGGGCCACAGATTAAAATAATAATAATAATAATAGTAATAATAATAATAATCCATCCATAGTAATTCTGCCCGAAGGCAGGTCCTTCACTGCAATCATAGCATTTTCATGCTATGCTTGCAGCTTTACTAGGGAATTTTAGATGTGGTAGCTTCCCGTTGCTTTCCACACCGATGAAGGATGATGATGATGATGGTGATAATGATAAGGATGATGGTGATGGCCATATGATTTCGGGGACCGTTTGGGCCTTAAAGTTTTCCTGACATTTGTCATACAGGTGAGGAAAAACCCCGATAAAAACCTCACCCAGAAAAACTGCCCCGACGGGGATCGAACCCGGGCCCGCTGCATGACAAGGCAGCATGCTACCTCGAGACCACAGCGGTGGACTATAATAATAATAATAATAATAATAATAATAATAATAATAATAATAATAATAATAATAATAATAATAATAATAATAATAATAATAATAATAATAATAATAATAATAATAATAACAATAATAATAACTTCATTTTACCTGACAGAGTTAAGGCATTAAGGCCTTCTCTACCACTCAACCAGGTTAAAAAATACAAAAATGATTCTTACATCCAAGTACAATAAAAATAAATATTACATAGTATATCTACAAAATAATAATTATTTACAAAGTATTTTGATTTTAATCTAGATTTAACGAATTAAATATAAAATGTACAAGGTAGAATAATGAGAAAAACTATTAATGACATACAATAAATTTAACTCTGGAAAAAAAAATATTATTTAACAACAAGTAATTGTATAAATGTGACTTAAAAGTACCAAGTGTGGGGAAACCCCTGATATATTAAGGAAGGAAATTCCAGGAGCGGGCAGAGACTACTGTGACATATTCTTCTATCAAAATTGCAATCAACAAATACACTTCAGTTATTACTTCCGAAAGAAAAAAATTATAATAAAAGTAGCTTACCTGCCTATTGAATATAACTTTTCGAAAACACAATCGCACTAAAGTTGGACAAAGGGAGAAGTCAGTTCGTTAACCTCGTTCTTTCTCACATGACATTGTACCATAAATAAACTTTCTCTCACTACTAGGGGTTGTTTGGTAGATGAACGTGTTTATCACAGTGCAAAATCGATAAATGTAGAATTAATTTTAAATTTACTCTTACTAATACAATGCTTAACACTTTCATATGCTATGAAATATTTTTTTTTTGCAAATGCCCCAGGTTGTCTTTCGACATTCCTGATGTTCTCTCCTGGCATGGCGTACTTGTAATCCACTTCTGAGGTTGGGGCGCCTAGAAGCGGAGTTACGTTGCCCCGATGATATGATGGCTGATGATGATAATAATGGTGCGCAAGGAGAGTCCCTAATCCTAAGCTTAATCTAAGATGAATATGAATTATGATGATTGCGATGGCCATATGATTTCAGGGACCGTCTGGGCCTTAAAGTTTTCCTGACATTTGTCTTACAGGTGAGGAAAAACCCCGATAAAAACCTCACCCAAAAAAAACTGTCCCGACCGAGGATCGAACCCGGGCCAGCTGCGTGACAAGGCAGCACGCTACCTCGAGACCACACCATAAAATGAATAACAGTTCCTAAAATCCTTTCGAAAAAAAAGTTTTAATGGAAAAATAACGTTACAATAAACGAAAAATTTGAGAGCCATTTGAAATGACTTTGGAGGGCAGCCATTTGGACATCCCTGATTATAAGAGATTTGCAGAGAAGACAAGAATAAGTTATATTAGATTAATGTTAAATGAAATTAAAAGAAATCAGATTAAATAAAGCGAAGACTGAACGGAAAAAAAACTAGAAGATATAGTTATAATTAAGAAATATTTCAAATTTTTATCGCTATAAGTTACGACTTCATTTATTCACAATGATTCAGAGAACTGGGCAGGTGAAGAAATTATTTATTTATTCTCTGGTGGCTGATTATCAAGTTGGTAAACTTCAGTAAATTAAGTCCTGTTGGTAGAACTTTTTCCCTCAAGTTTTTTTTTAATTTGAAACAAGTTTAGACGTGCAGAACAATTACACCCTTTAAACGCGATAATAAAACTCTGTACTTTTACGGCATACATTATCATTAGCTGCTTTCCCTAAAGCTATTCATTTTATGGAACTAGTCTTAACTTATATAATATTCTAATTACAGAATTACAACCAGTGTAATCATCAGCTTATAACATATTCAATTTCCTTCTTAGGTATTTTAAATATTATGGAATTCAAAAAGTGATGGCAAAAAATATAGAAATATGTTTCTAAAAGGAAATGGAGAGTTAATAGCAAATTAGAGAAATTTTTAAGAAGTGGCTGAATTTAAATACCTGGAGAACTAGGCGTTTTCCCTCTGGTTTTCCTACAATAATTTTCCATGCACCTCTTTCATCTCCCATACAAGCCACATGCCCTGCCGATCACAGTCTACAAGTCTTAACTGTTCTTATTACATCTGGCCCAGTGGAACCCATGTCCGCATTTCTTGATGGTTGTATTTTTACGGTGAAAGATCGTCACTCTTTCGACCAAGGTACTTTTTTCGTCTGGCTTATCACCTTCGACCTGCCCAGCATGGGTATCTCCTTCGGCAGAAAGCTACGTCCGGCATAGATCTTGGGGATATTTAAGCACGCAAGCCACCCCACCACGACAAGGTTAAATGCACCATGGAATTTAAATACCTAGGAACAATAAATATATGGTCACACGTAGAAATACATTATATAATGGAAATGGACAGCTAATGACAATTGAAGGGAATTTTGAGGAAGTGTCTGAATTCAAATATCCAGGAATCACAAATAGGAATGAGATGCTCAGAGAAATTAGATATAGGCTCAATTCCAGAAATGCTTGCTATTATGCATTACAGGGACTCTTGACGTACCAACTCCTTTCAAAAAACGTTTAATTGAAAAAATATAAAACTATTATTCTACCAGTTATATTATATGGATGCGAAATATGGACTCTTACTTTAAGGGAGGAAAGCAGATTACAAGTATTTGAGAATACATATCTTAGGAAAATATTTGGACCAAAGGGAAATGAACAGACAGATGATTGGACAAAATTACATAACAGTGAACTACATGGACTTTATACGAAGCCAGATATAATAAGAATAGTTAAATCTAGTAGACTGTGGTGGGCAGGACATGTGGCACGAATGGGGGAATGAAAGACGTGCATGGAAGCTTCTTGTAGGAAAACCAGAGGGAAAACGCCCACTTGGTAGACCAAGAATGAGGAGGTGGGAGAATAACATTAACTATGATTTCAGAGAAGTAGATGATTGGAATATATTAGCTCATGATAGGGATGCATGGAGAGTTCATGTCCGAGCGGCCATGAACCTACGGGTTCGATAGTACCAGTGAGTGAGTGAGTGAGTGAGGAACAATAATTATAAATAGCAATGAGGCGCACAAAGAAATTAAACATAGGCTTAACTTTGGTAATACAAGTTAATGTGCATTTCAGGTACTGTACTCTTGTATCCTAACTTTTCTAAAAACAAAGTTAAACTGAAAATATACAAAACAGATGTTCTCCATGTTATACGATGTGAAATACTTACTTACTTACTTACTCACTGGCACTATCGAACCCGTAGGTTCATGGCCGCACGGACATAAGCTCTCCATACATCCCTATCCTGAGCTAATGCTTTCCAATCATTCCCTGTATAATCTACTTCCCTCAAATCATAGTTAATGTTGTTCTCCCACCTCATTCTTGGTCTACCAACTGGGCGTTTTCCTTCTGGAGGATGTGAAATACAACTTTTATTTTGAGGGGGAGAAAATGTTACGAGTTTTTGCGAATAAAGTTCTTAGAAAAAAAATTTGGACCAAAGAGAGACGAATAGACGTAAATGGAGAAGACTCAATAACAGTGAGGTAATTAGGCCTATATATGGGAAACGGGATGTAATAAGAACAATTAAATCGCGTAGCTTGCGATGGGCAGGGCATATAAAACGAACGGGAATGAAAGAACGACAATATGAAAAATGTTATATAGTTCTTTTTTTTAGTTTTTCTGCATCTAATAGGCCCTATAGGCCTGTAGTTTTTATTGGTTCTGTGAAAGAGAAGGTCGTACAATTTTAACACTGCTAGTTTAAATAAAGTATAACTAACTAACTCACTGGCACTATCGAACCCATAGGTTCATGGCCGTGCGGACATAATCTCTCCATATATGCCTATCATGTGCCAATGTTTTCCAATCGTCCCCTGTATAATCTACTTCCCTCAAATCATAGTTAATGCTATTCTCCCACCTCATTCTTGGTCTACCAACTGTGCGTTTTTCCTCTGGTTTTCCAACAAGAAGCTTCCATGCACGTCTTTCATTCCCCATTCGTGCCACATGCCCTGCCCATCGCAGTCTACGAGACTTAACTGTTCTCATTATAACTGGATTCCTATAAAGACCGTGTAGTTCACTGTTAAGAAATCTTCTCCATTCACCTGTCTGTTCATCTCTCTTTGGTTCAAAAATTTTCCTAAGAACTTTATTCTCAAATACTCGTAATCTCCTTTCCTCCCTTAAAGTAGGAGTATATGTTTGGCTAAATTATTATTATTATTATTATTATTATTATTATTATTATTATTATTATTATTATTATTATTATTATTAAGTAACTAACTCACTGACTCTATGGAACCCGTAGGTTTATGGCCGCGCGGGCATAAGTTTTGCATATATCTCTGTCCTGAGCAACTGCTTTCCAATCATCCCTGTATAATCTATTTCCCTCAAATCATGGTTAATTTTATTCTCACCTTCTTAATGGTCTACCAACTATACCTTTTCCCTCTGGTCTTCCTACAATAAGCTTCCATGCCATTCTTTCATTTCCCATTCGTTCCACATATCCTGCCCATCGCAGTCTACGAGACTTAACTATTCCTATTAGGTCCACGGAGTTTTAAATCTGCAAATTAACTGATATCTTAAGTTCCATACAATGAAAATACTACCTGCATACCAACTATATTCAGCATTTAGTATGCGCCTATAAATATTCATCCAGGGAACTTTTCTTACTTTATTTTATTTTATTTCTACTCCGTATTTTATTAGTGTTAGTAAATATTAAACCACATCCGCATTTTGTTCTTCGTTTAGTCTATATATTAATAATATTTTAAAATTGCAATATATATTTAAATTTTGTATGATTTTATTACTCGCTGGATAAGTGGAAATGATGGTCTTATGACCTAAACTCTGCCAGATTAAATAAATAAATAATAATAGTAATAATAATATATTATTATTATTATTAAAGTCTAGATTAGAACATGTCACAAATAAGGAAATTAGAAACATAATGGAAGCAGAAGAAAGCATAATTGAAAGAACTGAGGAGAAGGAATTAAAGTGGTTAGGACATGTCTTAAGAATGGAAGATGAGCGATGGCCGAAGCAACTATATGAATGGCATCCGAACAGAAAGAAGAAAAGAGGGAGACCAAGGTTGACATGGAAGGAAAACATGAAGACAGTAATGCAAGCTAGAGGGCTAAGCATCGAAGATGCCCAAGACCGTAGGCTTTGGAGGTTTGGCACGGGAAGACGGCAGCAGCTGTAAAACCCGAAGATAGATAGAGATTATATTATTATTATTATTATTATTATTGTTATTATTATTATTAGGCGGCTCCGTGGCGCAACCGGTCAGACGATCCCCTCTCACCGCCGAGGTCCCGAGATCGAGTCTTGGTCCCTCCATGTGGGTTTCTTGATGGACGAAACGGAGCTTGGGCAGGTTTATCTCGGGGTTTTCTCCCGTTTTCCCCTGCCACAAAAACATTCCACTATTTCTACATACTCATCTCATCGATTTCGTTTCATTTCGTTCATCTGCTCGGCCGGCACCATTGCCATTCACAGACCTCTATATAGGTGGGGGGGGGTTCACCTCATCTCATTCCTCTACCCGACCCTGAGTTGGACACGAGATGACGATATGTATTATTATTATTATTATTATTATTATTATTATTATTCTTATTATTGTTATTATTATTATTATTATTATTATTATTATATTATTATTATTATTATTATTATTATTATTACATTTAAATGTTAGGCTATAGAGAATGGAGGGTAGAAGTTTGGCAATAGTGCAAACGTTTACGACATGTAACATGTCTGCCATTAAGTAATTAATTACACTGGTCAACATGATTTTTGTCTCATGAGTACCAATAGTTTTACTTAATGCAGTTTTTTTATAGTGTTTTCAAATATGTATTCGGAATTTCTCCGTCACCCACAGTTTTTTTACTTCAATTTCAATTAATGGATTTAAATAATTATTTTCTTAATAAACCTAGATTTCTTCCCGAAAATCTTGGCGCAGCGAGCGATGAACACGGGGAACACTTTAATCAGGAGATTTCAGCTATGGAAAAGCGATATCAAGGCGAATGGAATCCTAATATGCTGGCCGATTATTGTTGGACCATTAAGAAGGATGCTGCACAGGCGAAATATAGCAGGAAATCGCCATTTCTTACTTTCTAGTTGAGTCCGAATATTCGATTATTGTGTAGTTACGAATGTAGAACATATTAAAGTGTTTGAAATATATAAACCCTCAGGGGTCCTCATCTAGAGGATATGTGGATGGCGATCACAAGGTGCCCAAGCTGAGCAAAACATTTCTTCCACTTACTTGTGTTTTGCACTCTTTTAACTTTACTATCTAACCTCCCTTGGTTAACTCTTGTTTTTTCGACCCCGACGCTATTAGGGCATTCGAGGGCTAGGGAGTCTTTCCTTTCTTCCATTTCTTCTTTCCTTTATTTTCTTTTCTTCTCCAGAAAAGCCTGACCAGAGGCTATAAGATGGCAGCCCCATCACTGGTCTTGCCTTCCTTTGGCCAGCAACCAATTGAAGGGACTATTATTATGCTTTCAAATCGTATATGAGAATTTTCCGGAAGGATCAAACTATTTACGCTGGAGGGAAAATTTTCTATAGGATCGTAACAGGCCTTGGCCTAATACTTGGAAGGAAGAAGGAAAGAAATATATAAATACCCGTCTCTCTCGGAAACCTTGCGTGATGTAGAAAAACCGATATCATATTTGAATTCAGGAGAAAAAAATACTATCAGAATCATATATTTTTTTCTGAGACAAAAAAAAGTTTATTTTTTGTTGCTCAGTGTTATTTGTCACACGTGTTATAACCTATCTAAATCGCATATGGTCACATACGCGACAATGACCAACTTCTGAACTCCCAAATATTTAATTTTTTTAAATAAAAGGACACGTGCCTTAAGCATGATATACTGTAGGGCCTACTTGCTTTGTTTAATAAATCATATATTTATGTCAACATTCATGGCACGTGTTACACTACACGTATTCAGATAAGCTCGTGGTGGTCGTCATTTTGAAAAGTTGCTTTGAAAACTTAAAAAAGGAAATCTATTGATTATGATGGGATGAATAAAAAAACGCGACCACACAACATATTAAATTAAACAGGAATAGTTTCTCTGACGGCTTGTTTATATTCTCTTACAACTGGAATTCACTGAGGTTAAGTTCACAACTAAATTCCATACTGTTGACAGCTAAAGCAGCGTCTAAGAGTCGTTTGTTATTTTGTCAGGTTTATTTGTTTGTTATATGTTTTTTACATTATTAAATCAAGCGGAAACTTTTAATTGTTCGAGGCAGCAATTATGAAAACGAAATAAAACTGCTTAATAAAACAAGAAGCAATATTACGTTATTAATGAAATCTGTAGAGTTAGAAGTGTAATATCACTGTACATCGAAAAATGATGCATGATTCTGAGAGGCCTAATAAAGGAAAATTTTACTTTATTGCTACAATTAGGGTAACAGAGTGGTACCCTTGAAAGAGGTAGTCTATTCCAGGGAGTAGGCGCCCCTGCCCTTTTGTGAGCTCCAGGTCTCACTCGCCCAGTGGGTAGTACCTGGGTAGGGCCCCGTCCACAGGGTTACGTGGGGAGAAGAGAAGTCCCCAAAGCCGTAGTGAAGGCAACTTCTCTAGGAGACGAACACTCCGAAATTGTAGTTCCCTGTCCTCCAGGAAGAGGGGTTTGGCTAGAGGCTGGTAACCTCTACTAGTAAAAAATAACTTACTCATAAACTTCAGCAGAAGAAAAGCCGGATAGAACACAGAAATAAGACAGGAACTTGAAATATTTGCAATGACTGATGAAATAGATACATGTAGACAAAAATGGAAGCAACACATAGACAGAATGAATTAAGATAGATATCCAAAACAAATAACAAAATACAAACCTAAAGGCACCCGAGATGTGGGCAGACCTAGAAAGAGATGGGCTGAAGTCGGAACGGGTCAACAGACCTAATCCATGAATGCAGATGATGATGATATTGCTACAATAGGCCAATCAAATAATATCCAAGGGGTAATAACACTGGTCAACAAGGCTTTTAATAGAACATTTTCTTATATTCATAAAATTAAAACCATTATTCGACCAATTACAATGGAGTCAATCATCTGGTATGTTTACATTACAACTGAAACTTAGCTCGGAATAGGTATAAAAATGGTTGTAAGTTTATTGCAGCTATGGCAAGATGTTTAAGATTTAGTTTATTATGGATACTTTCCAAAGAGAATGTTAGATGGCATTACGGGGTGAATCATAGATATGGCTATACGTTTGATCGTGTTGTGTGATGAAAATATGACCATTACATGAAATATGAAATTACCGTTGGAAAGGCAATTATTCAAATTACAAAAATGGAATAAAACAAAACAGTGTAGAACTTACGTCATTAGTCAAAATGGCATTGAATATGCAACAGCAAATTACAATTGCTGCATGGACAATAACGTATGCTAATGATCGTGAGGCCGAGTGGTTCGCAAGGCGTGAATTTAACGTAGCATTGCAGCCGTCGACTGTGGCGAAGTGGAGAAAATGCCTGCTGGAAACGGGGAAGGATGCAGAAAATCAAACCTCCTGGAAGGCCTCGCATTGGCACGGATGCAGAATAACGAAGAGAATTGTGGAGGCGTTCAACGCTAGCCCACAAAAATCAACCCGCCAAGCTGTACGTGAGCAGTGATTTGTTTTGTTTTGTTCTATTGTTGTAATTTGAAGGATTCCCTTTCTAATGATAACATATTCCCTTTAATAATAATATTTTCGTCACAAAATGCGATCAAACGTATAGCCATATTTCTGAATCACTCTGTATGTATTAATTTCCATACTGACATTCATAATTAATGCAAAATATTTTAGTGATGTGTGAGATGTGACGAATTACAATTGGCTTACTTGAGGTAATTTTGATGGTCATTTTCCGCTTCTCCATGTTTGGAGATGATGGGCCAGCCACACCTGACGAGTAACACAGGTAGCAATGACCTAGTGTGTGTGTCGCTACTTGAATTTAGGTAGCTGGTTCGAGGAGAACGGGAAATACACCTCATTAAATCTACAAGTTATTGTCTCCAACATCTTGTTTTTTATTTAGTTCGTTTGATACTTTCTCTTTTCAATCATTATGTTTTTAAAAAAGTCATAAAATTACGGGTTTAACATAAACTGAATCATGTCGATGAAGCTATTAAATGGTTAGATTATACGGGTTTAAACGAATTGATTGATAGCTCAACATAAGATGTGTTTTATAGGCTTCAAAGTACGGTGACTTCTTTTTTTGCATAGAAATGCTACTGATACCCCCCCCCCCCCCCCCTTTGGTTATATGAACATAAATAATGGCAATGAATATTAGTTTCAGGCGCAATATTCACACCTTCAAACATAATGTAAGAGATTTATTTCTGTCCAATGCTACCAGGTTGTCTTTTATGACATTTCTGGCTTTCTTCCCTGACATTGGCAGGATTGTAATCCATTTCTTAAGTTGAGGCACCTGTAAGGCGGAGTTGCAGTACACCGATGATTTGATGGGTGACAAATGATAATGAATCGCCAGGAAAGTCCTTAATCTAAATTTAACATAAATTCCATACCAAGGGCAACCAAAAGAATTAAGAAAAAATCCTACGGTCTGACATGGGATCGAACCCGGGACCTTATGAACTGTAGTCAGAAATGCTGACTCGTAGCCCGTGAGGTTGGTAAAATCTTGGAAAATAGAATGTCATAACATATAGCAGTTTTGAACAAAAAGAAAATTGTCGCGGATTGCGGTCGCATAGAATTCAGATGGAATTTTTTTAATTCATCTTCGTAGATGTTAACAAAAAAAGTCCAAATTCACTTCATTTATTTAACAAATTACATTAATTTCATACCTATAATTTGCTATCAACAAAGTCTCTCTACACAGTTTATTTTATTACACAGTTCTTTACACATGGACTTTTACTTTAAGGGAGGAGAAAAATTACGAGTATTTGAGAATTAAGTTTTTAGGAACATTCTTTGACCAAAGAGAGATAAACAGACAGACGAATCGAGTTGTCCGTCGCCGTGGCGTAGTCGGTAGAGCCCCTACCTTCCACTCCGGCGACCTGGGTTCGATTCCCGGCGGGGTAGGGGATTTTTGAGTCCCCATCTTGGGTCTGGAAGTGTCTCCTGTCTTATGTTTGTATGTGTGAATAAGATAAAAAGGTTAACAGAGGTAAAACAAAAAGGAAGAACAGTGTAAACGAAAGAAAACGACAAAGGAAGAAATGAAAAAAAAAGAAGACTAATTATCAGTGAGCTAAATGCTTTTTATAGGAAACCAAACATAATAAGAACAGTTAAGTCTCCTAGACTGCGATTGGCAGGACATATGGCACAAATAGGGAATGAAAGAGGTACATGGAAGCTTCTTGTAGGAAAACCAGAGGTAAAACGCCCAGTTGGTAGACCAATAATGAGGTGTAGAATAACAACCCATGATTTGAGGGAAGTAGATTATACAGGGGATGATTGGAAAACATTAGCTCAGGATAGGGATGTGTGGAGAGTTTGTGTCCGCGCGGTCAACAACCCACAGCTTCGATATTACCAGTGAGTTAGTTAGGTAATATGCTGGTGATGATGAGCTCTCGCTGGATATTGTCTTCTTCTTCTTCTTCTTAAACTTAATTTGTAGGATTTTCAACCTGTTTATTTCCAAAATCACTCCTCGGAGGAACACGTACTGGATGTGCATTCACTGTCTATCCATCTCTTGGCTGGTCTTCCTCTTGTTCTTCTCCCGTCCATTGGTCTATCTTCTTTAGCTCTTTTTGCAAGCCGGTTTTCTTCCATTCTTTCTATATGACCCTTCCAACATTTTCGTCTATCTATAATAAATTTGGTTATGTCTTGAATATGGCATTTGTCCCTAATTTATGTGTTGTGTATTTTATCAAATAATGTTTTCCGCTGAATAGCTCTTAAGATTTTCATTTCGCATGTGCTTATTATTTGTTTAGTTTTTGTTGTATCAGCCATAGTTTCTGCACCATATACGATAACTGGTCGAACTATCGTTTTGTATATGCGGGTTTTGCTTTCTATTGACATATGTTTGTTGCGCCAAATTAAATCTTTCATAGATCCTGATATTTGTGCTGCTTTTTCAGCTTGTTTCTTTACTTCTTTTATTAAATTTTTAGTGTGTCTTATTAATACACCTAAATAATTAAATTCTTACACTTGTTCTATAATTTTCCTTTCCACTTCTAATTTGCATCTTGCTGGATACTGTGACATGGCGAAATCAAGTTTGTTATTTATTGATTAAAATCAAAAGTGTACGAGAATGTTCTAAGTAGGATTAAAAAATGTTTGGAGTAACAGTAAGAAGGGTAATTTATTTTTGTAAACGAGACTACTGCCCGGCAGCTCTTGATGTTGAGAGAGAAAATTCCACTCGCTAGTGGATGAGACGTTAGTGGTAAGATAATGAAATACGTGAGACAAGCATATTTATCATAGTTTTATATAATGCTTTCCCAAGTTTTTCCTTAGGCGTGTTTACAAATGGATTCATTGCTCCCTGAAAAAGAGGCCCGACTAAACCAGTACACAGTTCATGCCTCTTATGAAAATAAATTGCAAAAAAAAGTTTTGTTAACTTTAATCACGAGTTTTTTAAACTCTTATTGTGAAGAATTTGTTATTTATGTTACCAGTAGACTTATTCAAAGTGAACCTTAACGAGTAAGTGAAAATTGTGACAGAATTTCGAAACTTATTCACAAAACACAATTGAACAGTTGCCCCGAAATGATATCTAACCCACAAACTACAGATTGTTGGAAAATTAAAAAAAAAGTACAGCTAATGATCATTTTGAGGCTATTATCTTTATTATATTATATAGGCCTACTTTTTACTCTCTCATCCTATTGGAATCATGTACAGCCAATTTGAATGCAAAATAACACGCTCCAATAACTAGACATCAACAATTTAATACAGAATTGAGTGCAAAAATGAACTATCTCTATAGAGTGGAAAAATGATCTAACACATATTTAACTGGGGCACGCCGTAGCGTAGTGGTTAAGGCACTGGGCTACAAGCCGGAGGGTCGAGGGTTCAAGTCCCGTTGGGGTCAGGATTTTTAAACTGACCCAAACCCTCTGGCGGCACTATGGCCCTGGGGTCGACTCAGCCTCTAACGGAAATGAGTACCAGGCGCTTGTTCTGGGGTAAAGGCGGCTGTCACGCAGGGCTGACAACCCGGCTGACATCAAGTGCCGATTGTCTAGAAAAAGTGGGAGCCTTAACCTCCTACTACCCCAAAGGCCTCCTGAGGCCTGTTGTGGGATCACTTCACATATTTAACTAAAAATGCTATAATAAGAAATGGAAAATGCATATTGAACACTGATCCAGTTAGAAAAATTTCTAACTTAATCAGTTTTCAGTATTTATTTTCCACATATTATTTCGTTACATTATTTGTGTCTTTCTTATTTTCACTCAATTTCTCTAAGATTCTGATTAGAATTCACGGAACTGTGGTGGAATGAATTTGCACATGTGCAATAGTTGTTTTTCTGCACTGCAATTAATGACATGACTGTTTCCGCCATTTTGTTGCATATAGATCACTATTCGCTTGAAAGCCAACTTTCAAAAATAAATAAAACAGGTCTGGAAGAGAGTATGGCTGATTTTACATGCACCAAGCCGTGATACTCTCCGGACAGATCACTAATCCACTGAAAACTCAACTTTCGAATTTTTGTCGGTAGATCTCTTTTCGGGGCAACTACCGTATTCAGTTGTTGCATCATTTTAAACTATAACAACTGTCAGTAAATAGGCTTAGAACTTATTTAAATTATTAAAATCTATGGTTAAAGTATTTTATTTTATATTAATTTTATTATATATTTTTTCTACACGAAAATAGTTCTCCATAATCTTTATACGAGGCCAGATATAATAAGAACAGTTAAGTCTCGTAGACTGCGATAGGCAGGACATGTACCACGAATGGGGAATGAAAGATGTGCATGGATGCTTCTTGTAGGAAAACCATAGGTAAAACGCCCTGATGGTAGACCAAGAATGAGATGGGAGAATAATATTAACCATGAGAAAAATGGTTTAGACATGTAGAAGGAATGAATGTAACAAGATTACCAAAAGCAGCATTTAACTACAAGCCAAGAGGTTCAAGGAATGTAGGAAGGCCAGTGAAAAGAGGACACAACAACTGTGAGGCGGAAAAGGCAATTTGCCTAGCCCGTGAAGTGAAGAAGAAAAAGATTTGAGGGAAGCAAATTATGCAGGGGATAATTTTAAAACATTAGCTCAGGATAGGGATGTATGAATAGCTTATGCCCGAGCGGCCATGAACCTATAGGTTCGATAGAGCCTGTGAGTTAGGGGAAAGTAGTTTTTTCTTCAACGTAAAGTAATTATATTTATTGTTTTAAAGTCATTATTTAAAAAAATAAATATCAGGATATCTCGACAAATCTGTGGATCAATTTGGTACAATTCAATTAGGCCCATATGTCAGTACCATGTTTCGCATCCATATAATATAACTGGTAGATTAACAGTTTTATATATTTCCAGTTTAACGTTTTTTTGAAAGGAGTTGGGATGACAGGAGTCCCTGTAATGTATTATAGTATGCATTTGCAGAATTGAGCCTATGTCTAATTTCTTTTTGCATCTGATTCCTATTTGTAATTATTGTTCCTAAGTATTTGAATTCCATAATTTCTTCAAAATTTCCCTCATTTGTGATTAGCTGTCCATTTCCATTATTTAGACCTAATGTATTTCTATGTGCGAATATATATTTAGTTTTATTGATGTTTACTTCTAACCCAATTTTATTTCTTAGTGTTACTCAATGGAGCATGCGTGTTGGCCCTGTAGTAGAAGTAGTTAATAGTATAGTTTCGCCAATTTAAGGGATGATAAAATACTCCCTGTCCCTTTCAAATCTCCCACATTTTAATTAATCATAACTCTCAAAGTAGCCTATGCGAAATTATCAAACGAGGTTGGTATTAAAAGAAAGCGAAATTCAAAGAATTTTATTAATTAAATAAAAATAAAACTTGATTTTCATATTTATAATATATAATAAATATGAAAATCAAATAAAACTACGTTTTATTTTTATTTAATTAATAATTATGGATTTTAATCAAGTAAACACCAACTCAATTGGTATTCAAAGAATTTTTGTTTTCATTGTTGCAGTTAATTCATCTGTCGCATGTTGGACAATAATGGCATAAAACAAAATGACGACTCCTCAGCAACGAGCACAAACTTTTTTTTTGTATGTAAAAGACCGTGTGTTTGCGACTCCAGTACAAGATCTTCACAATTTACGAAGTCGTATCCTTGACACAATTGCAAGAGTACCATTGGACATGTTGAGCAGAACGTGGCACGAAATCGAATACAGACTTGTTATTGTTGGTGCTACTAATGGTGCACATATAGAGGTGTTTTAGTGTGTGGCAATGTGTGGCAAAGACAATTCTTTGAGTTTCTGTTTCGTTTAATACCAGCATCATTTCATAATTCCGCATACTTTGTTAGTTATGATTAATTAAAATGTGGGAGCTTTGAATGGGACAAACTGTATATTATATTACTAAATTAAACAACGCTTAAAGTGACAATTGAAAGCGTTTAATGCAAAGACACATTACTTTATTCTCAATTAATATTCATAGATATTGTGCTAGTTGGTTCAGGTTTCATTTTAGGAATTAAATTGCCAAAACTAACTCAACATAATAAAAAAGTTCCTAGGAGGCAAATTCGTTACAAATGGTTGACTGTGCAGCTAAAGAAATAGTTAAATGGATTAATTAGTTAAAATTATTAATTACAACGAATTTTCGACCTTTTATATTGTATTTAATTAGGCTCACAAAACAAAAACGCCCGATTAGTGAAAACCCCAAAATGTTGTCTTGTATAATTAAATTTAACAAGTTACAAGACGCTAACGATGTCAGATTAAGTAATTAAAAAACAGGGATACCAACTGGTTTTTACAGAGAACTAGGAGATTTTAAATTCACTTTCATCACATTATTAATGCAATATCTAACCTGAATTTATCACAAAGTTACTCAATGACTCAAATATAAATTATCGTAAACAGAGGTCATTTTATCCATAATTAAAATATATAAAATTATGGAATATTCACCTAAAAGGTCTGTCTCCTCAACTTAATTAGTTATTTAACTGTAGCTTTTCGGGACTTGTCCCATCATCGGCAGGATTCAAAATTGGTGTTCCACTAAAGAGCTGGTAGAGGGAGTTACATGTATTGGGTTCGTTTTCGTTTATCAGATTGTCGTTGTTGTGAGCTGCTTTCATGATTTCCATCTCTTCGAGTAGGCCTACGTTTATCTTCGCTGGATTATTTTCTCTGTGCATTACTGTTAGAGCGTTTTAAATATTTAACATGCGATGTCCTTCTTGGATAACGCGTTTTGCATAGCTTGATTTTCCTTCTAACGACAATCTGATAAACGAAAACGAACCCAATATATGTAACCCCCTCTTCCAGATCTTCAGTGAAACATCAATTTTGAATCCTGCCGATGATGGGCCAAGTCCTGAAAGCGCCACAGTCAAATAACTAATTAAGTTGAGGAGACGGACCTTTCAGGTGAATATTCCATAATTTTATATTTTAATTTTGAATAATACCTCAACGGAACACATCATGAATCTTATAAAAGTTAATTATATATATAAAATAGCCAACTAGTTTCAATGGCGAAGCTATCATTTCAAGACTAATTATTTACTAAACAAAAACAATTTTGTTATTCTTTAGTCAATAATTAGTAATTAAATTAAAATTAAAAAGCGCCAACTACTTTCAATAACGAAGCTATAATTTTCAAGACTAATTACACTGAGCAACAAAAAATAAACTTTTTTTTCTGAGAAAGGAAAATATGCGATTCTGATAGTATATTTTCTCCTAAATTCAAATATGATATCGGTTTTTTTTTCATCACGCTAGATTTCCGAGAAACAGGCATTTATACTATATATATATATATATATATATATATATATATATGTGTGTTGTTGTGTGTGTGTGTGTGTGGTGTGTGTGTGTCCGCCACTGTTGCCACGAGGTGGCGTGCTGCCTTGTCACGGGTTCGATCCCCGGTCGGGACAGTTTTCCTGGGTGAGGTTTTTATCGGTCTTTCACTGCATTTTCATAGCATTTCCATGCTATGCTTAGCAGCTTTACTACGAAATTATAGGTGTGGTAGCTTCCCGTTGTTTTCCACACCGGTGAAGGATGATGATGTTAATGATAATGATGGTGATCCGGATTATGAAAGGCTTAGGGTAGTAACATGATAAGCCAAATTCTGTTAAGAAATAAGATATCTCCATATAAAGGGAAATAAGAGTATTGAAATGTCCATAAAATCATTTGTAAATGCGCCAGTGATGAATTAAAACATAAGACACACAATGTATTAACAACAATACTGTACAATTAGTATTTATAATTTTTTGAAACATTAAAATCCTTATATCTCAGAAAGAACAATATGTGGCTTATTATGTTATTGCCCTAAGCCCTTCACACTCACACACACACACACACACACACACACACATATATATATATATATATATATATATATATATATATATATATATATATAGGGCCTATATATATCCATCAGCAGTAATTCTGCCTAAGAGCAGGTCTTTCACTGCAATCATAGCATTTTCATGCTATGCTTTGCAGCTTTACTAAAGAATTATAGATGTGGTAGCTTCCCACACCGGTGAAGGATGATGATGCTAATGATAAAGATGGTGACGGCCGGATGATTTTCGGGGGCAGTTGGACCCTAAGCTTCCTGACATTTGTCTTAGAGGCGAGGAAAAACCCGAAGAAAACTTCACCCAGGAGCCTGTCCCGACCTGAAAATCGAACCCGGGCCCGCTGCGTGACAAAGTAGCACGCTACCTTGAGATCACAGCGGTGGACCACACACACGCGCGCGCACACACACACACACACATTTTTTTCAAGGTCATTTTCGGCGTCTACTAAATAGGCTCGATAAAGATTTGTAATTAAAAAAATATATATATTCAAGCGAACAATCTCAATAGCTTCATTTGTTTTATCTATCTATCTATCTATCTACGTTCGGATTTTTACAGCTGCTTCCGTCTTCCCGTGCCAAACCTCCAAAGCCTACAATCTTGGGCATCTTCGATGCTTAGCCCTCTTGCTTGCATTAATGTCTTCATGTTTTCCTTCCATGTTAACTTTGGTCTCCCTCTTTTCTTCTTTCTGGTCGGATGCCACTTATATAGTTGCTTTGGCCATCGCTCATCTTTCCTTCTTAAAACATGTTCTAACCACGTTAATTCCTTCTCCTCCTCATTCCTTTCATTATTTAGCTTCTTCATTCTGCTTCCATTATGTTTCGTCTTCTCGTCCCTTCCTCCAGGATTAGGTCAATGCGACCTGTTCCGGTCTCAAGTCATTCGTTTCCTTGGCCGTCCCAAAGATTTTTTCTTCCATGTGGTTGGTAGGTGGTTGATCTTTTTCGATAATCTTGTAGTAGTCCCATTCTGGTTCTAAATGCCATTTCGACGCTTGGTATTTGTGCTCGTCTAGTATATCGAGTATTGAAAATAATCTCGTGTTAATTTCTTATTGATTTATTGTGTAATCTGTCCATGCGTGTACATCCTTTTACGGATCTTAAAAATTTCATTTTAGTGGCTTGAATGTGTGAGATATATTTTTTTGTAAGTACCCAAGATTCAGATGGATAAAAGAAGAGGAACAGCCATAATTTTATAAAACCTGAGCTGAGTTTCTCTTCGAGTCTTTCGGAGGGTTCTTCTTATGGTGCCACACATCATTTGATATCGGTTTAATTTATTGTGTATATCCCAATCGCAGCTGTATGTTATATCTGAACCATTATGATTCTAATTTCCTTATTTGTGACATGTTCTAATTTTGACTTCCTGGCACTTCTGCATAAATAATCAATTTCTAGAGCTATTAGTCTATTCTTGTAGTACTTAATGATTGTCCATACCTCACCTCCATGACATTGCAACAGATTCCACCAATGTTTTACCAATCTATTTTTTGTGTCTTTCCAAATATGCTTATCCCGCCATATGTAATTTAACGATGATATTATTTAGCTACTGAATTCAATTCTATGTTTTACGGAGTATATTCTCTTTGCCTATAGGCCTACCTTCAATGTTATCTATAATTATTCCCAAATATTTAGTTTCTTTCCCTTCCTTTATTTGGACTCCTTCTTCCAATATAAATTTTCTCTTTCATTGCTGTTTATTGTCAGATATTCTGTTTTTTTATAATTCACTAAAATTCAATCGAACTCTTAGCGTAAGAGACAACTATGTTTATCCCTTTACTAATGACCGTGCTTTTTTTTTGTTAATTGTTGAAGTGATGTATAAAGCGTAGAGAAGGAAACAATTATTTAAGGACACCGCAGATTGAAAGAGCTAGAGATCTGCTTAAGCGCATCTCTTATTCCTAACCAGTAGCTATCTAAAATAAGAACTTAAGTGACAATATAAGGTACGTATTTTAATTTAACAAGTTTTAATGCCTTTCTTTTTCTCCTACACTTCACTCCATTATTATCAAGTTCAACCAAACGTGCCACTAACAGATGCTGTCAACGAGACGCTTTGACAAAGATTCTACCGGCTCAACTACCGGTTCTTCAGTTTGCACAATTATTAACTATCAACAACTCCTTTACTTTAACGTGGTACTCAACAAATTCTTTTATCAGATGCTACTATTTTACATTTTATCTTTTCCAAACAGTTGCAGGAGACATTCCAATAAATTTATAGCATATAATAATAATAATAATAATAATAATAATAATAATAATAATAATAATAATAACTTACTTACTTACTTACTTACTTACTCACTGGCACTATCGAACCCGTAGGTTCATGGCCGCGCGGACATAAGCTCTCCATACATCCCTATCCTGAGCTAATGCTTTCCAATCATTCCCTGTATAATCTACTTCCCTCAAATCATAGTTAATGTTGTTCTCCCACCTCATTCTTGGTCTACCAACTGGGCGTTTTCCCTCTGGCTTTCCTACAAGAAGCTTCCATGCACGTCTTTCATTTCCCATACGTGCAACATGTCCTGCCCATCGCAGTCTACGAGACTTAACTGTTCTTATTATATCTGGCTTCCTATAAAGACCATGTAGTTCATTGTTATGTAGTCTTCTCCATTCACCTGTCTGTTCATCTCTCTTTGGTTCAAAAATTTTCCTAAGAACTTTATTCTCAAATACTCGTAATCTCCTTTCCTCCCTTAAAGTAAGAGTCCATGTTTCGCACCCATATAATATAACTGGTAGAATAATAGTTTTATATATTTTCAGCTTAACGTTTTTTGAAAGGAGTTGGGACATCAAAAGTCTCTGCAATGCATAATAGCATGCATTTCCAGAATTGAGCCTATGTTTAATTTCTTTGTGCGTCTCATTCCTCATAATAATAATAATAATAATAATAATAATAATATAAATAATAATAATAATAATAATAATCATATATGACAAATGAGGAACATTTTGAAGAAGTAAATACCTAGGAACAATTACTACAAATAGGAATGAGATGCACAAATAAATTAAATATAGGCTCAATTCTGGAAATGCGTGCTATTATGAATTAGACGGACTCGCGTCGTCTAATGTCTATTAATAATAAGTTTAAAGTTGGCGGTACGATTCTAAATACCATACTGTTTGCAGACGATCAGACAATCCTTAGCTCTTCAGAAGACAATTTACAAATAGCAGCATATAAATTAAACGAAATAGCAAATAAATTCAATATGACAATCTCTGAAAGTAAATCGAAAGTAATGGCATTCAACGGGAAAGACCATGTGAGGTGTAAAATCAGTATTAATAACAGTTTAATACAACAGGTGAACAATTTTAATTATTTAGGATGCAACGTATCATACTGCCAGAAGGAAGATATTAATATTAAATTAAATAGATTTTACAGAATGTGTGGCACTATAAGACGGACACTGAAAAACAAAACTTTGAGGAGCACACAACTAAAATTTTACAAAATTATGGCAGTGCCTGTCTTAACATATGCAAGTGAAAAAATAATAACAGTACGGTAATAATAATAATAATGATAATAATGATCATAACATAGTAAATATTTTAGCATCAGTCCTGTCAAATATAAACTGGCGTAGAGTTGATTTCTGACTATAACCGGTTGTAATGTATTTAACGGTTAATAACATCTAACAGAGATGCAAGTGAATTCGATCCATGGCACGTACTTGCTGCTCCTTAACTGAAGCGGAACGCCTTGTAATTTACAGGACTTGTTCTTCTCAGAAGCTATTTCACTGCTAACATTTTGAGGAATTTTTCTTACAAGTCACCAAACTAAACTACCTGCTCCGTACAAACATCCTCTGTATGCTTTACCAACATTATCCATTATCAACTACAACTTAAAATGTCTTATATTTTATATACAGTATTATATCTTTTCAAAATATAAGTTTATATCTCATGTAGGTTCTGTCGCTGTATCCACTAGGATGCATATCTATTTTGCTTCGATTTTAAATTGGCGAAACACTAATTTCTCGTGCTACTTATATAAATCTGTTGAACTGCAGTGAAAACAAATCATGTAGGGCTATAAGTGTAGTTTATTGCTAAGGCTAGTATTTTTACATAATATTAATGTGCAAAATATGTACATATTTATGTAAAAATTAAGTAAATTATGTAAGATTACATAAAATTCCTTAAATTATGTAATATTGAGTACATTAAAATTTAATTTTATATAAACTTAATAAAACGTTAATTTTAAGATAGATCACATTTGAAGGAATGGGGCAGTTAAATACTTGACAACGTGGTAAGAAGAGTATTGTCATGTTTCTATTATAAAATGATCCCACTACACATCTTAGGGATATTGGGAGGTCAAGGCTCGCATCTTACTAGGCAATCGGCAAGAGATTTCAGCCATGTTTGATAGCCGTCTTTACCTCCCCATTTTATAGGCTGAGTAGACACCAGGTCATGATTAAGCAGTTTAAATATCCTGACTCCACCGGGACTTGAACCCTCTATCTTCCGGCTTGTAGCGCTGTGCCTTAAACACTACGCTACGACGTTATATATATATATATATATATATGTGTGTGTGTGTTTGTGTATGTGTGTGTGTG
Source organism: Diploptera punctata (assembly GCA_030220185.1). Classification (NCBI taxonomy): domain Eukaryota; kingdom Metazoa; phylum Arthropoda; class Insecta; order Blattodea; family Blaberidae; genus Diploptera; species Diploptera punctata. Next base: position 566,838 of record JASPKZ010009820.1, read on the forward strand.
TGTCCGTTCGTTAAAGCTCTGAGTACAAAATTAGCATACATCCATCAATTATAAAAAGTAAGGTCGAATTTGTTAACCATCAAAATAGGATCATAAAGTGTAAGAGATCCCCTGAAACAAAAATTAAACAAAATAACTCTAGCAGTCTCAATTTTTTATATTTCACAACAGAACCTCGAATACATGCTATTAAGATAAAGCGAGACGTATTCTATAAATGTCAGAGAAATCCAACAATTACAAATGGGTTTTTTTCCGAAACCCAAAATTAAACAATTTACTCCAGTAACTGCTATGTTTGGTTCAACGCAATGTATCCCACAATTTAATTATCATAAGTAATGCCACGAGTGATTTCCAAATTATCGATAAATTCATGACTCACGAAGTGAGGAGTGAATTTATCTAGAGAATTTGGAAATCAAGAGTGGCATTTGTTAGGACTAATTAACGAATAAAATTAAGCTGTTTACTCACAAATCATTATTTAACTATAGTTATTTTAAAATATTTATATATTTAATGTAAACGGCGATGTTTGAAAACAAATGAGAAACGATAGGTACGCTTCTACTGCTTCTTTTGTTTATCACTGCAACCAGATCATACTATTTATTGCCAAAGGAACGCAATATTGTAAGGAGGAGCTTTCTTTAATATGGTAATTATAACACTGATAAATATTTGGTGAAACACGACTCTGATTGGTTGTAAAATAGAAATCATTGAAATGTGATTGGTCATTGACTCCCATTTGGGGCATGAGTTAAATAGTCCCTTTAAATAGGCAAATATAAAATACGATAGTTTAATTTGTTTAATGAGAAAACGCCCAGTTGGTAGACCAAGAATGAGGTGGGAGAATAACATTAACTATGATTTGAGAGAATTAGATTATACAGGGAATGATTGAAAAGCATTAGCTCAGGATAGGGATGTATGGAGAGCTTATGTCCGCGCGGCCATGAACCTATGGGTTCGATAGTGCCAGTGAGCAAGTAAGTAATATTTTAAATAAAATAATGATAAAATTAAACTGCAGATATTATTTCAATTAGTATCAAATTATACAACTATACTACATAGGTAATAAATTAAGATTGTACATGATTTGTTTTGACTCCTGTCAGACTCTTTTAAAGCTGTCATCAGGAATTGAGTTTTCCAATTTAACAAAATGAATATAAATTCCATAAAACCGCAAAATGTGACCATAAATTCGATTTACTGATAAATTCGCTTAAACGTTACTGCTTAGATATATTATATTCTGACGGCCCTGTATTCAATCCCCAGTTACAACCAAACTTATTTTTCCCTTGCAACCATGTGCAGTGGTTAACTGACTTATGCCACATCCTGTATATTGAAACATATTACAGTTCATCATCATCATCATCATCATTCATGGATTCGGTCTTTGCCTGTTCCGATCTCACATCTATTCAGCCCAACGGTTTCATGGTCTTCCTACCGATCTTCGACCTCTCCAGGATTATACATCAGTGCCATCTTTGGTATCTTATCCTCCATAATTCTTTGCAGATGTTCTATCCTATTATTCCTGTGTTCTTCTATTTGTTGAAGAAGTGGTTGTACTTTTAGTTCCTCTCTAATATTATCATAAGTAATGCCACGAGTGATTTCCAAATTATCGATAAATTCACGACTCACGAAGTGAGCAGTGAATTTATCTAGAGAATTTTGGAAATCAAGAGTGACATTTGTTAGGAATATTTAACGAATAAAATTAAGCTGTTTACTCGCAAATCATTATTTAACTACAGTTATTTTAAAATATTTATATATTTAATGTAAACGGCAATGTTTGAAAACAAATGAGAAACGATTGGTACGCTTCATCTGCTTCTTTTGTTTATCACTGCAACCAGATCATACTATTTATTGCCAAAGGAACGCAATATTGTAAGAATGCTCTCTAGTGGAGAAAAAATGATACACATCAAACTGTATATTAATTCATTTCTGATGTATGATATAAATATGACAATTATATTTTTTCTGGATTATTACCTGGGAAAAATACATTTAAGAAAGTGCAAACAGTGGTTTCTTTTTTTGGTGGTATAATCAATTGCTACAAATGTTTTTATATTAACTCCTGCAAGCGCTATGTGTTGACATCCATGCACTATATATACAATCTGGTAGCCCTATTTCTACGGAGTCAGTCACTGCAAAATAATGGTCAGACCAGTTTAGAATATTAAAAAGGAGGAGCTTTCTTGAATATGGTGAATTTAATATTGATAAATATTTGGTGAAACACGACTGTGATTGGTTGTAAAACAGAAATCATTGAAACGTGATTGGTCATTGACTCCCATTTGGGGCATGAATTAAATAGTCATTTCTAATATGTTCTTCTCTTATACTGTACAATTTATCACAGCCCGTAGGAAGCTCATTTCCGCAGCCTGGATTTTACTTTATTATTTTTCCTTCAGGATGCAGACCTCACTTCCATACATCGCCACTGCTAGTGCCATCGTTGAATAAAATCTTAGCTGCGTCTCCTTTCTTATTTTGTTCCTCAGTGTTCGTCTCATTGTTCCACAAATATGTTGCAATTTCTGCATTTTCTTATTTATATCTTGTTCTTCTTCATAAGTTATATCGCAGACCAAATACTGGGAGTGTGAAACCTGTTCCGACACTTAATCTACTATTACAATTTTTGTTCTTACTGTGTACCTTCGATGGAACGCCATTACTTAGATTTTAATTTTGAAATTATCACATTATGTTCCTTATAGGCCTATATATCTTTTTCTTCTTCTTCTTTCCAAGTATTAGGCCAAGACCTGTTACGATCCTATAGAAAATTTTCCCTCCAGCGTTTCATAGGACGGCCCAGTGATCTTCGTCCTCTTGGTACATAATTATAAACAGCTTTGGGGATCCGATTTGAACTCATTCTTTCAAGATGGTGTTTCCAATTTAGTTGGTACTGTTTAATATATTCCAAAATTGGCGTAATCTTCAATTCTTTTAAGATATCGGTGTTCCTTTTCTGATCCCTTCTGGTGTAATCCGCTGTTCTGCGCATGAATCTCATTTCACAAGCCGTGATTCTGCTATCATGTTGTCTTTTTAGTGTCCATGCTTCACTACCATAGGTCAACACTGGTCTAGCCAAAGTGTTATATAAACGTAATCTGGTGTTTTTTTTGTACAAGGGATGGTTTCAAAACTTGATTAATAATCCCCACACTTTTATTGTAACTAGTAATTTTTTCAGGGATATCCTTTTCATCCCAGATAGAGATATATCCAAGATATTTAAATTGAGTATTATGTTTTGCAGATGATGTAGTATTAATTATATATATATATATATATATATATATATATATATATAATTTAATTGATATATTGATTTTTGGAGCCTGTCCTCTCTGTCAAACGTTAATTAAATATATATAATTTAATTGATAGATTGATTTTTGTAGCCTGTCCTCTCTGTCAAAAGTTAATACAACATCTGCAAAACATAGTACATTCAATGTTTTATGTTACAGTTAATCTCCTTATTCCTGCTGTGTGATGATGATTATATAAAAAATATGAAATAACAATAAACTTAGAATTTCAAATTGTATAAAGAGATGTACAGTTGACAAAAATCGTGCTAACAAAGTGGCGTTATAATTATGATAACATCTTTAAATAACACAAGGACAAATTAAATTCGTATACCGGAACTAAGATTTTCATGACCAAACGGAAATACATTGTCTTTTTTTTTAGAACTGGTAACTATTTTTTTTAATTCGCAGAAATTGGCCTTGACACACTCAAGTCACGTAATTTGTGTTAATAAAAAAAATGTGTTATTCAGTAGAATTTGATGAGTTTGAAACATTCAGTAAAACCTTTTTCCACCAAGAAAATAAGCGGAAATTTTCAAAAAATGACTGAATTCAAATACCTAGGTGAATAATTAGAAACAGAAATGAGGTGAACAAGAAAATTTAAAACATAGAGCTAAATTCTGGAAATGCATGCAAGGATTCTTATCGTCCCAGCTTCTCTCAATAACATTAAACTGAAGATATATAAAACTGTTATTCTCCAGTTGCATTTTATGGATCCGAAACATGGACTATTACTTTAAGGGAGGAGGAAAGATTATGAATATTTGAGAATAAGGTGCTTAGGAAAACTTTAGGACCAAAGAGAGACGAAGAAATAGGCGAATATTCATCTCTCTTTGGTCCAAAAAAATTCTTAAGAATATTATTCTCAAATACTCGTAATCTTTTCTTAACTAAAAATCTATGTTTCGTATCCATATAACTGGGAGAATAACAGTTTGAATATTTTCAGTTTTATGTTTTTTCGAGAAAATTGAGACAAGAGTTCCTGTAAAGCAAATTTTATTGTATTATTAGTCATTATTTTCATTATTGTTCAGTTCGACAGATAATTAATTGTTTAGTATGTAATATTATTATAATTTTTTGTATTTAAATGTAACATATGTTTGTCCTGGTGAGTGGAAGAGAAGGCCACTTGGCCTAAACTAGACCAGGCTAAATAAATAAATATTATTCAGAGCATGGAATGTTTAATTTCTTTGTGCATCTAATTCCTGTTTGTAATTTCTGTTCCTAGGTATTTAAAATCAGTCATTTTTCCCCCAAAATTTCCCTCATTTGTCTTTAACTGTCCATTCCTATTGTGTAATATATTTTTATATATTCGAATACTTTTAACTTTCTTCTTTCCTTAATGCAAGTGACTTTGTTCTACACCCGTAAAGTACCACAGGCAAGATTGCCTTTTATAAATTTTAATCTTAATACTATTAGATAGAAAGCATATGTCTACCTTTTCATTTAGCACGCCTATGGCATGTCTTGAAATCAGTATACTGCAACTATTATTTATGTTATTTCATGTTCAACAGAACAGCATCATATTCTTAATGGTCAACGCTTCTGATTACAGTTCAGTAATTTTTCCTTAAATATAATTAATTATTCCTGTTGTAGTCCATCGTCTGGAATATGGGTTACGTTTATGTTTACGAAATCTCCTCGTAGTTCGTTTCCATTTATAACTCATCATGCAATCCGGGAAACGTAACTCACCTTCCAGGCGCCCCAAACTCAGAAGTGGTTTACAATTTTGCCAAAGCCAGGAGGGAATACCAGAAATTTCATAAGTTATCCTGCTGGCTTTAGACAAAAAAAAAATATATCTTCAACCACAAATAAATTATCGTTTTTATCATTGTCTAAATAATGACAAAACTTGCCAACGCCAATAATTTACTTATTGTTTCCTGTGTTATTTTCTTATTAACTGAAATAGAACAATATTTGGTTAAGGCAAGATGCCTTGGCGCAGAGCTACGGGACTTGCGCTGATTCGAGTCTCTATGGCGGGGGGAAAAAAATTTCATGGAATCTCGGTCAGTATGGGACTGGTGTTCACCCAACATCTTGAAAATATTTGGTAGCTACAATAAGTAGCGGCTCCAAGTTGAGAAAACCAGCTATATCTACTGGGGACTAAAACTATATCTACTGCCGACCACATATCACCCCTACATTGGCAGGATGATTGTCTAACAATATGATTAACACATGTAAATGCGACGCAATCGCACTGCTGAAGTTCCTGGTCGAATTAAGTTTTTAATTGTTTCAATGGGGGCACGCCGTAGCGTATTGGTTAAGACACTGAGCTACAAGCCGGAAGGTCGAGTGTTCAAGTCCCGGTGGGGTCAGGATTTTTAAACTGACCCAAACCTCCTGGCGGCACTATGACCCTGGGGTCGACTCAGCCTCTAACGGAAATGAGTACCAGACGCTTGTTCTGGGGGTAAAGGCGGCCGTCACGCAGGGCTGACAACCCGGCTGACATCAAGTGCCGATTGTCCAGAAATAGTGGAAGCCTTAACCTCCTGAGGCCTATAGTGGATTACTTTATTTGTCCCGCGCCGTAGCCGAGTGGTTAAGGCAGGAAGCCTTGGCGCACAGCTACGGGACTTGCGCTGGTTCGAGTCTCCATGGGAGAAATTGTCTCATGGTATTTCGGCCAGTATGGGACCGGTGCCCACCCAGCATCTTGAAAAATTTGGGTAGCTACAATAAGTAGCGGCTCCAGGTTGAGGAAACCAGCTATAACGGCTGGGGAACTCGACATACTGACCACATGTCACCCCTACACTAACTGATTATCATCTACCTCTGTGATTGTCACATGTGGATGTGAGGCCAGCAGCCGACTGGTAGGCTAAGGGCCTTGAAGGCCTGTCGCGCCAGGAGTTTATTGTTTCTATACATACTATAAATGTATTAAAACTGGAGGAGTTCCTTGAATTGAAAGGAAAATATTTAATAAATCTTCAAAAAACGATCTAAATCAAATGATTAAAAATGCTCCCTGTGACCAGCAGCCGGCTGGTAGACCAAGGATCTTCTAGGCCTGCCGCGCTATGGAGTTAATTACGGCGATATTTATGTCCTTCGCTGTAGAGAGAAGTCCGGTACATTTGTAAAACATTCATCATTACAAGAAAATGCTAAGTACACAGTTAATTGAAAATGCACGAGCACTTTGCATTTATTCAAATTATATCTTACACTATCGCTGAATATCTAATGAGACAACTGTTTCTCCTGTAATTCTAGAATTTCAAATAAATGAGAGAATTAAGACATTGACATGTGATATTAATTATTTAAATGATCTGCTAATATCAGAAGTATCAGAGAATGAAATGGAATCAGCATTCTTAAATTATAAATCAAAATTCGTGAGTGGATCCAATTAAAACTTAATGTGACACTGAAAGTGGGGAGATTATAAGATGGAATGGATTGCTGAAGTACGATATTTACATTAAGTTATTTCTGATTATTACCAAAAATAAGAGCAAGTGAGGCATTTCCTGGACTAATGAACTCGAATAACCTAGTAGGTGTTGATCAAGAAGTCCAGCTCTTGTCAACTCCACTTATTGCTGGATGAGGTCATTTTAAAAGCTGGAAAGGAAAGAAGCCTTGTTCCGAATTGTCAAGCGAAAACTAGTTCAACTTTTACATGCAATTAAATTCCTCTTACCTTTCTGCATCGACTGGTCTGAAGAATTCATTTTCGCCTGCAAAACAAAACAAACTTTAACGAAAAATGTTCGAGAAAACAAGCATGTGATTTATACTACTTTTGTTAACAGAGCTATACAGAATAATATAGTGTGTAATAGTTATTTACACTACTAGATACAAAAGCAGAGGTTTAGTAACGAGATCCTCAAGTTAGAACACGACCGAAGGGAATGTTCTAAGAACAGCGAGTTACAAAACCTAATTTTGTAACGCGTTGTTTACAATATTTTATCTACGATGTGAGAATTTTAGTATATGTTGTATGTTTAGTATAAATAAATAAATAAATAGTAAGTAAATACGTGTAGCTAAATTAGTTTGGTTAAGAAACCCCGCAAGGGAGTACGTGTGCCCCCATGAGGGACGAATGAAGTATATACATTGCTATATTATATGAAGTTTCGTTTTGATAAAACAAAATTTATATGTGATATTAGTTTTTATTTTTTCTGTTGAAGGTGAAAAAATTATTGTCGATACAAAGTTTTAATGGACATGTGGCACAAATGGGGAATGAAAGACGTGCATGGAAGCTTCTTGCAGGAAAACCAGAGGGAAAAGGCCCAGTTGATAGACCAAACATGAGGTGGGAGAATAACATTAACTATTGATTTGAGGGAAGTAGATTATACAGGGAATGATTGGAAAACACTAGTTCAGGATAGGGATGTATAGAGAGCTTATGTCCGCGCGGCCATGAACCTACGGTTTTGATAGTGCCAGTGAGTAAGTAAGTAAGTAATTAGTTTTATTTATGTTATGGAGGTTATAGAGCATTGCCAAACTATGTTTTCGAAGTGTACAATACATCCTAGACTCCCGTGGCATTCGGCTCAGCCATATTACTTCATGAGACCTATTTTCTATGGGGATACAGTAGTATATATTTCGGCCATTGTCATTTTCGGTGTCTACTAGATAGGATCGTTGAGGATGTGTAAAAATAAAATAAATAAATAAATAAATTCTTGAGAACAACCTCAATCAAAGTAAAGTCACGAATTATTTCCAATTTATCTAGAGGATTTGGAAATCAAGAGTTGCACTTGTTAGGACTATTTAACGAATAAAATTAAGATGTTTACTCAAAAGTCATTATTTAAATATAGTTACCGGTATTTTAAAATATTTATATATTTCATGTAAACGGCGATGTTTGAAAATAATTCACAAATGTGAGGTTATGTATATTCACTGCAACTTGATCACAATTATTATTTATTGCTAAAATTTATCGCAATATTGTAATAATGCATCCTAGTGGATGCATTATACGTCAAACTAAATACTATAACCAACATTATACGTTATGCATTTATTTTTTAGTAAACAACTCAGTACAATCAAGGAATCTGTTTATTACTATTTGCTATATTCAATGTAAATGATGGAGAAAAATAATAATGTTCTGAGCTGTTCAGAATATTTAAAAAGGAGGAGCTTTCTTTATCACAAAAGTAGGATCTGATAAAGACAAATCGGTAAAGAACGAGGTGAAACACGACTGTCATTGGTTGTAAAACAACATTCATTGAAAAAAAACGTGATTGGTCATTGACTACCATTTAGGGTATGAGTTAAATAGTATATATATATATATATATATATATATATATATATATATATCTCATCATCATCATCATCATCATCCGGTATCATGGCAGCTGCCGCCGTCTTCCGGAAACCAAACGCCATTCCTCTCTATCCATCTATTGATCTTCCTCCATTCCTCTAATATTCATAGCTGCTTGTACCTCTTCTATCCAAGTTTTCTTCGGTCTTCCTCTCTTCCTCCTTTCCATTGGGATCCATTCCTTAACAATTTTTGGCAATCTTTGCTCTGGCATTCGTTTGACATGACCATACCACTGCAATCTTTTCTTTTCTATGATGTCTATGATGTCCGGCTCCTCTTGTACACCCATAATTTCCCTTATTTCTTTATTTCGTATTCTATCCATTCTAGATTTTCCAGCTGATCTTCTTAAAAGATCCATTTCTGTACTTAAAATTATTTTCATTTCCCTGGTAGGAATTTGCCAGACTTCAGCATCATATGTTAAAATGCTCTGAATTATGGTTTGATATATTTGTAATTTTCTATTTTTTGTAATATTTTTGCTCCACCAAACAGAATTTAAAGCATTTATTGCTTGTTTTGTTTGTGCGATTCTATTTTTAATTTCCACTGTGTTATCACCTGAATGGTCTAATTTTGTTCCTAAATAAGTGCATTCAATACTAGGTTTTAGTATATATATAAATTCTTCTGTACGTGTGTTTGTCACTCTATTCCTCCTAAACGACTTGACCGATTTCGATTAAATTTTTTGTGTGTGTCTGATTGGGTCCCTCGATGGTTTAGATTCACAATTGGACCCTCAAAAACCATTACGTGTTGAAGTTCACCTGAAGTGAAAATTTTAAAATCACTCTAGCGATTTTCGATGTTTGACAACGAAGCTCGTATATCCTATTAAACTAAACCGAGGTAGGTATTTTCCAAAAATGAGTAAAATCAGACAATTAAAAGTTGAGGTTGACTTGGAATCCGAAATTAAAAACTGCCTAAACGACTGGACAGATTTTGATTAATTTTGTGTGTGTTTGAGTGGGCCCCTGGATGGTTTAGATTAACAATTGGACCCGGTAGGTGGCGCTGCGATCGGGTTATAAGATATTTTTTGTCAGATTTGTAATCATGTGCATTACCAACATATTCCGCGCGACAACAATGTGAAGCCATAATACAAGCTTCTTAAGCAACAAGAGATGGCAGTGAGGAGTTTTCTTGCGAACTTATTAACCTTCCGTCGGGCGCAATATTCTGACCTTCGACCTGATCAGCACATGCTTAAAAAAATATTTAACACACTGTTTGCCAATCTGAACAACGGGAAGTCGAAGAAATGATATTGTTAGGGATGTCCAAAGGATAAAATATTCAAAATTTGCTGCTAGAAAACTTTTTATTGGGCATAATATTGATTAAACAAATTTGTGACAAGCCTTCAAACATCATCATCATCATCACTCCAGGGATTAGGCAATTGCCCGTTCCGACTTCATAATGCATCAGCCCAACGTCTTCTAGGTCTTCCAACATCACGTCTTCCTCTTGCTTGATAATTTCTTGCTAACAATGGATATCTCTCCTAACTCATTCCATCCATGTGATCAATCCATTTCTGTCTGTAATTCGTAACTTTATCCAATAAAGGCTGTACTTTCAATTCTTCTCTTATATCCTCATTTCTTATTCTATCAAGTCTTGTACATCCTTTTACTTGTCTTAGGAACCTCATCTCCGCCGTCTGTATTCTATCCTTCTGTCTTCTCACTGGAGCCCAAGTTTCACATCCATACAATATTGTGGGAACCGCCATAACATTATACATTTTTATCTTGGTTTCTTTTCTAATTTTATTTTTGAATGTTCTCTGTATTGTTTCACACACCGTCAGAAATTTATTTATTTTGGAGTCAATATCTCTTTCGACATTGTAGCCAACATCGCAGCCCAAATATTTGAAACTAGACACCTGTTCTATACTTTGATTTTCTAAAATAATTTTGGATCTCACTGGATCTCTTCCTCTAAAAGCCATGGTCTTCGTTTTCCTTACAGAAATCTTTAGATCGTATAATTTACACATTTCATTTAATGCATGCATTGATTTCTGTAAGTCGTCTTCATTTTTCTGTATTATGATTACATCGTCAGCAAATAGAAGATTATTTATGCACACTTTCTTATCCATTCTTATTCCTGGATTCACTAAAACCTTCAAACAACATGATATAAAAGTAAGAACAAGTTAGGTTAAGTTCAAATATACTTGAAAATAGTTCACATTATCAACATTTAGCCTATGTTTTTAGCAATATTATTCAAGAATATAACATTATTTAATCTAAATAAATAAAATAAATAATTTTCTTTTTGCAAATATTTTTAAAATACACATCTTCAATAATGTAACGACTTCGGGCGCAATGAGCTTCTCTGAACAAAATATTTACAACCCGCTGTGGTAATGGTCGAGAGCAAACTGATTGGGGTAGTTGTTTACAGCAGGTAAAAATAAACAACTACTCGGATGCCCAGTCGTCATCGCCGTCTGATGACAGTGGAATGGGACAAAATTGACGCCTCTCAGATCAGATACGCCCGACAGAAGGTTAACCCATTCGCTTCAGGTTTAAATGCTCAATTAATTTCCCCAGAAACCGCATTTAAGTTGCCGTAAATTATATTGTATATTTTCAGACATTCAAAACAAGCAAAATATAACGGCATTTATGATCACAATAAGGGTGAAGGCCAAAACACATTCCTCTACAATTCATAAATGTTAACAAAAGTTACCCTATCAAGGGATGTACAAAGTATTGCAAAATATATTACAACAGAATAAAGCGAGTTGAGTTAAAGGTCATGTAACTGCCGGCGAGTCTACCTCGTCTTTTGAGGCGAATGGGTTAATTTTATCGTAGAGAAGTAACTTATATGTTTATCGTCCGGCCATGGCACAAGAATTGAATGTTCGGGCAGGACTACGTCTGCCTGGCCCGCTAATATAGTCTATATATCATAATTGTCATATTCGATTGTACTAGATAATGAGGAAGGATTACAACTCAATGGTATTAATAAGCTGTTAGTTTATGCCGATGATGTAGTTATTGTTGGCCGATAGCGAGGAGATACTAAAGGCCAACAGGCACACACTTTTGAGTAACACTAAGAAATTAGGACTGGAAGTAAATATCAATAAAACTACATATATGGCCACACGTAGAAATTCATTATATAATGGAAATGGACAGCTAATGACAAATGAGGGAAATTTTGAGGAAGTGGCTGAATTCAAATACCTAGGAACAATGATCACAAATAGGAATGAGATGCACAAAGAAATTAAACATAGGCTCAATTCTGGAAATGCGTGCTATTATGCATTGCAGAGACTCTTGATGTCCCAACTCCTTTCAAAAAACGTTAAACTGAAAATATATAAAACTATTATTCTACCAGTTATATTATATGGGTGCGAAACATGGACTCTTACTTTAAGAGAGGAAAGGAGATTACAAGTATTTGAGAATAAAGTACTTAGGAAAATTTTTGGACCAAAGATAGATGAACAGACAGGTGAATGGAGAAGACTACATAACAATGAACTACATGGTCTTTATAGGAAGCCAGATATAGTAAGAACAGTTAAGTCTCGTAGACTGCGATGGGCAGGACATGTTGCACGTATGGGGAATGAAAGACTTGCATGGAAGCTTCTTGTAGGAAAGCCAGAGGGAAAACGCCCAGTTGGTAGACCAAGAATGAGGTGGGAGAATAACATTAACTATGATTTGAGGGAAGTAGGTTATACAGGGAATGTTTGGAAAGCATTATCTCAGGATAGGGATGTATGGAGAGCTTATGTCCGTGCGGCCATGAACCTACGGGTTCGATAGTGCCAGTGAGTAAGTAAGTATTAGATAGGATCAGTTAAGATCTGTAAAAAAAATATTTCCACGAGAACAACCTCAAGAGTTTCATTCCTCCGGAATTCGCTAAAAGAGAAAGGGGAAGGTGGATTATCAGATTGATGAACTGTGGTATAAGTTAGGATGAATTCATGTATAAAGTATATCTAGATACAAATGGAGATATGGTTCGATAGTAGTAACAGATGGATGATGTATGATCATTGGGCAGTACAACAGACACTGATAGATTGTATAAACATAACTAACGAATAGTTAGACACTGATAGATAAATAACTAACCGATAAATATTATACTTAGCTCGTTTATAAGTTATCTTAACGAACTTGAAAATCGGTTCACCTTTGACACTTGACAACTAGGCAAGTTAGCGTACACTGCTTACAAGGGAGAGACTTGAAGGCGCCAAATCGGGTACAAATTGTTTTATAATATTTACTTTATAAATAATATATTACTGAGCCAGCGGCGGTTTAACACGCTTCGTACTGTGGCCACATTAATTTCTCGAGCACCTTTGAACATGACGTCCCATCTCCATCTCTCTCCAACACACGTTCTTACTTCTTACTAATAATTCCGGTTCTTTTTCTTCGACCAACTTTTTTTTTTGTTTAATTTACTTTACTTCTTTTTGTAAGCTGTGCTTAACTTAAATGAGCTAATGTAGCTGCCTTATTTGGAAGGACAAAAAAACCCATTCAACCATCCGCATGCATTATGTCATAAGACTTTAAAAACACTAGGTTCCGTCTCTTCTGTGATAATGAAATTATGCAGGGAATTTTCGAAAAAGTAATTTAAAATAGGAATGGTTTTGGGTTATTGAGTAACACTAAGAAATTAGGACGGGAAGTAAATATCAATAAAACTAAATATATGGCCACAAGTAGAAATGCATTATATAATGGAAATGGACAGCTAATGACAAATGAGGGAAATTTTGAGGAAGTGGCTCAATTCAAATACCTAGGAACAATAATCACAAATAGGAATGAGATGCAAAAAGAAATTAATCATAGGCTCAATTCTGGAAATGCATGCTATTATGCATTGCAGAGACTCTTGATGTCCCAACTCCTTTCAAAACACGTTAAACTGGAAATATATAAACTATTATTCTACCAGTTATATTATATGGGTGCGAAACATGGACTCTTACTTTAAGGGAGGAAAGGAGATTACAAGTATCTGAGAATAAAGTACTTAGAAACATTTTTGGACCAAAGAGACATGAACAAACAGGTGAATGGAGAAGACTACATAACAATGAACTACATGATCTTTATAGGAAGCCAGATATAATAAGACCAGTTAAGTCTCGTAGACTACGATGGGCAGGACATGTTGCACGTATGGGGAATGAAAGACTTGTATGGAAGCTTCTTGTAGGAAAGCCAGAGGGAAAACGCCCAGTTGATAGACCAAGAATGAGGTCCGAGAATAACATTTACTATTATTTGAGGGAAATAGATTATACAGGGAATGGTTGGAAAGCATTAGCTTAGGATAGGGATTATGGAGAGGTTATGTTCGAATATTGTGTAGTTACGAATGTAGAAAATATTAAAGTGTTTGAAATTATAAAAACCTGTCTCTCGGAAACCTTGCGTGATGGAGAAAACCCGATATCAAATTCCAATTCAGGAGAGAAGTACTATGAGAATCACATATTTTTCCTTCTGAGACAAAAAAGTTTCTTTTTTGTTGCTCAGTTACAGTAATTATAATTAAGAAAATATTTTTTTCTGTAAACCAACAAAATAAAATAATTTTATTTGCTGAGGAATTAGCTTGTTTAAGCAGTTACGGCGTGATGAACTTCAACTTTTTTCAGCTGTTTTCTGGAAACAATCTATTTTTACTGAGGTCGTTTTTATCACAAGCCTCTGAACCATGTTAACAATAAGGAACCGATCGATGAAGATCTTCCTTTGCATGGAAAACATATAGGCTTATAAACTGTGCAGCATCCTCCCTGTCGAAATGAAACCGGTTACATCTTCAGGTTGATCAACCTCGCCCCCAACCATGTACTGGGATTTCCTGCTTCGATGTAAACTCAAATAAATCAGTTATTCAACTAAATGCCTACATGTTACGCATGGCCTTCTACGACTTGAATGTTCATGTATTAAATGATGCACGGCCAAGAGGACTTTACAACTTAATGAAGTCATATAATTCGATCTGATAGAGGATTTATGGATGAAAATAGGTAACAAGAGGGATACAAATTGTATGATACAAATCATTATTCTTATTTTAAGTAGCTTGGTAAGCTATTAACTTCGTGTCATGTGATGAATTCTTAATTTCATACAGGTTCTTCCTAATATAAAACATTAGAAACACCTGTTAACTTAGCAGGTATCAATTATATTTATTTACTACTATAAAATGTATGGTTTCAGTTTAATAGTAGTACAATAATGTTTAGTCAATCCAAATACATCTATTCCGAGGAATGGATTCAAGTTGTTCTCATGAAAACATTTTTGATAAAAAAATTACAATTCTAACTAGTAGACACCGAAAATGACCAAAACCTTCTTCTTCTTCTTCCTTCCAAGTATTAGGCCAAGCCCTGTTACGATCCTATAGAAAATTTTCCCTCCAGTGTTTGTGGGAAATTCTCGTATAAGACTTGAAAGCATAATAATAGTCCCTTCGATTGGTTGCTGGCCAAAGGAAGGCAAGACCAGTGATGGGGCTGCCATCTTATAGCCTCTGGTCAGGCTTTTCTGGAGAAGAAAAGAAAATAAAGGAAAGAAGAAATGGAAGAAAGGAAAGACTCCCTAGCCCTCGGATGCCCTAATAGCGTCGGAGTCGAAAAAACAAGAGTTAACCAAGAGAGGTTAGATAGTAAAGTTAAAAGAGTGCAAAACACAAGTAAGTGGAAGAAATGTTTTGCTCAGCTTGGGCACCTTGTGGTCGCCATCCACATATCCCCTAGATGAGGACCCCTGAGGGTACCAAAACCTATATATATATATATATCCATCCATAGTAATTCTGCCCGAAGGCAGGTCCTTCACTGCAATCATAGCATTTTCATGCTATGCTTGCAGCTTTACTAGGGAATTGTGTAGGTGTGGTAGCTTACCGTTGCTTTCCACACCGGTGAAGGATGATGATGATAATGATAATGGTAAGGATAATAATGATAAGGATGATGGCCATATGATTTCGGGGACCGTTTGGGCCTTAAAGTTTTCCTGACATTTGTCTTACATATGAGGAAAAACCCCGATAAAAACCTCACCCAGAAAAACTGCCCCGACCGGGGATCGAACCCGGGCCCGCTGCGTGACAAGGCAGCACGCTACCTCGAGACCACAGCGGTGGACATATATATAATACATTTATTTAGCCTGGTGGAGTTAAGACTACATGGCCTTCTCTTCCACTCACCAGGACAAACATATGTTACATATAAATACAAAAAAATTACAATAATAGTCATACTAAACAATTACATTATCTGTCAAATTGAATAATAATGAAAATTATGTCTAATAATACAATAAAATTAAATACAATTAAAATTAAATTAATGATTGAATGAATACAGAACGCAACAATAGCTCGGATTTACTATACATAAAAAAAGAAAAGAAAAAAATACAAAGAAAGTAATAAACCATAATGAATTAATCTATCGCTTATTATACAGGGCATTAGGTAAATATATTGACAAATCTTAAAACTATTTTTATTAAAAATTAACATAAAATTATAAAATATTCACCTGAATGGTATCAGCTCACAACAACGACAACCTGATAAACGAAAACGAACCCAATACATGTAACCCCCTCTACCAGATCTTCAGTGAAACACCAGTTTTGAATCCTGCCGATGATGGGACGATTCCCGAAAGCGCTACAGTTAAATAATTGATTAAGTTGAGGAGACGGACCTTTCAGGTGAGTATTCCAGAATTTTACATTAATTTTGAATAATACCTCAACAGAACACATCATGAATCTTATAAAAGTTGATTATTTTTATTAAATAATGAAAAAAACAAATTATTAATTTTTATAAAGTAATATTAGTGAGTTGTTTCTGTTAGTAACTTTATTTTCAATTTGTTTCTGAAAGATGGTAAAGTATGGCAGTCTCAGACAGGGTGGAAGGGAATTCCATGTCCAAGCAAAATAAATTGTAAAAGATTTCGAATAATAGGTAGTATAACAAATAGTATGATTAGGAGGGATATAAAGGACAATGTGCTCAAGGGATAGGGTATCTAATTTATATAGGTATATATATATATATATATATATATATATATGTCATATTTGCCTTTCATTGCCAAATGTCTAGAATATAGTTATAACACCTAAATATACAAGCGTTACTGCTATAAAGTAAATATTCTCTTTAAATATGCTTACTTGTTATAGTGGCCACAAAATGGCATTTGGAACGATATCCTGCTACCTCTCGTGCAAATTGAGAATACTACATACATATGTTCACCGCTGTGGTCTCGAGGTAGCGTGCTACCTTATCACGCAGCGGGCCCGGGATCGATTCCTGGTCGGGACAGGCTCCTGGGTGAAGTTTTTTTCGGGGTTTTTCCTCACCTGTAAGATAAATGTCAGGAAGCTTAGGGCCCAACGGTCCCCGAAAATCATCCGGACATCACCATCATCTTATCATTATCATCATCATCCTTCACCGGTGTGGAAAGAAACGGGAAGCTACCACACCTATAATTCCCCAGTAAAGCTGCAAAACATAGCATGAGCATGCTATGATTGCAGTAAAAGAAACGCCCTCGAGCAGAATTACTATGGATATATATATATATATATATATATATGTATATATTTTTTTAGAGGAATTAAACCCAATGGGTACAACTTGGACACTACACACACCCAGTCCCAAGGTTGAGATTTGTTTTAAAAATCCCTTACCCCGCCGGGAATCGAACCCGGATCGCCGGAGTGGAAGGTGGGGACTCTACCGACTACGCCACAGCGATGGACTATATATGTATATATAGGCCTATATAAGAAAAATTAATATTTGTGTTAGGATTCCTGAGTAGCTCTCATGGTTAGAGCGTTAAACCTACAGAGTTTAGAAACTCGGGTTCAGATCCTGACTCAGACATTTACTTTTTTTATGTTGTATATATATATATATATGTGTGTGTGTGTGTGTGTGCGTGTGTGTGTATGTGAGTTTTTTTAACGCTCTAGCCGCAATTTTTGTTTCATCGAAACCAAACTTGGCATATATGGCATTTAATTAGGAAAGTAAAATTTGAGTCCGTTAACCAGGAAAATCGGATAATTTGGTGTAGGAATTTACCTGAAACGAAATTTTAATTCGCTCAAGGGGTCTCAATTTCGATGTTTCGCAACGAAACTCAGTAGCCAGTATAATATTTAAACAAACTGAGGAAGGTATTCTGCAAAAATCAGTGAAATTCGAAGATTAGATGCAGGAGTTTCGCTGAAACCCAAAATTTAAAATTGACTCTTGCGAGTATTTAAGAATAAATGTATTAGAAAAATATTGGCCTAAAGAGAGACGAACAGGCAGATGAACGGAGATGAAAGATACTCACACGGATATTTCTTGACTGATTATGTTATGTAATTTTGTATTTGTGAAAAATTCACAGAAAAGCCACAGCAATTATTTTTTATAATAATTTAGAATTGCTCCCAGTATTTTAGTGATCGTTTTATAATACGTAAAAGTAATTATTATGTGTTCTAGACAAAGTCGAAATGATTAACAGATGGTTAACTGTGTCGCCATTTCCTTTCATATCAATTGGCACAGATGAGAAAGATAAAACCCGGTCAGCACCATGTTTATTACCAGGGGGGGGGAAATACCAGTTAAATAGATACATTATTATTTTGAGGACTAGAAGGAAGAAGCAAGAGAGGTAGATCACAACCATATGGATGATGAAAATCAAAAAGTTGATGATGAGAATGAATCTACAGATAACTGCCTAGACCACACGTAGACATTATTATTATTACTATATTATTATTATTATTATTATTATTATTTGATTGGTAAAACATTGGTGGAATCTGTTGCAATGTATGGAAGTGAGGTATGGACAATCAATAAGTACTACAAGAATAGACTAATAGCTCTAGAAATGGATTATTTACGCAGAAGTGCCAGAAAGTCAAAATTAGAACATGTCACAAATAAGAAAACTAGAAACATAAGGGAAGCAGAAGAAAGCATAATTGAACAAATTGAGGAGAAGGAATTAAAGTGGTTAGGACATGTTTTAAGAATGGAAGATGAGCGATGGACAAAGCAACTATATCAATGGCATCCGACCAGAAAGAAGAAAAGAGGGAGACCAAAGTTAACATGGAAGGAAAACATGAAGACAGTAATGCAAGCTAGAGGGCTAAGCATTGAATATGTCCAAGATCGTAGGCTTTGGAGGTTTGGCATGGGAAGACGGCAGCAGCTGTAAAAACCTGAAGATAGAGATTATTATTATTATTATTATTATTATTATTATTATTATTATTATTATATTAAAATGAGAAAAGAACTCTTTCATTCTTCATATGTATTAGAAAAAGATCAGGAACACAATCATGAGACAACAAAGGAAAGTTCAAAATTCAATATTAGATTTTGTGAGATTAGAATGGTATGGACAAATATATAGAATGTCAGAGATAAAATTATCCAGACAAGCATTACAACTGATTCCACCAGGGAAAGGAAAAAGAGGTTGACCTAGATTTAAATGGATGGATGATATAAGAAAAGGTAAGAAGATAGAAAAGAATGGAGAAAGAAAATAGATATTTAAAAAGCTTTCGGCTCAGGAAGGTGTTTTATTACATAGTAAACATGTACATAAATAAATATTAAAATCACAACAGCGTCAAGAACAATCAGTGACTAAGCCGGGTATCGAACCCGGATCATTAATCATGTTTTCTTTGGTTTTTTTAATGAGGTTAAATGCAGTGCTAATGTCATAACTGTGCTTTCGTTTCGTCGGCAAATAGGCAGTCTTACTCTCAAGAAGCGTATTCCGTCAACTTTTCCAACAAGCTACATGTTCGAACTTTGCATAACACCTACCTACATGTGCTGGCAACGCCTGTCCATACATCATCTCCCACTAATCAACTGGTTGTCATCCCGTCGCATGTTATACACCCTGTCAATTGCAATTCTAATTCTCGTAAATAAACGCCGTTCACATCAACTTTGATTATAGGTCATTCCATCGTATTTTACCTACGCTTTTTTTTTTTCGGACCGGTGAACAATTAATGGTTAGAATGCTACCCTCTCGTTCCGAGGTAACGGAATCGCACTTGGCCGCGATCTATTAGTTAATAAGGGCAAAATAATCTTCAGTTCATTACCAATATTAACAATAATAACTCTGGTCAAAATGGTTTTTGTCTCATGAGTACCAATAGCTGTATTTAATGCAGTTATTTATCGTGTTTTCAAATATGTATTCGGAGTTTCTCCATCACCCACAATTTTTTTTATTTCAATTTCAATTAATGAATTTAAATAATTATTTTTTAATAAACGTTTTTTTTTGTCCATTTGTCCATTGTAAAATAAAACCAAATGAGCTAACTCAAATGGTTTCAGCTATGGAAAAGAGATATCAAGCAAATGGAATCCTAATATCGTGGCCGATTACTGTTGAACCATCAAGAGGGATTCTCCACAGGCGAAATTTAGCAGAAAATTGTCATTTCTTACTTTCTAGGTGAGTTCAAATGTTCGAATATTGTGTAGTTACAAATATAGAACATATTAAAGAGTTTGAAATTATAAAAACCTGTCTCTCGAAAACCTTGCGTGATGGAGAAAACCGAATATCATATTTGAATTCAGGAGAAAAAATACTATCAGAATCACATATTTTTCTTTCTGAGAAAAAAATATTTTCTTTTTTGTTGCTCAGTATAATCTACATGTATCTGTAATGGCGTAGCCCATTGTTCAGCCATATCCTCTTTTTTGTAAGAAGTTTCTAGACCAAGTTGATTTTTTAATTACGTTATTTGCTCGTAGATGTCATTGATGGCATGCGGTCTACACATTCGACCCAATGAGACATCGAACAGTCAACAATTAATTACTAATTACTAGGGACTTTGATGTCAGTAAATGTTGCTTAAAGGCCTCATTATTCGGGCTTAAGGATCTTTTATGAGCCTGAAAAATCTTCAGACTGGGGCCCTTGGCTTAAAGTGCCTCCTGTAGGACTTACTCCTTCGATTTTTTCGTCTTTGAACCGCGATCTTCTCAACCAGAGGCATGGAGCATAACCACTAGTTCACCGCGGCCGATTAATAATAATAATAATAATGATAATAATAATAATAATAATAACAGATAAATAATAATACAGGTACCGGGTAAAAAATCACTCTGGAGATATTATTATTATTAATATTGTTGTTTTATTTCGGAATTCATCCACAATACAAAGATTTTCCGTAACCCTCAACAAATTCATCTTCTTCAGTAGTAGCGGTCCTGAAAGTCACAGTTTACTCATACTTCTTCTCACACCATTCATCCAATCTTCTTTAGGTCTTCCCTTTCTTCTTTTCCAATATACTTCCCACTCCATTTTATTATTATTATTATTATTATTACTATTATTATTAGTGAATAAAAAGAAGGGATATGTATATATGTATTCTACATATGTTTAATAACCAATTGACTCACTGGCACTATCGAACCCGTAGGTTCATAGCCGCGCGTACATAAGCTCTTCACATACCCCTACCCTAAAAACAAATGTTTTCCAATCATCCCCTATATAATCTACTTCCTTCAAATCATGGTCAATTTTATTCTACCACCTCATACACTCGCGTGTTTATCCATCTTTCCTGGGTCTAAAGATTTTTTTAAGTTATTCTGAAATAAGCTTTCTTGCAATCTTTTCACCGACTTTTGAAATATTGTTTTAAAATGTATTTTATAACTGTATATATATATATATATATATATATATATATATATATATATATATATATATATTTGTAATATATAATAACAATAGTTAAGTCTTGTAGACTGTTATGTGCAGGACATGTGGCACGACTGGGGAATGGAAGAAGGATATGGAAGCTTCTTATAGGAAAACCACAGGGTAAAGACAACCCAGGTAGTAGATCTAAAATGAGGTTACAGAGTAAATTGATGGAAGAAGACTATACAGGAGATGATTGGAAAAATATTAACCCCGAATAGAAATGTGTGGAGAGCTTACGTCCGCGCGGCCATGAACCTATGTGTTTAATCGTGTTAGTTATTTAATTTATTAATATTTTAACCAGGCAAAGATATTTGGTTTAATTATTTTATATCATATTTGTAATCAAATTTTACAATGGGGAGATCTATATTATTTTACGAATGGAAAATTAATCCCTTTTTACCAGTAATGCCAATGATAAGGACAAACTGGAATGAGTTACAGTAGCAGAAATCAAATCGTTTAGATATTAACTTAATTGCTTCTCGTTTGATACAATAAACATGTTCATATAATGAACATCATTATAAATATGGCCTAGAGGCAAAACAATACAAATTTTCAAGTTATTAAATAATCCCTCCCCCTTGTAATTAAATTAACGAAATATAAAAAATGCCAGAGGGATGACATGGTGTAAAAAGCTTATTGTTTATTTTACACAGGAGACAGAAATAATAAATTGTTTTTTTATTACGATAGAATTATATTGCGTTTTTTAAATAACCACAGCTTGTTTCGAATATTCTTATTAATTTATACAGGGAATGATATGTTTCAATTAAAATGAAGTGCTCAGTTTAAAAAAACCTTCTGGCTATGCATTCAATGTTTAATAGCATTTACTGTATAAAGCTGAGAATTAGTTCATTTAATAATGTTATAGGTACAGTTCAATTCATAATCCTTCAACGTAAGGAATTTACGATATGGTAGGGAAGTTGTATCAATAAATTCATGAGATGAAATCATGGAGTGAGTAAAGCAAAGATAAAAATCAAATATATATATATGAAAAGAAAAATTAATGCTTGTGTCGGGATTTTAACCGAATCTCTAAACTCTGTACGTTTAGCGGTCTTACCAACTGAGCTACTGAAGTATTCCAACACAAACATACATTTTTCTTACATATGTAGTATTCTCAATTCATATAAGAGGAAGCGGGAAGTCGTCCCAACTGACATCTAGTGACCAACATAACAGTTAAGCAAATTTTTAAAGAGAATGTTTACTTTATATCAGTGACGCTTGTATATTTGAGATGTTATAACTATATTTTTGACATATGGCAATGAAGGCAAATATGACATGAAAAGAAAAATGAATGCTTGAGTCGGGATTTGAACCCGAGTCTCTAAACTCTATACGTTTAGCGCTCTAATCAACTCAGCTACTCAAGTATTCCAACACAAACATACATTTTATATATATCCATTCATAGTAATTCTGCCCGAGGGCAGTCTTTCACTGCAATCATAGCATTTTCATGCTACGCTTTGCAGCATTATTAGGGAATTATAGGCGTGGTAGCTTCCCGGTGCTTTCCACACCGATGAAGGATGGTGATGATAATGATAAGAATGATGATGATGATGATCGGATGATTTTCGGGGACCGTTTGGCCCTAAGCGTCCTGACATTTGTCTTACAGGCGAGGAAAAACCCAGAAAATAACTTCACTCAGGAGGCTTGCCCCGACCGGGCATCAAACCCGGCCCGATGCGTGACAAGGCAGCATGCTACCTCGAGATCACAGCGGTGGATACACACATATATATAGGATGTTGCAAAATAACACAAAATACAATACCAGAAGAATGGAAAATTGGAAAAATAATCTCAATATTTAAAAAAGGCGATAAAACAAAGCCAGAAAACTATAGAGGCATAAGCTTACTATGTGCAGCATACAAAATATATGCAAAAATGATCAACCAAAGATCAACAACTATAGTAGACGCAATAATATCAGAAGAGCAGACAGGTTTTAGGAAAGGAAGAAGCTGCACAGACAACGTATTCAGTTTAAAACAAATAATAGAGAAGCGAAGAGAATTCAACTTAGAGACGCACATCCTCTTTACAGATTATAAGAAGGCCTTTGATAAAGTGTCTAGACCAAAATTATGGGACATATTAAGTGAAAAGGGAATTCCACCACACTTGATAGCAATAACTAAGAAAATGTATGAGAAAACAAAAATAAAAATAAATCAACGGAAACCAATACATATAACAGGAGGAGTTAGACAAGGTTGTCCACTATCAACCACTCTTTTCAACATTTATTTTGACATGATAAGATCATGGAAGCAAATCAATTTAGGAAATATAGTAATAAAACAGTAGCCTTTGCAGATGACCAGATTTTAATAGCAAAAACACAGGACGAACTACAAAGAATGCTATATAAACTAAATGAAATATCAAAACAATACAACATGGAAATATCATCAGAAAAATAAAAAAAACAATGGCCTTCAAGGACGCTCATCCAGTTCGGACAAAGATAATATTAGAAAATAAACCAATAGAACAAGTGGTAAGATATAACTTCCTAGGTTGCGAAATATCATACACAGGGGAAACAGATATAAATAACAAACTAAATATGTTTAATTATATAACAGGAACACTAAAAAGAACTTTGAAAAATAAAGCCAGGAAAGACTCTATAATGAAATTTTACAAGACAATGGCAGTGCCTATTATTACTTATGGATCCGAAACATGTACAGTGACAACACAACAATCTGCCAGAATACAAGCTGCTGAAATGAAATTCCTCAGACCAATAGCAGAATATCAAAAAACAGACAAAAAACATAACAGAGAAATAAGACAACTAAAAGTAGAGGAATTAATCACAACAATAGTGAAATACTGGAAAGAACACTTGGCAAGGATGACTGAGAATAGAATACAAAAAGCAGCAAACAGCTATTCACTACGAGGAAGAAGAAGTTTGAGAAGACCAAGGAAAAGATGAAAACAGCAGCAATTTGTTAACATTTATGAATAATAGAGGAATGTGTTTTGGCCTTCACCCTCATAGCGATCTCAAGTACCGTTATCTTTTGTTTGTTTTGAATGTCTGAATACAGACAATATAATTTTAAATGATTTAAATTCGGTTTCTGAGGTAATACATTGAACAATTAAACCTGAAGCCAATGGGTTAAGAGATCAAAAGAGAAGTCAAGATATCAGATATGAATTACAAATATTATATATAAAATTAATGTTTGTTTGTTTATTTGTTTGTTCGTACTTTATGCGCGGCCATACCGTTGATCCGATTGTGATGGGGTTTTTTGCAAAATGTTCAGGAGATTCCCGGGATAAACATAGGCTATAAGAGAGTTGTGATACTCAACTTCTACACCCTTAAAAATCGCCATTTGTAGTGGAAAACGTGAAAAAAGTAGCTCTTTGGACGCTTAAATGGCTTATGCTGCCTAAACCATAAGAAATACACAAAATTAATGTACACAGAATTGAATATCTCAAAAAGCTCTACAAAAAAGTCCGCGACAGCATATGTTTATCTCTTACGGATAACTCGCAAAAACCATTTTTGCCGTTCATTGATACCAAGAGTCTCGCGCAGTGAAGTCTTGGCGCAGAACTACGGGACTTACGCTGGTTAGATTCTCTACGGGGGAAAAAAAAAATATTATGGAATGTCGGCCAGTATGGGTCAGAAATGAAATCTAGCTGAAAAAAAAGAACTGTTTTGACTCACTCTCATCAAGTTATCTTTTTTTTTCACTCTAATATAATTGTTATATGATTTTCGGGCTGTAGGCCGTGGTCGTGAGGCTTGTAGTTCCCCGACGTTTCGCCAGAGACTGCGTCTGGCATCCTCAAGGGTTGTCTCGAGGTTGAGGATACCAGACGCAGTCTCTGGCGAAACGTCGGGGAACTACAAGCCTCACGACCATGGCCTACAGCCCGAAAATCTTCATCGAGATCATCATAGCAACTCCGTCGAGACAACCCTTGAGGATGCCAGACGCAGTCTCTGGCGAAACGTCGGGGAACTACAAGCCTCACGACCATGGCCTACAGCCCGAAAATCTTCATCGAGATCATCATAGCAACTCCGTCGAGACAACCCTTGAGGATGCCAGACGCAGTCTCTGGCGAAACGTCGGGGAACTACAAGCCTCACGACCACGGCCTACAGCCTGAAAATCTTTATCAAGATCATCAAGTAATAATAATAATCCTGTATTTAATTTTAATATTTTAAAGTGAAGATTTTACTAAATGTGAGAGATTTTATTGACTCTAACGATAAAAATATAATTGAACAAGTCTGAAACCTTAAAACTTATGAGTTTTTATTGCACTATTTTAATCTGAAGTTCTTTTTAAAACAGTTTATTATCTCTCATGTTATTAGATACAGCGGCAAACATGTCAGTCCGTTTTATTTTTGTTTTCGAACCAGTGAACTAAGCCAATAAATAAAAGACATAAATTTGACAAAATCAGAAAAAAAGGAATAAAAATCTTACCTCATAACCCTGTTTAGCTACCATGGACTGTCTGGGCCACGCATAGTCTACTTCTTTGCCGTGTGGACCACATTGCTATAAAATAAAAACAATTATCTATATTAGAAAACATCGATAAAACAGAAAGAAGAAAATTACATTCTCTGAGATGCATTTTGTTATTCCGTTGCCATAGTTACATATGGTGCAGCATACAAGAAAATTACTCAATTTTCCTACTGAAATGTCGCCGTCTAGACTACAAGAGAGAACCACATACCTCCACATGTATTGAAACCCATAATACATTTTACTTACGTTAAATCCACTAACTATAAGGAAAATAATCATTGACTGTGAGGAAAAGAATTGCATATTTATAATAATAATAATAATAATAATAATAATAATAATAATAATAATAATAATAATAATAATAATAATAATAATAATAATAATAATAATAATAGCTTTATTTTATCTGGCAGAGTTAAGGCCTTAAGGCCTTGTCTACCACTCAACCAGGTTTAAAAAAATACAAAAGAAAAGTCTTAAATCTAAATTACAACATATATATAATATATATATTGTAATTTAGATTTAAGACATATATATATATATATAAACGATTACAAGTTATGAATACAATACAATTAATATTTATAATGTATTTTGATTTACTCTAAATTTAACGAATTAAATATATAATATGTACAATATATATAAAAAAACGAGGAAAAGATTAACGACATAATATAAAATTAAATAAATAGAGAAAAATTAATTATTAGACAACAGGTAAATGTATAAGTGTGACTTAAAGGTGCCAAGTGTGCGGCAACCCCTGATATCTTGAGGAAGGAGATTCCAGGAGCGGGCAGAGGCTACTGTGAAGGAAGTAGAATAGGATGAAGTGCTATGAAGAGGAATTGTTAGCAGACTGCTATCTTGTGACCTAGTGTCAATATTGTGGTAGGAGGATAACTTCTCAAATCTGGACGCCAGGTAAGTAGGAATGTAGGAATTCAGAAGCTTGAAAAGTAGTGAATTTCTCCACAATTCATTTGTATCATATGTACGCCTACTCTAATTATTAATGTATGATTTTACAAAAAAAAAGGCCAGAAATAGGTCTACTATAGCCTAATATTAACAAAAAGAACGCAACTTTAAGCAACATATGTATAAACTATGGCATACTTAATATGTTTAGAAGTAGACCTATATAAGCAAGGATATCAATGTAAATGCAGGGTGCAGTGGAAAAACCAGGCAAGTCTCTTTTCCTTAAACGTAGAAAATGTATTTTCAGTTGCACAACATACGTATTTCCTTAACTAAATTCCAAACTTTTGAGGTAAATAAACCCATGAATAAATTGTGCATTTTACTGTTTCAGACTTTTAAATGATAGTGTTTTCCATTGAGAATTTAATGATACCTCAACTTCATTTCGACAAAAAATAACTTATCTGGGTCTTTCCCTGTATCCTTCAAACTAAATGAACACAGCTGGAAAAAGAAAGAAAGGAATACATCGAAGCTCATGGATGCAAGAAATAAGAACTGGAATGAGAATAAGAGGACTGGAGGACATGGAGTGGATGGATAGAGACTAGTGGAGAAGGAAAATAAAACGTTAGGCACAAAAATGTGTAAACATTGAAAAACTGTAAATAAATAAAAATAATAAGTTAATATCGTCAGTATTTAATTAATTACAAGACTAAAAAAAATCTTGTTTAAGAAAATCATTGATAGGACAGTCTTAGAAGACCCTTGTTCTACCAGCCGGCTGCTAGCTTTGCATCCTATCGAAATGTGTTAATCGCAGAGATGGACGATCATTAACTCCGAAAAGAAAATGTAAGCCATTCCTTACTGTTCTCGTTTTCCATGCTTCGCATCGACATAATATGACTGGAAGAATAACAGTTTTATATATTTTGTTCTAATTTTTTTTTTTAGAAATAGGCATGGCAAGAGTCTCTGTAATGTATGATAGCAAAGCGTTTCCAGAATTGAACCCATACTTAATTTCTTTCTGCATCTCATTCCTATTTGTAATTGCTGTTCCTAAGTATTTTAATCCACCCACTTCCTAAAATTTTCCTCATTTGATATTAATTGTCAATAATGTATTTATACATGTTACCACATATTTGTTTTATTTATATTTACTTCCAGCCAAATATCAACGATAGGCCTATAAATTGTGGAATTTTATAATCATTTAATTGTCGAAACTATATTATTGTTCTTCTTCTTCCTTTCCAGGATTAGGTTAATGCGACATGTTCCGGCTAACTCAAGTCCATCGTTTCCTTGGCCGTCTCAAATATCTTTTACCATGCGGTTTGTAGGTGTTGATCGTTTTGGGTAATATTGTGTAGTCCGTTCTGTCTAAACGTTCGTTCTTTGCATCGGTGTTTGTGCTCTTCTAGTTTATCGAGTATCGAAAATATCTCCAGTTTATTTCTTATTGACTCATTAATCTATCCATGCGTGTACATCCTTTTACGGATGTTAAAAATTTCATTTCAGTGGCTTGAATGTGGGAGATTTTTTTTGTAAGTACCCAAGATTCAGATCCATATAAAAGAACAATTGTTGTTATTATAACTTAGGTATTATTATGTTTCGGAAGAAATAAGAAGGGCCCACCAAATATTGCATGTATACAAGAGAATAGAACATCAATGGCGGAGAATGGATTGCGGGAAGGAGATACGGAAGATAGAAATGAATGGAGGAAATAAAATAAAGTGCTATAATTTTGGAAGATGTTTATATATGCACTGTAACTCTGTTCATACATAAATACATTCAGACTGAGGGAACTACATGACTAAATTCATTTAAACAAATAAGAATATCTTGTCCCAACTTCTCTCAAAAAATGTTAAATCGAAAATATATAGGCCTAAAACGTTTATTCTTCCAGTTATTTTATATCTAGATGCGAAACATTTATTCTTACTTAATGGGAAAAAAAAATTTACGAGTATTTGAAAACAAAGTTGTTGGGAAAATTTTTGAACCAAAGAGAGATGAAGAGACAGGAGAATGGAAAATACTTCATAACAGTGAGCTACATGAAGTAAAAGTAAAGTGATCCCACAACAGACCCGGAGGCCCTTGGGGTAGTAGGAGGTTAAGCTCCCACTTTTTCTAGACAATTGGCACTTTATGTCAGCCGGGTTGTCAGCCCTGCGTGACGGCCGCCTTTACCCACAGAACAAGCGTCTGGTACTCATTTCAGTTAGAGGCTGAGTCGACCGCAGGGCCATAGTGCCGCCAGATGGTTTGGGTCAGTTTAAAAATCGTGACCCCAACGGGACTTGAACCCTCCACCCTCCGGCTTGTAACTCAGTGCCTTAACCACTACGCTACGGCGTGCCCTCTACATGATCTTTATACATAACCAGATATAACATGAACGATTAAGTCTCGTAGACTGCGATGGGAGGACATGTGGCACAAATGGGGAATGAAAAAGGGGGCACGGAAGCTTCTTATGGCAAAAACCCAGAGGAAAACGTCCAGTTGGTAGACCAAGAATGAGGCTGGATAATATTAACCATGATTTGAGGATGATTGGAAAACAATTTTTAGCTCAGGATAGGGATGTATGGAGATTTTATGTCCGAGCGCCCATGAACCTACGGGTTCGATAGTGCCAGTGAGTTATGATCTTTAGAATTTTTATTTACAACTGACCCTTAACCATTGTGCACAAAAAAAAACATCAACTTGATAAAATTAAAAATACATAATGTAGGCATATATAAATAAATTATGTATGTACTGCATTGAGTTATTCGTTAACGAGTGGAGGGGAGGTGGAGGAATGCATTTATCTGTTGACGGGGTTGTCATGGTGATGACAAGGTCGCAATCTCTGCCAGACACACCCCAGACAAAACTACCCTTTACTCCCTAAACCCCACGCAGTAAAACGCCCATTAACAAGATAAAGGTAAGCATATTTCGTTCAACATACACATTTATTCCATCTCACAAAACTCTGACGCATTTCACATGATATTTTACTTCACTTAATATCTTGTCTACTCCTATCAAGTTACTTAGAATTTCATATCTTTTATTTTATTTAGATTTAGATTTATTTATTTAGCCTGGTGGAGTTAAGGCCATGTGGCCTTCTCTTGCACTCACCAGAACAAGCATATGTTACATATGAATACAAAAAAAAAATACAATAATAGTCATATAAAACAGGACAAACATATGTTACACATGAATACAAAAAAATTACAATAGTAGTCATATTAGACAGGACAAACATGTTACATATGAATACAAAAAAAAGTTACAATAATAGTTATTGAACAATTCATTATCTGTCATATTGAATAATAATGAAATTAATGTCTAATAATAGAATGAAACTAAATACAATTAAAATTAAATTAATGATACAATCAATAAAAACAGGAATAACAGCTCGAATCTACTATGCATAAAAAGAAGAGAAAAAAATACAAAGAAAGTAATAAACTACAATGGATTAATCTACGCTTTTTATACAAGGCATTAGGTAAATATATTAACAAATCCTAAGTCTATTTTTATTAAATAATGCAAAAACGCATTATTAATTCTTAAAAAGTAGTATTAGTGAGTTGTTTCTGTTAGTGATTTTATTTTCAATTTATTTCTGAAAGATGGTAAAGTTTGGCAGTCTCTGACATAGGGTGGAAGTGAATTCCATGTTCTAGCAAGAGAAACTGTAAAAGATTTCGAATAATAGGTAGTATGATGAGGAGGGATATAAAGGACACTGTGCTCAAGGGATCGGGTATCTAAGTTATGTGTATCAGAGAGTTTCCCTGTCCTCCTGAAATAATTCTGCAGTACACAATTCCCTTTATTTATACGTATTATGTAGTGTTAACTAACTAACTCACTCACTCATTGGCACTATCGAACCTGTAGGTTCATGGCCGCACGGACATAAGCTCTCCATACATCCCTATCCTGAGCTAATGCTTTCCAATCATTCCCTGTATAATCTACTTCCCTCAAATCATAGTTAATGTTATTTTCCCATCCATTCTTGGTCTACCAACTGGGCGTTTTCCCTCTGGCTTTCCTACAAGAAGCTTCCATGCAATTCTTTCATTCCCCATACGTGCAACATGTCCTGCTCATCGCAGTCTACGAGACTCAACTGTTCTTATTATATCTGGCTTCCTATAAAGACCATGTAGTTCATTGTTATGTAGTCTTCTCCATTCACCTGTCTGTTCATCTCTCTTTGGTCCATAAATTTTCCTAAGAACTTTATTCTCAAATACTCGTAACCTCCTCTAAAAGTAAGAGTCCTGTTTCGCACCCATATAATATAACTGGTAGAATAATAGTTTTATATATTTTCAGTTTAACGTTTTTGAAAGGAGTTGGGACGTCAAGAGTCCCTGTTATGCATAATAGCACGGATTTCCAGAATTGAGCCTAATTATGTAGTGTTAAGATTAATAAATATTTAATTCAAACTAGCATATATATATATATATAGTCCACTGCTGTGGTCTCGAGGTAGCGTGCTGCCTTCTCACGCAGCGGGCCCAGGTTCGATCCCCGGTCGGGGCAGTTTTTCTGGGTGAGGTTTTTATCGGGGTTTTTACTCAGCTGTAAGAGAAATGTCAGGACAACTTTAAGGCCCAAACGGTCCCCGAAATCATATGGCCATCATCATCATACTTCACCGGTGTGGAAAGCAACGGAAAGCTACCACATCTACAATTTCCTAGTAAAGCTGCAAGCATAGCATGCAAATGCTATGATTGCAGTGAAGGACCTGACTTCGGGCAGAATTACTATGGATGGATGTAGTGTTCAGATTAATAAATATTTCATTCAAACTAGCATACATATACAGGGTGTGACTAAATTCCCATTATAGACTTTGAGGACGCGCAGTGGGGACAAAGACGGTTACTTTCAGCATAGGAACTCATGTCAGCAAACGTACCGTTTTCCCGCTACACGTAAAATACTTCAAAACACATTCCTATCTGACGCCTGCTGATTGTCGTTTCAGTCCCTTAAAAGAAGGGCTCGATACACCTACGTCAACACAGATATGGTACCTCCGTACCACGTTCTGGTACACACGATCACCAATCTCTGGTCCTGCAAATCCGCCGCAGCCATAACCTGCTCAAGTAGATCTTCGTCGGATGCCACAAGGGTCTCGTAAATCAGATATTTCATGTGAACCCACAGGTAATATTCTAGCGGGGTCAAATTGGGAGAACGTGTAGGGTATTTGGTACCAAAACTGCGGAGATTTGAACTTGCGTGCAGCGGAAAAACGGCACGTTAGCGGACATGAGTTCCTATGTTAAACAGACTACTCCACTACACGTCCTCAAAGTCTGTAATGTAAATTTAATTACAACATATATATATATATATATATATATATATCCGCCGTTGTGGTCTCGAGGTAGCGTGCTGCCTTGTCACGCAGCGGGCCCGGGTTCGATCCCCGGTCGGGGCAGTTTTTCTGGGTGAGGTTTTTATCAGGGTTTTTCCTCACCTGTAAGACAAATGTCAGGAAAACTTTAAGGCCCAAACGGGCAGAATTACTATGGATGGATATATATATATATATATAATGTTATGGAGCTGAAACCTGGGTACTGAAAGAAGCAGATAAATTAAGACTATTAACGTTTGAGAGGAAAATATTTAGAAGAGTGCTAGGTCCAGTAAAGGAAAATGGAAATTGGAGGTTGAGAAGGAATGACGAATTATACCTCAAGAATAATAAAGAAAATATAGTTAGTTTCATCAAATCCAAAAGATTACAATGGTTTGGACATACACTTAGAATGCCAAAGGGAAGATTGCCGAATGATATTTTGAATTGGAAGCCACAGGGAACAAGACCAAGGGGAAGACCCAAGGATCGATGGGAGGATGACGTAATTGAGGATTTGAGAGAGATGGGGATTTTTGATTTGAAATCTACTGCACAAGATAGGAAGAAGTGGCGTAAACTGGTTGAGAAGGCCAAGACATTCCACTGGAAGTCGTAGAGCCTGACGAAGAAGAAGAGGATATATATACAGGGTGTTGCAAAAAAACACCGACAACTGAGGTGAGGTAGTACATTGAGATATGTCGATCATTTTTAATAAGGTCCCATGTCCGGAAATGATGCGTTTTCGCACTATGACTAATTAATCATGTGTCAAGATCAGTGTTAGTTCGAAAGATTTGAAGACTCATTACTTGACAACACCTCACGGGGTACGGAATCTATGATACGTGGCTTCACAACGGAATGTGGCTGCAACATCACGGAGCTCCAGCTCACTTCGATGCCAATGTGACAAGACATTTGGATGCCACGTATCCATGTCGAGGGGGACAGTCCCATGGCCTCCGAGATTATCTGATCTTAACCACTTTTGGTGCGACATGAAACAGCCTGTTTATTAGACTCCAATAGATTCAGGTATGGATCTTATAGCACGAATCCACGCTGCTACAGAAATAATTCAAACGAGGTTTGGTATATTTGAACATGTGCGCCAATCACTACACCGCTGATGTAAGCTCTGCAATGAGATTGGAGGTGGATATTTTGAAACTTGGTGTGGCTGTGATAGTATTGTCGAGTATGGAGTCTTGAAATCCAGCTAACGGAACTCTTGAGACATAATTAACTAGTCATAGTGTGAAAACGCATCAACGGAACTCTTGAGAAGTTAGCTACTCATAGTGTGAAAAAGCATCATTTCCGGACATGGGTACCTTATTAATAAATTATCAACATATGTCAATATACGACCTCTCCTCCGTTGTCGGCGTTTTTTTGTAACACCCAGTATGTATATGCCTATGTATTTTAGGCTGCAAATGTTCAGTTTCTAGAAAAAATCGTGCAGAAATGTATTGGCGTATTACTTTATACTGATGGTGAGTGTTGATATGAGGTTCACACAGTACATAGAAGACGTGAAATTGTCAAAACTTATCCCTTTCGTGCTTTTGATCAAATAGTTTGTTTTAGCACAAATTAAATTAAAATAAAATTAATAATTTTTTTATATTGACGTAATTTCAGGGGCGTATTATGAATTTTATTGATAAATACTAAAGTAAAAAGTGGTCCATTTCACATCTCCTATGTACTATGTTAAACTCAGACCATTACTGTCAATCATTATGAAGGAAAGCAGCAATAAATTTCTGTATGCATTTTTTTTTCTGAGAAAACAGAATATTTATAGTTCAAAACACACAAGAAATGTGGATTATAATTATTATAAGGAATTCATACATAAAATCTGCGCACCTATATTACTTCCACTCTATGTGTATATATATATATATATGATATGAAAAGAAAAAAGAATGCTTGAGTCTCTAAAGTCTGTACCTTTAGCGCTCTAACCAACTGAGCTACCCAAGAATTCTAAGACAAACATACAATTTTCTTATACATGTAGTATTCTCAATTCACACAAGAGGTAGCGGAAATATCATTCAACTGCCATCTAGCGGCTAACCTAACAGTTAAGCAAATTATTAAAGAGAATATTTACTTTATAGCAGTAACGCTTGTATATATAGATATTATAAAAATATATTTATAATATATATATATAACTTATATATATATATATATATATCTGTCAAACTACAAATATTCAGCTTGACAAATAAAATAGAAGAGTATAGGAGATAATTGTATGAACATGTCTGCAGAATGGATTCCAACAAATTGCCTAGGAAAAGTCTGTACTATCAACCAAGAGAGGAAATAAAGAGATCGGGGACGCCCACGAAAGAGATGGACACAGCACCTATGATACTTGGAGCTGGCACGAACCGAAAAGGTTTAATCCTTGTTCCACCCATCCATAGTAATTCTGCCCGAAGGCAGGTCCTTCATTGCAATCATATCATTTTCATGCTATGCTTCCAGCTTTACTAGGGAATTGTGTAGGTGTGGTAGCTTCCCGTTGCTTTCCACACCGGTGAAGGATGATGGTGATGATGATAATGATAAGGATGATGATGATGAAGATGATGGCCATATGAATTCGGGGACCGTTTGGGCCTTAAAGTTTTCCTGACATTTGTCTTACAGGTGAGGAAAAACCCCGATAAATACCTCACCCAGAACCCGGGCCCGCTGCGTGACAAGGCAGCACGCTACCTCGAGACCACAGCGGTGGACCATATATAAATTAGCTTAACTGTTATGTTAGCCACTAGATGTCAGTCGGAACGAATTTCCGCTACCTTGTGTTAATAGAAGAAAAAAAAAAAAGGAAAAGAAATTCCTACACAATTATTATATAACTTCTCAATATTTAATATAAAATTTGACATTATTCATAAAATCTATAGAATTAATCAATATTTATGTATGCAAAACTCTATACCATTATATTTAAACTATTATGTAAGTTATGTATTATTTAACTTGAAATGTATATAGCTTATCAATATTTTGTTATGTAATTTATAAAATTCATTAATGTTTTATCCTAAAATTTATAAAATATTTATATAATGCTATATTCTTATTCTTCTTTTAACTAGGCTCATCGCTTGTTTATGACATGAATTGTTAGAAGATGATGGCAATCCTTATGTTTCCATCATTTTGTTTCTTCTCTGGTGACATCCCTTTTCTTCTTGGACATAAATCACGAATCAATACTAGTATATTAAACTTACTAACTCACTGGCAATATGGAACCCATAGGTTTATGGCCGCGCGGACAAACTCTCCATACATCACCATCCTGAGATGTTTTCCAATCATCATCATAATCATCATCATCATCATCATCATCATCATCTGCATTCATGGATTAGGCCTGTTGACCCGTTCCGAATTCAGCCCATCTCTTTCTTAGAAACAATAATGTAATTAGTTTCGACCTAATTTTTGGTATTAATTTGCCCTAATTCTATTTTGGTTGAAACCAAAATAGAGGTATATTACTGTTAATAATATAATTGAATATAATTCCAACCAAGGAAATATGGGGTCAGATGAAAGCTGCTAACTTATCATCTTAGTGGTTTAATTCCATTTATATTTCTTAGTTTATATAGTTTACTTAAAACATTACATTTTCATTGTACAAATATTGAACTATTTCAATTATAAACTTATTTAAGGATTCTACAATCACCCTAGTATCTTCAATAGGTCTGCCCACATCTTGGGCGCCTTTAGGTTTGTATTTTGTTATTTGTTTTGGATATCTATCTTCATTCATTCCGTCTATGTGTTGCTTCCATTTTTGTCTATATGTATCTATCTTATCAGTTATTGCAAATATTTCAAGTTCCTGTCTTATTTCTGTGTTCTTGATTCTGTCTTCCTTAGTGCACCCTTTAACAGATCTCAAAAATTTCATTTCTGCCGCCGTTATCCTACTTAGATCTTGTTTTTTATGTATCCAGGCTTCTGAACCATAGAGCAGTACCGGTACTGCCAACGTTTTATAAAATTTCAATTGGGTCTCTCTTGTTGTTTTGTTATTTAGTGGTTTTCCAATCATCCCCTGTATAATCTACATCCCTCAAATCATGGTTAATGTTGTTCTCCCACCTCATCCTTGGTCTACTAATTGAGCATTTTCCATCTGGTTTTCCTACAAGAAGCTACTATGCACGTCTTTCATTTCCCATTCGTGCCACATGTCCTGTCCATCGCAGCCTACGAGACTTAACTGTTCTTATTATATCTGGCTTCCTATAAATATCATGTAGCTCACTGTTATGCAGTATTCTCCATTCGCCTGTCTGTTCATCTATCGTTGGTCCAAACATTTTCCTAAGAACTTTATTCTCAAATACTCGTAATCTCCTTTCCATCCTTAAAGTAAGAGTCAATGTTTCGCACCCATATAATATAACTGGTAGAATAATAGTTTTATATATTTTCAGTTTTACTTTTTTGAAAGGAGTTGGGACAACAAAAGTCCTTATAATGCATAATATCATGCATTTGTAGAATTAAGGCTACGTTTAATTTCTTTGTGCATCTCATTCCTTTTTGTGATTATTGTTCCTAGGTATGTGAATTCAGCCACTTTTGCAAAATTTCCCATATTTTTCATTAGCTATTTCCATTATGTAATGTAGCCTATTTCTTCGTGTGAAAATAATTTGGTTTTGTTGATATATACTTCCAGTCCCAATTTCTTAGTGTTACTCAATAGTGTGTGCATGTTGGCCCTTAGTATATCCTCGCTGTCGCCCAATAGTAGAGTAATTTCGGGTAATGCGTATCCTTCGGTTTGAATGGACCCTGTTAATATCTTCTTTAATTAGTGCTGCCCTCGAACAGAAAATATTTTAACTTCTTCCCCTCATCAACTTTGCCGTGTTCAATGCCAGTTTCTTTTATTCCTTGTGCGCAGAATGGTTTATTTGTGACATTTATGAAAAGACCAGTTTAAAAGTTTTTCAAGCTAAGAATTAATTCTTAATTTCTGCTTTTGAATGTTATAAATATTGAAAATCTCATAAATATATTATATTATGTAGATGCGTTTTTTAATATACGGTCGGGTTTGGTTTGATATTACATTACATGGCGGTTGTATAACATAATTAAACATAACAAAGGAATTCGGTTAATGTAGACCTTCCACGAAGCGGTTACAGTGGATCTGGGTGCACATATATTTTATCTATCGGCATTAATGTTAAAACAGTGCACTTCATTAATTTTATTTAATATCCTTGCAATTTTACTAATCCCAAATTGCTGTCTGCAGTTGAATGACGTGTGGAAATTAGACTCAACAATTCTTTTTCAAAATATTAAATAATTATCAACACTTTTTATTTACGATCAGTCATAAATATTTTCATAAGTAATGCCACGAGTGAATTTATCTAGAGAATTTGGAAATCAAGAGTGGCACTTGTTAGGACTATTTAACGAATAAAATCAAGCTGTTTACTCACAAATCATTATTTAACTATAGTTATTTTAAAATATTTATATATTTAATGTAAACGGCGATGTTTGAAAACAAATGAGAAGCGATAGGTACGTTTATCTGCTTCTTTTGTTTATCACTGCAACCAGATCATACTATTTATTGACAAAGGAACGCAATATTGTAAGAATGCTCTCTAGTGGAGAAAAAATGAAACACATCAAACTGTATATTAATTCATTTCTGATGTCGTATGATGTAAATATGACAATGATATTTTTCTGGATTGTTACCTGGGAAAAAATACATTTAAGAAAGTGCAAACAGTGGTTTCTTTTTTTGGTGGTATAATCAATTGCTGCAAATGTTTTTATATTAACTCCCGCATGCGGCATGTGTTCACATTCATGCACTATATATACAATCTGGTAGCCGTATTTCTCACAGGCTTAGTCACTGCAAAATAATGGTCAGACCTGTTCAGAATATTAAAAAGGAGGAGCCTTCTTTAATATGGTAATTATAACACTGATAAATATTTCGTGAAACACGACTCTGATTGGTTGTAAAACAGAAATCATTGAAACGTGATTGGCCATTGAGTCTCATTTGGGTCATGAGTTAAATAGTCAGATTAATTTGTGCCTGTCTGTATAAATTAATAGAGTAAATAAATTTAAAAATAGTATAAAACCTAAAGTGGTCTCTGGAATCCAGTTTACCCGAATATGGAGATTAAAGTGGACCTTTCTTGTAATGTAAAAAAAGTTTATAAATTGTGAATATGCTTCCATATTTGAATAAAATAACAATGCTATTTCATAGTTACAGCACTAATGATAATCACTGTAATTAAACAAAATTAAAATAGCTTAATTAAAAGAAGAAAAACAACACATTCAAAATAGGGGTCCACATTACCCGAAGTTCCTCTACTACATCATCAGCATTCATGGTAAAATTCCGTTTTAGTTTTACACCAAATTAACTAGTTACAAAACACATAAAGGTGTCACAGCCTAGCGGACATGCTCGAGATACAACTGATAGTAGGGCACCACACATATGTTTAATAGAAAAGATATACAAAGTATAATCATCATCATAGTACATTCACGAATTTAGGCCATTTGTTGACCTGTTTCGGCCTCAAGAGAAACACCATCCAGAAGTCTTTTGAGTGGACGTCCTGGTCTTCTTCTTCCTGCAGGTTGATATCTTAACATTAGTTTGGGTATCCTGTGATCTTCCATTCGATGAACATGTTGTATCCATCTTGACTTATAATCACAAATTTTGTTTTCTAAAGATTCCATGTGTAATTCTTCTAAGATGTCTTCATTTTTTTTGTGATCTAGTAGTGTGTATCCTGCAGTCCTCCGAAGATATCTCATTTCGGCAGATCTAAGTCTCTGTATATCCTTCTGTTTCAACGTCCATACTTCGCTACCATACAAAAGAGTTGGAAGAGCCAGTGTTTTATACACTTTCAGTCTTGAATGCTTTTGGACTAACTGTGGCTTGAAGATAGAATTTATTAACCCTAAAATTCTTAAAAATTTAGATATTTTTGCATTTACATCCTTTTTCTTCTTCATATGAGATCATAAAGTATAATAAATCACTAAAATCTGTCAAAATTTCTAATGAGTTATTTACGAAAGATTCGGTATTTTAGTGTTAAAATATTCCCATTGCATTTATCTTTAATTTATTTGCAATTTTTCTGCATTTATATTCTCAATATTTTATAATATTGTGAATTATTAGAATAGATCTCTGTACAATAAAATATAACTATTAAATAATTACTATTTACAAAATGTTTTAATCAGTAATTTGGTATTTTTAATATTAAAACACATTTAGCGAGTAATTATTTTGTTATTTTTCAAAATATGGATTTGATTTATTAATGTTTTTTGTCACAAAGTGACTTTATAAATTCATAAAACACGTATTTAATTAAGGTTCAATTTAATGTAAATCCCTTGAAGGTTGCTTAAAACTTTTGAGTTTCACTTTCAAAGCCTGCGGTGTGCATTGTAACGAACGTGCCTAATTAGGTATCTATATCTTGGAAAAAAAAGTTAACATATTAATTTTTAATAATTTTATCGCTATGAGTTGGAGCTTCCCATTAAAGCTTGTTTAAAACGTTAATGAAAGAGACTGTAAACTTTTTTTTACAGAATTACAATTTTTTCACTTCTCTCGCGTAATTGCGAAAAAATAATAAACCCAATATAATTCACTCATACATATATTAAATATTTATATCTGTAAGTAGAGGTTAATATTACGTAGGAGATAAATTTAATTATTAGAATACATAAAAAATAGTATATAACGTTGGTCAACATGATTTTTATCTCATGAGTACCAATCGTTGTACTCAATGCAGTTTTTTTATCGTGTTTTCAAATATATATTCAGAATTTCTCCATCACACACAGTTTTTTTTTTCAATTTCAATTAATGGATTTAAATATTTATATTTTAATAAACGCTTTTTCGTCTATTTGTCCATTGAAAAATAAAACATAATGAGCTAACTCAGAAGATTTGATCTATGGAAAAAGAGATATCAAGGCAAACGAAATCCTAATATGCTGGCCGATTAGTGTTGAACCATGAATAGGGATGCTCCACAGGCGAAATATATAGCAGAAAATCGTCATTTATTACTTTCTAGGTGAGTCCGAATATTCAAATATTGTGTAGTTATGAATGTAGAAAATATTAAAGTGTTCGAAATTATAAATTCCTGTCTCTCGAAAACCTTGCGTGATGGAGAAAAACCGATATCATATTAGAATTCAGGATAAATATTCTATCAGAATCATATATTTTTATTTCTGAGGCAAAAAAAAAAAAAAAGTTTATTTTTTGTTGCTCAGAGTAATTCGTTCAGATTAACTTTTCAGAAATTTTCTATCTACATTGGCGTAACAGCTCAATATTAGGCCTTTGCCTCTCCTTCCTTAAGAACTGCCATTATTCCATAGTATATCTTTCACTGCAATCATATCATTTTCATTCTATACTTTGCATCTTTAATAGGTGTGGTAGCTTGCCGTTGCTTTCCACACCGGTGAAGGATAATGATGTTAATGATAAGGATGATTTTCGGGGACCGTTGGGCTCAAAGCTTCCTAACATTTGTCTTACAGGTTAGGAAAAAAAACCGAAAAAACCCTCACCCAGGAGCCTGTCCCGCTGGGTGACAAGGCATCGCGCTACCTCGAGACCACAGCGTTGGAGAATAGCTATTATAGACCAAGTGAATATAGTTACTCTTATTTCCCTAAAGATGTCATGAATGATATGCGGTCAACAGGTCAACATATAGGCCTAGCCCCTATGAGATACCCAGTATGCAACTAAAGCATTACTAGAATAATCCATCCATACTTACTTACTTACTTACTGGCACTATCGAACCCGTACTTTTATGACCACGCGGACATAAGCTCTCCATACATCCCTACCCTGAGATAATGCATTCTATCATTCCCTGTATAATCTACTTCCCTCAAATCAAAGTTAATGTTATTCTCCCACCTCATTCTTGGTCTACCAACTGGGAGTTTTCCCTCTGGTTTTCCTACAAGAAGCTTCCATGCACGTCTTTCATTCCCCATACCTGCAACATGTCCTGTCCAACACAGTCTACGAGACTTAACTGTTAGTATTATATCTGGCTTCCTATAAATACCATGTAGTTTATTGTTATGAAGTCTTCTCCATTCACCTGTCTGTTCATCTCTCTTTGGTCCAAAAACTTTCCTAAGTACTTTATTCTGAAATACTCGTAATCTCCTTTCCTCCCTTAAAATAAGAGTCCATGTTTCGCATTCAATTAATATAACTGGTAGAATAATAGTTTTATATATTTTCAGTTTAACGTTTTTTTGAAAGGAGTTGGGACATCAAAAGTCTCTGCAATGCATAATAGCACGTATTTCCAGAATTGAGGCTATGTTTAATTGTTTTGTGCATCTCATTCCTATTTGTGATTATTGTTCCTAGGTATTTGAATTCAGCCACTTCCTCAAAAATTCCATTTATCATTAGCTGTCCATTTCCTTTACATAATGTATTTGTAGGGCCTATGTGTAACCATATATTTAGTTTTATTGACCTATTTACTTCCAGTCCCAATTTCTTAGTGTTACTCAATAGTGCGTGGGTCTTGGCCTTTAGTATCTCCTCGCTATCGCCGAATAATTAAAGGAGAAATACGTGAAAAAAAACTCTTTGGTGGAGTTGAAGAGTTTGGCAGATGATAGAGATAAATGGAGGAATTTCATTTCGGCCCTATGCTCCAGCTAGGAGCGAAAGGAAATGATGAATCTTCTTCTAATCTAATCTAATGTACAGAGGTTTAAATATTTAGAATGCCACATATCTTACAATTGGAAAAATGGTATACACGAAAAGAATTATAAATTTCAAAGTATGTGTGGGGACTATTAAAAGAACACTACAAACAAAAACAATAAAAGAAACAATGCTAAAGTTTTATAAGGTAATGGCAGTTCCCATTGTGACATATGGATCAGAGATTTGGACCATGAATAGATCAGACAGAAGATTACTAGAAACATCAGAGATGAATTCCTCTGATACGTTG
The DNA here is from genome assembly GCA_030220185.1 of Diploptera punctata. Lineage (NCBI taxonomy): Eukaryota > Metazoa > Arthropoda > Insecta > Blattodea > Blaberidae > Diploptera > Diploptera punctata. The sequence goes on from JASPKZ010009820.1 coordinate 609,633, forward strand.
CAGGATATACTCTAAGAGACCACATTCCTAGTTGATACAATTAGGCAAGAACTAAAAAAAATAATTTAAATGAAAAAATACAAAACTATAAACAAAAATGTACCAGTTATATTATATGGGTGCGAAACATGGACTCTTACTTTAAGGGAGGAAAGGAGATTACAAGTATTTGAGAATAAAGTACATAGGACAATTTTTGGACCAAAGAGAGATGAACAGACAGGTGAATGGAGAAGACTTACATAACAATGAACTACATGGTCTTTATAGGAAGCCAGATATAATAAGAACAGTTAAGTCTCGTAGACTGCGATGGGCAGGACATGTTGCACGTATGGGGAATGAAAGACTTGCATGGAAGCTTCTTGTAGGAAAGCCAGAGGGAAAACGCCCAGTTGGTAGACCAAGAATGAGGTGGAAAATAACATTAACTATGATTTGAGGGAAGTAGATTATACAGGGAATGATTGGAAAGCATTACCTCAGGATAAAGATGTATGGAGAGCTTATGTCCGTGCGGCCATGAACCTACGGGTTTGATAGTGCCAGTGAGCAAGAGTAAGAGTATAAACAAAAAATGTATGAACATATTTTAAGAATGGACTCTTATAGACTAACAAAACAAGCATTGTTGTACCAACCTCAAGGCTATAGAGATGTGGGACGTCCTAGAAGACGATGGGAAGATGGATTTTGAGAGCGGAAAGGCCGACGGCCTACTATGACGATGACGATGATGATGATGATGATGATGAACATAATCTAATCTAAACCTATGTTGATTTTTTATATCCGAACATTATTTAACGTAGCAAAAATCTCTGCGACACGAAATGATGGCATTTAATTTCCTTTACGTGAGAAATTCTGTCCTCGAATTTTCCTGTATTTCAATGTGAACAGGCAATATTATTTTATGTAGAAGATGGAAGTACGTAGATGGGATATTGTGAGCTGCTAATATGTTCTGGAAGAAGATAGACGTATTCACAATATAGTAGTTTGCATTCTACGTTGTAATTTCAATGACAGGATGTCAGGATAGTTTTTTTTTTAAACTGAATGTAAATCCTATAAATGGAAACGCGAATATTAACTTGGAAGTTAGATCAGCAAATAGAGATTGGAAATCGGAAATGACGGTGGTATATTGCACACGACTTCATAATTTCAGCCGCAGAATCTCTGTCAGTCTCAATCTGTCATTGGGAAATGTCACTTTGGGTTTTATGACCACAGAATGAACTGGAACAGCAATCAACTTGTCGCGAATTCGTTTTTCCTGTTACGAGATGTTCCTATCTAATTATCTCCGATTACCAATATAGTCTTTATATGTCTGTTCAGATATTATTCAACATAGACACGCCAGCACCAAATTAATTTGGAACTTATAGCCAGTTCTCCAATTTAAGTCGCGGAAAAACAGAAGGTGGGAGTAACATAAGGGCATAGATTTTAGTTATGTTTATTTTATTTAGTGATGTCTGACAAACAAGTCCACAAGGAAAATAATGTAGGCTCAACCCTGGAAATTCATATAATTATGTTCCTATAGTCCACCGCTGTGGTCTCGAGGAAGCGTGCTGCCTTGTCACGCAGCGGGCCCGGGTTCGACCCCCGGTCGGGACAGTTTTTCTGGGTGAGGTTTTTATCGGAGTTTTTCCTCACCTGTAAGACAAATGTCAGGAAAACTTTAAGTCCCAAATGGTCCCCGAAATCATGTGGCCATCATCATCATCATCATCCTTATCGTCATCCTTCACCGGTGTGGAAGCAACTGGAAGCTACCACACCTACAATTCGCTAGTAAAGCTGCAAGCATAGCATGCAAATGTTATGATTGGAGTGAAGGACCTGCCCTCGGGCAGAATTACTATGGATGGATGGATGGATGTTGCTATATGAAGGTAAAGACAAATGATTTGTCCACGTTGGAGTAATGCAATAATGTTCGGACACAAATCCTCTCTCTTTCTTCCCCTCCTACCCTCGACAGCGTCAATCATATTCTCATATCTAGAGTTCCACTTGCTAGCGTCCCCACTCATGGCATTCCCCTACACTGTATCCTACCTGTCAGCTGACCTCGAAGTCACTAAAATCACGACCGTTCGCGCATATCGTGGACTAATTTTTTTGGCTATATCTCTAATATTCGGGTTATTAGATTAATTTTAAGATATGAATAAATTACGGTATGTATGTATATATGCATATGTGTACTATATACTTCTTTTTTTATTAGGAATTTCTCTACAATATACAGGTAGTATTTTTCCTACAACCCATTGTAAATTTTTACTCCTCCATAAATCCCGATTTTCTGCATCACTCTTCTTTAATCCTCTTGTCACCATACTTATATATATTGCCCTTCATTGCAAATGTCAAATATATAGTTATAAAATCTAAATATAGGGCCTACATGCGCGTTACTGCTATAAAGTAAATATTCTCTTTAAAAAATTTGTATACCTGTTATGGTGGCCGCTAGATGGTAGTTGGAACGACTTCCCGCTACCTCTTGTGTGAACTGAGAATACTACATATATAAGAAAAATGTATGTTTATGTTGGAATACTTGAGTAGTTCAGTTGGTTAGAGAGCTAAACGTACAGAGTTTAGAGACTCGGGTTCATATCCCGACTCATGCATTCATTTTTCTTTATATATATATAATTACATGAAAAAAACAAATGCATGAACCGGGATATGAACCCGAGACCTTTAACTTTAAACATTAGTGAGTTAACAATTACTCAGTTCAGGTTCCTAGTTCAAACACTGATTTTTCTCTCCTTATATACAAATCTCATTCATAAGCGACAGAGAAAAATCACTTTCAGTGCCATCAGATGGCTTCTATAATAAAAAAAGCTTGTTAATGAAAATATTTTACTTTATAAAGTAACGCTTCTTTTTTTTTATATGTTATAATTGAATTTTGACATTAAGCACTGAAGGCCGAATGTGACACAAAAAAATAAGTGCCTGAACCGGGATTTGAACCCGAAATCTCTAACTGTATACGTTAGTGAGTTAACCATTACTCCACTCATACAAACATTAATGTTGGTTTCCTTATATACAATTCTCATTCATAAGAGGCAGAAGGACCACGCTCTCAATGCCAACTTACGGATTCTATAACAAGAAAGTTTTTTTATTAGAACATTTTATTTTACAGCAGTAGCACTTTTTTATTTCGATGTTACAATTAAATGTTGACATCTAGCAATGAAGACCACATGAATACGAAACATTGTTATTATATGCATAATTAAAACCTGGTGAAGTGGAAAAGAAGACCCTAAGATGTTTACTCCTCAGGTAAAATAAATAAATATCTTCTTCTTCTTCTTCTTCTTCACGGTTTAGGCTTATTTTCTAGCCTGCTCCGGCTCCAAATTGCTGCTGTTTTCATCTTTTCCTTGGTCTTCCCAAACTTCTTCTTCCTCGTGGTGGATAGTTGTATGCTGCTTTTGGTATTCTATTCTCAGTCATCCTTGCCAAGTGTTCTTTCCAGTTTGTTCTGTATTTCTCTACTGTTGTGTTTAATTCCTCTACTTTTGATTGTCTTATTTCAGTGTTATGTTTTTTGTCTGTTCTTTGATATCCCGCTATTGGTCTGAGGAATCTCATTTCAGCAGCTTGTATTCCGGCAGATTGTTGTGTTGTCACTGTCCATGTTTCGAATCCATAAGTAATAATAGGCACTGCCATTGTCTTGTATAATTTCATTATAGAGTCTTTCCTAGCTATAATTTTCAAAGTTCTTTTTAATGTTCCTGTTACATACTTAAACTTATTTAGTTTGTTATTTATATCTGTTTCCGCTGTGTATGATATTTCGCAACCTAGGAAGTTATATCTTACCACTTGTTCTATTGGTTTATTTTCTAATATTATCTTTGTCCTAACTGGATGAGCGCCCTTGAAGGCCATTGTTTTTTATTTTTGTGAGGATATTTCCATGTTGTATCTATTTTGATATTTCATTTAGTTTATATATCATTCTTTGTAATAAATAAATAGTCTATATAAATACAAATAAACATAAGAAAACCGAGGACAAAATGGAGAGAGAACTCAGAGAATGTAACGAGACAATAAGTCAATCCTGTAAGTAAATGATGATGATGTTTGGACGCCCCTGTTTTCACATGGATCTCTTCAATGATAAGACGAATATATCAAATCGCACTGTTTTAAATTTATAGCAAGTTAGAGACATATATAGATTGATTAAGGAAATATTAATGCCTGTGGATGCAATTTACTGACGTAATGTCCCTATTGAAAAGAGCCCACGCAATGTCTGGCTCGGTATACCGGGTCAGGGATGCCCTTTGAAAAAGTACGACACAGACGCTGCGGGGAGGGAGGGGTGCTATAAAACCTCAGCATCACGGATAAAGAGGTGAAGTGGGGGATAGGAAAGGAAACACAAAAATCAATAGGACACACAGACAGTACAGTCCTGTACGGTACACGTCTGGACGCATGCTCCAAACTACATCTAGCTGCCAGACAAGAATTTCCTAGCGAAAAAACAAGAAAAAAGTTGATTTTGCTGCACTTGTCTTCACTAGAGGAAATGCACCAATTTCATTTAAGTTTGGAAAATGTTATGAAAATCGAGGCACTGCAAAGTATTATTTTATTGCTGAACGTTCGAATGAAGAAAGCTTTGTCGCTTTGCATTTTGATGGCCTGATTATCATTTTAAAGCAGATCAATACACGATCTTTAAAATAAAATAATTATGATTTACGCACAATGTAACAATTGAGGGTCCCAAATCTAAAGATTTTCGATCTCGTAAAAAATCAAGCCTAAATTAGTGCTTCTGTAAATTTTAATCGGTCTTCCCTATCCAAATAAAAACTTAATTGCCTAATTGCCTACTAGATGTCTCGTTGAGGCGATGTGGTGACCACATGTCATTCTCTGACATCTGTAGGGAAAAAGCGTAACTAAATTAGTTTACGTACATAACTCCACTACAGAGGACCAACGTATTCACGTGAGGATGTTAGGATACAGTTCACTACCACCTATACTACTCCTAGAGGAACCTTCGGGTAATTTGGACCCCTGTTTTAAATTTGTTGTTTCTCTTCTTTTAAAAGAAATTTGAATTTTGTTTAATTACAGTTATTATCATTAGTGCTGTAACTATGAAACAGCATTGTTATTTATTCAAATATGGAAACATCTTCATGATTTATAAACTTTTTACATTACAAGAAAGGTCCACTTTAACCTCTATATTCGATAAAGTGGATCCCAGAGTACACCTTAGCTTTTAGTCTATTTTTAAGTTTATTAACTGTATTATCCCATTCGCCTCAAAAGACGAGGTAGTCTCGCCGGCAGTTACATGACCAACTCAGAAGACGAGGTACACTCGCTTAACTCTGCTGTTATATATTTTGTAATATTTTGTACATCCATTGGCAGGGTAATCTTTAGTTAACATTTATGAGTAGAAGAGGAATGTATTTTGGCCTTCACTCTTATTGTGATCTGAAATACCGTTATATTTTGTTTGTTTTGAATGTTTTAAATATACAATATAAATTAGGGTAACTTAAACCCGGTTTCTGGGGAAATGTATTGAGCATTTAAACCTGAAGCGGATGGGTTAATTTATACAGACAGGCACAGATTTATCTAAAAAATATTTATGATTGATCATAATTAAAAACCGTTGATATTTATTTAATGTTTTGAAAAATGATTGATTATAACATTCACACGTCATTCAACTGCAGAAAGCGACGGTCTTTGAGTTTAGTAAAATTACAAGGATATTAAATAAAATTAATTAAGTGGATGGTTTTTACAGATAGCATCATTTATAAAATATACGTATTCCTTTGTTATGTTTAATTATTTTATACAGCCGCTATGTCACATAATATCAAACCAAACCCGTCAGTATATTAAAACAACATCTACATAATATATTTAGGAGTTTTTTCAACATTTGTAATATCCAATAGCAGAAATTAAGAATTGATTCTTAGCTTGAAAAAACTTTTAAAGTGGTCATTTTCATAAATATCACAAATAAACCCTTCTTCGCATAAATAATAAATTTGACAATGTATTCTAAACAGAATTTTGTTTGAGTTGAGGTCGCCTGATACAAAAAATACGGATTTTACCACCGCTGTGGTCTCGAGGTGGCGTGTTGCCTTGTGACGCAGCGGGACCGGGTTCGATCCCCGGTCGGGACAGTTTTTCTGGGTGAGGTTTTTATCGGGGTTTTTCCTCACCTGTAAGACAAATGTCAGGAAAACTTTAAGGCCCAAACGGTCCCCGAAATCATATGGCTATCGCAATCATCATCATTCATATTCATCTTAGGTTAAGCTTAGGATTAGGGACTCTCCTGGCGCACCATTATTATCATCACCACCCATCATATCATCGGGGCAACATAATCCCGCCTTAGAGGCGCCCCAACCTCAGAAGTGGGGAGAGAAACCAGGAATGTCGAAAGACAAACCTGGAGCATTTGAAAAAAAAATAATCAATAACCTGAACGGTTAATTTTAAAACCAAGAATTTTAATAGTATTGCTTCTTCAATTATATTCCTTCTCCAATACATCAGAGTGACTTACGACATTTCTGGCATTCTCTCCTGCCATTACAGGAATCATAACCCACTTCTGAGGTTGGAGTGCCTGGAAGGAATTATATTACCCCGATGATTCGTCGGGTAATTATAAAGGAGTGCCAGCAGAGCCCTTAAATCTTAATAAAATGGTAAAATGATTCCTTGGGATGTAGAGATTAAGGCTTCCACCTTTTTAAGTAATCGGCACGAAGTGTGAGTTGGGTTGCCAACCCTGTGTGACGACCGTCTTTACCTCCAGAACATTCGTAGGGTACTCATTTCTACTAAAAAATCCGAGTCGACCTCATGATGACACCAGAAGGTTTAGGTAAATTTAAAAATCTTGACCTCACCGGGACTTGAATCATGCCACTCCGGCTTATAGCATAAGCTTATTACCTTAACCTACACTCTGTCACCTTTAAACCTAAAATAATGGTTTATATTTCCAGATCACAAATAACTTCATTTAGGGGAAAAATCCTGTGTTCTGACCGGTAATCGAAACCCGGAACTCATTAATTATAGTAAGAAGCTCTAACCACAGACCATCAGTCGTATTTACTAGACGTCCCTTAAAAACAACTGTTCGCAGTCGACATTCTTTCTAAGCTTATGTATGTGATATCCAAGAGGATAACACCATGCTTTCAGAATCAGTGAAATTCTATATTTTTAAGTCACTGCCCAGGTATCATTTCGACATTCCTGGTAATTGTAAGCCATTTCTGAGGTCGGGGCGCCTAGAAGGCGGGGTTAAGGCTGCCCTGATAATATGATGAGAGATGATGAAGACAGTGGTGCGCCAGGAGAGTCTTTAATCCTAAACTTTATCTAAGACGAATATGAATGATGATGATTCTGATGGTCATATGATGTTTAAGGACCGTTTGGGCCTTAAAGTTTCCCGACATTTGTCATACAAGTGAGGAAAAACCCCGAAAAGAAACCTCACACAGAAAACTCGTCCCGATCGGGATCGAACCCAGGACTCCTGCGTGACAAGACAGCTACCTCGAGACCATAATGGTGGACAAGTAAATAAACTGAATTTGGATTTTTTGTAAACTTCTATGGTGTTTATTTAATGAAAATCTATCGGAATCCTGTAGACCGTTATCAGTGAAATAGGCTATAAAGCATATAGAAATGTAAATGTATTTATTTACGTCACATATAAAACACAGTTAGTCCAAAAAACATTCAAGACTAAAAGTGTATAAAACACTGGCTCTTCCAACTCTTTTGTATGGTAGCGAAGTATGGAGATTGAAATAGAAGGATATACAGAGACTTAGATCTGCTGAAATGAACTGCAGAATACACACTACAAGATCATAAAAATAAATTAAGACATCTTAGAAGAATTACACATGGAACCTTTAGAAAACAAAATTTCTGATTAATAGTCAAGACGGATGCAACATGTTCATCGAATGGAAGATCATAGGATACCCAAACAAATGTTACCAACCTGAAGGAACAAGAAGACCAGGACGTCCACTCAAAATACTTTGGATGATGTTTCCCTTGAGGTCGAAACAGGTCAACAAAAGGCCTACATTCGTGAATGGACTATGATATTGATGATGGCGTATAAAATATCATAGAAAATAAATCGATTATCGATAAGAAACGTTAACGATAATTTTACATGACATTTGAATTAACAATTATTTTATAGATTAGTGTTGACCTATGGTAGTGAAGCATGGACACTAAAAAAGACAACATGAAAGCAGAATAACGGCTTGTAAAATGAGATTCATGCGCAGAAAAGCGGGTTGCACCAGATGGGATCGGAAAAGGAACACCGATATCTTAAAAGAATTGAAGACTACGCCAATTTTGGAATATATTAAACAGTACCAACTAAATTGGAAACACCATCTTGAAAGAATGAGTTCAAATCGGATCCCCAAAGCTGTTTATAATTATATACCAAGAGGACGAAGACCTCTGGGCCGTCCTATAAAACGCTGGAGGGAAAATTTTCTATAGGATCGTAACAGGCCTTGGCCTAGGCCTAATACTTGGAAGGAAGGAAGAAGAAGAAGAAGAAGAAGAAGAATATAGATTATTTCCTAATTAATATATTCTTCATCATCATCATCAACAACAACAAGGATTAAGCCCAATGGCCTGTTCCGATCTCATTATAGGCCGAATTGTTCCTTCCATCTCTTCAATGGTCTTCCCAACATTGTTCTCCGTTTTGGTTTATAATTATACATTGTTCTTGGTATGCGCTGTTCATTCATGCGTAATACGTGCTGAAGATAAGCATTTTGATAGTATTTTATTCTTTCACAGAGATTAAATATATTAAGTTCTGTTCTTATATCTTCGTTTTTCTTTTTATCGGTTCTTTGGTATCCTGCTATTGCTCTCAACATCTTCATTTCAGCAGCCTCTATTTGTTTACTATCTGCCTTTGTTAATGTCCAGGTTTCACATCTGTAGATAAGGGATGTATTAATATATTCTTAAAAATCTAATTTTCAAATATTTGATAGGGTTTGACATCTGATATAATATGGGAAGGAATTAATATGCATTAGTGCAAGGAAAAGTTCTATAAATATGGGTTTTAAAATTAATATCTTCTATGTACTTCACATTGCAAAACAATTCTAATTATAGGCCAGGGCAGTCTAACTTAGAGAAGTGAATCAGCTGTACTTGCTGAACGAGTACAAAGTTTATCACTGGCTTGAGTGAATCTGTGACATTGCAATCTATGATTGAGACTACATCTGCAGAGGACTGGCATCACGGATATACCTTATAATTTAGGTTCAAGAATTTTAATACAACCATAAAGTTTGGTTTATAATTGGATTCCAGTTTAGTAATGAGCAATAACTTAGAAGTTTCCAAATTCCCAGCGTTTCCCGAGTTTATGGTATGCAGGTGGTAAGCGGAAGTAAGACATATCAGGCAATTTAATACTGTAAATAATTCAGCTTCTATTTATTTCTTTGCATTTTTTTATTCATATAAAGATCCTAAGATATTTCTCATTAAAATTAATTTAACCAATTATTATATAACATATAAAAGATGGATCAGAATTCTTCAGACAAAATCTTACAGGTTGTTGAAGGGCATTGTCTAGGTGTTTTGATATAGGGAACCAATGGCCTAGGATTCGGACCTAATGGGCTAGTGATTATCATGCTTGCTTCTGGTTTCGAGATTCATTGGTTCAAACCCGGTGGAGTAGATGGAATATACAGGGCGTAAAATTTCCAAAGCATGGGTTCCAAGTGGCAGAATTCAAATACTAGGAACAATAATCACAAATAGGAATGAGATGCAAGGTAATTAAACATAGGCTCAATTCAGGAAATGCATGCTATATGCATTATAGGAACTCTTTTCGTCTAAACTCCTTTCAAAAAAGTTAAACTGTAAATATATAAAACTGTCATTCTCCCAATTACATTATACGGATGCGAAACATGGACTCTTACTTTAAGGTAGGAGAGGAGATTACGAGTATTTGAGAATAAAGTTTTTAGGAAACTTTTGGGACGAAAGAGAAATAAACTGACAGGTGAATGGAGAACTACATGATCTTTATAGGAAGCCAGATAGGCCTATAATAAGAACAGTTAAGTCTCGTAAATAGCGATGGGCAGGACATGTGGCACGAATGTGCAATGAAAAAGGGACTTGGGAGCTCCTTGCATTGTACCCACAATGCAAGTATCCAGTAGGTAAATCAAGAATGAGGTGGGACAAAAATAGTGTCTATGATTTGAGGGAAGAAGATTTTACAGATTGGTAAACATTAGCTCAGGATATGGATATATGGAGAGCTTATATCCGTACGTCAATGAACTTACGGGTTCGATAGTGTCAGAGACTTACTTATGGTTCTCTCGGAAGGGAACTAAAGGCGGTGTAATGTGGTATAGATTGGCGGTACATGAAAGAGCCTGGAGCCTAAAAAATAGAGGCCAATGAGCAAAATTTGTCGGCCTATTAACGCCCAGATTTAATTGTGACGTAACATTCTTAGTTTATAAAATAAAATAAAATTAACATTAAATAAAATAAACATAATCCCCCCCCTCCTATGTTCTCAGGAGAATTAATACGGGGTACAGTCCGCAGATGAAGTAAATGGAAGTACGTGACGAGGGACGGGAGGAGAAATCCAACCAAAAATGCCCACAAATAAAGGAGCAGTTACATGGCATGCATCAGTGTGATTTATTTCAGACGTATTATACTGATGACTGGGTATCAAACATGGAACTAACACGTCCGCTGACATGCTGAAAGGTTTACATAGAAAAAGCCCTCATGACGTAATATGCTGCGTAAGACATTCCTCGTGGTTGCTTTCTTCTGAGCTGTGGACTGTATTGTGTTGTGTTACATATGTTACATATCCTTTCGACCGAGATAAGTTAGTTTTCTATAGATTACAAGAAAAAAAAGTTCATCCCAAGGAAACGCGTAAACTAAACGAATTCCTCAAGTGGAATTTAAGATCCGAAACAAGCTACAAAGTTGTAAATTAATCGAAACTTCAATCGAGAAAAAAAAAGGGCAAGAATATATTCTCAAGATGGACGAACCTACAATATAGGAGCCGTCGCACCTGGTTGAACAATTGAACTTCTTCAAAATTAATTCCACAAACCGGGGCTAATGTTTTAAAGGGACTCGGGATTCTCCCGTTTAGAAATTGCCAAGCGAGAACCGAATGGATTGTTCATCGTTAGTTAATAGTTAATTTACTAGCCACAGGGCTTTCCTCTTACTTTGACTTTGACTTGACTAACAAGGATCACCCGACAATCGATGATTTACCAGCAACCGGAAGGAGAGATGTTGGGTGGCCAAGAACAAGATGGCGAGACGATTTAGAATTCTAAGTTGCGGAATGGACCTGCAGGTCCAAACCATAAAGACGACTTTGATGATTTTTTCTAGTTTACGGAATATATATATAGGCCTATATATTTTCCCTATTAGGTTCGTCTTCCGGGCATATAGGCCGTGGTCCAGTCGTTCTTCTACTCGACGTTTCGTCTACTACTGCGGTAGACATCTTCAGGAGATACTGCGTGCTCTCTGTGAACTCCTCAACAGTCGGCTGCAGACTGGCTGGTCGTTGGAAACTCCCTCCCTATTTATAGGCACGCCCCTGGTGGAGAGGCGGGTTTCTGCGCGGTTCGTGTTGCGTGCTGTTTTGTCCAGGCTGTCGCTAGCAGAAGTCATAGGCTTCGTTGTCGTATTGTGCAGTGCCGGGATCCAGATTTTGTTTATCTTCATGGTTTCTTCTTTTTTGTTAAAGGAATTTTTGTGTTTATATATTTCAATGGCTTCTCTGTACAGTCTGGTGTAATAATGAGATGTTTGGGACAATACCTGTGTTTCTTCGAATCTTATTATATGTTCTTGGTTGTTCATCCAGTGTTCCGCTACGGCTGATTTTTCCTTTTGTTTTAGTCTGCAATGCCTCTTGTGTTCTTGCAATCTTGTGGTAACCATTCTTTTTGTTGTGCCGATATAAACCTGTCCACAACTGCAAGGGATGCGATATATACCGGCAGTACTTAACGGATCTCTAGTATCTTTGGCTGGGCGCAGTATATTGCTGATTTTTTGTGTTGGCTTGTAGGTTGTAGATATAAAGTGAAAGCCTACAGTTATACCTATATATTTTGTTATCCCTTAAATTAAAGAGAAATTCAATATCAGATGTCACCTTAATTAAATTATCCACACTGCAGTAAAAATAAACCATGCATAACTGTAAGTTATTAATAGAGCTGAAAAAGTATCGGTATCAGGATGGTAACTAATTTCTATACACATTGTTTACAAAATGCGTGTCTTTGTCGAGCGTCTCCACTGCCTGCTCGGAGCGGAGAGTGTGTACGTTCCAGTCTCCTTATTAATAAACCTGTTTACGTGACGTGTGGTTGTACCAGAATTCCGAAACAAAAATTGTGCAAAGATGAGTCCATTCCTACACAAAGCGGACTGTACTGGAAGTCTGTCCCGAGTAGCGCGTGTCAACGTGCAGTTAGTAAAACATAGTGGTCTAAGTACGATGCAGCCTACCCTATAACCAATGCTTTTTTCAGCCCTAGTTATTGCATAATGTTGTATAATTTGACAGAAATTCAAATAATATCTACTTATTCATTTTCCATTGCTTTATTAAAAGTAATAAATACATTAAATCGACGTATCTTATATAGGCCTACTTTACCAATTTCTATCTATCTACAGAGTGATTCAGAAATATGGCTATACGTTTGATCGCATTTTGTACGAAAATATTATCATTAAAGGAAATATGATGTTATCATTGGAAAGGGAATCCTTCAAATTACAACAATAGAACAAAACAGAACAAATCACTGCTCACGTGCAGTTTGGCAGGTTGATTTTTGTGGGTCGTTGTTTCTGCATCCGTGCTAATGCGAGGCCTTCCAGGAGGTTTGATTTTCTGCAGCCTTCCCGTTTCCATCAGTCGTTTTCTCCACTTCCCCACAGTCGACGGCTGCAATGCTACGTTAAACTCACATCTTGCTCGTCTTGCGGTCTCACGATCATTAGCATACGTTATTGCCCATGCAACAATTGTAATTTGCTGTTGCATATTTAACGTCATTTTGACTAATGACTGTTTTGTTTTATTCCATTGTTGTAATTTGAATAATTGCGTTTTCAACGGTAATTTCATATTTCCTGTAATGGTGTTATTTTCATCACACAACGCGATCAAACGTATAGCCATATTTATGATTCACCCTGTATAAAGATGTAGACCAATGCTGAGCCAAAGCCTCTCCCATGGCAGGAGACATTTAGCAAGCAACTAACATATTATTAGAACGTTGAGGTCGGTAAATTTTACTTAGAGGCCTCTTTATTCAGGCTTAAGGATCTTTTACGTGCCTGAAAATCTTCAGACTCGGGACCCACGGCTTAAAGTCCCTCCCAGAGAACTTGCTCCTTGGATTTTCCCTCTTAAAAAATCCATCGACTCCGGCCGGGTTAGAACCCGCGAACCTAGGCACCAGAGGCAAGGAGCATAACCACTAGTCCACCGCGGCCGACTTTACTAATTTAAGGGTTAATTAAATAATATTGTATACAGATACCGATATATTAATATAAAACCAAAAATGATAAAAATCATCCCCTGAATAATTCAATAATTTAACCTAAAACATTATTACGACAAAGCAAACACGGTGATTTTCTAATTTGGATTTCTGGTAAACCTCCAGTTCTAATCGTCGGATTTTGCTATTTTTGTAGAATATTTTCGTCGTTTTAAATCAATAGCATACATTGAGTTTCGATGCGTAAAGTAGAAAATTGCGATCACCCATATACGGTTATGTCCACCGCTGTGGTCTCTAGGTAGCGTGCTGCCTTGTCACCCAGCGGGCCCGGCTTCGATTACCGGTCGGGACAGGCTTCCTCGGTGAGGTATTTCCTCGCCTGTAAGACAAACGTCAGATAGCTTTGAGGCCCAAAAGGTCCCCTAACAACATCTGACCATCATCATCATCATCATCCCTGGTCTGGAAAGCAACCGGAAGCTACCACACCTATAATTCCCTAGTAAAACTGCAAAGCATAGCATGAAAATGCTATATTGTATTGAAGGACCTGCCCTAGGGCAGAACACTATAAAAAATAAATATACGGTTAAAAGGTGTAGATAGATAAATTGAATTTATTGTCCTTTTTTTCAGAAGAAAGAAAATAATATGCATTTACATTGCGCACGGGCCTGCTTGGCCGTACGTGCATTATTTTTTCATGAATAAAAAAAATAAAACTAGTCATAATATAAACAAGTACCTACAAATACACCTGTATCAAAAAAAACAATAACAGGCTACGTACGTAAAGTAAAATCTATGTCTACACTACATCACAATAATACATATCTACACTCATCCATGAAAACACCATGTGTATAAATAAATAAAAGAAGTCCCATTCCGTACATTAATATTAAAAAAAATGCTAGAAAACAAATTAGAAAAAAAAACACACACACACATACACCCACATACCCCCACACATATATACACCGCACGCTCATACCCACCCTCCCCCCGTCACTGCAGACATCAAATACACTATCAGACTATTCAACTTATCAGACCTACTTATTATATAATATAATTAAAGATCGAAAACAAAGACCATATTGAGATTCTTCTTATTGATAATACATATATCCTTAATCTACAATTTTGTAAGTAAGTAAAAGAATCCGAGTTTATTCATATGTTTCATTCAAATATGAATTATGATGCCATTTGTATTTTGGACATAAGAGTATACATATAAATCTGCTTCTTTCAGCTTTAATGAAGTCAGTTTTGTGTTGTCTCTGTATCTCTATCTCGCTCTAACCCCTACATTGCTTGCCCCTGCCGGTTAGAATACCCTCCACATGCAACTCCTCTCCTCCCCCTGCGCCACCCGCTTCTATCCACCCACCGCCATGACACTAGGTCAAACTTTGCTCGCACGAAACAAGGTCAAGGGCAATCAAGGTCATATAGAACAGTAGAAATTAGTACAAATGTGGAGCAAAAGTTTCATTTCATCCCTCACTGCACTCTCCTACGAATCTTAAGTCAAACATTTCAAATTCTGACTCATGAAGGAACAATAATCACAAATAGGAATGAGATGCACAAAGAAATTAAACATAGGCTCAATTCTGGAAATGCATGCTATAATGCATTGCAGAGACTTTTGATGTCCCAACTCCTTTCAAAAAACGTTAAGCTGAAAATATATAAAACTGTTATTCTACCAGTTATATTATATGGGTGCGAAACATGGACTCTTACTTTAAGGGAGGAAAGGAGATTACGAGCATTTGAGAATAAAGTACTTAGGAAAATTTTTGGACCAAAGAGAGATGAACAGACAGGTGAATGGAGAAGACTACATAACAATGAACTACATGGTCTTTATAGGAAGCCAGATATAATAAGAACAGTTAAGTCTCGTAGACTGCGATGGGCAGGACATGTTGCGCGTATGGGGAATGAAAGACGTGCATGGAAACTTCTTGTAGGAAAGCCAGAAGGATAACGCCCAGTTGGTAGACCAAGAATGAGGTGGGAGAACAACATTAACTATGATTTGAGGGAAGTAGATTATACAGGGAATGATTGGAAAGCATTGGCTCAGGATAGAGATGTATTGAGAGCTTATGTCCGCGCGGCCATGAACCTACGGGTTCGATAGTGCCAGTGAGTAAGTAAGTAAGAAAGGTGAATTTCTTGCTGATTTGATGACAAGTAAATCCAGGAAGTTTAAGTTCAGTTACGCCAATTTCATAGTCGTTTTATTAATGTTTCATACCTAAGGGTACCTAATGCTGCAAAAATGCAAAAAAAAAAAAACATTTCTTTTGTTTGTTTGTTTTTTTTAATAACTCTAAATATTTTAGGATCATTTTCATGCAAACATTTTTATTGTAGAAGCAAAATGAAGTCCGTGACGTAGGAGTTTAAATACCCTTGCACATGTGGTCAGCATACTACTTAAACTTTAATATCTGTTTTTTTCTGTTAATTTTTTTTTTATATTTTCCAAAATATAAATAGCTTCTTACGATGCAATTTTTATGCTATCGAATTGAAATGTTGTGGTTAGTCTCCCCAATGTGTGCTAATTCAAATTTATAATATTATAATGAACCGTCAGGGGTCCTCATCTAGGGGATATGTGGATGGCGACCACAAGGTGCCCAAGCTGAGCAAAACATTTCTTCCACTTACTTGTGTTTTGCACTATTTTAACTTTATTATCTAACCTCTCTTGGTTAACTCTTGTTTTTTTCGACCCCGACGCTATTAGGGCATCCGAGGGCTAGGGAGTCTTTCCTTTCTTCCATTTCTTCTTTCCTTTATTTTCTTTTCTTCTCCAGAAAAGCCTGACCAGAGGCTATAAGATGGCAGCCCCATCACTGGTCTTGCCTTCCTTTGGACAGCAACCAATCGAAGGGACTATTATTATGCTTTCAAGTCTTATGCGAGAATTTCCCGGGGAGGGAAAATTTTCTATAGGATGGTAACAGGCCTTGGCCTAATACTTGGAAGGAAGAAGAAGAAGAAGAAGAAGAAGAAGAATATTATAATGACATTGTGTAAATGCTTTATTATTCGTTGACGATGTTGTACTTTTAGCAGAATCTGAAAATGAGCTCCAAATGTTAGCATATAAATTTAAATTAATAGCCAATAGAAGTAAAGTAAAGTGATCCCACAACAGGCCTCAGGAGGCCCTTGGGGTAGTAGGAGGTTAAGGCTCCCACTTTTTTCTAGACAATCGGCACTTTATGCCAGCCGGGTTGTCAGCCCTGCGTGACGGCCGCCTTTACCCCCAGAACAAGCGTCTGGTACTCATTTCCGTTAGAGGCTGAGTCGACCTCAGGGCCATAGTGCCGCCAGAGGGTTTGGGTCAGTTTGAAAATCCTGACCCCAACGGGACTTGAACCCTGGACCCTCCGGCTTGTAGCTCAGTGCCTTAACCACTACGCTAAGTATAATTGTAAAATATCAATAAATAAGTCAAAAGCAATGACATTTATTGGTAAAGATGGAATTAGATAAAAAATTGTACTGGATAACAAAATAATAGAACAAGTATCACATTTCCAATATTTAGGATGTGATATAACTTATAGAAAAAATAAAGATATAGAAAATAAAGTAAATAAATTTCAGGCTATTTGTGGAACCATAAAAAGAACCTTAGGTCGGAAAACAAGGAAAGATACGAAACTTAAATTATATAAAACAATGGCTGTTCCTTTGTTGTTGTATGGAAGTGAAAATTGGATAATGAAATCAAGGGATAAAAGCAGGATACAGACTGCGGAAATGCTGTTTTTACGTAATGTGAAAGGATGCACAAGAGCGGATAGAATAAGGAATGAAACTATACGAGAAGAATTAATTATATATAAAATTGAAGATAAAATCAGCGAAAATAATAAGAAATGGACAGAACACTTAATGAGAATGAACAACGAAAGAATACCAAAAAGAACCTTCCTGTATAATCCCAGAGGAACAAGAGATGTTGGCCGACCACGTAGAAGATGGACTCCACTTTTAACTTCGCCGGAACAGGCTGCATAGCCTAAACCTTGTAGTAGAAGAAGAAGATAATGATATTGTGAAAAGAAAAATTGATGTCTGAACCAGGAATCGAACCGTGGACCTCTAGTTCTCCAGACTAGTGTGCACACTAGTGGTCCACGGTTCGATTCCTGGTTCAGACATTAATTTTTCTTTTCACAATACCATTATAATATTATAATATGATCCATTATTGGAACTGTGTTAAAATAACAATATTGGAAAATGTTAAATAATTCAAATTTGCTATGCGGTTACTAGTCTATGACACATGCATTCTTTTAAATTGAGATGGAAATGCGTGAGAGTGCATAAAAAATGTTTTTAATGAAAAATAAGCAGTATCCTCCCTTTGTGATTTTTTTTCTCATAGCAAATGTGTTAGTGGAATTATAAAGACTCTGAATCTCAAATTACCTGAGATAATATTTAAAAATGCATCGTAAGGAGCATTTTCATAAAGTATTTAAAAAATGGATTTAAAAAATGATAATTCTGAAATTATTCCACATAAACACCGAACTTCACAGAACTTCACAGAAACACTTCTATAAGTACATAATGTATGTGATAAAAATTTCAAAACAATCAAATGAAAAAAAATGAAATTGAAATTCAGCAGTCGTTCCCCTTAATTAACATTTTGTCGTCTATATTACAGATTAATTGAAGAAGAGCTCACCTGGAAGAAGAGCAAGAATCAGATGGGAGAATAACATTAACTATGATTTGAGGAAGTAGATTATACAGGGAATGTTTGGAAAGCATTAACTCAGGATAGGGATCCATGTCCGCACGGCCATGAACCTAAGGGTTCGATAGTGCCAGTGAGTAAGTAAGTAACTCGCTGCTCTTAGAACACTCCCTTTGTGTTTTAACTTGAGCATCTCGTTACTAAACCTCTGCTTTTGCTCTAATTACTATTATATGGATATTTAACTGAAAACATAACTACCATTGTGAATGTAAATATAAAATGATCCCTCTGTAGACCTCTAGAAACCATATATTTTGGATTAGTAGTAGGTGGGTCCCATTCAGTACAGGTATAAATGCTTAATGCATTTCCCCAGAAACTGTATTTAAGTTACAGTAAATTGTATATTTTCAGACATTCAAAACAAACTGCTGCAAAATTAAATAGTAAATAAATTTACAATTATTTCTACAAGAAACAGTTTTCAGTGATTTTAAAGTGTTTTCCCATCCAGTGTACCAACTTCCGACATTGAGAAGAGAATCCGGCTCTACTGAAATTAAATCTAACCTGATCCAGTAATTCTTTTTGGGACACAAATCCTTCTTCAAAATGTTACTACAACATCGGACATGAAGATAATTACTTCTTTAAAAAAATGTCACCACAACGTGGGAAAAGAATTACTTCTTCAACTACTAACCCTCTAATCTTACAGTTTGTAGCGTGTTCCCTTGACAAAGTACGTTAGGGCGTGCACCAACTATCATTGTATGTGCATGTTTTACTGTAAAAATATTGACTAATCTGAACTTATTGGGGAAACACAGTGGCATAGTAATAATAGTTTATTATTGATTTGCTTATGCACCGCAACTAGGATTTCGTGCTAGATTTTGCGCAATATCTTCAGACAGATCTCATTTACTATTTATTATAATAATAACAAGGTAATGAAGAGGCCCATTAAACCCATTGTTCGGTCGAACTATAAAACCAGTAGTATTTTTCCTATAATTATAACCTAAATAATAGATGTTTAGACATAAAATATTCATTTATCTTTACCCTACAATATACAGTTTGTCCAAGGGGACAACTCTTCACATTTTAAATAAAAATTTATAAATCAGATACACGTCAATAATATGAGTAATTCTATTCAAATTAACTTCAAAGTTTACCATCAAAACCCTTCAATTCGTAATGTATCCTTTTGGATACATCAGTTGGTTCAATTAATTTAATATTTTGAGTAAATCAGAAGAAAACTAACAAAAATAAACCACTTAAATGTGTGTCTAATTATTCAATATACCTAATAATAACAATTATACAAGATTCCGTTTTCACTGCGATCCGCCACATTCAAATAACTAACAGAAGAAATTTGTGTTTTGCCAATTTAAGGGTTAAAAAGTCTGTGCACTTAAGAAAACGGATTTCAGCAATATTCAAATTCAAAATGTCGAATATAATAATAATAATAATAATAATAATAATAATAATAATAATAATGATTATTTCCAAGTATTAGGTCAGGGCCTGTTACGATCCTATAGAAATTTTTTCCTTCAGCGTTTTATAGGACGGCCCAGTGATCTTCGTCCTCTTGGTATATAATTATTTAATTATAAACAGCTTTGGGATCCGATTTGAACTCATTCTTTCAAGATGGTGTTTTCAATTTAGTTGGTACTGTTTAATATATTCCAAAATTATAATAATAATTATAATGAAATTTATGAGACGTACTGCAAGGTTCCTCAAGAACAGACCATAAAAGGAATTCTGTAATTCTCAAAGAATTACAAACAGATTCAGTCACGGAATATGTACAAAAATACAGAAACAACTGGAAATCTCACGTACGAAGAATGAGCATAACAAGAATACCACGTCAAATCTTAAATAACCAGCCACCAGGCAAGATATCTTTGGGCAGATCCTTCAAACGTTGGATTCAGACCGTAACAGAGCACTAGGTCTATCACATGAAAGGAATAAGAAGAAGAAGATAATAATAATAATAATAATATGAGCTAAATATCTTTAAACTCTTAGATATAATAAAATAATCTAGAAAAAACTGGAAAGAACATGTTCAAAGAATGCAAGATGATCGCATTCCCAAAATTATACTTAAATACAAACCAAAAGCACGCAGAAATGTTGGTAGACCGAAGAAGAGATGGATCCAACTTTTGAATGAGAATCTATGAGACTGGAACAAGCCACATGGGCTTAATCCGTGATTATTGATGATGATAATAATAATAGTAATAATAATAATAATTATTATTATTATTATTATTATTATTATTATTATTATAACCTATCTATCTTTCTGGTTTTCACAGCTGCTGTCGTCTTCCCGTGCCAAACTTCCAAAGCCTACGATCTTGTGCATCTTCAATCATTAGCCCTCTTGCTTGCATTGCTATCCTCAAGTTTTCCTTCCGTGTTAACTTTGGTCTCCCTCTTTTCTTCTTTGTAGTCGTTTGCCTATGATATAGTAGTTTCGGCCATCGCTCATCTTCCATTCTTTAAATATTGTCCCAACCATTTTAATTCCTTCTCCTCAATTCTTTCAATTATGCTTTCTTCTGCTTCCATTATGTTTTTAATTTCCTTATTTGTGACGTGTTCTAATTTTGACTTTCTGGCACTTCTGCGTAAATAATCAATTTCTAGAGCTATTAGTCTATTCTTGTAGTATTTATTGATTGTCCATACCTCACTTCCATACATTGAAACAGATTTCATCAACGTTTTACCAAATGTGCTTATCTCACCATATGGAATTTAATAATATATATATATATATATATATATATATATATATATATATATATATAATGCGTTAGTAGCTCAGTCGGGCCGACCGCGGTGACTTTGACTGGGTGAGCATTGTCGCGCCTTCCGCCAGAGTTACATGTACACGACCGGCAAGTCATTGTACGGAGTACTACCTTCTGTACTATAATTGCATGTTTTCGATTTGTCGAAATAAAATTCGGTATTTGCCACTGAAATACATTTACAACTATATTCTCTAATTTTCAGTGAAATTTGACTACTGTATTAGGAGTGATATTTTACCTGAATGCTACAATTTGAAAATCGCTTCAGTGATCACTTTCCTCAAAATGAAACTATATACATCAGACAAATGTTAATTAAAATCAACAAAAGAAAGATATATTTCATAAACCAGCATAATTGTACCGTAAATTGGACTTGTTGATGAATTAACCATTAAATTCGTAATGTATCTTTTGGATATATCAGTTGGTTCAATTAATTTAAAATTTTAAATAAATCAGAAGGAAACGAACAAAAAAACACTTAAATGTGTGTCTAATTATACAATATATCTAATAATAACAGTTACATAACATTCCGTTTTCACTGCGGTCCGCCACATTCAAATAACTAACAGAAGACATTTGTATTTTGCCAATTTAAGGGTTAATTTAGTTTACAAAATTCCTGCGTGACGGATTTTTAATCATGAGCCAAATGATTATGGAAATCTATGACAATCAATGCAAACTGTAATGGCGAGAGACGTTTGGCTATAATTTCTTGAAGTTTGCGTGTTTGTCTGTCCTTATTTGTTATCACGAGATAATAATGCACCAAGTAGATTACTTGTCAATAAGGGCAGGACATTCATGCACTGCTGAATCATGAAATATCCATGTATTCATGCATTATAACATGTCCAAACATGTAGTATGAAAGGAGAAACTCAATTTGATATTCTGTATTGTTTTAATTTCGCCTTCATATCACGATAAACAAATAATATGGTGATGAAAGAAATATTAATATTATCATAATTTTATCTCTCATTATTTTTATGATAACAATAGTAATAATCCACCCATAGCAATACTGCCCGAGGCTACATCTTTTACTGCAATCATAGCATTTTCATGCTATGCTTTGCAGCTTTACTAGGGAATTGTAGGTGTGGTAGCTTCCCGTTGCTTTCCACACCGGTGGAGGATTATAATGATAAGGATGATGATGATGGCCGGATGATTTTTGGTGACTGTTCGGCCTTAAACTTCCTCACATTTGTCATACAGGTGAGGAAAAACACCGAAAAAAACCTCACACAAGAGTCTGTCCCGACCAGGTTCCGAATCCGGGCCCGCTGCATGACAAAACAGCAAGCTACCTCGAGACCACAGCGGTGGACATACTTTTATTAAAGTATATTAATTATGGGTGTACAAGAGGAGCCGGACATCATAGAAAAGAAAAGATTACAGTCGTATGGCCACGTCAAAAGAATGCTAGAGCAAAGATTGCCTAAAATAGTTTTGGAATGGATTCCAATGGAAAGGAGGAAGAGAGGAAGACCGAAGAAAACTAGGATAGAAGGGGTACAAGCAGCTATGAATATCAGAGGATTGCAGGAAGATCAATTGATGGACATTGAGAGGAATGACGTTTGGTTTCCGGAAGACGGCGGCAGCTGCCATACCGGATGATGATGATATATATTAATTAAATTGTATTACAAGCTCATATATTTATAAACGATATATTATTCACTAAATTTTGTTTTGAAGCTGTAATTTTGAGTCTGCAAAATCATAAACACATTCCATGTGCGATATTAAGTTATTGTTGCCCGTTTCCGTTCCAGCGAGAGAGTGTTCGCAATTGTTTTTGTGGATGTACTTCCGTTGTCCCCGTGAGTGGTACTGGAACATTTATTGATTCTCGTAACAGCAGAATCGTTGAAGCCATTTATCTCTGTATGTGAAGGTTTTCTCCTCCAATGGTTACATATAGAGTTCTTATAATGTCTCGTCATTACCATTATGGTCGAGAAATATGTACCGTGCACTTCGTCGCAGATACTTCAGCACATTTTATCCTGTTATCTTTCCTGTTTTAGATCCCAAATTTCTCCAGGAAAGTTGACAGTGAAAGAGTTTTATATAATAACAAATTAATTGTTTGATCCTTCCGGGAAACCTATGGTAGTGAAGCATTGGACACTAAAAAGACAACATGAAAGCAAAATAACGGTTTGTAAAATGAGATTCCTGCGCAGAACAGCGGATTACACCAGTTGGGATCGGAAAAGGAACACCGATATCTTAAAAGAATTGAAGCCTACGCCAATTTTGGAATATATTAAACAGTA
This sequence comes from Diploptera punctata, assembly GCA_030220185.1. Taxonomy (NCBI): domain Eukaryota; kingdom Metazoa; phylum Arthropoda; class Insecta; order Blattodea; family Blaberidae; genus Diploptera; species Diploptera punctata. Next base: position 633,295 of record JASPKZ010009820.1, read on the forward strand.
CCAACTAAATTGGTAACACCATCTTGAAAGAATGAGTTCAAATCGGATCCCCAAAGCTGTTTATAATTATATACCAAGAGGTATATACTTCAGCAGATACTTCAGCACCTTTTATCCTGTTATCTTTTCTGTTTTAGATCCCAAATTTCTCCAGGAAAGTTGGCAGTGAAAGAGTTTTAGATAATAACAAATTAATTGTTTGATCCTTCCGGGAAACCTATGGTAGTGAAGCATGGACACTAAAAAGACAACATGAAAGCAAAATAACGGCTTGTAAAATGAGATTCCTGCGCAGAACAGCGGATTACACCAGATGGGATCGGAAAAGGAACACCGATATCTTAAAAGAATTGAAGCCTACGCCAATTTTGGAATATATTAAACAGTACCAACTAAATTGGTAACACCATCTTGAAAGAATGAGTTCAAATCGGATCCCCAAAGCTGTTTATAATTATATACCAAGAGGTATATACTTCAGCAGATACTTCAGCACCTTTTATCCTGTTATCTTTCCTGTTTTAGATCCCAAATTTCTCCAGGAAAGTTGGCAGTGAAAGAGTTTTATACAATATCAAATTAATTGTTTGATCCTCCCGGGAAACCTATGGTAGTGAAGCATGGACACTAAAAAGAAACATGAAAGCAAAATAACGGCTTGTAAAATGAGATTCCTGCGCAGAACAGCGGATTACACCAGTTGGGATCGGAAAAGGAACACCGATATCTAAAAAAATTGAAGATTACGCCAATTTTGGAATATATTAAACAGTACCAACTAAATTGGAAACACCATCTTGAAAGAATGAGTTCAAATCGGATCCCCAAAGCTGTTTATAATTATATAACCAAGAGGACGAAGATCTCTGGGCCGTACTATGAAACGCTGGAGGGAAAATTTTCTATAGGATCGTAACAGGCCTTGGCCTAATATTGGAAGGAAGAAGAAGAAGATCAAATTAATTGTTTTTGAACCAGATATTTTTTTAGAGTAGAATTGCATTCTTAATATTTGTAAAAATCAGTGATTTTCTTACTTATAGGCCTATATGAAGGGTTTTGAGCAAAAGTGGACCAAGTTTAAACATTTAAAATTCTTCAGAACAATGGTAAACCAAGTATTTTAATGTGTTCTTTTTCACTGTAAAAAATAAATTTCAATTCACCATAAGGAATTAAATGTATTATTTTAAGTTTAAATACGTTTTTCTCAAGAGAGAATATGGACTTGGTCCACTTTTGATCTTAACCCCTCATATTTTCATACAAAATAACAGGGCTCATATCCCAAATATTGAAAATAATTTATTTTTTCTAAAATATTAAAAAGTAATTTATTTTGATGATCTTGAAGACGATTTCCGGGCTGTTGGACGTGGTCTCAAGGCTTGAAGTTCCCCGACGTGAGACTGCGTCTGGCATTATCAAAGGGAACTACAAGTCTCGGGACCACGGCCTACAGCCCGGAAATCTTCTTCAAGATCATCATAGCAACTTCGGACGTGAAAGACTACGTCAAAGTAATTTATTGCTTCTAATTTCATGTTTTTCAATAAAAGTTTGCTTCTAAACAAATTTATAACTTTAAATGTCGATACCTTACAAAATTTACCTTTAAAACGTATTGTAAACATTATTTTCCATTTGGAATTTCATACACAAGAATAATTTATCATCTCGCGCTGTAACTGAGCAGTTTAATGGATGTCTAGATACAAAGCTAACCTCTGCTATTTTGAGTTACCATGAGTAAATACATTTTCTCAAGGAACCGGTGACCAGCCAGCATTCTGAAGAATTTGATTTGCTACAATAAGTAGCAATTATAATGGCTGGAGGGATTCGATATGTTGACCACATGTTGTCCGTATACCGGCTAGATGATTGCTCACTTCTGTTAATGACAAGCCGATGTTAATTCAGCCGTTAGTAGGCCTGTAGCTCCATGGAGTTTTTTTTATATTTTTTTAAATATAGGCTACCTAAAAAAAGGTATTATAGACTTTATTTTTTCTTTTGGAATCTCCTACAGGGGGATAATTTATCACAAATTCAGTGTCCATTTTTTTTTCCTGAAGTCCGTTCACAAACTGTAAAAGTTGCGATCATGTTAGGTTATGACATATTAAAAAACAGTATTAAGAAACTGTTTGTAACATAAAATATTTGTAAAACAAAGCGTTTGAAAAAACATATTGCAAAAAACAATATTAACAAGAATGTTTTTTTCTAACAAAGTATTTTAAAATTTTAGGAAAATTAGATTTTATTCAATTTTTTTTATAGATAGACGAAAATATTGGAAGGGTCATATAGAAAGAATGGAAGACAACCGACTTGCAAAAAAGAGCTAAAGAAGATAGAACAATGGACGGGAGAAGAACAAGAGAAGGACCAGCCAAAAGATGGATAGACAGTGAATGCACATCCAATAAGTCTTCCTCCGAGGAGTGATTTTGGAAATAAACAGGATGAAAATGCTACAAATTATGATTAAGAAGAAGAAGATTTTATTCTTTCAACCTACTGATGGTTTATAATTCCAATTTTCTTGGACCACTCTTTTTTAAAAGCTAGGAGTAAGAAGAAGCAATCGTGGCTTTTAACAATAATTTATTAATTGATCTATGCCGCATAATTGATTAAAGATTTTTCTTTTATTCTTCAATCCATGAAGACTTAATAAAGAACGATTACTCTCAAATAAATATTTATAAAGGAAACTGGTTGTTTGGTGGACTGTTAAAGACCAATTAAGCTACCATATAATTAACCGAGGATAGAAGCGAACAATTTACATGTTTAAGGATGTTAGCAAGGGTATTAATTGTCTTTCCGAAAAGTGAAAAACGCAAGGATGAAATTATTATGATCGCGGTTCGTTGCAAAGTAGATCTTTTTAATCTGTAAGTGTAATTTTACAAAACATTGACGTCTACACTTACGATTAAAATATTGAAAAAGTAGCACCTGCCCGGAGTACAGAGTCTCATATAACATTATCCCAATACTAATAAAATTCATATCAACTTCCCTTGGGGTCAATAGTCATAAGATAAAACATTAAAATATGTACCTTTTGGCAACATTTTATAATTAAAATGTTATCTGGAGGCTTTTCGGAAGTTAACTTCCATCATCAGCAGGATGAGTGTCTGCTAGTTGTTATTTACGACGTTGTAGACTCAAAGTGAGTTGCTACTAACGACACTTCAAGTCTACAACGATGTAAACAACAATCACTAGTAGCAGACACTCATCCTGCTGATGAAGGTAGTTAACTTCCGAAAGGCCTGCAGATAACATTTTAAATATAATATTTTAACACAGTTGAGGACGACGGCACTTGCGAACAGGTACATATTTTTTTAACATTGTCTCAAATGAAATATAGATAGCGCCTATTGTATTTTTAAAAATTCCAAATTTAAAATTACGTAAAACTTTATAATTTTATTATTATTCCACCTGGAAGAAGGAGAGAGGAAGGCCTCGAAAATCGTGGATGCAGAAAATAAGATTGGAATGAGAGCAAGGGGACTGGAGGACATGGATTGGATGGAGAGAGACGAGTGGAGAAGAAAAATAAAACTTTAGGCACAGAAATATGTGTAAACATTAAAATTCTGTATATAAATTATTATTATTATTATTATTATTATTATTATTATTATTATTATTATTATTATTATTATATCGAACGGTTTCCATTCTTAATATATAAAATACAGATAATTTTACTTTTATGGGCATGTAAAACGGATGGATGATGAAAGAATGCCGAAGAAGTTTACAGAATGGATGTCATCGGAAATGAGACAAAGAAATACACCCCATTACAAATGGTTTCAGGAAGTGAAGAAGACAATGAAAAAAAAAAACTACAAGAGGGGAGAATGGAAAGATAGGGAAAATTGGAATAAAAGAATAAGACAAGACATTTGTCACAGGAAGATCTGTTTTACATTATAAAACTGTTTATTAATATTAGTTTATTATTATTATTATTATTATTATTATTATTGTTATTATTATTATTTTATTAACGATTTTCTCTACATTACAGTAGTTATCTTCCAGCCCAAATCTATTTTGCTCCGCCACAGATTTCTATCCTCAGTATCTTCTTTTTTTAGGTCTCTGCTGATCATGTTTCTTCTCATTTCATCCATCCACTGTTCCCTGGGTTTCCACGTCCTCCTCCTCCTGCCTTCAGCATTCCAATCCAGCATCATTCTTGGGATTATATTATTCTCCATCCTTTTCAGATTTCCATGCCATTTCAATCTTCGTTCTTTTATTACTTCTATAATATTATGTTTAACATTCTTTATTTCTCTAATTTTCTGGTTCCGAATTTTCTCCTTTCTTGATTTTCTTCATGCCCCTCACCGAAAATCCATCTCTGTTGTAATAATAATAATAATAATAATAATAATAATAATAATAATAATAATAATAATAATAATAATAATAATAATAATAATAATAATAATAATAATAATAATAATAATAATATGGCGGGAGACCGTAACGGGCCACTGGGCCTAATACTTGAAAGGACGATGATGATGATGATAATAATAATAAAATATCATAATAAAATTATATATTATTATACTATATTATATAATAATAACAATAACAATATATAATAATAAAATTATATATTATTATTATTATTATTATTATTATTATTATTATTATTATTATTATCTGCTGCCGCCTTCCCGTGCCAAACCTACAAAGTCTACGATCATGGGCATCTTCAATGTTTAGCCCTCCTGCTTGCATTTCTACCCTCATGGTTTCCTTCCATGTTAACTTTGGTCTCCCTCTTTTCTTCTTTCTGGTCGGTTGCCATTGATATAGTAGTTCCGACCATCGCTCATCTTCCATTCTTAAAACATGTCCTAACCATTTTAATTCCTTCTCCTCAATTCTTTCTTCTGCTTCCATTATGTTTCTTATTTCTTTATTTGTTCTAATTTTGACTTTTTGGCACTTCTGCGTAAATAATCCATTTCTAGAGCTATTAGTCTATTCTTGTAGTACTTATTGATTGTCCATACCTCACTTCCATATATTGCAACAAATTCCACCAACGTTTTACCAATATATTATTATTATTATTATTATTATTATTATTATTATTACTATTATTATTATAGTCAATCGCTGTGGTATCGTGGTAGCGTCACTGCCTTGTACGCAGAGGGCCTGTGTTCGCTCCACGGTCGTGTCAAGTTTCCTGGGTGATGTTTTTTTTCGGGGTATTTCCTCAACTGTATGCCAAATGCCAGAAAACTTTGCAGCCCAAACAGTCTCCGAATATCATCTGACCATAAAAAACAGTATCATATTCGCCATGTTTAATACGGATGTATATGTGTGTGAATGGTGTGTTTCGTCTTTAATGTCGTGTTGTCTCGGAGGAGGCCCTGAAGTTGAGCTGATCACTCATTCGAGGAGGGTCTCCATGTCCCTGTGTGGTCAAAAAAAGTATGTGTGTGATCCAAAATTTAATACCCCTCTCCCGACAGGTCGTGCCACTGTCAGGCCCGGGACGGTGTGGGGCATGTAAAAATACCTGCAAGGTGAAAGGTCAAAATTCGATGGAGAAGAGCATACGATTTCCTTTAAATACGAACTTTACTCATAATGAAGTAAAACTCCCTGCATGGTAATTTTGCCTTGTTCTGGTGGAGTGGCTTGTGTGCTTAAATGACCCCGAGAGCTAGGCGGCGGTAGCATTGCTGCCTAAAGGGTTACCCACGCCGGACTGGTTGAAGGCGATAAGCCAGAAGAAAAAAATACCTTGGTCGAAAGAGTGACGATATTTCACCGTAAAAATACAAAATACAACCTCAAGAAACGCAGACATGGGTTCCACTGGTGTAAAATTTTCCGGAGATAAAATAGTCCCTCATTCGGTTCTTCGGGTGGGGACAACTACAGGGAATCCATGCTAATGGCTTAAACACAGGGACATGTTCCTAGGAACATGTCATGTTGGAAACCAGAAGGAAAACGTCCAGTTGGTAGTCCAAGAATTGGGTGGGAATAACATTAACCATAATTTGAGCGAGATAGATTATACAGGGGTGGTTGGAAAATATTAGCTCAGGATAGGGATGTATGGAGAATTTGGAAATGCTTTACAACATGTGATGCGAAATTTTTTTCTAAGTTCCAATCTTACACCATGCGACTGCGAAAGGTTTACACTATGGAATCACGGGATGTAGCCAACATATACATGACATTTAACGAACCTAAAAGCTAACCTAACGCAATTTAAGTAGGCCTACTCTAACCTGTGAAAGACCAACCTGAAAGCTAACCTAACGCAATTTAAGCACTCTAACCTGTGAAAGAATGCAACGCCCAAACATAAATGGTAAGTTCAGAAATTCTGAAGTAGGTCTATATGTGTACAGTTAATTAGTACATACTCTATGTTGGCTGCACTGGAATACGTCCATGCTGTTACATAGAATATTCGTTAAAATCAATAGGTGGCTGTCAAATCTTCATGCTACGTATGTAGTTAAATACTATAGAAAAATATATTGAAATAATTGTTAGAAAAATGTAAAAATCATTGTAAATGGTGCGAAATAATTTGAATAGCGAAACTCTAAGAATAAAATTTGACAGTAATTTATGAAGGAATTAAAAAAGTCGCGCCACACTTTGTCCACGCGGCCATGAACCTATGGGTTTGATAGTACCAGTGAATTAGTTAATTAGCGAAGTAGAACTTTTAAAAATGCAGTACTAAATTAATTTTGAAAATGCGTGATGAATACAAAGTTGTACATTTTCCCACATTTCCTTACTTCATATTCAGAGCATCTCTCCACATTTGCATATCCCTCAAACCAAGCAATTTTGAAAGACCGTTTGTATCTTAGAATAAAGATATATATTAAGCCCCGAATCTTATGCGAATGAATTAGGCTTAGCTACCATTAAGTAAGAAAAAAAGGGAGGTATTAATAATGACATTCTGGGGGTCGTTATTTGCAGAAAAAAATACATATCCTTGAGTGGTCGCACCCAAGCTTAAAAAGTGTAAAAACAGACAGAGGAAGATGCTGCTGATGGAGAGGGAAGCAGGGCCATTCTTTTCGAGAAGCTCCTATATGCAAAACACGTAGCACTCGCTGGGCTTATAAACACAGGACCTCCTGTGGTTCCGGAGAGACTGAAGAATATTTTTCCCACCGCCTTTATCTCCGAACCCCTTTTCTCTTAATCCATTAACAGGACACATATGCAAAGCACTTAAGACACTGACATTTATAAAAAAAATTGGCATAAAGACCTGGGGCAAGGAGATGTTTTTCGGTTACTATGCAACCCTTTCTTTTGAGAGAAACCAACATCCATATCAGAAAAAGTGTGGAAAAAAATCAGTATTAATGATAGCGCTCTGTTTTTTTTAGGTGTGATGTAAGCTATTATTTTTCATGTGAAATTAAAATGTACATATATTATATGTGTGACAACATAAAACGAAGTTTCGAGGGAACTAGAAAGGAGACACTTTTAAAATTTTATAAAACAATGGCGGTTTCAACGCTGATATATGGATCGGAACACAGGGTCCTACCCAAAAAAGCTGGGAGCTGGATAATCTGATTCATTCGAAAATTCGAAAAAAAATGCACAACATTTTCGAAAAATGGCTTAAAAATCGAAAATTTTGAGCAAGTACAATAAGTTATATATATATATATATATATATATATATATCCATCGATAGTAATTCTGCCCGAAGGCAGGTCCTTCACTGCAATCATAGCATTTTCATGCTATGCTTGCTGATTTACTAGGAAATTGTAGTAGCTTCCCGTTGCTTTCCAAACCGGTGAAGGATGATGGTGATGATAATAATGATAAGGAGGATGATGATGATGATGGCCATATGATTTCGGGGACTGTTTGGGCCTTAAAGTTTTCCTGACATTTGTCTTACAAGTGAGGAAAAACCCCGATGAAAACCTCACCCAGAAAAATTACCCCGACCGGGGATCGAACACGGGCCCGCTGCGTGACAAGGCAGCACGCTACCTCGAGACCACAGCGGTGGACATATATATGTATATATAAGAGAGATATTTTAGGAAAGAGGGTAAATAATTTTATAACTGTAATATTGTTTACAGATATATATATATATATATATATATATATAATATATCCTCCATAGTAATTCTGTCCGAAGGCAGATCATAGCATTTTTCTGTTATGCTTGCAGTTTTACTAGGGAATTGTAGGTGTGGTAGCTTCCCGTTGCTTTTCACAATATATATATATATATATATATATATATATATATACAGGGTGAGGCAATATGAAACGCCACGATTTTGAAAAATCACCAATAATATATTTACAAAAAGAGTATAATTATTTGAACATGAATCTTAGTACATGAGTGGAAATTAATGTTTTACCTTAAAAAACAATCATTTTTTGAATATGGTGCCAGTAAGTGACGTCCTTGGTTTTGCACACATTGTTGGAGTCTAAGATGAAATCCACCCATGGCGTTCTGTAGCATCTGCAAAGGAATGTTGTTAATTTCCTGCCGGATTCTCTCCTTCAGATCTTCTTTTGTTCTTGGTGCATTTTCCTCGAAGACTTTGATTTAAGATAGCCCCAAAGAAAGAAGTCTGGGGCGGTCAAATCTGGCGAACGGGGAGGCCAAGGGATATCACCATTCTTGCTGATTAGCCGTCCTGGAAGCGTATGCGATGATTGTAATCGTTAGGTGTAGGGCTTGCACTATCTGCATTTTGTATGGGTGATAGTGTAGGTCATTCTTCAAAATCCGTCTCACTGATCGATTGCTGAGACCAAGTTGAGCGCTGTGCCGCCTTGCTGATTTTCCCGGGACTTCGTGTAATTGATCGCGCACACGATCAATGTTCTCTTGGTGCTGGGGTCCTGATTGTTTTTCACTACACCAATTTTTCTTCGTTCGTGCTTGCAGTGGCTTCAAAGTTTTTCACCCACAGGAGGATAGCTTTCCTCGATGGCACGGGAGCCCGTGGCGGTAGATTAAACTTAAGACGGAAAGCACGTTGGGCACCAACCACACTATCCATGTTTTTATAATATGCTTTTACAGCAAACGCACGTTGCACGCTTGACCAACGCTCCATGGCTACTGAAATTTCCACTTGTCTAGATGCTCAAGGTCGTTTCCCCCACTCCCATAACCCCCCACTGCGCCCGTCAGCCGGAGTCCAAATCGTGCCGTTTCATTGCCTCACCCAGTATATATATAAAGGTAATGTGATTTCACTACAGGCCTCAGGAGGCTCTTGGGGTAGTATGATGTTAAGGCTCCCACTTTTTCTAGACAATCGGCACTTGATGTCAGCCGGATTGTTAGCCCTGCGTGACGGCCGCCTTTACCCCCAGAGCAAGCACTGGTATTCGTTTCCGTTAGATGCTGAGTCAACCCCAGAGTCATAGTGCCGTCATAAAGTTTTGGTCAGTTTAAAATCCTGACCTCACCGGGACTCGAACCCTCCACCTTCCACTTGTAGCGTATTGCTTTGACCACTCCGCAATGGCGTTTCCCTGATATATATATATATATATATATAGTACACTTTAATTACTCGGGTTCGAATCCCGACTCAGGCATTTATTTTTCTTCTCATGTCAAATAAATAAATAATAGCTTTATTTTACCTGGCAGAGTTAAGACCTTAAAGCCTTGTCTACCACTCAACCAGTTTAAAAAAATACAAAAGAAATAGTCTTACATCTAAATTACAATATATATATATAAACGATTACAAGTTATGAATACAATACAATTACTATTTATAATGTATTTTGATTTACTCTAAATTTAACGAATTAAATATATAATAGGTACAACTTATATATAGGCATATATAGGCTAACAGTTTTTGTCATGGTCATTTTCGGTGTCAAATAAATAAATGAAAATTTGTTTTAAAAAATTTTAAAATATTTTTATGCAAACAACCTCATTAGCTACTTCTTTGGGAATGGCTAGAAATGTAGGTCCGTTCCGATATAGTTCACTTCTGCTCTCAAGTTATTGAACATGCAGATGTGCCCGGCTAAAAATCCTTTAAAACCAAGACTAGAATACTAAATACAAAAAAGTCTTTATAGCCCATCCTCTTCATAAAAAATGCACTCTCCTCATACCCCACCCCTATCTTCCATTCACTTGCTACCCTTACCAATAGACACCTTCACGGTTATTCAGTGAAGGACACAACCCTCTCCTTACTTCAGTCGGTGGCAGTAAAGGGCAAGGAAGTTCCCTCAAGGGTATAAAAAAAGGATTTGAGATTTGTATGGGATGGTGAAGTAGTTAACAATTAATTTGCCACGCAAACTCCAAGTCATAATGAGTTAGGTTCTGAAACAAGACTTTCTCATGCCAGTAAAAAGGGAAGGGTTGGAAAGAAAAGGGCAGAAGACACAAAGACATGTTAAACAGATGATTCTAGCTGTGATCTTATTTGAATACGCAAATGTATGTATTTTATCACATAAATAAACTTAGCATCTTCAGACTGAATATTTAGTTGGCCAAAAATCTTGACTAGAATTTTAAACGGCAACTAGTTCAAACTGTCACAAGTTTTCATATGCAAATAGACCTATTAAGGGCTGAATTTTATCCTTCAAATTTCCTTCAATTCGTGAGAACAAACTAACAAATAATTTAGTGAAAAATCATATTTCAATAAAGAATCAGCTAACTCTGTGGCCCTATCGAACACGTAGGTTCAGGCCATAAGCTCTCCATATATCTCTATCCTGAGATAATATTTGCTAATCATCCCCTGTATACACTACTTCCTTCAAATCATAGTTAATGTGATTCTCCCACCTCATTCTTGGTCTACCAATTGGGCGTTTTCCTTCTGGTTTTCCTATAAGAAGCTTCCATGCACGTCTTTCATTCCCCATTCGTGCCACATGCCCTGCCCATCGCAGTATACGAGACCTTTGGCATGGGTTTCCTGAAGTAGTCCCCGCCCGGAGAACCGAATGGGGGACTATTTGACCTTCGGAAAATTCTACCCCAGTTGAACCCATGTCCTCATTTCTTGACGGTTGTATTTTTACGGTGAAAGATCGTCACTCTTTCGACCAAGGTACTTTTTTCGTCTGGCTTATCACCTTCGACCAGTCCGGCATGGGTAACCCTAACGGCAGCAATGCTACCGCCGGCATAGCTCTCGGGATCTTTAAGCACGCAAGCCACTCCACCACGACAAGTAAAGATACCATGGAATATTATTATTATTATTATTATTATTATTATTATTATTATTATTATTATTATTATTATTATTATTATTATTATTATTATTATTATTATTATTATTATTATTATTATTAAGGTTATTGCAGTCTTTGGATGGTGTCTTGATACTTGAAATCGTTTTCCTAGTTTTTAGACTCATCCATTTAGTTTCATTTCGTTCATCCGTCCCTGTGACGGTGCGTCAGGCGTGTTTTCAGCCGGCACCCTTGTCGCTCAAAGACTTCTTATCCCTCGACCCGACCCTGACACGAGTTGAGGATACTTACATTTTTATGAAATTAGTGTGCGAGTCAATTAGTCTACAATGTACCTTATCATGAGACCTAATCACATAAACATAGGAATGTTGAACAGACATGGTATATTCATAAATTAAGTAAGGATGAAGTCCGAACTACCGGTTCCAACATCATCAAACCATCAAAACGATTAATTTCCTTCATCTTTGTAACAAGCTTTATGTCATTCAACAACTGCGATTTATCGTAATGCCGGATTTTAAAAAATGGTGCTAGGTTATCGCCGTCATTTATAATTATAGCGGAAGCCGGGAATTCCCGCAGCCAAACTTACGTTTCCCACGGAAATTTTAAAGATAAGTTATCCCACACTCAAGCACCAATAATACCCGAGGACATATTTTATTTACCTATTATAACAAGACTGTCTCCAATGGCGGTCCTCCAAGTTATTACACATTATTTGCGAAGTTCTCGCCTATTATAGGCCTAAAGTGTTTTAATTATTATTTTTAATTAAAACCTTTTTTTCCGAAATATTTAAAGAGCTGTCATTCATTTTATGTTGCATCTTTACACACACACACACACACACACACACACACACACATATATATATATATATATATATATATATATATACGTCCACCGCTGTGGTCTCAAGGTACCGTGCTGCCTTGTCACGCAGCGGGCCCGGGTTCCATCCCCGGTCGGGGCAGTTTTTCTGGGTGAGGTTTTTATCTGGGTTTTTCCTCACCTGTAAGACAAATGTCAGGAAAATTTTAAGGCCCAAACGGTCCCCGAAATCATATGGCCATCATCGCCATCCTTCACCGGTGGAAAGCAACGGGAAGCTACCACACCTACAATTCCCTAGTAAAGCTGCAAATCACAGCATGAAAATACTATGATTGCAGTGAAAGACCTGCCCTCGGGCAGAATTACTATGGATGGATGAATAGGATAATATATGAAATTAAGAATAAAATGGCCAGAAACAATATCAAATAAACGATTGTGGGGGGTAAAAATGACCAGAAAGAAATTAAAATATATAAAAATAGCGATAATGGAACTGGATAGGACATACATTAAGAAAATACTATAATTCGATCGAAATAGTTGCATTAGATAGTAAGGAGAGATATCCATTGTTAGCCAGAAATTATCAAGCAAGAGGAAGGCGTGATGTTGGAAGACCTAGAAGACGTTGGGCTGATGCAATATGAAGTCGGAAAGGGCAATTGCCTAATCCCTGGATTGATGATGATGATGATGATAGATTGGAACCCCCAATGATACAGGGGAAGAGACAGACCGAAACAGATATGGAAGAGAACCATCCTTGAAGAAAAAATTGCAAAGGAGGGGAAAACCTGGAGAGAAGTGAAGAAGTTGGCTCAGAATAGGATCCGTTAGCGAATCTTTCTGGATGCCCTATGCTCCTAATAGGAAATAAAGGAGATGATGATAATATATGAAACTGTTAAGCATTATATTTACCTTAGGATACAGACTTTCACGGCCGGTAGACATTGTATTCGAATATTTCGGGCTGTAAGACCGTGATTCATAACTGGTGATTCTCTCAGATGTTTCTCCCACGTCTAAGAAGGGCATCTTCAGAGATTAGTTTTTCTAGGTGGTGTTCTCTGGCAGGCCGAGATTCCGACCAGGGAACACCACAGGTGGTGTTCCCTAGAGGAAATCGGAAGCTCGCGCGACCAGGGAATTCCACCTAAAAGAACTCACCACTGAAGATGTCCTCCGTAGTCGAGGGAGAAACGTCTGGTTCAAACACCAGTTATGGACTACAGTCTCATAGCCTTCAATCTTCTAATACCATTATATTTGCCATGGTATATTTTTAATTAATTATACATACATCGATACTGCACTATAGTAAACATGTTTATCCTTCGAACAACCCTAAGTATCGAGAAAGATTATTTATGGTAACAAGCATGTGAGCAAGAACAAGGTTGAAATAATTTATCCCCCCTCTATGTCGCTTCAGTGCGATTGTGTTTTCGGATAATCATATTGAATATGTGCTCTATGCTACTTGTAAAATAATTATAAATTTTTCTTTCGTAAGTAGTAATTAAAGTGTACTTGTTGATTAAATTTTGGTAAGAATCTCTTTAATTTTTAATTTTCGGCTCTCCATCTGATTAAAAAACGTATTTCTGGCTCCCAGCTTCATTATAATTCGAGTAATGTGTCAAAGAGTTTGTTTCCACTCGTTTTTACATTTTCGGGCTGTTGGACTGTAAATATGCTATTACATCTCTTTGTTGGACATTATACTCTAGAGCAGTTGGATAATGTTTATATTTTATACATCCATACATAGTAATTCTGCCCGAAGGCAGGTCCTTCACTACAATCATAGCACTTTCATGCTGTGCTCGAAGCTTTACAGGGAATTGTAGATGTGGTAACTTCCCGTTGCTTTCCACACCGGTGAAGGATGATGATGATAATGATAAGGGTGATGATGATGATGATGATGATGGCCATATGATTTCGGGGACCGTTTGGGCCTTAAAGTTTTCCTGACATTTGTCTTACACCCAGAAAAACTGCCCCGACCGGGGATCGAACCCGGGCCCGCTGCGTGACAAGGCAGCACGTTACCTCGAGACCACAGCGGTGGACATATTTTATACAGAATTCTTATTCGTTTTAAAAATATTAATTCTATGAGTGTAATGGTTGACTTTAATATCTTTAAAACTGAATGGGGAAATTATTTTTATTCACTAAAAGTTCCGATTGAGGGTCTTTCCACTTTTCAGCGGTTGCCCTTTTACCAGCCGGCTGCTGGCCCTTCACATCTACATGTGTCAATCACAGAGGTAGATGATCAACAGCCAGTGTAGGGGTGACATGTGGTTAGCATGTCGAGTCCCCCAGCCGTTATAGCTGGTTCCTCAACCTGGAGCCGCTACTTATTGTAGCTACCCAATTGCCTCACGATGCTGGGTGGGCACCGGTCCCATACTGGCCGAAATACCATGAGAAAATTTCTTCCCCCATGGAGACTCGAACCAGCGCAAGTCCCGTAGCTCTGCGCCAAGGCTTCCTACCTTAACCGCTCGGCTACGGCGACTTAACTAAAAGTTAAGATTGCAAAACATAATAGGCCTAATGTTTTTTTCATAATTTAAAAGTAACACATGTAATGTGAAGGTAATATTACTAGATCAAACAAAAGGAACAGTACCTAACAATAATTTAAGACCGACCGCATATGGTTTTATACTTACTTACTCACTGGCACTATCGAACCCGTAGGTTCATGGCCGCGCAGACATAAGCTCTCCATACATCCCTAACCTGAGCCAATGCTTTCCAATCATTCCCTGTATAATCTACTTCCCTCAAATCATAGTTAATGTTGTTCTCCCACCTCATTCTTGGTCTACCAACTGGACGTTTTCCCTCTGCCTTTCCTACAAGAAACTTCCATGCACGTCTTTCATTCCTCATACTCGCAACATGTCCTGCCAATCGCAGTCTACGATTTTATTATATTATATTTTAAGAACATTATCAGGACATAAACTTCGTCATGGCCGGTCCCAAGCCCAGATGAGAAAGGAGGAGGGGAGGAGTAATAACCTCATTAAAAAACTAGGGTTCAGTTGGCTCCGACTGATAGTACTCTGTAAGGGCCCCTAGCCAGGGTTACGGTGAAGATCTCAACGGCAGAGTAGGCGCAGAAGGAGTCCTTCAAGACGGTGGATCTGGCGGAAGAGGCAACCCTATCTCTAAGGGAAATAGAGAAACGCTGTCCTGCAGTGAAGAGGGATCTTTAAAGGCTATGGGAAGAAAACCCAACTAGAAAATTTCCTGGTCCTCCAGGTTAGGGGTTGATGCGACGGGCTAATTCCCCGTTCATTGAAAAAAAAAATTAAATATTAAAAACCCAATGATTTACAGCCGGACAGATTAAAAAATATACAAAAAAGGTTACGGAAACGGACAATGAAATTGGAAATTGAAGAGAAATCGCTGGTGCCGGGAAAATGTATCAACATTGTTAAAACCGGAAATACACGCACACACACACACACACACATATATATATATATATATATATATCAGGACACAGACTTTTACTTTAATGGAGGAGAAAAGATTTCGAGTATTTGAGGATAAAGTTATCAGGAAAATTTTTCTCCCAAAGAGAGACGATCAGAAGGCGAATGAACAAGATTCCATAACAGTGAGCTATATGATATTTATAGGAAACCAGATATAATAAGAACAGTCTCGTAGATTGGGATAAGCAGAACTTGTGGTATGAATATGGAATGCAAGAAGGGCATGGGAACTTCATATAGGAAAACCGGAGAGAAAACGCCGAGTTGATAGACCAAGAATGAAGTGGGAGAATAACATTAACCATGAGTTGAGGGAACTAGATTATACAGGGAATGATTGGAAAACAATAGCTCAGGGTACATGCGGCCATGACCTACGGGATCGAAAGTGACAATATCGCATGAGTTAGTTAATCAGTTAGTTATCAGGAAATGTTTAGGCCGTAACATATTCATTAGTAACTAAAACTTCAATACACGATATTTGAGATATAATTTGATTTTCATGAAACTTTTTTAACTGGAATTTTTAATTATGAATTAATTTGTAGGGAAACGAATTTGGGATTTTAACCTTATGCCAACATATTTCTGTACGATCAATAATGCAGCAAAAAATCATTAAATAAACATGATAGTTTGCTACCCATAATTTAATCCATAATTTAAAATTTGTCTTTTATCTCATGTATAAAAATGAATGTTTGTTTGTTGTTGTTCTTACTTTATGCGCGGCCATACCGTTTACCCGATCGTGATAGGGTTTTTTCCAAAATATTTAGGAGATTCCCGGGATGAACATAGGCTATAAGAGAGTTGTGATACTCAACTCCTATAACCTTAAAAAACACCCTTTGTAGTGAAAAACGCAAAGAAGTCCCTTTGTTACCCTTAAATGGCTTACGCTGCCTAAACCATAACAAATACACAAAATTAATGTACACAGAATTGAATATCTCAAAAGACTCTACAGAAAAGTCCCCGACAGCATATGTTTATCTTTTACAGATAACACACAATAGCCATTTTTGTCTTTAATTGGTGCCAAGGAGATCGGGATAAGTAGATTCCGGAGCAAGCATGTGCTGCCATACCATTCATTCGATTGTCATGGGGCTTTTGCAAAATGTTCAGGCTTTTCCCGGGAAGGTAGGCTGTAAGAGAGTTTTAATGCTCAAGCCCTTCACCCCCTTAAAAATCACCGTCTGTAGTGAAAAAACGTGAAAAAAATGTCGCTTTTTGTAAGCTTAAATTGCTTATGCTGCCTAAACCGTAACCAATACACAATATTATTGTACACAGAATTTAATGTCAAAAACCTCTACAGAATAGTTCATGACAGCATATATTTATCTTTTAAAGATAACTCTCAATAACCATTTTTGTCTTTCATTGATGCCAAGAAGATTGGGATAAGTAGATTCCCGGACAAATTAGATATATCCCAACTTAAATTCTACCCCCCTTAAAAACAAAACTTTACAAGGAGCAGAGCACGGCGGGTATTCTTTTATGGACAACTCAAAATAACGAATTTTGTCTTTCAGCTCATTTATGCCAAGTACATCGGGATGCTTAGATTCCCGGGCAACGCCGGGTAATCAGCACGGGGTATCTAAAAATAATAACGATATTAATTTACATTTATTTTTTTCTGCTACTTATTCAACTAAATGCAAAAACACATTGTAATTTTATTAAGGTGTAGCAGAGCACGCCGGGTATCAGCTAGTTAATGATAAAAAATGTTAAAATATTAAATTCGTATATGTGATCTGTCAATCGTTCTCATCTAATTAAAATTTCAGTTTAACGACTTTGTCTGTCAAATAACTTAGAAGACCTTTTAGAAACATGTACCATTAATTTTTGATTAATTGATCCAATTATTTTGATTAAAAGACTAAAGTACCTTAGAGATTATCATAATTTCAATAGGTACCCACTTAATGAACGCGGCAACGAATCATGGATCAAATTACTGTACTCATAGCCAATTAGTTCAGCAGTATTATTGATTATATTAACCCATATTATGCTAAAGACTGTAAAAGAAACCCTATCTCAGAACATTAGTGGACACAAAAATTGTTTCTGTTCTCACACACTAATAAAGCATCACGCTTAGCAGCTGTTCCCTCACAATTTGTAAAGGAACCAAGATTCTGTACGACAGAGATATTGCATACCTGTATTGTGAGTTTTGGAAGACCGCAACTAATTATATTGTTTAATCATGCAAAGGTTTTATCATTAAAATGGGCGATTCGATATGACACTGACCCTTAACAACCTTCCACAATAAAAGCAAGGTAGGATGCTTACGTAACACCTGTTCGTATCAGCTCATTAATATGGCTTCAAAATTTTAATTTAAAATCTATTGTTAACTCTTGTGCAACAACCCCTATATCTGAATAGATTTCGAATGACGCTAGTAAAAACCAATGCTATTTTAAAATGTATTGTTTCAGCGATTTCTTTATGTGCATTAGATAGGGACAGAAGAAGAAAATAATGTAAATGCAAAAATATCAATTTTTTAAAAGAATTTTAAGTTTAACAAAAATTCTGTTTATTGAATAAGACTAGAAAATAAACTATTTTGAAGTTTTACAAAGTATTGGCAGTTCCATCTGCTATCTAAGGATGTGAAACCTGGACATTAACAAAGGCAGATAGTAAACAAATAGAGGCTGCTGAAATGAAGATGTTGAGAGCAATAGCAGGTTACCAAAAGATCGATAAAAAGAAAAACGAAGATATAAGAACAGAGCTTACTATATTTAATCTCTGTGAAAGAATAAAATATTATCAAATGCTTATCTTCAGCACGTGTTACGAATGAATGAACAGCGCATACCAAGAAGAATGTATAATTATAAATCAAAAGGGAGAAGAACGTTGGGTAGACCATTGAAGAGATGGAAGGACCAATTCGACCTATAATGAGATCGGAACAGTCCATTGGGCTTAATCATTGTTGTTGTTGATGATGATGACAAATTCTATCTTCATGGCACAGTTAGTCCAAAAACATTCAAGGCTAAGATGATCTTGAAGAAGATTTTCGGGCTGTAGGCCTTAAGGATGCCAGACGCAGTCTCTGGCGAAACGTCGAGGAATTACAAGCATCACGACCACGGCCTACAGCCGGAAAATCTTCTTCAAGATCATCATAGCAACTCCGGTCGTGAAAGTCTACGTTAATACATTCAAGGCTAAAAGTGTATAAAACACTGGCTCTTCCAACTCTTTTGTACGTAGCGAAGTAAGGGCATTGAAACAGAAGGATATACAGAAACTTAGATCTGCTGAAATGAGATACCTTCGGTGGACTGCAGGATACACACTACTATATCACATAAAAATGAAGACATCTTAGAAGAATTACACATGGAACCTTTAAAAAACAAAATTTCTGATTATAAGTCAAGATGGATGCAACATGTTCATCGAATGGAAGATCACAGGATACCCAAAGAAATGTTAAGATATCAATCTGAAGGATGAAGAACACCAGGACATCCACTTAAAAGACTTCTGGATGGTATTTCTCTTGAGGCCGAAACAGGTCAACAAATGACCTAAATTCGTGAATGTACTATGATGATGATGATGAGATAGAGACAGTCTGCCAAACATTTAATTTATCTTGCTTGTGAGCTTTTTTATTTTTCGTTTCACCCTCTTTGAGGTATGTTGGATCAATCATTTCACTGACTGTTGTTCCTTTCTTAGTGCCCAATATTTCTTCATACTTCCTGATCTTCTTTTACTCTCTTCTTCCGAGATAACATGTTTGGATTTTTATTTAGATTTATCTTGGAACCTTATGTTTTCATCTTGGATAATTAATTCAGCTGTTCGATCGATTAGCGAATTTTCTGTAATCTTTAATTCTATTAGGTCTTTTACAGTTTCTTTAAACTAGTTGGGTTTTGTTTTTCGGTTACGGAAAAAAAATCGGAGATTTGTTTGGTTAATCTGTTGGATTACATTCTGTGAAGAAGATCGAAAAAAATATTCTTCTTTTTCACGTAATATCTGAGAGTTTTTCAATTTTTTTGTAGACAGTTTCATTCTTGATGTATATTATTTTATTATCTTGAAATTTTGGTCTTTTAAAATTTTCCTTTCCAAATTTTGTACATTTTATGTATATTTATTAATAGATGTAGACTTAATTTTAATTACCATTAACATTATTATGTTATCTGTCTTAATCTTAGACATTATCTTCTATTTCTTCACGTCACGAGCTAGGTAAACCGCCTGTTCCACCTTACAGTTGTTCTGTCCACTTTTCACTGGCCTTCCTACATTCCTTTATCCTCTTGGCTTGTAATAAAATGTTGCTGTTGGAAATCTTGTTACATTCATTCTTTCTACATATTTAATCCATTTATCTCTATATTATTTGATTTTTTCATTCAGTGGATATATATATTCAACTTTTATAAGATTCATGATGTGTTCCGTTGAGGTATTATTCAAAATTAAAATATAAAATTATGGAATATTCACCTGAAAGGTCCGTCTCCTCAACTTAATTAATTATTTAACTGCAGCGCTTTCGGAACTTGTCCCATCATCGGCAGGATTCAAAACACCACCAGTTTTGAATCCTTCCGATGTTGGGACAAGTCCCGGAAGTGCTGCAGTTAAATAATTAATTAAGTTGAGGAGACGGACCTTTCAGGTGAATATTCCATAATTTTATACTTTAACTCTGTTCTTTCCAATCATGCCCTGTATAATCTATCTACTTCGCTCATTTAATAGTTAATGTTATTCTCCCATCTCATTCTAGGTCTACCAACTAGGTATTTTTCCTTTGGTTTTTCTACAAGAAACTTCCATGCCCGTCTCTCATTCCCCATTCGATGCTGGACGGAAATTACTTGAAAAAAGAAAGAAAGAGATTAAGTGACAGATTTACTCCTTAAAAATTCGCCCCAAGAATTTCATCCCCATCGGACCCATCGGAAGGACCACAATAGTTTAAAAAAAAAAAAAAAGTTGCCTCATAGTTATAAATTTTTCAGATTTTTTCCATAGACGATTAGAAAATAAATCTGTCATTTCTTGGGTGTTAAAATTCGTGACAGGCCTAGAAGGTACTTGATTTACCAGCCGGCTGCTGGCCTTACAAATAAAACTCCTGGCGCGACAGGCCTAGAAGGCCCTTAGCCGACCATCCGGCTTCTGGCCTCACATCCACATGTGTCAATCACAGAGGTAGATGATCATCCAGCCAGTGTAGGGGTGACACGTGGTCAGCATGTCAAGTCCCCCAGCCGTTATAGCTCGTTTTCACAACCTGGAGCCGCTACTTATTGTAGCTACACAAATGCCTCACGCTGCTGGGTGGGCACCGGTCCCAAACTGGTCGAAATACCATGAGAAAATTTCTTCCCCCATGGAGACATCAGTGCAAGTCCCGTAGCTCTGCGCCAAGGCTTCCTGCCTTAACCACTCGGCTACGGCGCAGAACTACTGGCCTTATATGTACATGTGTTAACCACAGAGGTGGGCATTCACCCAACAGAATAGGGGTAACACATGGCTAGCATATTAGTTTCCCCAGACGTTATAACTATAATATATAATAAGAACAGTTAAGTCTCATATACTGTGATGGGCAGGACATGTGACACGAATGAGAAATGAAAGGCGGGCTTGAAAACTCATTGTAGGAAAACCAGAGGGAAAAGCCCAGTTAGTTTACCAAGAATGAGGGGAGGGAATAATAGTAATCAGTATTTGAAGGAAGGGGATAACCGGAAAACATTAGCTCAGGATATGGATGAATGGATAGCTTATATCCCCGCGTTCGTTAGTGGCAGTGAGTTAGTTACTGTAGTTACCAATATTCTTCAGGATGCTGGGTGCGCACCGGTCCCATACTACCCGTCTTGGGTGTCATTATTTGTAAAAAAAAAGAGCGGGACCTTGGTTTTGGCCGTTTCGAATAACGAATATATGGTCATGCTGAAATAAAAGAGTAGCCC